>OY759210.1:21063144-22305644 GCA_963662105.1 Meiosimyza platycephala
CATTGGATTTTGACAACTGCGGAACCAGATTTAGCTGTCAAATTTTGAAAGGACAAATTAATGTAACCTTTATTGTTATTTTCATGAATATGTTGAAAAATATAGAAATTGAAAAATATTTTGAAATTTGTAAAATGATTTCAATTCTAGCTGCAAGACAAAAGAATTTTTGTTTGAAGCAGGCGCTCAGCAAATCAAACAAGATGAATATTATTTTTATTTTTCAGTTTGAACTGAAAAACGCATGAAGATGAACAAGGGGTCAAGGAGGCTGAAGCCCCCAACATAAATATTTTGAATTTTCAAGGACTTAAGCCCAAATAAGACTAACACGTCGGCAGTGGCAGTGTATTTAAGCATTTTTAATTAGTTTCTTTGTTAATTTTAAATAAAGTTTAATTTTTTTGTATTTCAAAATTTGATTTTCGTGGTTTTTTAAATGCCGAATCAGTGCAAGTGATTAAACTATTCTAATTTAATCTATTTAGGTATTAAGTTGTGTTAACTAATGACTTGTTTCAAGTAAAACAAGAAAATATGAAAATATAAATTTTATGTGTTTATGATATATTTTATATTTTTCATAATTTATCATTTAACTTAAATTGCAAAAAAAAAAAAAAAAAAACGAAAGATATGAACCAAAAATAAAATAAAATAACATAAGTTAATTAGAATAAAACACTTCGTTTCAATCATTTAGCATTGTTGCCAAATTCCCATAATGACCTACCAAATTTATTTTCATATGAAATCCATTAATATGAATTGCATATAAAATGAAATTTCTATGCAGCATACGAAAGAAAAAATGTAAACAAAATACAATACGAACGAAAATGAAAAACGATTGCAAACAAACGAGTTCAGTTAATTTCTCCTTTTTCAATTTTGCTTTTCTATGACGCGTTCGACCACTTTTTTGAGTAAAAATTCTCCTGTGGATCTTGATTTCACGGCGAAGTTTTAGACCAAATGAAAACCACACCGCACAATCGCAACATTTTATGTTTAGACGCATCCATGAAATCTCTTTTTATTATTTATACTCTTTGCTCTTTGCATACATGTTAATTACATTTTAGTTTTTGTTAAACTCTTTCACTTACAGTTTTGGGGGGACTGAACTTTTTGTCTTCACATTGATCATTTAGGTTTTGCGAATATGTACTTCGTGTGGCATCGGATAGCTTAAGATATTACGCGTCTAATGAGCTACGCCAAATATCGGCATCTTAGTTCAAACATTTAAAAAATTTCCAAAGAAAATTTTCTAATCAATTTGAGATGTATTTCAAGAAAACGATATTAACATAATATATATTTTTTCGCGCTTTTCATATCTTTGAACTAAGATACTGGCATCTAGCGTAGTTCATTCTATGAGTAATTACTTAAGCTATCTGAGTTAAAGCCAATGAAATAAAATTTTTTTAAAATAAGACCGTTGTTCTTCCAAAAAATGTTTTGTTACACAGTTAAAGTTTATGTTATTTTTTCGTTAAAATTATATGTATCGTTTATTATAATAGTGAATTATCTCCTTAAAATCGATTTGTGAAATAACTTCGTTTTTATAACGAATATGTAGAGCAAACGTTTGAGCATAAGTAAACAAGTAATGCCTTCTATGAGATTTTATTGCAATTATTGCAGTAATTTCACTTTTAGAATGCCTTATGTCGTAATCTTTTTATAAAAAAAAAATCAAATTTATAATTATTTTTTATATGAAAAGATGCTAAAAAGTATATCATGCTAATGGAAATTAAATAAATTCTTAAGTCATTCATGAAAATCGAAGTTAATAAAATAAATTGTTCAAAATTTCACAATAATAGGTCATAAACTATAAAGTTAGACTGGAGTTTAAATTTAATATATATACATATATGTACTCATTAAAGCCATATAAATCACCCTGAAAGTGATAAAAAAAACTCCATTGAAATTAATTTAGCAACCTTTGATGGCCTTATCTCTGTTTCCGTCCAAATATTTGTATATGAAATTACTTGGGAGAGTGTATTTTTATATGAAAAAAATGATGGGAGCGGTGAGTGAGTATTCTCTACTATGGCCAACAGTGAATTTACTAGATGAAAATTCTAATCTTTTACTTTCAATTTTAATAGCCAAGTTAATTTTGAACCAAAGAAAAAAAATTCTATTGAAATGTTATAGATTTTGGATCAGCTAAAGGCATTAATAGGTATACTAGACTGCGGTTTGTGAGTTAATGTACCATTCTTATTTAAATTTGAGGTGTTTTTATGCAGTTAAATAATATTAATTTGATATGAAAAACATAAGGTAACAATTTTTCTTTGTATTTATAGAAAATAAAACAAGGAAGCACTTACCGATAGGAGCCATAGAGCCATGGAGCCGGCAACTACAACACACTAACACTATTAAATGATTTTCAGTGAATTGCGTTTAAAAATTTTAAGAAACACAAAATTCCAAAGATATAAATTACATTTAAAACACTTTTTGCATTTGAAAATGAAATTAAATTTAAAAAATTCCATTTTGAACTTTAATAGAAGGGCCAACGTAAGCGCTGTACTTGTATTTGCGGCGCTGCCGCCGGTGCTTCTTGCGAACGCGGATTTGCATTTTCATGCAATTTTTTTTTAAAACTTTATAGAAATTAACACTTAGAACTCATTTAGATATTAGTTGCACTATATATTTAAAATTTCGTTACTCTTATTTAACGCGAAAAATAAATTAGAAATCCACTAAAGAAATTCACCCGAACTTTGTACAATAAATCAAAACAAAGAAATGACAGTTGGCAGTGTTGCCACTTACTTTGACGGAACTATGACATTAAACTTTTCTTAACGAAAAAAAAGCAGCGGTTGTGCAATTGTGGGATTCTAAGAAGAATTTATTCAATGATGAAACCTAATGTGTTGAACAAAATTGGGACGGAGTCGGATGAGCGGCAACGGAAATCCGCTGTCAAAAAAAATTAAAATTAAATCTAAATGAACGGATATCCGCCGGTAGGTTATCAGTCTTACATCAAGTGTGTTATAATTTTTGACAGTAGATTTCCGTTGCCGCTTTTCTGATTCCGTCCCAATTCTGTTCAACGCATTACACTACTCTTATAGAGCGCATGAAATACCTAAGTAGAAGTCATTACAGGAAACGCCTTTCATGTTTATCAAAAAGATAGTACACTCATTTAATCTCCAGATTCCGTAGAACTTTTAAATTCCTTGATTGTTTATAATCGATCTATTGCGTTTAATAGAATATGTACGGGTGACAGGAAAACGTCTACAGGAAACGACTATTTGCTGTCAAAATAAAACTGTCAGAAAATCGTTTGAGTAAACACAATTTTGTTGGACGACGCGCGACGGTAAATTCAGCTGCCATTTTGTTTTCGTTGATATTTTAAACGTAAATAAAAAAATTGACACAACCTGATTCGAAATGCAACACTGAAAGTAGCCTGCCGACGATGAAAATAGAATTATATCTAAGTCGACGGGAAGGTTTCCAGTCGACCGACGAAGTTCTGTTCCATTTCATACGATTAAGTGTTTTATAATTTTGAAAGCGGGTAATCGATGACGACTTCCCGTCGCTCGTTCGCATTCTGTTTAACGAATATATTTTCATATATATTTCAAAACTAAAAAATTGACAGTAAAAAGTTTCAAGAGAGACGTTTGTCAGACGTGTGTCAACAAAATTGCTACCAAACCAACTAAAGAGCAAAATTCTAGCAGATATGTATTACCGTAGATGCATACATATCTATATGTTTCTTTTTTCGTAAAAAAAAAATTACCCAAGCACCTCAAGAAAAGTTGCAAAATATTATAATTAGCCCCAAAAAAAGTTAAGCCGAAGTTACGGCAACATTGCTCAACTGTCACTCGTTGGTTTTGATTTATTGCACAAATTTCGCGTAAATTTCTTTAGTGAATTTCTAATTAATTTTTTGCGTTAAATAATATTAAAAGAATTGCAGAAATATAGTGCAACTAATATCTTAGTTTTAAGTGTTAAATTATATAAAATGTTTGAATGAAATTTCCATGAAAATGCAAATCCGCAATTGCAAGCGGCACCGGCGGCAGCGCCGCGAATACGAGTGCAGCGCATACGTTGACCCTTCTATTATATTTCAAAATGGAAATTTTTAAATTTCAGTATCTTTTCAAAAGCAAAAAGTGTTGAAAATGTAATTTATATTTTTGAAATTTAGTGTTTCTTAATATTTTTAAACGCAATTCTTTGAAAATTGTTTAATAGTGTTAGTGCATCGGAGTTTCCGCCGCAATTGCTTCATTTTTTTCAATGGGCTGATTAAATTTGTAGCTCCAATCGGTAAGTGATTCCTGTTTTGCTTTCATTATTTACTATAAATACTAAGAACAAAGTTACTTTTATTGTTTCATATAAGATAAATTAAATTTTTTTGCATTGAAACTCTCAATTTAAACAAAAATAGTACATTAAGTCCCAAGCAGCCGTCCGATGCAACTATTTATGCCTTAGGTTACCCAAAATCTATAACATCTCAACATAATTTTGTTTCTTATGTTCAAAATTAATTTGGCTATTAAACTCGAGAGTAAAATACTTGAATTTTTGTCTAACGGCTTCACAGGGTGAACTGAAATATGAAAAAAAAAACTGTTTCTGCATTTGAAATTCTGAAGTATTTTCATTATAAATTTTACTTGATATACATAAGTCCATTTCAGCATCTATTCTTAAAAAATTGGAACAATAGTGTTTAGTTTTAAGCAACCATTTAATTTTTTATAAATAAAAATATACTCTCCTGAGTAATTTCGTATACAAATATAGGGACGGAAACAGAGATGTAGCAATCAAAAGTTGCTGTGTTAATTTCAAAGAACTTTTTTTATAATTTGTAGGTAAGGTAGGTTAGGTTAGGTTAGAGTTGTGACTTAACAAACAAGCTGAAGCCTTAAGTAGCACTGATTGTGCCGTTTTAATACCACATTACGTGACCCGGCGAAATAATGAATGTAAAAATAGCTATATCCAGTTAGCTTTATTAAGGTGGTAGTACAGCAGAGATCCGATATCAATTTCAGCAATTTTGCTGAAGTCATTGAAGAAAGTTTTGCCAAGACATCTTAGCCTGATTCTCGCTAAAGCTGGACAGCTGCAAAGAAAGTGCTCAAGTGATTAAATCTTGCTTGCGTTCAAGCAACTGCGGCAGGAAGAATTGAAAGGTATACCTAACCTTTCAGCATGCTTGCCTACTGCCCAGTGCCCAGTGCAGTTCGCGGTGATTCTTGCGATGTCAGACCGGGTCCTAGATAGTAAGTAGGTGGTTCTCAGTTTATTGTAAGCGGGCCAGATTGATCTGGCTGTTTTACAGGTGTGTAAAGACTTTCAGTGATTTCCGGCTACAGATAAAACTTAACTAACCCGAGCGGAGCGGAAACATGTTCCGATGCATGTTCCGATTATGAGAGGAACTACGCCTTGCTAGTTCATCGGTCCTTTCATTTCCCTCAGTGTTTCTGTGACCTGGAACCCATATGAGAGTAATGTCAAATCGATGTCCTAGCCTGACTAGTTCTTTTTTGCATTTTTCTACTAACTAGCTTCGATTTTATATGTGCCGAGCTCAAAGCTTTGAGGTAAAGTTATATACTTAGCTTAATCTTCTGCCTAAATGTTTTGTCTATAACCTATTTTTGTGTAATTTTGAACTATTCGTTTTATAAAAACGGTTTTTTTCTTTCTTTCAATTTCTTTATAAACTTTAAATTTTCTTAATGAGTTGAGCAAGTTTATTTAATTTCTATTGACATAATGCCTCACATGATATAATTTTTTATGCAAATCATTTATTACAGATGGTTTTGTATTTCGGAGCATATTTTCATATGAAAAAATTTTCAAGTTTGATGTTTTTCTAAAAAAAAGTTTACTACAACAGACACTGCTTAAGAGTACATACATCATGAAACATATTATTTTAGGAAAAGTTACTTAGACTGATTAGACATAATTCCTTTTTTTTACTAAAGACGATACCGCTAAAGATATAGCAGCAAGAGTCTTCAAAGCGAGAAGGGTCTTTGCTTAATCTCAACACAGACCAAACTTCGAATATTTAAATTAAATATTATATGTCAAAATAAGAATGATCAGGCAGAGCATCAAACAACTATTCTATAGAGATTTAAAGATTATGATCAAGGATACGTTTCTAAAAAACTTAAAAATAATAAAATTAGTAAGATTTATAAAATTATTCTGAGCTTTAATTCATTCAAAATATGTGCTAAACTCAAAAATTATGTGTTCGCCTGCAAATGACATACAACATGCGACACTCCCACTATTTGTGCAAACTATGCTATGTTTCTCTACAACAAATACTACAAGAATTTTCGTTGAATTTCATTGCGAATCGTAATACTGCAGCAACCAAACAGCAACAACAAACAAAATTGGCCAGCAACATTCAATGGCATCAATGATAATGACAACGAGAACAACATCGCTGCTGTCAACAACTTAATTATAAATATTAGACCTTTTGACAGCAACAACAACGAAGAACACAGCAATAACAAAGAACACAGCAACATGTTTTATGTGCAGCCAATTCAGTTGAAATGTTGTTGATGTTTGTATTGCTGCTGCTGCTGTTGCTGTTGTTTTTTGCTTTATGAACGCAGACATATGTTTGGGTAACCCTAATGTTGTAATGCAATTGCTGTTTTTGTTGTTTTTCTTGCAATTCGATGTTCGGCATTGTAGTTGTGTGGTGTCAACATTTTAACTTTTAAATTAGTTTTTGGAAAATGACAAAAGTTATATGCGCAATTCCTCACACACAATTATACAATGCCATGTATTCAGATATACAATAAATTGCATTAGTATGCTGGTAAATATTGTGAAAGCGGAAATTTGACTTTGTTTGTTTGTTTGTGAAGTTGATGCAGCAGACTTAAGCAAGTTATTTGCTTTAACTGCATTTGCAATGTTTTGTTGGGCACATACATGACTAATGAATGTAAAATTAAGCGCAATATATTGCTGTTAAGCAGAGTATGTAACCAATTCGTACATTTCCATGAATTTGAGAATGAACAAATTTTTCAAAAGTTCCAAAGGTAATTAAGTTTAAAAAATATTTAGAATATTTTGCTTACTTGCATCACAAAAACCTGTTGGTTTTAAGTTATCTCCATACTAATCGTATGCAGTGGTATAATTATGGATTACATTATAAAATTCCTCCTGCTTTAAGTCTCTGCAAAAAGTCATATATCGATGTCATAGGATTACAACTGAGCGCTTGTCTATTTGGTGTTGTAACATTATACGTCAAAATAAAGTGTACTTTCTGAAGCATCAGTGTAACTGAAAGTAGGTTGTTTTCTATATATGAACATTGCAAAAGATAATATGATATATCTCTACTATTTATTTATATAAATTTATACATGGAAATGTTCTGTAACGCTTTGGCGCAAAATATACAGAATTTATTTTAAAAATTTATTTCTTAAAACAACATATTTGTGCGAAAAAAGGTTATGGCATACTTTTTTTCGCTTTTTTCAAAGTCAAATATCCTTTTTTTTTTGATTAAATTTTTGCAAAACCTCATACAAAAATTATACATTGATTTTTTATAATTTTTTTGCCAAAATATTTATCCATTTTTTTTTTTCTTCTGAGATTATTGCTACACTTTAAATTACTGAAAATTTAAACCCATTCCAGAAATATATCATTAGCTGCAAATTTTATTTCAATTACATTCTACAACATCATTTATAGCTGCATATAATGACGATATTCATCTATCACGTATACAATTAATGCGACGTATAACTTTTTTTGTGTGACAATCATTTATATTAATTTTAATGAAAACTGTCGAAAAAATGCACGAGCATTATAAAACAAAAAAAGTCAGCGGAAACAAACATAAAACCTTTGTTTCGTGTATATCCTGTTTTTTTTTTGTTTATTTTTTAAAAGAGTACGAGCAGTATAAATGAGATTGGTCGAACATGTGAATAAATCATCATTTAAGGTACGAAAAGCTGACACAATGAAAAAAAAAAACTTCCCTTTTGTTTCCGAACATTAAGTTGCAACGCTTATGGACTAATGTCAGATTATAAATGTATGTGTGCATGGAAGGGATTATATTTTTTCAGTGTTAGGTTTTTTTGTCTCGTTGATTTTACACTTAAAGTACACTGTAGAAAAAACTTTTGTTCTTGCAAACACTTTTTCTAAACAACTAAGACTTCGCGCAGCTTAAATACATTTGTTTCATTTGACTTATCATTCAACATCTTTCACGTAAAAGCTGCCACTTATCGCTAATCAAATATCAATTAATACTTTACTTATCATTTATCACTGAGTAATGATGGAAAACTGATGGAAAACTGACTCAGCGAAGACGAAAACTTTAACCGTGCACTCATATCTTATGTCAAATAAAGAAAAACGTTATAAGACAGGTTAGAAAATAGATATTATTATTAGCCTCTCTCTTCTCTTCTCTTCTCTTCTCTTCTCTTCTCTTCTCTTCTCTTCTCTTCTCTTCTCTTCTCTTCTCTTCTCTTCTCTTCTCTTCTCTTCTCTTCTCTTCTCTTCTCTTCTCTTCTCTTCTCCTTTCTTCTATTCAAAGTTTTCATTGACACCAGAATCAGACTAACATTTTTTTAAGTGTTCATTTGCTTTTTAAAAAGCAGAGCTTTACGTAGGATGGGCATAAAAAGAGAAACAGCTGAGTTCAAGTGCGCGTAAAATTTTTAACGTAAATGATAGGCCATAATGGGTGGAAGAATTTTTTTTTAGCAAAATTAATGACGCAAACAGGATTTAACAAAACTTTTCTGAAAAAAAAAGACAATTTTACTGAGATAGTTATATGCTACATGAAACATAACCTTTTGGCTGCGACAATATATCATAGCTAAGGTAAGACCATGCATGTGTGCGGTTCTACTTCTATTAAAAATTTTTTTAATTCTTCTGATAACAAAAATAAAGAGTTAAAAAAAATGCAGTCAACATTTACTGCAGCAGTATTTGCACAGCCAGCATAGTGAAATTGGCAATTTATATTATGAGAGACTTTTGTCATAAATTTGGCTGCACTTATTTAGTTCAAACAGAATAAGTGAAATAAATCTGCAGCATTGATTATTTTGCATTGATTAATTATAGTTGAAAGTTCATCGAATCTGTTGAGGCAGGAAGACTGCGAGAAGTGAAAACAACACCCAACTCAGAGTCGGCAGTTTTAAGTTACATAGCTTTTATCTCAGAACTATGCTGATATAACTGCTGTCAGTTAACTTGGCTAAGCAAACTGGAAAGATAAGCTGCATTATAATTAGGAATATTTTTGAAGTTTTTCCTTAAGAATAAGGAAGAAATAAGCAGTCGAAATATATATTGTTTGAAAAATTTACATAAAATTTTCATTTTCAATCTTTTCATAACGTACATAACAATTCTCTTCCCCTTTAGTTTGCTTTTCTGTTACTTTAATACAGTAGCACAAAAAATTTCTTAGGATTTTCCCTGTCACTTCACCTGTTCATCATTGCCAGCCGCGTTATGATGAATGCTGTCAGAGTTTTATGTGTACACTGACATAGCTCATATAACCTCTTCCTAATAACGCTTGCCATATTATATTCGCGTCACAGTGGTGGTTTCGTCAGTTTGGTTGGCTTTAATGGTTCAACTCGTAGTTGTTTTTTTTTTTTTGTTTTTGTTGGTTGTAACGCTCTGTGGTAGTCACCTCATCGTTTGTATAATAACTACGCCGCGCGGTGAGATTTATTACTTTGCTAATTTGAACGTATTTCACTTTTTGTCTGCATCTTGCAGTGCTGGGAGGGTATATATCAAGTACCTTACTTGATATATTTTGAGCTGTTGTTTACCACTCGTTTTAGGTTGTTAGTATTTAATGGCTATAATTAAAAGAAAACGTGTTACTTTTCTGCCGTATTTAAATAAAGAGGAAATAAAAACATAAAGGCGAAGAGTCTTTTTTTTTTGGTATTTGAGTTGGAACCCTATACATTAGGGTGCTACTTTGAATTTAAATGAAAGTCTTGCAAAATTCCATTTTAATATTTCAATGGTAACATTTCCCTAAAGCGATTAAAGCATTTTTAAAATTTTGTAGTTCTTAAACCTAAGAAAAGTCATATTTTACACTCTAAAAAACATTTCAGGTGAATTTATGTGAAATTCATCGAAATATGACACATGTAATCTCGAAATATTGTCAAACATTGACAAATAACTTGAAATTTTTATAATACATAGGTATCTCGATTGATATTAATCGATTTATTCATTAAAGATTGCTTTAAGAAAGTAAATGGGAAGTGATTTAAATTGTGAGAAATGGTAACACTGAAGTGTATGCGCCAAATCTAACATTTCCAATGTAAAGTTTACAGTTTATATTGGTACACGTTCTCAGAAGGTTTTGTCGTAGGACTGATATATCAGTTTTAACAGAGACATTAAAAGTTCATTTCAGTCAAAAGCTGAAATTAAAGTTTATTGTTCAGTACAGTTTTTGATAAAAAAAAAAAAAAAAAAAAAATAATCAAAAATTAAAACAACAAAATACGGCTGAAGTTACTCGTGCTAGTTTCTTCCACTGTACAAGTAATCATCAGTGACCTTGGATCCTATGAATGAGAATTTCAAAGTCAGATATGATTTCTTTTTGAAATTTTAGCTTTGCTTTGTTTCACTTTTTGTTTGGATTTGCAACAAATCTATGCAAAAAGGAACATATAAAAGGCTAAGAAATTCTCACTAATCGGGTCAAAGGTCACTGATGATTACATGAAGCAATAAAGAAAATTAGTATGACTAGCATTAGCCGTTTATTCTGCCGTATAGATGAAGAAAAGCACGATCCACATTTATATGAAAATTGAGTTTTTTATACCGTTGGATTTGTCTTTTCAAGCTCTATCAATCTGTTAAAAAAAATAACGGATTAACCTAATATTTTCCATAATGAAAATGTCTATCTACATTTTCTGTGTACTATCAATAGCAAAAAAAAATACATGAATATTATGCCTTTCTACGTTTTATTGCAGATAGTGCGTTTTTTCATCTGTAATTTTCGATAAATCAGCATAGGAAATTTGCCCATCTGCATTTTCTCCGGGAAAATGAAATAAATTTCCAGATTTTTTACACCATTGGAAAGAGCACCCTAAAAGTCTCTAAAAACATAAAAAAAAATTCTAAAATGTTAAAATACCGATGTTTTAAAGGAAAATAACTTTTTAAATGTTTTTCTTATTTATTCGATTTTGATTAAGGAGTGCGTCATAAGATATTAGTGCATTGAAAAATAAATATATCTCAATAACCACAGATTCAATTTTCAAAAAGATTATATTTTTTAACGGAAATTTAATGCATATGCAGAAAATAATAGTAAAAAAAAATATTAATTTTGCAGCGTAAAATTTTTGACTTTCTTTGGGACACCTCTTATTAGTGCTATTTTTTGGCCTGACGCGCACCACTTGCATACAAAATGAGTTATGTTCTTGCATTTTCCTTTTGTTGCTTTTAATTGCCGCTTCACTAGAACCCAATATCTCTCGATTGCAGGAGTTCAGGGCAATAGGGTGGGTTCGCTTCTCTAGGAACAAAAGTAATGTTATTTTACTGGTACCACTCAGGAGCCGCTTTACTGTAGTGACATAAAGCAAGATAAGGCCAATAAAAGGTAAGTACCTAATGATCTCTTTTGAGATCTTTTGAAGCATTCCATGATGAAGATTTCGATGTTTATTGTGCCTCTGGTCACGAAGTTTTAGCTTCTTTTACCACAACTGTAAGTTAATTTTTTGTTTTAAATTTTTTGGAACATGTCCACTAGCGTTGGCAAAATAAAATTCTTGGTCAGGAAACTGAAAAATGTCAGAAAGGACGAACGTTTCGTCATCCATAATGCAACATTCGAATTTGGACACAAAATCTTTACTCAGTTTTTGAGCTCGTATTTTTGCTTCAAAATTCTTTTCAGCATTCCGATCCGGCACTTTCTGAACTTTGTAGATCTTCAGCCTAGCCATCTCTTTCACTTTTCGCACAAATGATACGGAGAAATCTACTAGCTGAGCGATTTTTTTTCCTGAAAGGTTTGGAGTTTTCTTCAGCATGGTTATGACCTTCTTTGCGTTATTACGGTCACCATAACCTTTTTTCCTGAGCGTTCCCTGCTTTTTATTCAGGCTAAAGTCTATCTTAAAAATTTTCATTACCCAAGACACCGAATTTATGTTAACTTTAGCATCCCTTGCAATCCTCTTAAAGTTATGTTGCAGGTTTAAAAAAAATCTTAAATTTTTTTCACACATTTCTATTTTACTGCTAATGTCTTCGCAAAATAATAGATGAGAATGCAAAGTGATATGAAATAGTATTTGAAATGATTTTCTAAGCTAACCTGATCAAAATAATTTAATTTTTTTTTTATGAAAGAAGTTATAAGCAAAAACGTGTGCACTAATTTCTTATGACGCACTCCTTATAATGCAGATAGTGCTTTTCTTCATCTGTACGGCAGTATTGTTGTTTGGTTTTTATAAACTCTTTTCGGATGTTATCACACACTGTGCTGAACAATAAGCTCGGAAAAATTAATATCACACAAAAAAGGCATCTTATTTTATTGTTTTAGGTTAACTCAATTTAATTCTGGAAACATATATAAATCGGCCGTAGTAGAAATGGCATTGTAAAATGGTTTTGAGGGTGTTGAATCTAAACTTAGCAGCCATTTACTCCATCAGCTCAGAACTCTGAGATATTATGTCCCAAACGACTGCAATGAAAGCGCAATTAGCTGAATGACAGATTTTAATGAAAAGTTTACAAAATATGTAGATCAATTATAATATGTTTTATACGTACCTAGTAAATGAACATCGAAGAGAATTTTCAAACTCGTTCAATTACAAGAATATAAATTTTACAAATATTTTTTATATATTTCAAATAAAAAAGTCTTTTCTGGACCACCTTAATATACTAACATATGAGCATAAACATTCGGTAGGTTCAGCCTATTTAAGGTATATAGTATACATACGTGTTTGAGTCATGAAACGGAAGTAAAACTAAATTTATATAAAGAAAAAAAAAATGATTAATTGAATAAAAAAAGGCCAAAAATAGTAAAAACAAACGTAAATAACATAGAATTTCATGCAAATCTGAACTGCAATACATATGAGAAATCGTTAAAAATATACAGCGTTGACTTGAGCTGAATGGTATTAAATTTTTTTTGGTAAATTTTAACAAAATTTATCTATATTTATTTATATTTAAGCGATTTTTCTGCTAAATTTTTATTTCAACTTAAAAATGGATCATAAACCACAAGAGATATATTATTCAGAAAACTACAATACTAACCGAAAATTTTCGGTTTATTCAATTCAGAGCTAAGTAAGTCAAATTCGCGCTATAAGTTCTCCATTTATTTGAAATCTATTAAAAAGCTTTCATTCAGTCAAATTATCCATCTAATAATGATAAAATCAGTGTTACTTTCAATCAATTAAGTCGACATATTACAGCGTCTTTATTACTTACGTAATTATCTGACATCGAACTTTTGATAAGCCAACATGCGCTTAGCATACAAATTAACATAAAAATAAATCATCAATGATATTTTTATAATGATGATATTTTTATTACATTTCGCAGATAAGAGAACTGTCAAGGAATCACTTCTCAATTACGCTTTGCGTGCCTGTGTGCATTTTCAGAGGCGTTCGTGTTACATGCACACAAACATAAAATATATATGTTAATTTACGCAATAAAATCATGAAAGGATACGACGAATAAAAGTCATTTCTTGTCAGCGACTAAAAACATTTCGCTCTTTTTCGCCTACCTACGCTGCCTACTTTTGGTATGATATAAGTATACAAACATACGTAAGAAGCATCAAGTATCGTTAGACATTAATTGATATATATCGAAATTATTTGGTGCTAAAAATATCCATCATTTTTTTTTCTTATGTAACTCAGATTCATACTTTCCTTGGTTGACCTCCGGTTAAAAGAAAAATTCTATACCCTACAAATTATTGATTTTGCTACTAAATTCTGGAAAGTATCATAGTTTGATATTATTATTACTCAAGGTATCGCGCAACAATAAAATATCTCTATGAATATAATTTAAGCGTAGACAAGTAGATACATTGTGAGTATGTGTGTGTATGAGTGTATGTTATTGTGTGTGTTAACAATGCATTAATTCCATTGAATTTATGACTTTTCGTCTGTTGTAATGAGCAAAGTCATTATTTCAGTCACTTATGTATGTACACACACATACTTACATATGTATCTATGTTTGTGTAATTATTTGTATGCCACTACTTATGTATGTGCGAGTGTGTGTGGGCATATGTGCGCGTTTGGGCTTGATTATATATTTAATATCATCGAATTTAATGGTGATGGTCGCTTGTTTTTGAGCTGCTTTAACCACAATATTGATTTGATTGAATTTATCACGACACGATACCAAATAATGAGTGAAATTAAATGGATACAATTGGCGTTAAGGATATTTTTGGGCTATAATTAATTACTCTTTAGGGAAATGAGTAAGTAAAGCAGCTTTGTTGATGGATAAAAGAAAATTTTAAGCAAAGACAGCGGTTTACCGCAACTTCTCTTAAATTAATGGAAATTTTTAGGGTTAATGTTTGCTAAATAACTAAAATTCAAACAAAATTTTACGAAATCCTTAAATATAAGCTACTGAAATTTAAAAAAAAAATGGTTGCAATGTTTTCATTTGAGTTTTTTTTTTCAGACTGATTATACTTTTTGAGATATTTCAACTAATCGATTTTTAACATAAAATAAATCGAAATTTTTGTCATTATATTTTTTTTTATTATTTGCTGTGTTGCTAGCTAGCAAGTTGCTAGCTATGTACGAAAAAATCGATCATGTCGCTAAGTTTCCTACTCGTTGTCATTTGATTACTCGTTTGTTGTTTTTCATACTTTTTTCATTTCTAATTGTTTTTTTTTTGACGCCAGACGTTTTAGGCAACTTGCTATGTATGCTTAGCAACTATAATTTTGCTCATTGAGTTTTCGATTTTGTTTTTGTTTTCATATGCAATTATCATTGCTAGCTAAAGATATCTAGCAGAGGATGGCGAATAGAAACCAGCGATTTTTAATTAAAGGCTTAACGCAATTAATTGATAGAAAAGCTACAAAATTTCCACATTCCTGCAGAAATAAATTATAAAAATTGTGCCCATATCAAAATAGACTTGATTTTTGGGGCGTTTTTTTTTTTTTCTTTCAATGTTCAAATTGCAAACGATTTTTATATAATTTTTATGAAATACTATGACGAAGTGAATCAGAATTGTTTCTGAGTGAAAAATTTTCCAACAGATCGCTTACAAACACAAATTTTGTTGTGAGCTGTGTTTCCACCAACCGCCATTGTTCGACTTTTCGAACAGTCTCACCTGACGAAACCAAAAGTGGTACAACATTTTGGACAACGGATTCGATTCGATTTTGGGTCCTAATTAGTCTAGAAATATCACTTTTAATTATAAATTTGAAATTTCATGCAGCGCGGCAGAAAATGGGTTAAATTCACCGAGATTTTCAACATTTCAATACGATTTTTCAACTTTCTTCAATTTAATATCGAAATTTTCCACCTCTATTCATTTTTTTGAGTTTTCTTTCAATTTTTTTTTTTTTCAATATTTGCTACATAGTATCAACGTTATCGGTCTCTCAACCTTCTTTCAATTTTTTTCAACCTATTCAGTTTTTTTTCGACTTTTCGGCCTCACTCAACTTTTTTCGTAATTTTCCATATTTAATCGATTTGTTTAGCCTTTTTCAAGTGTTTCAACATTTTGAAACCTGTTTAAAATTTTTCAAATTTCGGCTTTTCAACCTTTTTTAATATTTTTCAAATATATCCGATTTTTTCAAAATATTGCAACTTTTTCAATAATTTCCATATCTTTTCGATTTTTTCAATTTCCTTCAACTCATTTCAATATTTTCCACATTTTTTCGATTGATTCAACTTAATTGAACTTTTTTCAATATTTTCCATAATTGATCAACGTTGTCAGCATTTTTCAACTGTTCAACCGCTTTCAATATTTCTCAACATGTTCAAATTTTTTTTGGACTTCTTTCATTTTATTTCGACTTTTTCAACCTTTTTTCAAGATCTTGAACTCTTTCAACGGTTTTCAACACTTTCAATGTATCATCGACTTTTTCAACTGTTTCAATCTCTTTCAATTTTTTTTGACATTTGATATATTTTTTCGACATCTTTTAAGTTATTTCGACCATTTCAACTTCATTCAATTTATTTCGACTTTTTCAACCTCATTCAACGCATTACTCGAGTTTTTCAACCTCTTTAAACTGTTTCAACATTTTTCAACCTCTGTCAATATTTTTCAACACTTTCTATGTGTTTTTCTTCGACTCTATCAACCTGATTCAAAATTTTATTAAACTCTCTCAACTTTTTTGAATATTTACCAATTTTTTCACCTTTTCCATTATTTTTCGACCTTATTAATAGCTTCCGACGTTTTTCAACATTATTCATATTTTTTTTTTTTTATTTTTCAGACCAAAAGTTTTTATTTTTTTCAATTTTTTCATCCTCTTTCAACTTTTTTAATAATTTACATATTTTTTTCGATGTTTTCAACCTCGAAACGAAAATCCGAACTTAGGTTAATCTCCCGATACTTTTTAAATAAGAATGGCTTTATTATGCTAATGACTTTAATATGTTGCATCTATTTTTGTTTGTCTGCATGTTTTTTCGACTATCAGCAAAATAATCTATTATTTCACAGTCCCAAATATCAACGCTGAAAAATATGCAGTCGTAAAACTCAATGTTTTAATCATAAACTCTTTGTTCTTGCTTTCATTTAAGTTAGGTTTTTAATGATATTAAAGCAAACAATAAAAATATTAAGTGTACTTAAAAATTATTCTTAAAATTGAATAAAACATGAGCGCTTTTGCTTCAAGAAATTTCAATTGCGTGCAAAAAATTGGCATGCAACCACCTGTGTTTGCTACCCTTGGACATGAATGCACACGAAAGAATATGAGGTACTCTGTCATTTCGAATTGTTCAACAAGCGATAAACTCAATCTTTTGCTTAGTATCCTGCTATCCTTCCGTTACATTGTCATTCGTTTTATTATGCATCTTCTTCGCATATACCAACATACATGGGTATGTGTGTATACTGGATAGACCGTTATATTGTCAGTTGATATTTATTTCAAAATTTCATTCGAAAATTATGGCATTTTATTGAATAATTTGTGTACATATAATTTTGAAGTCACATGGATAAATTTTCCTTAAATGGTATTTTTTATTTATTAATAAATTTAAGCCGCTCTTTCAATACAACATATTCCCGCCAACTTTGTCTTTTCATTTCCTTTTCCTGCGTGTGTGTCCTTTGCACCTGCCGGAATTCGCACATAACGCTCATGGCTACATTTTTTCGCACTTTCCGTTCAACTGTCTGCACTTGTGTAACTTGCAAAATGCCAAAAAGTATGCAATATGAAAAAAACAGACCTTACCGAGTAAGAAATAATGATAAAATTCAAACAGTCTCTTTTTCATTTTGGCATTAAAGTAAATTCCAGCTACTTTAATCTTTTAGCAGCCCGGAAGCAGTAACCAGATTACTTGGAAGTCCACACAGCTGTTAGCTGCCATATCCTGTATGCGGCATGCACGGATTGCATATAATGCTACTTTCGTCGTTGCTACTTGGAAAATTGCTTTTCATGCGCCATTACCTTGAAGTATTTTCTTTTCATAACGTAGAATTGAAATGATTTTCAGAAACAATTTAACCCATTATGTACTTAATTATGATAAAAATGATGACGAGTGCGTGAAAGTTTGCAATTAAAATATAGCGGTTGTTTTAATGATCTGTTTTATTACCACATGCTTTCGACTGCAAGATAAACCCATTATCTACCAATGATTTAGAAATTTAGAAAGCATTATGACACCATAAACTATTGTAATACCATAGAAATATCTAGTTTTGTAGACAGTTAAAGTGCCATGAAGACTGTAACATCAAACTGTAAAGATTTAGAAGGATGTTGAACTTGCCTTATAGGTTACAGGAAATAACGATAAAAAAAGAGACAAAAAGTGATTTGGTTAACAATGGGTTAACGGAAAATGTTGTATGAAAGCCTGAAAGTATGCAACAAAATTGTTTCATATTTTCTGTTGCTTAGCTTCAGCTTTCATTTTTAAAATATAAACTCGACATTTAATATTTTTTTTTTTTTGATCAGGATAAGAGTAGATCCTTAAGTTTTTCTTGCAATTTATAATTTATTTGCATAAAGCAGCAATTTTAATTATATTCAATCTTCAATTTTATCCAAGCTCCTATAAATTCTCAAATTACTTTATTAAATAAAAATTAAAAGCAACGGTAAGTTGCCGCATATTTTTTCAGCTCATTTTTGTGCTCTTCTCCAAATTACCTTAATTTTTTCTTCGCACAATTTTGCATCCCACCCCATCTTTATTGGGTTGGTAGCTATTTTTTTAAAAGCAATTTTTTGTTGTTGTATTGTTGCTACCATTACTATTATTTATAGAATTTAATCCTGCGGGCAAAACACGTTGGCTGCTCTTGAAATGTAAACGAGGTGTAAAACAGCAGAATTTATTACGACAAATGGTATGCACATAGTTAGCCAGAATGTTGTTTTTATATAACACCACCATTCAGGCTATTAAATTTGCTAAAGGATTTCTGGAATGGAATTTTCTTTATTTATGTACTAGCGACAACAGCAGCTTATAGACATGAGTTATGGAATTTAAAGTGTGCTGACAGTGTTGCATAACGTACGTTGATGTAGTATATTAGAACGTTGACAATTGCCTAGTTATAAAATATTCGAACATTGATATTTTAAATTTGTAGAGGAATATGTTGGACTATAAAATCGTTAAAAAATTAGGTAAATATCTTTATAAAAAATATTTGATTTCTATAGATAATTTTATTGTTGCAGTTAATTTAATTTTTTAGCCTTATTATGGCGAACCAGAATTATTCTAAATTAATTTTTTAGCTTCGGTAGTGCTTCTTCGAACAATTGACAATTAGTATGAAGACATTTTTAAGTCGAGATTCAAATTCTTGGAAGCTACGCTCCGTTGACTACTAATTGAGCGTTGCGATGGCAAAAGGAGGCAGTAGGATCCTTAAAGATGTTCATCTTAGACCTCTTCTTAAAAAATTCACGGACTAATCTACTTCTTTTGAACTGCGCAATTAGGTTCTAATCCAGGTTATTGCTAGAAGGTAGGTAAATACTACTACATTAAAATGTTTTCGGCATTTTCCGTCCATGGAAAAATTCTAGGAACTCAACTCGTTGCTAATCACATACGTTCTTGTTTATATTTGCTACAAGCTACAAAAAAGGATATACAAAATATTGAAAAGTAGTAGTTTTTTCTAATCCTTCACTTGTAGAACGAAAATTCACTCGAAAGGAAAGAAAAATCACTCTTCATAGATTAAATCACCCATAAAATGTTTTGCTAAAGGAATACCAAATTCTATGAATTACAATATTTCTTTAAAAAATTTCTCTATAAATGCAGTTTCACATAAATTCAAATGACATAACAAAGCAGTGGCTTATATATATTTTTTTTTTTTTAAATTTGAATTATGCGAGTGTGTGCGTTTGATAAGCCTATCTACAGTTGGGTCATTGTTATTTTGTTGACGTTGCACAACACTACTGAGAACACTATAAGAGTAAACTTTGTCTCTATTACTTTAAGAAATTATTTGTTTCGAACAGAGGACTAGGTTTTACTATTCAAATAAAATTTCAAGCTTTGACTGAAAACTTAAATGCAAATTCAAATGTTTATACATTAAACCATTTTTATTTTTGAAAATAAAAATGCCTAAGTACCTTGATACCTCAATAGATTTAAGTTATTTTTATATAGTATTCTTAAACATAAATGAGAGAGGCTAAAATTACTTTGAAACTAGTAAGTAGTTGGTACTAATGTTAATTTTTCAGTGTCATTCTAATGTTAGATGACTTATCAATAGCTGGAATCTCAAAAATAACGCATTCGAAGCTTATATAAATTATTTTTTAAAATCTTAAGATCCTTTGAACAGCGTGAACAGTGTATAGATGTCTAATATCGTTTACTATTCATCTGAGTAATGATTTTATTAATCTGTATCTTTCTACAAAGTTTCATAATAAACTAGCTTTTCCGGCAGACGTTGTCCTGCCCTTTCCGGCAGTTGTTCCGGATGTTATATGAACTCATGCGATGTAATGTATAAGCGAAACAGCTCCAGTGAAACTTACATATTTTGCCAGGACTTTTTGTATCAAGTCCCATTCATCTGCGTCCAGTACTTGATGAGATATGATTAATTTGATTTTGGAGGGTGCGTCACTGCCCATTTTTCTAAACCAAACTTTGCAAAAACCTTCCGTAGACCATTAGAAACATTTAAGAAATCTTCGTGAAAATTCTATTCAAAAATACTTTTGTATGTGGGCCACCCTAAGTATGTGCCTCTAAATATAACAGCCACGTGGTGTAAATTCCATGAGAACCGATTAAGAGGTTTTCGAAAAAATTATATTTTAAAAATATGTTTGTATGAGGGCCACCGTAAATATGTACACTTAATGAAAGTTTTTCAGCCAAAGCTATTCCTCATAACATAAAAGACACCTCGTGTAAATTACATGTGAATTTATTAAGTGGTCTTTGTGAAAATGTTATTCTAACAATATTTCTGTGTGAGGGCCACCCAAAATAAAAGTTTTGTAGCCTAAGCTATGCCTCATAATATAAAAGCTACGTGGTGTAAATTAAGTGTGAACCGATTCACCGGTCTTCGTGAAAATGATATTCTAAAAATATTGCTATGAGGCCCACCTCAAATATTCACCCTTAATAAAAGTTATTTTTATGAGGCACACCCTAAATATGCACCATTAATAAAAGTTTTATAGCGTAATCTATGCCTCTTAACATAAAATACACGTCGTGTAAGTTCCATGTGAATCTATTAAGTGGAAAATGTTTTTTTTTTAAATATTTTTGTGTGAGGACCTCCCTAACTAAAAGTTTCGTAGCCTTAGCTATGCCTCATAATATAAAAGCTATGTACGAAGTGTGAATTCGGTCTGAATCGGTAAACCGGACTTCGTGAAAATGGTATTTTAAAAATTTTTTTGTGTGAGGGCTACCCTAAGTATGTAACATAAGTAAAAGTTTTGTAGCCTAAACTATGCCCCTTAATATAAAAACTACGTGGTGTAAATTCCATGTGACTCAATTAAGTGGTCTTTCTGAAAACGCTATTTTAAAAATAATTTTGTATGAGGACCACCCTAAATATGCACCCTAAATAGAATTGTTATAGCCTATGATACCCGCCTGATTAATACTAACGTACTTTAAAAATTTCATCAAAATCGGCCGGATAGTTTCCGCGTCCATTAAAGACAGACAGACAGACAGACAAAAACTGAATTTTATATAATAGATAAAACCTGACTAAAACTAAAAAAGCTCATATGACTTAGAATCGCATAAGACTAAAAAATCGCCTAAAATAAAATATAAAGTCGTCTAAGTTCAAAAAATTTCAAGAGACTAAAAAATTACTTATAAATCTCAAGTTGCTAAAAACTAAAAAATTTACATTAGAATAAAAAGTAGCATGAAAATAAGAAATATCATAAGACTAAAAAATCGCATAACAGCAAAAACTTACATTAAAGTCATATAAATCCAAAAAAAATTGCATAAAACTAAGATGTCGCTGACTACTCAAAAGTCGCATTTAACTAAAAAGTCGCATATGAATAAGAAGTCGCATTAGGCACAAAAATTGCTTACAACTAAAAAGTTGCATAATACTCAAACAAAGCATGGAACTAAGAATTCTAACAAAAAAAAAGCATATAACTAAAAAGTTGCAAAAAATTGTATAATAATAAAACGTGACTAAAACTAAGAAGTCGCATATGACTAAAAAGCTGCCTACGACTTTTTCTTCCAAACTTCTTCTGATTGCTGTTTAAACACTTGCTGCTACACGTCAAGATAAGAGCATGTTTATTTTACATTTAAATATAAATCATCAACTCGTTGAATTATAATTCGTTCTCTCTGCAATTAATTTTCAACAAAAGTTCAGCAAACACTTTCCGCACTAATTAGCTAACTACTGCTACTCTGCTATATATTTGCCATTCAGTATCTATTTCCCGTTTCCGACAGCTATCATTTAACTTCTGGCAAAAAAACGTTTAATGGAGTCATAAATCTGTGCATGTCCTTAGGCCTTACAACAATGCTGAGACTGATGCCGAAATGCCAAAAACATTACTTTTTATGTAACAATAAAATTTATTTTTATGTTTCCTCATCATAACATAACGCAAGGATATGCGTGCATTTATTGTCAGATGTATTAGTAAAACACACGTATGAATATATGAAAAAATAATAAAAAATTGGTTTGTATTGATTGCAAATTTAAGGGCTTTGCGAGTGCTATATATTGCATGGAAGAATAAAAGGAGATGCAAATGCGCAGATACTAAGCTAGAAATTCTGTTCTTGAAAAAGCAAGAAGTTCACGAAATCTTTAATAGGTAGTAAAAACAAAAAGTAATTATACCAAAGGTTGCATGAAGACTTTTGGTTTGTACAACTGATTAAACTACAATTTGCTTTAATGCTACATAAATCAATACGTTAGTACTTGCAACAAGCAGTTGCAAGTCAAAGAGGAGGAAAAATGTAAAGCACTAAGGCTACTGTGGGGTCATCATTAAAAGGATGCATATGAAACTGCTCTACAAGGAGTTGACAAAGCCAACAACTTTGCTACTGCGCACAAGAAGAAAATCGCAAAACCGTAGCTGTGGAAGTAAGTTAATATGTTGGAATTTGTGGCATGTTTGCTTTACACTGTAAAGACAAAATTTTGAGTTTATTTAAAAAAATAATTTTTTTAATATTTATATTTTAACATAAAAATGTTGCATTAAAAACGGTGTCATATAGCGTTATGCTGCATAGCAATTATATATAAAAAATAACTTGGCGGCAATGCCAAAAAAATGCCGGAATTATTAAGAACAGTCATACGAACTATCACACAAATAGCCGATAAACATCCAGCAATAGCTGCATTGAGACAGTGCTTGTTAAACCAGTGGCTGGTGATCAATGGATTCAACTTTACAGTAAAACAAAAATGTGTTGACAGCCCAAAGCGAATTAAAGCCATGACAAAAACCCAATGAAAAATAATAAATTCCTAAGGAAGCACATTAATTGGAAAGCGATAATTTAGCGGCGAGCTTAAACGTTGTAGGGTTTTCCTTCGCCTTTATTTGTGTCAGTGATAGAACTTAAATTTAACGACTCGAACGCAAAAAGGCGTTAAATTTCGAGTGAGTTAACTGAAAACTATTAAAGGGATTACGCAGATTTTTGAGTCTCTCTTGCTCTTTTTAAAGGTAGAAACGATTTTAAATTTAAACAACGACACTGTTTGAAGATATTTCTATATTGACTCGAATCATCAAATGTGTATAATTTGTTTATTAGGTTCATCCTTCGAACTCAACTTTTTATGTATATATTGGCAATTCCAGTCGAAGCTTATCTGCTCTGAGCTTGGATCCACTATGGTGTTCAAAAATCTAATATGGTGGCCGAATTTTTGAAAAAAAACCTATTACAATCAAATTTAGTATACAGGGGTCTTAAGAGTCACTGATCACGAATCCGAATTCAGATTTTACAAAAAAAAAAGATGGCGGATTCAAGATGGTGGACGAAGTTTCAACAGATTTGTATCAAATTTATTATACAGAGGTTTTTGGGGTCGCCGATTGCGAATCTGGAGTAAGCTTGTGAAAAATCTCAAATTCAAGTTGGCGGACATATTATTTTCAAATCTACCGATTAGTAACAACTTAGGTATACGGGGGTCTTGGGAGTCACTAATCACGAAACCGAGGTCAGATTATAAAAATTCAAGATGGTGGAGCCAATACATTGGATTGGTTATTTAAAAAATATGTCCGCCATGTTAGATCCGCCATCTTGAATATATGAATTTTGGAAATCCAACTCCAGATTCGCAATCGTTGATCCCAAAAACCTCTGTATGACAAAATTGGTACAAATCGGTATATTTTCGAAAATTTTGTCCGCCATTTAGGATCCGCCATCTTGATTTTGTAAAATCTGAATTTGGATTCGTTATCAGTGATACCCTAGACCTCCGTATACCAAATTTTATGCAAATCAGTTGACTTTTAAAAATTCAGCCACCCCATTGGATTTTTGATCGCCATATTGGATCCGCCATGTTGGATTCTGTCAACCTTCCACGCCAGATTTTTAGGAGATACAATTTGAGCTCAGAAACGACCCGATCGGTTGCGAATTCTTATTTTTACAAGCCAATAATACATGGTGGTACTCTTGTACCACCAGCCGTCCATATATGATTAAATTTTTTCCTGTCTCATTAGGATTAATTATTTTCGTTGTTTGGCAAAACCCACGCAAACGAGTTTCACAACAAGAGTTGCCAAGTTTAAAATAAGCAATTTCTATCCTTCTCAAATAAAAAGTTATTTTCGCACAAATGGTAAAAAGTTTTGAAAAACAGTTTATGACCTGACCTTTGTGTTTTTCTAAAAAAAATTGTTATGGTAAAAACTTAATTTTTGGTATAAGAAAGACTTGATGACCTTTTTTCTTTGCTCGATCGATAAAACTTTGAAGTGTCCATGTCACAAAAATTTTTAAATTTTAGATATTTTTGAATTCCTTCCAGGTCCTCAACTTTGACGTATTATTCCGAGTCTGGCCGGATTAATCCCGGTCACTTGGTAACCCGGTTCACAACTGAATTGAAAACAAAATATACGTAGCGTCTTAAGTATTTTAGTTGTATGGAAGTTCAAAATTACTTACGAAAAATATTATGGTCGCTATGCCAAACATTGACTGGTATACTGACTGCCACACGTCGAATATTCTTTGAATGCTCATGACTCAAAACTTTTTTCATTGTGCAAAATTTATCTTTATCTCATATTTCTCAATACTTGCTATAATAACATAACACAAGTTCTACAACTTTTTTCAAGTGTAATTGCTTCCATGGCACATAAAAGATTTCAATGCCGGTTTTTTTTTTTTTTGTTACAATTGCAGAATTCCAGATGCATGGACGTTCTTTCAATAAGAAAGTCAAGCCTTTTATGAATGTTGCATTCAATTTAATGAATAGTTACCCACTATTTTAGTCAAACAGCTATTTAATCTTAGCTGTTCAGCTTCATTTTCTCATCTTCGACAACTTGCTTGATTACTTTTGTTTACATAGTTAGATACAAAATTGTGCTTTAGAATTTTCTTTTCAAAAACTATAAGTTACTCATGTTACAACATAGAACCAGACGACGATATTTTAGTTCGCATTCAATTTTATGTTGCTTATATATGTGACGCAATTTAGTTGACAACACAGTTGATCTCTAACTGGTGACGCGTTTGGTAGCTTCTATTAATGGTCACATAGCTGTGAATAATAGCTAAGTAGTGTGTTTTGCTTGGTTCTTTAATTTAAAGGTGCTTTGTTTCTTAAAATCCAAATAAAAAATGTTGCATCGTCTATCCATTACCTTTGAACGTCCGTCCAATTCGTCACACACCAGTCTACTGGCTATGCGTAATTCAACAATCATCGCACATCGTCTTTCAATTTATGTGCCAAATTTATTGTTACCAATTAATAAGGATCCTCAGAAAGTAAGTTAAATAATTGATTATATAGTTGGTGTTTGATATTTGTGATATTACGTCATTTCGGTTATTTCTTGGTTTTTTTTTATCAGATTTTCAGTTAACTGACTTAAAGAATAACTTTTTGAAAAAGTCTCTTTTTTATTAAGAAAGGCTGAAGACATGCAATGGCATGATACAAAATTCAAATTTTACAGAGGCGAACTTTCGTTTCATTACGTCTCTAATTTCCAAGCCTAAAAGTATTCTAGTACAACTCTAATATTTGTAATTAACTATTCATTTAGCACTAGCTAAATTTTTTTTGGTTTCATTTATGTAAAATACAATCGCATATTTTCAGGCTTGAAAATTAAAGATGAAACGAGACGTATCGTGATACATAAAGAGGTGCTAAATCAAAATTTACTGTATGTTTTGCACCGAATAATTAACTTGATAAATTTGCTGCCAACATTAATGCCTGTAATATCAACTAAAAGTTTACTGTGCATCAAATTGCCACAAAATTTAATAAAATATTTAATGAATGAAATCCTTAGTACACTGAATACGAAATAAATTATTACTTTACTACGCAAACATACTCTCTTTGAAATTGAGCGAATGAAAAAGCTTTTTAGTACACATTAGTACTAAAAGCTATACAATATTTTTATAGTATAACACACAGCTGTTACTGGGTACGAGTGTCCTTATGCACATCATGCACACGATGAACTTGAATATAGCGAAAACTTAAGATTTAAAGTGAAAGCAACAACAAAAAATGCAAATGTCAACAAACACACAATACGAAGGATATGACACACTGAAATACGAAAAGTTTCGTATATCATAACAGTAAAAAAAAACAGCAACAAACATAAACAGAGAATATGACGCCAATGCGCAGCTGCCGACGAATGCTATCGCGTTTTCTTAGTCAATTGATGCTGCCATTAGGTTAACCCTAAGGAGAATGCTTTAAGGTCCTTGCAGTTTAGTTTCGCGTCAGCTGCCAAAGCGTCGAGTTAGCTCGTACAGTGCACTGAAGGGAAAAACGCGTTGAAAACTTAAAGCAAAAAAAAAAAAGTGAATAATATACGAAATAAAAAAATTAATTAAATAAAATATTTTTAACAAAAATATTGTTAATTGAATTATTAAAAAAAAAAAAATTAATAAAAATTTAAAAAAAAATATTGCATACTTAGGAGCTGCAGTAAGAAAATTATGTGCTTCCTCTTGCCTGCTCACCTAAAGCCTGGCAGTTTAATTGAGCCGTGCGCCTAAAACACTGCAAGCTCTTTGTTTTTCTTTTGCTATTTTGCTGCTTTTGTTTGCCTACATTTAGGCAAAACAAATAAAAATTTCTGAAAAACATTGCAGTGAATGAAAAAAAAAGCAAAAATAAATGAAGGAAATAAAGTTAATTTAAACAAAAAAAAAAATACCAACAGTCCTTCGTGTCCGCTGTCCTGTGGGCAACATTTATTGCTGTTAACAAGTTTATCTTTACCGGTTAGTTGAATTTGGTGGTTTTAGTTTTATTTTTTTGTTGTATTCCATAGTCATATTTGTTTATTTTTTTTTTGTTGTATTTTTTTTTTTTTTTTGATTTTGTTTACCTACATTTTTTTACTCTGCTGTGCATATTTTTACTCAAGTTTTATTTTTTGTTCATTAAATATTATGAAAATTGAGGTCGCCATTGTTGTTACTTCATTTGCACATTTTCTCTCTGCTCGTCATCATTCAGTTTATACAATATTTGTTTGCATACATTAGGGCGCATAGCGTAAAATATTCCATTTCCTACAGGTCCTGTGCTGTTGTTCATCTATGGACATTTTTATTTTTCATGATTTTGTGTTACCCTCTAACAAAGCTAATTGAATAATTTTGTTCACGTGGTGTTTATCTGTCAAAATTTCTACTTTGCATTCATTAAAAATACACAGTGAGAAAATTTTACTATAAAAAGAAAACTCATTCTCTACTTCTTATTGCTTTGCTGTAGCTTCTGTTGGACTTTTTAATTATAAACTTGGGCATAAAAAATGCTTTAACATATATATTCCATTTAAGCGAACATTAAAAGTACAGATTACATTTTATAGCAACATTAGCAATTTTTATGATTCAACTTGGAATGCAAAGTTTTTTGTTTTATTTCGGAGGCATAAATAAAACGCATTAAAAACAAATAAATTTTTGAAGCCCCTTAACTCATGTGATTTATTGCATAAATTAAGCTGAGCAGAAAAAAAAACATTGCTGTTTGATTGTATACTTTGGAATTTTTATGCCTACAGCCTAAAAGCAAAAACTATTATTTTTTTTTCAGAATTTTTTTGAGAAAATATATATTTTTAATTTGATCAGGTGCCAAAATAAGTTATATTGCATTTTATGTTGTTGAAAAAAATTGCCCAATATTTAAAAAGATTTTTTTTTTCATTTATTGTATTCTTTTCATTTTTGCCAATACTTTTACAATTAGGGAAGGAATTTTTTTAAAAAAGAAACTGAAGTTTATCCAATCCTGACATAAAACTTTAATATTTCAGTGCACTGCTTGTCGTATGGGTATAATATGTAATAAGTATCAATTCTGTGTAATCCTTTTCTACTAAGTTGCCTTAAATATTGCGCCATTTAACGAACAGCACCGTAGATTAGACCTGCAATTTATGGGTATTTTAGACGTCTTTATTTCAGAAAGTTATCGATAAATAAAATTAAGTTTTGCTCAGATGTGTTGGGGTCATCAGTTGTCGAAGTTTTCATAGAAAAAAATCGTGGCGGTGTTGACGCAATGGTTATCTCGCCAATGGCGGTGAAGAGCTAAAATACTGGAAACACATGCTTTTGAGAGCTGTAAGATCTTTGTTTAAATTCATGTTGTCTACTTGGTGTTAGCTGAAAAATGCTGACCGTCTTGGTCATAAGCTCAATGAAAATTTCTATAAATCCAAATATATAATTCATAAGTATTTAGTTTGATCTACTCGTGGACGATATCAAGAAAATTGGTATTTTTATGTAGCTTGGAGGCAATGTATTTTTATGAAATCATCACTGTGTATGAAGTCTGTATATAGTAGACCGGATTAAAATTTGGATTCAGCCCAAAAGGGTCTAGAAAAATAGAGTGACTCTTGAAAAGGATTTCTGCATGACTATTTTTTCATCGGAAAAGATGGAAAACTTTTGTAACGACTTTTTGGCATTTTTAGATAAACTTTTTGTACAAATCACTACAAAAAATTTTGTTATCAAAGGTATTGAACTCTAATTTTTATTGATATCCGATTAAAACTGAGTTTTAAAAAATATCCAAGCGTGAGATATCGGTCTCATTATATTTCGTTCTGAATTATATTTGAATTACCACAAATTATATGCGCTTCCGATAAGACTAAGCTGAATTCGTATCGGGTAACCGTTTCTTGAAAAAGTGTAGGTGGTCCAGTACAAATTTAAAGATCTTCGCAAACTTTCGATATATCTATAGAAATAAGAGCTCGATACCTTTTGTTGTCTGAGAAAACGAGTCTGAGAAAACGATTTGTTTAAATCTAACAAATTTATATTTCATATAAAGCAATCAAATATTTACCTGCAACAAAAAATCATTAAAATTGTCTAAGAAAAAATTAGGTAAGCTCTCTTCAAAAAAATTTATTTGGTTGAGAGATTTTTAAATTTTTATTAACTACATATGAACAAATTTTGGTTGGAAGTTAAAATGTTGTTTATCTGAGTCAGACATAATATCTGTTTGAACTGATCGAATACATTTAATGTAATCGAATATTTACTTAGAAATACTATTTTTATTTAATTTCATTTCACATTGATAATACGTTGGCGAAAGAACAATATATTTTCCTCGAAATACAGGGTTTGGTTTTTTATAAGCAAGTAAATGTTTACAACGGAGAAATATTTAATGCAAAAAAAATATTATTTGATAATTATTACCAAATATATGATTGGTCTAGTATTATGATTCATATAGAATATGGGAATTATTACTAAACATACAATTAAACCAGTATTATTTTTCATTTCGGGTGAATATGTGACATGTTAACTAACATATACTTACATATTTCAAATATTTATTTCGCCTACTCAAATATATAATTTGTTAATTATTATTAAACCTTACATATACAAATAAATGGTTTTCTCTATATAAAGACCTGTAACTCAGCTTCTTTCGTTTTAAATACAAGAAAGGGAATAAACTACTGAAAATTATATTTTTACTACAGGCGTGACATTATTTCCTCGACTGTCATTTACGTACTGATATCTGTTAGGGACAACCTTTTTTAAGAAAATTATATAAAATCTTCTATATAGTTTTTTGAAAGATTTTTGTCAATTTAACATATTTCGACCAAAGTTTTTTTTTGCATTTTAAGTAACTTTTCATTCAATATGGGGACGTCCATTAATTACGTGAGCTAAAATAGGGGGGAGAGGGTCCGGCAAAATCTCAGCAAATCTCACCAAGGGAGGGGGGGAGGTGGTCAAGGAAAACCTCACGTCAACTTTTTAATGCATAGAATTTACATTCAAAATTATAATTTATTTCTCACGGGAGGGGGGGGAGGGGTCCGGCCAGATCTCAGCAAATCTTACCAAGGGGAGGGGGAGGGGTTCCGAATTTTCAAAAAAACACCTCACGTAATTAATGGACGTCCCCTATGGTAAATGTCTTTCAGAATTTTGATTGAAAACTTTTTTGGTTTGTCCACCTACGAATTTTCGATAATTTGCTGAGTTCTCTTCAATTTTTTCGTACTTAAGTTCCATTATCTCGAGTTGAACTGCTCGTGTTAATATCGGGTATTTTTTTTACTTAATACTTTCTGATACGTATCAACTAAATTTAAGAAAGAATGCAGGAATAAAATCTTTGATGAAGTCGAATTACTTTTTCCTGAAATCCATATGATTTTAAAGAGCATTCTGCAAATAATGGAATTTTGACAGACACATATATTCTATGAAGTTCATATATAATCAAAGAGAGTAAAAATTTTCTTATTGATAAAGATAAGACAGCATCAGAATCAAAAGAGATATAACCTTTTTCTTTAAAATTAAATCTTCAAGGAAATCAAGGATTGTAATTCTTTTAATTATTCTTGTTTTCTTATCTCACAAGCATATTTTATTAAATTATTGAAGACTTTTTTATTTAAAATACATTTTACTTCTCTGCATAATACAAACGCTTAAAATAAATGGACCTCAATAAATTTTATTGTCAAAGATCCTTTGAAGATTTACTGAAGTGTAAGACTCCACTAGCACAAGTTACTGCCGGATTGTCTAAAAGGATTATGAAGCAAGCAATTGGATGTTCCAAATACATTAGCTCAAAACGTTATGTTGCATATTGAAGCAATCCATCATTACACGCTTATTCACAGTATAACATATATGGCCTTTAATAATGATATGATTTCTTATAAATGAATTATTAGTCAATTTTAAGCTATGAAAAAAAGGATTCCAGGCAAAATTATTAATTCAAAATATTAAAAATGCTTTCTAAATAAAGAAAATCATCGTTATCGAAAAGTACAGCAGAAATAGAATTAGAATTCAATCTTAAAATAAATATATCACACACATTTTATTAAACTCTAACAAATTGCTTAGTGATATATTTAATACATGATACATATTACTTTCTCAATAAGCACCTCTTACACTACCAAGTCAATTTAAAACCTGACAATGGTTAATTTGTATAGCGAGCTTATTTTAATAAAAAAAATCATTTAATATATACATACTCTTAATACAAGTAGGTACAAATAGACACCTAATAATAAGTAGCTAAACGCTTAAAATTTAATTAGCAACATTTTTTGTGTTTATGTTTATTTATCACAAACATAAATAACATTTTTGCTTTAAGATATGAAGCTACTTAAGCATGCAAGTAAAAAGATACGATATACTTATTTTCAAGGAATTTAATATGTTAAGCAGCCCCTCTGAGGAAAATTAAAAGAATGACAAGAAGTCAAAAAATTTCAGTGAGTGACAAAAGGCTACATACAAAACAATTTTTTTGCCAATTCTTTCCCTTTTAAATTTCTGATTTAAGATGAATTTAAAAATGTAATATGATCCATAGCGTACCTTTTCTAGTTAAGTCATATTGCACTATTTCCTATTGGATATTTTTCTACACCGTGTATAACAAAGACCAAAATAAAAAACACACATAGCTTAAATAAATTCATATGAATCCTTGAAAAAAAAAAAACACTACTGTAATAGCGACGACGTTTTATACACCTACACAAAAGTAGAAACTCATACAAACACCTGCATATATAAACAAACAGACATACATACATACAAACAAACCCAAAGTGCTTTCTATACTTTACCAGCTGCTAAGAAACCGTGAATTCGAAATTAACTTCCGAGACGTATCTCTAGCAAAGCCACCGACCAACCAACGAAAAAAAAAAAAAAAAAAAATAGAAAATCCCAAGAAGCCGCAAGTTGTAGGAGTACATACAAAGAGTGGATAGAGTTAAAGCAGCAACAGTAAATTAATCCAAGCACACACACATACACTTAATTTAAATGCTTAAATTTGGAGAGAACGCGTATGTATTTATGAGTGCAAATGTTCGCGCACGTTCAAAATGCAAAATAAATTTCTAAACTTGACTTTAAATCTCATTTATGTTATAGAAACATTTTTTTTTTTTTGCTTTTGGAGGGAGAAACGCAAGGCCACCATCTATATTCCTTTAACTAACATTTAAATTCGTATGCACAGCACATTGCTGTGTTGCACGCCTAGAAGCATGCTATATATTTTGTAACGAGATCATTAATGTTGACTACGCGTCGCGTACGTTTGAGACATGTTTTTGTTGCTGTTGTTATTACTGCTACTGCAGTATAAGTGCATGGCGTATTTGCGCTCAGTTGCAAATTCATTTCAATGAAAAAGCAACAACTAAAAACACAAAGTGTTTGTGTGTTACTGCGTTGCAATGCATATTCACAGCCGGACACCCAGCAAACATTTTAAGTCGTGGGAGATTTTATTTCAAATTTTAATGGCCCGCGATTGCTAACATTCTTATGTCATGCAATAGTTTTTTCAGAAGTACTTGTTCAGGCACTACGACCCTTCAAAACGTGTAAATCATGAGAAGGTGTGTCAAGAGATTGTTTTGATTATTGAATACTAAATATTTTGTCATCTCACCATAGGTATATGATGTAAAAAATAATAAAAAAAGTTTTATCGAATCATAATACATTGTCATATATAAAATTGTTGATGAGTACTTAATTTATCGCATTCACAGTTACAACAATCATCCAATTGTTGGCTGGGCAAGTATACAACACGCATAACTGCGAACGTACACAAACGCACGCGACTTTGCAGTAGCAACAGCAATGGCACTCACTCACTCACGAAGTCAAGAAAGTGCAATTTTAATGAGATGCAAATTTACAAAAGCGCGCACATACACCAACCAGCACACATTTTGGGTCTCGGTGCGAAACACGATTTTTCGGAATTCAATTTTTGAATAATTTACAAATGGTGTCAGAATGATGTTAACTAGTATCGATACATTAATATCGGACATTCTATGAATAACTGCGCAGCCTATTTATTTTTTTTCCAAAATATTTTTCATATTTATATATTACTAGCTGTCCCGGCAGACGATGTTCTGCCCTTTCCGGTAGTTGTTCCGGATGTCATGAACTCATGCGATGGAATGTATAAGCGAAACAGCCCATTTTTCCAGTGAAACTTATTTTGCCAGGACTTTTTATATCAAGTCCCATTCATCTGCGTCCAGTATTTGACGAGATATGATTAATTTGATTTTGGAGGGTGTGTCACTACCCATTTTTCTAAACCAAACTTTGCAAAAACCTTCCTAAATAGAAGAGCCACGTTGTGTAAATTCCATGAGAATCGATTAAGTGGTCTTTGTGAAAATGATATTTTTAAAATATGTTTGTATGAGGTCCACCCTAAATATGCACCCTACATAAAATAGCTCCAAAAGTTACGGAACAGACCTAATCAATTAAGTGGTCTTTGTGAAAATGATATTTTTAAAAAATGTTTGTATGAGGTCCACTCTAAATATGCACCCTACATAAAATAGCTTAATATAAAAGACACTTTGTGTAAATTCCATGAGAATCGACTTAGTGGTCTTTGTGAAAAGGTCATTTTAAAAATATTTTTGTATAAGGGCCACCCTAAATAAGTCTTATAACCTTAGACATGCCTCTTAATATAAAAGATACGTGGTGTACATTCCATGTGAATTGTTTGACCGGTCTTTGTGAAAATGCTATTTTAAAAATATGTTCGTATGAGGGCCACTCTATATATCCACCCTAAGCAAAAGTTTTGTAACTTAAAATGTGCCTCTCACTATAAAAGCCACGTGCTGTAAATTTCATGTGAATAAATTAAGTGGTCTTTGTCAAAATGCTATTTTTAAAATATTTTTGTATTAGGGCCACCCTAAATATGCATCATAAATAAAAGTTTTATAACCCAAGCTATTCCACTTAATATAAAAGGCACATGGTGTAAATTTCATGTGAATCGATTAAGTGGTCTTTGCGAAAATGCTATTTAAAAAATATTTCTGTATGAGGGCCACCCTAAATTGCCAATATAGGGGTATGATTTGTGAATCTAAGCCATCCAGGGCGCCACCCAAACGCATACAAAAAAATTCATTCAAGTCGGTCCAGCCGTTTAGGAGGTTACATACACACGTACAGTAGAATTATATATATAAAGATTTTAACTGCTACAAGACCTACTGAATATTTTTCGCTGAAACTTTACAGATACGCTTGTTTGTGCATACTGTAGCTAAAATAGGTCAAATTGACCTCCAAACACTTCCACCTATCATACAACTGCATATGGCACATTATTTTTCAAATCGAACAAGAAGTCAAATCATGGTCATCGATTTGCTTGAAATTTACAGACATTATTTTGCGTTAAATTTTAGTGGACCTATATTTTTTTATATCGTTGAAAGGACCCAATTTTCAAAGTTATGGTCATTTGAACTTTAAAATTATAAAAAAAAAATTCTGAAAGTACTTTTTCCAAATTGTCGATATTTTCTTAATAAATAACGGAATTTCATAATTTTTTTTTCAAACTTTTCATAATTTAATGGATTTTATGAAAAGATGACATTTAGTGTAAAGTAAACTGTTTTGGGGAAAATATTGCAAATATCGTTATCCAGAGGCATTTTTATCAAATCAAAAAATTTTTAAGAGCATCAGTTTCTTTTCCTTGGAATTTTTTTTATCAACACAGAAAGGCTTAAACTACATTTGATAAAAGTCCCAACTGTCGAAAACGGCTTATTCTTAATTGAAAGCATTTTTCTTAAAAATTAACAACTCAACAATTAGGGACACTTTTGCGGGAGTGTCCTTTATCCGAAAATTACCTTTGTATATACTAGAGACCATTCTTTACCTCCCACCAAAATATCACATCGATATACGCAGTACTATAGATACAGTAGAGCAAAACGTATTTGTATAATTGGTATAAACTGTTTAATATTTCATATGAACAAAAAAAGAGTTAATCATCAACTTTTTCGGAAAAAAATTTATCATAGCAACAAACTTTTTGTTTTAATCGAAGGCCGCTAATTACTCATTTTGAACTTAGCAATCCTGTTTGTAACGCTTTGACTCAAAATATACTGAACCGATTTTAATAATTTGTTTTTTGAAACAATATATTTGTACTAAGGAAGATTATTGCATACTTAATTTTTTTTATTTTTAAAGAGAGAAGTTAGAACGAGATGTTAAGAGAGTAATTTCATTATGAAAAAAAAAAAACAAGAAGCCGCGGGTACTAGAAGTTTTATATAAAAATCTTTTTCTTTGATTTTTCTAAACACCAGCCCTAATAAGACACGGCTTCTCGATGTACTATTAACAAAAATGTTTTTGCAAATATTGCGTGTACCAAAAGGTAAAATTTTTAGGGTGACTGAAATTGTGAAGTGGGTTGAAATAGGTACACTTAATTGACATACAGAAAATTGCAAATGATACCCCCAACATCGTTTATCTCAAGATATGTAAAATAATAGACTTTAAAATCTCATAAAATTAAAACTTTACTGTATATGATATTAAAAATTACATGAGATTTTAGTCTTCTAAAAATCATGTTCAAGTATTTACATAATCTAAAAAATTATTACTTCAAAATTCTGAAAATAATTTTTATATTTATTTTGTATAATTAATCTTTCAAAAAAAAACTAAAAAAACTGCAACAACTCTTTATTTTGTTTGTCGAATTTAAGAAATCATGTTCTGATTGAAAATCACTAAAATTTAATATCTCATTAGGGTCAGAATTTACGAATTGGGCCACTTTTAAAAAAATATTTTTATTTTTTAATGAAATTTTGATATTTAGATAGTGAGTGGTATGCGCTAGAAATTAAAATATGAAGTGATTTTTTTTTAAAAATGTTTTTTTTGTTGTTGTTATAGGCAATTGAAATTCGGGGACAAAATTTTTTCAAAAGCTTATAACCAAAACGCTTCCAAAAAAATTCTAAGCACCGCCAACGTATTCAGCATCCTCGAAAATGGGGAGTGACATGATCCCCCATTTTGGGGCAATTTTTGGTCATTTTAGGGGTGCGGTCTACTCCAAAAGAATGTTAAACACCACCATCGTGTTCAGCATCCTCGAAAACGGTGGGTGGAGGTGGTCTGGTTGTTGCTTTAAATATTTGTGTTTTTCAATTTTTTTTCCGACTCACAGAATCCACTATAAGCCCACTGTGCAGAGTTACAAATATGTAAATAAAAGTTACGTCAAGAGCGATCCATTTTTTTTTTTCAACGGGATATTGTACTTTAATATTTTTAACATTTATATATATTTTTTTTCGTTTTTCGATCGGACAGGGAAGGCTGTTTTTCATTAACATTTAATAAATAAACATGTTTTAAACATTGAAAAATACATTATTTAAAATTGAAAAAAATTTCTCACTTATACTCTATTTCAATACGAATCGAGGCAAAAAATTACATTTGGCCTCAAAAAGTACATTTTAAGTCTCGATTCAGTACATTTTCACAAAACCCAAATGCCATCACTGATTTCAAGTAAATTTGTTGTTTTCAATAATAATCCTATGCTGCCCAACTGTGTGCTCATTCGCACTGGGTGTTCAGACCAAGCATACCTTAAAACATTTGCTTGAGATGCACACAACATAGCACACACACAAACACACATTCAATTGTAATGCAAAAGTTTGCACACACTTTTGCTGCGTTCATTTTAATGTTACAGTGTGCTGTTCTTAAATGTCTTTCTATCACAGTGATGTTGCAAACTTAAGTGTAGTTGTCATAATTTGACAGTTAAACTTTGACATTTTCACAATGACTACGTTCAACAACTATAAAGCTATCTCTTTACTCACGTTGTGCTGCCATCTTTACTCATTACTTTGCCTCGGCACTTGCAATTTTATAAATTCATTTACTGTACAAGGATGCAATTTGAAGGATATGCAAATAACAAATAGCTTTAACTGAGGTAAAGAAGAACAAATAAAATTGTGAGTAAAGAAAAGTGGAAACGAAAAAAAAAAAATTACAAATAAAAATTATAAAATTTAAATTAAAGCGGTTATTGTGTTCTTTATTCTTACGGAAATGCATTAAAAATGCTTTTAAGTTAATTATTTTAACAACACATATCGACGACATAGCGTGACAAAAACCGCTGTTATAAAATTTTAATTATTTAATAAAAGTATGCACGTATTCAGTGAAATTTCAGTTTCTGATTTATTTTCTGTTAATATCAAGTAACTTGTTTTTTTTATTCAATTTATCCATACTTGTGCGTCAGCGAATATGTCATCAATATCAGCATTTCATTTTTTTATTCGTATTGTGGACACTTTAAGCTTTTGATTTTTGTTTTATTTTTCTGTTTTTTTTTTTTTAAATGCCACATATCCTTGTACACACATACATTTATATCCTTGTGTATCAGCAATAAATCCATAAATTACATTGTAGCTTCTTTACAGCTATTGTTTTTTTATTGGCATGACAATCATTTTCTTCTTTGTTTTTTTTTTTTGTGTTTTTGTATGACTTAATGGCGATTTTATTGAGTTGGCAACATGTGTGGGTAACGACAATGTCAGACGCTGACAAATTGCTGTAAAATATCAGCAAATATATTAAAGTAACATAAATAATTTTCGCAGGCAAATAAAAACAGAGTTAACATAATATTACGCGCAATAAAAGGCTGAGGTTTTCTGGGTCAATGCTCGTAGGAATTGTGGGAAATATTATTGGTATAATAGATTTATATCATTACAAATTATATTAGTTTTTAATGACTATTTCCTGAAATTTATAATTTGATTTAAATTTTATTATAAATTTTCAAAAAAAAAAAAAGGAAGCTTAAATATTTTCTGATAATGATAAAGGTGTATGTTTAAGATTAATATGAAAATTACTAAAACAATATGAAGTAATATTTTTAGATTTTTATTTTTTTTTAAATTTTCTATAAATTGTTTTATCACAAAAACATTTAAAAAAAATTGCAATATCATTATAAAAATCATTGAAATTCAGCCATGCACTTCAACAATAAAATCTTTGCCAATTCATTCACAATCTACTTTACACATGCACGTACATACATTAACGTAAACATATACATACGTATGCGTTTTTGTACATTCAAAGCTTCAAGCTTAAGTTCATTCGCGTTGCCAACATGTGTCCAAATCAATTTAAACTGGACGTGCGTATGAATTTTGTTAAAGAAATATCGGTAAAGTTGTAAAGAATACAAAAAATAAAAATAACAAAAATTGAACCGTAAAAAATGCGCAGGCTAACACACAAAAGTACAGGAAATAGAATAAAATACGATATCGTCGTAATCGTAATCGTAATCAGATTCAATACACATAAGAGATTCAATATCGTAATGAACAAATGAATGAATGAATTGAACAAAATTTATTGAATTACACAAGTATTTTCAGCAAACCAATATTCGGCAAAAAAAATTGGATGTGATTGCTATGTCAATAGACTGTGCATATGAAAGTTTTTGGGTGGCTAAAAATAAAAAAAAATGTTCTTTTTAATTTTTTAATAGTTTCATGGCTTTTAAATTTCTGAAAAGTTATAAAAATAAAAATTTGTCCAACCTCAATGACTAATCTTGTTATCTTGTATGCAACAAAAACTTTTTCATTATAAAATTCTTAAAAGAAAAAAATTTTATAATTTAAGTATCAAAAGTCGCAAGCGATAAAAATATTATGGTATAAGAAGAATCATCTAAAGTTAGTATCATAGGATTTGAAAATAGATAATAGTTAATAATAGTCATGTGATTAATAGTATGCATATGTATATGTAACCTAAATCAAACATGTGATAAAAACTCGATGGTAGGCATGAGACCAAAATCTTATGATATAAAAAATCTCATTGTTCAAATTATTTGTATTACTTTAAGATTTTAGTTTTTAAAAATCACCATGAGCTGGTTTTAATATACCTTGTTTATTTTTTTTTAAATTCCTTTTCCTTTTACAACATCAAAGCTTTGGATAAATTTGGTAAAAGAGTTTTTTTGCAAAAGCTAAGATGCTAGCTTTACTTGTATAAGACAAAAATATCTCATGATGAAAATTTTGGCATCAAAACAATTTTATAATTAAAGTCTTATAGACTTAAATCATTTAAAAAAAAAGCCGCACTGTAATCAAGATCGCATTAGATAAGAAAATTATGAGCCTGAATTCATACGATATCGAAATCTCATGAGATACTAATTATTTATGATAAAACTAACAGCAAGTAAAATTTATATCAAACAAAAATTAACTATCATATCTGAAAAAATTGAGAGTGAAATTGAAAAATGAGGCGTAGCAGTTAATATATAGCATAAAGGCTTAGAATAAATACACAAAGAAAACGTTTTATTTGTAAATAACAAGATGTGGTAATAATTAAGAGATTATGTATTTGATTTAGATTGATATTAGTTAATGTGTCACACATTCCGATGAATTGAAAAGTATTATGGATTAATCATATATTTAATATTAATAATCAACTTATATTAAGATATATAAGTTTATAACTTCCAAATTATATTTTGATTAAGTAAATATTTCTGAGTGCAAATACCCACTTGTAAACCCTTTCCGGACTGCTCCTAGAAGGGCCCGTACGATTTTGATAAAATTTCGTGGAGAGCTCATATCAAGCCATAGAAGTTGTCAGGTAAAACTATTAGCTTGTTCCTTGCCGATTACCTGAGATATAGTATGGGTATTTGAATACCCAATAGGCAGAAACAGGTTCTAAAAATGCTTGTTTTGGGAGAAAATGAAAAATATTTTTTCTATATTTTACGTTAAATTTTTATTGATATTTATTATATTGGGCTTTGGAAATTTTCATTTAATTAAGACAAACAACATTATGGTAGTTTTCCAAGAAAGTGACATGGAAATTCACGTTGCATTTCAAACAACCAAATTCTATTTAACTGCCGACAGCACTGCTTTACTCACGTTCACTCAAATATAGAATTTAAGATCACCTGTTGCCTTACACATTTTTTGTCAAAATCAATATCATTTTCATGCGTTAGCTATAGTTGCATCAATTGCATTAGTGAAAAATGGCCAAAACCGTTTTTTTTTTTTTCAGCCTGAAAATCTAGTTTTTGATCCGTACCATCTAAATTCCAGATGATGTCCATTGTTGTCCTCGTACAAATCTTCGTTTTAAAATCAGCCAGCAATTGCACGAGAAATCTCGTAATCATGATTTATTATTTATTCATTGTTGTCCAAGTCTTCTTTGTCTGATGGAATAATAATAAAGTTGACGCAAACTACATTTCGTCCGTTATCCTCTCCATCCGAATCATCATCATCAGTGGTGCCCACTACCACCAGCAAAAGCTCTCACGATAAGCATGTGTTGATGAATTGTTTACCAATTCTGTATACGTGCACGGTTTTCTACGCTCTTTATGCGCCCGATGGTTCGCATTTTTATGCTCTTTAAGCGCCTGCTTGTTCTCTGGGCAGCGCCGATCATCATCAATCCAAACTTCGTCGTTCGTAGTCGAAAGCACTTTAAATGTTTCCGCCAAGGTAAAGGAACATGATTTGAAATTTGTGCCTTCTTCAATTTTTGTGGCATAGAGATTCCAGTCCGGCAACAGCGATGAACTGCAATCAATGTCCTTCTATGTTCAAATAATTTTTCTACGTATGTAAATGACACTTATAACAATATGTACATTTATTTGAAGAAAGCATACTCTTTTTCAGTGTACTGGTGAACAGTAAAAATATTAAAATATTAAGATTAGTATAGTTTCAATGAAAAATAAGTCAAGTTACAAGATTGAGATCTCATATTTGCATAAATGAAGAGTTTGATAAATCAGCTAACTTACTTTTCTGTGGCTATGAACAAAACAAAAAAAATGCAAAATTTTTTGGGCTACCCTAATGAAAATGTCCTTAAATTTGTTTTGCACTGTGTTAAACTTTCACTCAATATTTGTTGCTTGAATTTTGTGGCCATTACTATTTTGACCTAGTTTTATATATTTCCTTATGTTTTTGATTTTGAGCATGTACCCTATATTTTTTATGAAAAAAATAAAATCTTGTGATGACTTTTGCAATATAATATAATAAGAAATTCTCGCAAACCATCGGTTTTCATTGCTAGTAATTTGATCGGATGATATCAGGTTTCTAAAGGTGTTGGAGAATTTTTGGTGCCAATGAATGGTATTGAACAAATATTGCAAGGTACCATATGGTATTGAGGGCTATATGCTACTTAATGATATAAAAAGTTGTTATATAACGTTGGAAGAACTGTTAGCAAATTGTTTCAACTCTGTGAAATTGTTATTCTTAAAAAAACAGACTTTTGTTTAAGAAGAAAGGTAATATTTTACCTTTAGATTTATATAAAAAATATCGCGCCATTGTCTTATAAAATCCATTTATGACATAAAAAAATGAGAAGAATTTATGAAACCAAAGAGTTTCTTAGGAAAAATTAAAAATTCTCTATGTAATCTAAAAAAACATGAGACAACACTTAGAAGATAAAAGAATGTGGGATAAAATTTCGTGAAAAAAAATATCCCACTTTTGTGAAAAATTTTTAAAATTTCAAGTAAATTAAACTTATTTTTTTTTCAAAGCTTATGCTTCACTTCTTAGCGTCAAGCATACTAAATAAATTATACTTAGCGTTTGTTCTATGCCAATTTTATGCGACTTCGACCAACTTTAAATTTCTTCACTTGTTACATTTTCTTGACGTTTAAAGTTAAAGCCATAAATGATGAAATTCAGTAAAGACTCTGGAGCTTAGCACACGTCACGTAGCACCACATCACACAAAGAAAAACCACAGTAAATAACAAGGAAATTATACTGTTTGCTAAATGGGCTAAGAGCCGCAAAGGGCCAAAAAATGAAATGAACACAAGAGCGATTGCTCGCTACTGTGAGTAAACACAATAATTTTCGATAATTGAATGAAATCGTGCGGAAGCGGAAGTCGTTATATTAAATAAAATCGTTGCGTGCTAAATTTTATGCACTTTGCATTTACTTTCGTTACAAATTATAAGAAAAATAAAAATTTTCCCTTTTATTTAGTTACTGAACGGGTTGCTGGTAAAACTTTGGCATTTTCTATTGTTCTTTTTTTTTCTTAATTTGCTCATTTGAAATGTCAACAGTTTTATTGTTACATTCTTACAAACGTCAGCATTGCCACATAATTTTAAATTAATCGTTGCCCTTTAATGCTTAGCTTTTAAAATCTTGCATTTCTTATGCTATTGCATCAACACTGCCAGCGAACCCTTTTGTCCCAACACATTTAACGATGCTGTGGCCTTCTTCATGCATTCGTTTCAATTGACCCTACTTGCATAATCAGCGTTAATTAAAATGCCACGCAATGAGTCTGGACTGCAACTTGACTTAATGTGACACACCCTCTTGCTAATTTGTGGCTGCAATTGGAGATGAGCGCGTTGTATTTAAGTCATTTGAGTAATATCGAGTCGTGTGATAGTGCTAATCAAATTTTCTTAAGAAAATTGTCCTGGAACTGTTTAAAAAAAAATTCGCCTGATTGGGTTAGACTATAAAGCAAAAGAAACAACAGCTCAAACAACAGGTGATTATTATAAAAAATCAACAGACACTGGCTATATATTTTGATGCTTAAGCTGCGCTGACTGTTAGTAATATGGGACCACTGAGGTAAATTGATAAGTTCTACTGAATTTTGGTAACAAGCTTTCTGGACATGATCTCTAGATATTAGGAACTTTGTTGAACTAAGGCAGCAAAGAGGCATATCTCTCATTACCGATGTACAGTAAGAATTATGAACGGATAATTTTCTTTGATCGGAAGACATGGGTTGATGTTTCTCGGTCTCTGACTGAAAGTGACTTCACTTCCTCGACTGGTCTGAAGGACAGTATATAAATGATATAATCTTATACTAACCTGTATTTATGTATATGTTTTCCGCCATCAAAGTGGAAATGAAACTTAAATAAAATTCAATTATAATATCATTACTGTGAGTGTAAATATTTGTAAATGAACCCTTCCCAGCGACGAATGTTCCCTAGATAAGGAAGAAAATGGTGTCACTAAAACTTATAGAAAATTAATTCTAAGGAATGAGCTCAACTGCAACTCTACTTTAAGTTTCTTATGAATTCAAATAAAACATTTCATTGCTCACATCACTACTTCCTGCGGTTAACCAATTTTTCGAGCTCTGCTTGTTTGTGTATGTGACCACAGCTTTTAAGCATATAATAACATATCAGCACTGTACTGCATTTCAATTGCATTATGCGGTCATGTTGACAACACTCATCTTTGTGATTACATGCCATTGTGGTGAGCGTAATGCTTGACACTGGTTTTTATATTAAACGTATAAGTTGAGGGTTAAATTTAAATGCTTACGATTATGTGAAATTGCAATAAATTGTTGTAGATCTTAAACTTTCATGAAGAATGAAGTAACATATCTTATAAGCAGATTAGTAGTATCTACCAATAAAGTTTGCATTTATATTCTCAATATTTAATAACAAGTAAAAATATGCAAACAGCGATAACTTCAATGATAACGTTATAAATATATCAATGGCTATAAAACAACTATAGACCATTAGAAAGTTTTTTATTGCACAGCAGATTCATTGACTTAAAGTACAGATACAACAATTTGCATAACAATACATTAAATGACAATTTCAAGCAAGTGGAACTCTGCAGTGCTCAAAGTACTGCAATCATTATACTGTGCTTGTTTGCGTACTAAAACAAAATCCTTGGAATAAGTTTAATACCAAAGAATTTCGAATATTAAAAATATTTTTTTGTTTAAAGTATAAAACTGCAATTCCATTACTAAACATGAGAAAACGACTTAACATTTGGGACATGGGACAGTCTTTTACAAACCGAACACTTTTCGGACGACGCATTTTTGATTTGGTTGAAATTTTTTTGATGGGTTCTGTATCGAAAAAGAAGAGATACATATTCGAGGATTTTAAAACAAATTTGTATTTTTTCAAAATAGAGCGAATTCAAATTTTGAGAATTTCGTGATTTTTGGCTTGGAGGCTCACTTTCAAAAATTCATAGCTCCGGTTCTGTTAAAGATATAAAATTGAGAGTTTTAATGTCAGCCTCGTGTTCTACGTTAAATTTCCTATCGAAAACAATTTTTTTTTTTGATGGGAAAACTATGGAACAAGAAAATGAGGCATGCAATAGAATTCGCGCGCCGATAAGACGTGCCCCACTACATAAATTAATTTATTTCTTATAGTAATAATAGTTTCCCCATTAAAAAAAAAAAAAAACATTTTCGATAGGAAATTTGACATAGATCGTAATCGATAGTGGGATTAAAAATTTGATTGATATAGACATTTAAATTGTTTATAACAATATTAATTTGTTAATAATTTTAAAAAAAAATTAATTAAAATTATTCTTAACTTTACAATGAAATTATTCTCAATTTATATAGCTTTAACAATTAATTTTTGAAGGTGAATCTTCAAGCCAAAAATCACGAAATTCTCAAAATTTCTATTCTCGCTCTATTTTGAAAAAGAAAAAAATTTTAAAAAATCATCGAATACGTGTCTCTTGTTTTTCGATACAGAACCCATAAAAAAAATTTCAGCCAAATCCAAAATGTGGCGGTCAATTTTTGTCAAAATTCGTTCGGTTTGTAAAAGAACGTCCCACATATAAAAAAAATAATCAATTTTTGTTCTAAAAATCAAGAAAATCTGTTAGTAATAAAAAATTTATTTTTGTTATACTTCAATAAACAAAATTGTTAAAAACCTTAAATAAAAAACTTTTACTGTTCCTCTATAACAGAGTAACATAAGGTTTAGTATATTTAGAGTTCAATTCCAAGATATTGGAACTTTCGTAATTTTCATTTGTAATGACTAAAACCAAAAATTATTTGAATATTTTTAGAAAGCAGGCTTGAGGTTAGATAAGGTTAGAGTGCAGCCAAGTTAGAAGTCATTAAGTAGGTGTGCCGTTTTAAAACCACATAAGTGACCCTACAAAACTGTTTAGAAGATTGTCAAGAAATTTTAATTAGGATCCTGGGAACAATAAAAGTTATATCCAGTTATTTCTGTTGAGATAGTTAAGCAGCGATCCGATTTGAGTTTCGGCCAATTCACTGAGGTTGTTAAAGAAAGCTTGTTGTACACATCTGAGTCTAATTCTGACAAGGGCCGGACAGGTGCAGAGAAGTGCTCAACAGATTCTTTCTCATTTACATTGAGACAAGTGCGGCCATAAGAGTTGAATGGGATGCCAAGTTTTTCAGCATGCTTGCCAATGGTCCAGTGCCCAGTGCAAGTCGCGGTGATTCTCGCAGGCAGGCTTGAATCGGAAATCTTTTCTTTCTTCTTTTTTTTCTCAAGCTGAAGTAGAATGGATTGAAAGTCTAACAGCATTGCCATTTTTTGGTTATGGTCCCTTTAGTGTAAAAAAAAGACTATACTTTTTTTATGAACTTTATTATATAACTTTTTTACTCAATGTATGCCTAACTTTTTAGTATTCTTAAATTGTGAAATGCAAAAAAAAAATCGAAGAATCATCTCTGTTTACTAATAATTTCGAATTTCATTGAATTCTGCAGAAAACTTTATAAGGTCTTTATCAACTATAATGCTTATAATTTAGTGCACAGTGAAAATTCCTAAACAAGAAAATGTTGGCTTTAGATCAGGATCAGACAATCTGTTGGTCGCGGGCAACTGCGGCAGAACTCAAGCAGAGGCTGCGTCTAAGCTTACTTGTTGTGTACGCTGCGAAATACGATTCGGCTCGACTCGAATATGCTCGACTGTTTTTTCAGTGTAAATGGTGAAAAAAAATTATTGATATTGAAGGAAATGTTTGACTAATCTGAATGCGTAAATGCGCAGTGTACACAACGAGTATAAGAGGGGACTAACACAAGTAGAAAAATTAAACAAAAAACTTTTTAAATTTATATTTTTATTCTTCATCTGTTTGTACTTTTTTCAACGTAATCGCCATTTATTTTGATACATTTTTGTAGTCGATTAATCCAGTGTGAAAAATAGACTTCAAATTCGGCTTTTTGCAGTTTTACAATTTCATCATTTATTATCTCCTCATTGCTGTTGAAGACTCTTCCTCTCAAACTTTTTTTTATTTTTGGAAACAACCAGAAATCACGAGGCGCTTGACCTGGGGAAGAAGATGCTGGACGAATTTCTTCGATGCCAGACAGCGCAATGAAATCGAACGTTTTTTCAGCAGTGTGCGCTGGCGCATTATCATGATGTAAAAAGTAGCGGCGTAGTTCCTTTTTTTGACATTTTCCCAACAAATTTTGGAAAACTTGTGGTAAGCAAGTTCCAGTATACTATTTAGCAGTAACTGTCTGGCCTTTTTCCAAATGAATAACAGCTCCAACTTTCTCTATAGCGAAGTAAACTGGCATCATAACATTTGCTGTTGACTTTTCTTGCTTTGCTTTAACAGGTGGATTTGCACCTTCTGGGCTCCATACCATAAGTTGTTGTTTGGTTTCAAGGTCGCACTTGTAAAACCATGCTTCATCACCTGTTACAATTTTCTTGAAAGTCTTAGATTCTCCGTTTTTGAATTTTTCAAGAAAATGCTTAGCAAAACGCACACGTGCCTCTTTTTGAGCATCAGTTAAAATTCTAGGAACCCATCGTGTAGATTTCTTCGTGAGTCCAAGAATATTTTTTAATATACGCGATACAGCCATGGCATTCAAGCCCAGATTCAGCCCATTTCTTGGGTCAATCTTGGATCTTCGTCAATTTGAGACTTCACTAGCGCTACAATTCCATCGTCAGTCGAAGATTTTGGGTGACCTTCTCGAGGTTAGGCCTCCACAGAAAAATCATCTGTCGGAAATCTTCGGAACCACTTTGAAATAGTCACGAGGGATGGTGCATACACTCCAAATGCTGTTTGGTATTCACTAAATATTTCCAGTGGCTTGAGCCTACGCCGAAATCCGAAAAGAATACCAAACCGAATCTCTTGCTGCGTTGGCACTGGAATATCTGCTGACACTGTCTCACTAATATTACGTTTTTTTGTCTTCATTTTGACCGAACTTTCTGAAAATTAAAAAATTATATGGTAAGACTATAACATATAATTTGTTATTTTTGATTTAACAAAAAATTTAAAACCTGACACCAATTAAACGAACTTTTGTTAGCCCCTACGTACATGCACACAGCCCCAACTTATTATTTTAACTTATATATCTTCATATTAGTGTCATCTTATAACATAAAAAATAATTTAACGCGCTCTAAGCTTTTTATCACTGCCAGCATTTACAAAGCCTTTTCATCGCTTATCTTTATGAAGAAACTTTTAAGTAGCTCATAGGTATAAGATACGACATTTACCATAATACATCATTTTCTATTATTAAAGTTTCTGAGTGACAAAATCTTAAGCATTTGAAGCTTTAAGTGCTAACACTATAATTTATAAGCGCAATATAAAATAAATATTTTTCTTGCAATTTTTGACAAACACTCTTCGGTAACTGTTAAGTGTATAAAAAGTGCGGGGAAACCTTAAAAATGTTGTGCGGTCTTGTGCAAACACATTTTTTTTTTAACACCACAACAAAGCAACAAATTGTGACAAATGCTCGCGCACAATAAATAAAATGTGGATTGAACATTTTCATATACGCGCATTTGTCTAAACGCACATATTTTCCATTCAACAGTCAGCACTTAAACACTCACACACTCACTCTGGCCACCAACTGAGCGTTTGGAATGAGCTAAACAAACAATATTTAACATGTCAAGTTGGCATTAAAAATGCGCTCGCAGATACTACAAACACTCATACAGAGACAAAGTGAAATTTATTTCTTTCTAAGGCATTTAAGCCGGAAACGGAAGCTGCAACGACGGATGAAACTTTTCGACGTAGACACATCTTCACAAATACATACACGCACGTACAACTTTATGCCATTTAAGTGCCGACATAATTCACACATTCATAAAATGCCTTTTGCAAATTTTAGACGCACTGCTGTCTATCTAAAGAATGCTTTAGCATACACACACACACACGTAAGTAACACACAAGCGCAAATTTATCAGCAAAAAAGACTCATGGAAGTCCTTGCGGAGAATGCTTAGTATGCATTTTAGACATTTCAAATTGAGCACAAAGCTCAGCTAAAGTGAGTGAGGATACACGCACATATTTACACATACTTACACTAAACTAAGCATATATGTATAAGAAAGTGTAAGCCAGTGTTGCCAATTTGTTTAGAAAACATAAAAGAAAAAAGTTGAGATGAAACAATTCAACAATAAATCATGAGGAAAATTTGTGCTCATAAATCCCATAGCGCAATAAATGTTAATGTGCATGTATTTTTGTGTGTATGTATGTATGTATGTTAGTGCCAATGATTTTAAGTATGTGTGTGTCAGTCTCTATAAATATTGCTAAATTAAGCTGAAAGCAAAATATTACAGTAGTTGCTTAGCAGACAAGTAAAGACTAGAAGAATGCAATTAAAATGAAATAGTATGGGTAGGCCATGACTTGGGGGAAGTTTTTGGAGGGAAATTTTTGATAGCTGCTACAAATTGTATAACAAAGTTTAGGAATTTTCATACATGTTCAAGGTTAATTTAGCACAAAACGATTTTCTACAAGACATACTTAAACAAAGTGCAGTAAAGTTTTTGTATAGAATATTTAATACAATTCGAAAAGTGACCCAAATGAAACTTTTCATCGAAGACTGCTTGAAAATAATACACTTATGAACTAGTTTTTATCATTGTCTGACAAATTACACAAGAAATAATGTTAAAATGATCCAAATACATATTATTAAAAATTCTCATTCATATTTTTCTGTATTTTTACTTTGCTTTTAAAAACTTTAGCGTGACATAGTGCAAACATCACGAGTGCTTTGATTAAGTTAGCAAATAAAATTAGCAAACAAAACAGGCGTCAACGTGAAAAAAGAAACAAATTAAGTAAAACAAAATAAAAAAAAACGAACTGAAGCGAATTAAGCGCTGTATAGTAAACGTTATGAAATATTGATAAGTGTAAACAACAACAAGAGAGAAAATAAAAAAGAAAATGAACAGAGGAAAATAAAGAAAATTTCACTTCATATGCAAACAATGCCTTTATTGACATTATTGCCAACCGTGTTTCAAAAGTAAATATTTGTAAAATGTGTTTTAAATTATAAAAATTGTGCTATTATTGAAATCAGCGCACAAATAACTCTTTGATTTTTAACTTAAATAATACGTGGCGCAAATATTTTATTGAATGAAAAATAAAACACACGAAAAAAAAAAGTCTAGAGAAGAAGGCATAAGTCAGTGATGGCATTTTTTGAATATTAGTACTTTTTTCAATACATTTGCATTTCGAAAAATATACGTCAGCATATTTGACAAATATTTAGACGATTTTTTTTATAGCACATTTTCAGTATCTACACTTTCGCTACTTTTTTTTAAAAAAAAATTTTGTTCAGTCCAATTTGGTGCCTATGACGTTCGCCCACTAAAAAGTACATTCCAAATCACGATTCTGTACATTTCCTCAAAACTCAAATGCCATCCCTGCCATCGGGCTGTGTGGCCACTATGGCCACAAATATGTAGTTATTTTCATATGAATTAAATGTTGATCATACGACGTGTAAACCAAAACTATCTTATTAAAAGTAGCCGCAAAAATTTGCATATACATATATGATAACTTAATGAATATATGGGTCATTCTACCTGGTTTTACATTCAAAATTTACATTTCTTAAAATCAAATTTTTTTCGATACTTTGTCTAAAAACATTCAATACGTGACCAAATCCATCTCAAACCATGCAGTCGGAGTGACTTCAAATTGCGAAATTGGTTGCCGATTAAATATGTTGTTTTTCAAAATAATTAAAGGAATATATCTACCGTCCCCCGATTTGATTGAAAATTATTTTTTACGAAGTTATGCCCATTTAAAGTTTTAGTGTCAAAGTTTGAAAAACCGCTGAATTTATTTTCAAAATAGTCGCATTTTCATCCAAATTCAAAAAATTAATTTTTGTATTTTGATTCTAATAGAACTTCTAATTCACTGTCAGAATCTTTAAGAAAATTTGAAAATTGTTGAAAATTGGCGGAGTTACAGCGCTTTTTATGAAAATAGAAACAAGGCTGATTTTCTCAAAAACACAAATTTTTTTTTACGCTTTAAATTTTATTGTGGATTTGTATTAATATGAGAAAAAAAATTACCTGAGTTTACTGTACGTTAAGAAAATTTGTAATCAGGAGATTTTTTTTTTTTTTCCAAATCGAAAAGTCAACTTTTTTTTATTTACATCATTGACAAGCCACTCTACGGTACTATTTTTAAAGCAAATAACAAAAGCAACATTCCAAATTACTTTTTGCAAATCGTGCTTGCATTCTGCATACTTTTGTTTTGCCGTTAATACAAAAATTTTATCATGGGAAATATATAAAAACATTTTACGCACATATAGCTTTTTCACTGACTGCTTCTGTGGGTTTTGTATGTCTTGTTTGCTTGACTTTGTCAGCGAAAAAGCTATATGTGCGTAAAATGATTTTATGTATTTCCCATAATTCTGACATTTTATAATCGTTTGTACTCGCATCCAGTTGAAAAGGCACTACATTGATTATAAAATTCATTTTCCACTGATAATCCTTCAGGAAACAAATAATGCGCTTATTTTATTTGAATTTTAAATATTAATTCTAATTATATACATTTACTAAGATACCAACTCAGAAGGGCTAGCTAAATATTTGAGTATTGCAAACAAATTAGGAGTTGTTTTTAACTCATCTAAAATTTAGCAAATATTTCTTACAAAAAAAAAAATTGACATAATCGGGGACCTAAAATTTCAATGATCCTATTATTATTTTTAATTTTCATTACATTAAGTTACTATTTATATATATATTTCTTTATCTAAAAACTATTTAATTTAAAAAAAAAGAAAATAACTAACCAACCCCATATAAAAATAGCAAATTTAAGTCAGCATGCAATTTGTTGCAATCTCAACTGCGCGTTTATCAGAATCGACCACATCAAAAGCATGACCACTTAAAGTAGCAACTATCTTAATGACACGACTAAAGTGCGCATAAATTATAACGCTAAATATACGTAGCATAAAGCATTTCGCGTGTGTCTCTAACAAAACTGTGCGACGACGTATCTTTGCAGCCAACGTTTTCAATGTTGCCGTCCTCGCGCTCATCACCACTTCAGTCAGAATGTGCGAGTATCTGTGTTTTTCCTTTCATAACAACGCGTGCTTGTGTTGATGCTTGCTAAAAAGTGTTTGCTCTCTTCGCGTGTTCGTTGCTGCTCTTGCTTCTTTAGCTTGCTGTCATTGTGTTTGTTTAACGCTTTGAGCGCTGCATTTAATTGCCAACGTAATCGTGATTTATTTTAGTGTATGTGTTTGGATTTTTATATTTATTTTGTTGTTTTTTTCTTTTTTTCATTCAGTGAAATTTCATGAAGTCAAAAAAATAAAATAAATTCTCTTGTTGTTCACAAAGTGAAAAGTTTTCGTAGCATAAGCTAAGTGGTGGTTAAGGCACAAAATTGTGCACAAGTGCACGAATCTGAAAAAACCCTCCAAGTACCAGCAGCTTCAACATTATCATCTTCGTCATCAGTTTTCTTCTGCCCCACTTCAAGTCAGTGACGTTTGCTTTGTCATCATGTTGACTACGCATCATCTACATCATATGCATCATCATCGCCCGAGCACAACGGTGGAATTGGATAAAACCACAAATCTGAATACGGTAATTTGAATTTATTGCATATGTTGACATTAAATTTTTTTGAATGACATTTGAAAATAGCAAGCAGTTAATGTGTCATGTGCTGCTTTACATATGTTATGATTTGTTGTGACGGAAACTGTTGCACTCACAAAGATTTTCTTTGATTGTTAAGATTTGTAATTGTGGGGGGAGTTGAGTTGAGACGTTAAAAGTTTCAGCTTTGGCTTGGAGTAAACAAAAACCAAGCGGTGTGGTTGCAATTGACTGGCAGAAGCGGTAGAGTTTCTGGAAAACATAAATTTCCTTTATTCTCAGATAGTTTGAATACAGAAAGTAGATGGTAATTGCTATTCTTTTAGAGTTTTTAGCACATTATTTTAAGTTCAGAAATGTTTTCTATGGCACCACAGACATCTTTCTTGGAAGTTGCATTTGATATTAAACTTCGGCCACTGGTTGAAATTCAACTATTAATGTGACATACCAAAAATAATATAAAATAATTTTTGTTATTAAAAAACTGCCAGAAAAGAGTGATATTTTTTGTTATAGATCTCAAAAATTAAAGTCATCGCATCATGTTGCCCTATCTCTATCACTTCTATCTCCACACCAAATTTCATCAAAATTTGTCTATTTCTTTAGTTGTGAAAAAAAATTTTATATTACCACCCTCTTAAGAACAAAAATACCTTTCCTCAGGGTTCAATAGATCAACTTATTTCAAAATGAGTATATATCTTCAGGTTTCAATCTGGCTCTGCACCAAATTTCATTAAAATTTGGTCGATAATTATTGCAGTGAATTCGTATTTTCCTGTTGGGGCGTGTTACCGTCCACTAAACAACATATACCTTTTATCAGAAATCCATTTTTTGTTTATGCCAAATTTCATCAAAATCGGTATAGCGGCTCAGCCATGACAGTTTTTTATCCATCTTAAGTGGTGCCACACCTACAAAATATCAAAATGTTTTTGATACCCTTACTTCAATCTATCTTTATATGAAATTTCATTACAATCAATTCAACAGATTACAGTTTTTCCAACAGATTATTTTGCGTTTTTGAAGGGGATGGAACTGTTGTTCCTTTGCCAATTTATGCATTGATTAAATCTAAGTAAGAGAGGGTAAACCTTACCACTTCTGATAACGCCTAGAACGGGATATGGCAATTATAGAAAACTATACCGGTGTCCCATTTTAACTTACACAGCTGAATAAGTCAAAAAATTCCAAGTCATTCAAAAAATGTTTCAAATAAAATTTGGTGGGCATCAAAGGGCTGATCCTGCCATGACCTTAACCATGACTTTGATCTACATTTTCAAGGTTATTTGAAGGTCAACTTTAGTTTTTCAAATGGAAACCCTTATTTTTGACCTCGGATTTCGGAAGAGCACAAAATTTTACATTCAGGCAGGTATTCATATTAGAGGTCAAAGTGAACCCTGAAGGTTATTTCAAGGTTAAATTCCCGCTTGATGCAGAAAAGCTGCAGCCAGTTAAGGCAAGATTGTGCAGCGGTCCAGCCAATGATTACTAGCTTTTCTGCACCAAGCAGGAATTCGACCTTGGAATGACCTTCAGGGGTCACTTTGATCTCTACCTTGACTTTTGACTCATTCAGCTGTGTAAGTTAAAATGGGACACCCTGTATATACTTTTGATCAGCGTCACCATGTGAGTCGATTTAGTCATGTTCGTCTTTTTTGAGGAGAAAATCATGCAAGATAATTTGATAAAGTTTGATCCACAGACTCAACTTTCAACCAAATGAATTGCAAATGGGCAAAATCGGTCCGTTGACACGCCCATTTCACATACATAGGGGAAGTGCGTGAACCAATTTTGAGTGAATCGTTTGCTGGCTCCAAACTATGGCTACTTTTTTTTTCTCTGAAACCTCTATATTTTAAACTGATATTTTAGCTATAATGGCATGAATACAAAAAGCCGTAGTCTTTTTTCCAAACCCACGTAAAAGAAGTTTTTCTTTAGAATGCCAAAGTGGTCCAAGGAACAATCAGGTATTGTCCAAAATTTTGGTAAATTTAGTCTCGTGGTCCCAGTAACAATATTCCTGAATTACATTCGTAATACATTTCACGACACAGAAGAACTTTGCAATTTGGACCGGTTCAAGTTACATTCCATGCATTGGTCTAAGGTGCACGCCAAGCACAAAATTCAGAAAATATTCAAAAACGATTTTACGCTTGGAGATAATAAGATTTTAAGATAATTAACTTGAAGAGAAACCCTGGATAGCGTTATTTCATCATTGATCCCCAACACAGCTGAACTACACAGCTCGTAAGTCGACCTTGAAAATTTGCACAAAATTTACAAATCATGTGAAAATTTCATCTTCCTCAATTGACGAAAGAACGTAAATTAAAATAGATCTTGTGCAGCGTTGCTGAAATCGGTTACATACATAGAGAAAATTGTAGTGTTACAATTTTTAACTACACGCTGGGAAACATGAAATATCGCTGTTGGTCCAAGGTACAATCGGTCCAAGGTACACGCTCTTCCCCTTCATTTTTTCATTTAAAATTTCTGAGGGAATTACTTCTGGTAGTATATGCACGAATTTCTCAAATACTTGAGATGGTTGGAATAAGCTCTGGCCAAAAGTTTGGCAATTGTCGACTAGAGGATGTAGCATTTCCAATAGATGCAAAAATTCAAGAAAATTTTAAAATAATATATAGGTTATGTTGAAAGAAGCACTAAGCAAAAAGTGGGCACACTTCAACAAAAGGACATGATGCCTCCCTTTTAGGTAAAAAATTGAAACTCAAGCTGAAAGAATATTTCAATATTTCGCACAAATACTAGAAAATGGTTCCGATAAGCAATATATAAAATGTGGGCAGACTTTGATAGATGGGAGTTGCTAAATCACTCTAACCAGAGCTCTCTCTCTCTTCCTCTCACTCTCTAGTAAATGCTGCAAAATTTAATATTAGGTGAAATCAGCCTACATGTTACGTTTCTTTTAAGGAAAAGTTTTATACTTTTACGCGCACAGCTACATCTACGTATTAAAGTGGTTTGGAATATATACTTTTGGGTAGGCCAAAGATAACATCTTTACTAATTTGACATACACTTATCTCATATATTTTCTTCCTACAACATACACACTAACAAATTCAAAATAAATAATGACACTAGAAACTTTTTTCATAATAAGTTCTCTCAAAAAAAAAAAAACAAAACGCAGGTGTGTGACAGCATTCGCGGCAGGATATGTGAATTTAATGATGTTTCGTTATGTTGGCGTAGAAAATGTTTCAAACGCCTAATGAAGGAAGCTCAATGATAAATGTTGAATAACTAAAAATATGGCAAAAATCAAAAAAACATTAAATTTTAATGTCAAAAATTCAAAAAAATTTTCAAAAATTCGGAAATTGCGAAAAAATCATGTCATGACCTGAGTTTTTGTGTGCAGCTATCATAGTCATAAAAGTTGCTTACCGAAACCTATAATTTTGTTTCACAACTTCAGTACTTTAATATAACTTTAGTAAAAAGTGAACATTGTTGGGTCATATGTGTATAAAACTAACTGATAATTTGCATTAAATGTTTTGCTACCATCAGCTAAAAGGTAATTTTTAATCAAATTAATTTCAAATCTTCTCAATCTTAAACTCAATAATTCCAAAATATCATACATTAAATCTGAGCTGATTTTAATTCACACAAACTTTGCTAAATCCTTGACATAGAATTAAAAAAAAACTTTATATCAAAGGACATTATCTCATGCGATAAATCTCTGAAAAATTATTTTTTGAATGGAATTTTTTTTTACTGTCATGGCTGTCATATTAATTTTCTTTATTTTAAATATTCAAAAACTTTTGCACCAAATATTTTACATAGCTGACAATAACATTGGGTGTTACAAAATGTGCTAGAAAATTTTATTATTTTTCCATTCCACTGTTTCTCGTTCATTTCGTTAGTTTTTTTTTTTTTTTTTCATCCAATGGGGCTTGTAGTGAAATAAAAAAATACTTTACTCTTCAAACTAAAAGCTGTTCAAAGCAAACATTCTGAATTAGGTTTTTAAAATTCACTAAAGCCATTACAAAATTAATGATACGTCTTATTGGGTCATTATCCTCTGTTGTCCAATATTTGTCAAACAAAACGAAATAAAAATCATCAGCATTAGCAGCAAACGGCAGATTTTCATGGAACAATTTTGTTAAGCATTTCAAAGCAATTTGACACTGAGATCTTTAAAATGGAGTTTGTTATGTGATTGCTATTGTATTTTATTTATTTTTAATTTTTAATTGTTTTTTTTTTTGTAGAAATACAGACTTCAAAGAGACGATATTTTTTTCGTCAAATTTCAATGCATTTGCATGAGTTCACTAGTCAATTTATCAAATGGAAATCTATTTCTCATAGCAGCAAAAAATATGCTTAAGTCAATGTGAGTTGGGTTTTATACAGAGGTATCTACATTAAGGTGGAACTTAAATTAAAATGTATACATCACTGGTTGAAAGTGATTTTAATAAATATAAAAATGAGAAAAGATATTTTTTTCTTTTTAGCTCGAAATTTTGACCCAAAATTATAGATGTGAAGAAATTATAACAATTTTCGTTTTAAAACATCACCAAACCAGCAGATTTGAATGTGTTATGATGTATTAAGACTGGTGCGTTTTTAAATTTTTTAGTATTTATAACAAAATAATGAATTTATTAAAACAAACCAACTTCAAAGCAACATTATATAGTATACGCATAATAGACGTAGGCCGTTTTAGTTAAAAAACGAAAAAAAAAAAATTGGGATTTTCGGATTTAAGTACCGATGAGCACCCATTTTCCTGGTTGTGCGTACGAAAAAACACCTAACAGATGCACACTGTCTTCATCAAAAAGATAAGGATATCCTCGATGAGATCATTATAAGAGAGAAGATAACGTATGCCATAAAGTTGTTTAAGTCTCAGAAATCACCGAGGTAAGATGCATCCTACCACTTATGCTGCAGAGTTCCAAGACACAGTAGTATTTGGCTATCCAGCAGTTAGTTGAATACCTAGTAACATATACAGGCCCGGATTTACCTTAGAGGCACACTAGGCCAGTGCCTATGGCGGCAAGATTTTAGGGGCGGCAAATATTGGGAATTTCGGAACTTTTTTTTTAATTTTTTAAGAGGTAATGCATTGGTGATGGTGTGTGACAAGCCACAAAAAAAAAGGTCCTCACACTAATTAAAATTTTTTTTTCCATATTCACCAGTGAAGAAGGGCGGCACTTTTTGTGTGGCCTAAGGGCGGCTAGTTTCTAAATGGCCGGATATTTTCAGCTAAGAATGAGTAACCAGAGGTATACCTTAAGGCAGAGTTATATCACTCTAGCTCTGAAATTCGATCACAGAACATAGGTTGACTTTGATGAGAGTCAATAATGCATAGCAAAGTAACCCCAACTTTCGATCAGCAAACAGGACATAATTATGGTAATGGGCTATTTTATTGCTCAAATTGGTTCAAGCGACATCAAACATACCATGGCCAAGCACGACAGGAAGCTTACCTTATGTTCACAAGCACAGGCATACAGTTACATAACGTTCACGCGGTGGCATAAATACGCCAAGGTTGGCACAGCAGCCTACTTGATGTACAATGACACACATTGATACACAATTAAAGCACAAATGTGGGATTGTGCTGTGACTTACACAAAGTTTTTCGCTTTGCTCGCACACTGCCCATTGTACAACCACGCCTATATTTTACGCAGTCCTTACTGCATAATACAGTTAATGGAGTCTAAGTACCAATTTTCAGCAAAATCGGTTTAGCAACTCAGCCGTGGCAGCGTTTATTCCCATTAGGAACGATACAGGAAGCTTTACAGGAAGATCCCTTCTACACTAATAGACCAATTTTGATGGAATTTAGTGTAAAGATAGATTGAGAATGGAACGTTTTTGATGAAATTTGGTATGGATGTAAATTGAACCTTGAGAAAAGGTATTTGTTTTTAAGTGGGTGGCGCCACACCCCTAACAGGAAATATTTTTCTTTACTAAACTAACTGAATATTTATGATGAAATTTTGTATGGAGATGTATGCATATATTGAACCCTAAGAATGGTATAGAAATAGAGATAGGGATAGAGATAGAGATAGAGATAGAGATCGAGATAGAGATAGAGATAGAAATAGAGATAGAAATAGAGATAGAGATAGAGATAGAGATAGAGATAGAGACAGAGATAGAGATAGAGATAGAGATAGAGATAGATGTAGAGATAGAGATGATTAAAATTTTGGAAGCGAAGACAAAAAATAACTCTTTTTTGTATCACTTTAATGTTTGAATTTCAACAACTGGGCGAACTCTAGTTATAGCAATATCCCTGTCGAAGTATTGAGTATTAATCCTACGTTAATGGCTTAACTATTTCTTCTTCTTTTCGAAGCCATTTGGGAAGAGGAAGACATCCTGATGTTTGGCTTGAGTGCTTCATTACAAAAATTGCTAAAAAATCTCATTCACACATTCCCAGAGTTACAGAGGAATCATGATCTTGGGTCATGATCATGATTTTTTGACGATAGAGTTCCAATCAGAAGTTAAAATTTCACTGATGGCCACTGTTTTCGAGATATAGCTATCGGGAGTACATTATACCGCGAACTAATTTTTCTTATATAAAATTTTCACGGGGTGAGAAAGTACCACTCCAACAATAAACTCTCATCGGCAGTCGCACGAAGCTGGATTACTTGATATATGCCAAGTTATTTTTAATTGTGCTTGCTAAGAATCATAAGATTGAACAAGAATTTTGGGATCATCTGGTAAAACTGGCTTATGCCAATAATAATGGCCACTTAGTGAAACCCGCATGGCGATTGATGCAAAGGAAGATCCTGAACCGAGTGATAGATAGTTGAAACGAAATATCACAGTATATGTAAAACAACGAGCCAGTGAGCAAAATAGTTCTAAAAAAAATTTGTCAGGCGCAACATTTTTAACGAACTTATGGGATAAAAGTTATTATATCAATGTAGGTTATATCGATCAAAACAGAATCAATGGAGGAAAAATCATTCAAAGATGTCCTTAAAATTTTTAAATTGATCAAAACCAAAAATTAATTTCTGAACTGAGTTTTTCTTTCATGAATATAATTCTTTTAATTATATCTTTCTATTGTAAGAATTAATTGAGAAAATTTTTGCTATTCTTCTCAGCAATTCAGTTTTAGCGAATATTTTATTTTTATGCTCATCATCCACTTATACATTTACTATTTATCAATACGTTCGATATGTTTTTAGTGTTGGTCCTTAAAGTACTGCTAACTGCAAAATCCGTTCATATACGCACATAAGCCATTTATCGACTGATTGCGTCGACGACACATTAAATTGTTATCAGCAAACTACTGTCTGTTTTCGTTTTTTTTTTTTTCTTTTTTTACCTCTGCTTCTTTCTCCTTTCATTCATACGAGTCATTTAATTTTCCTGTTATTCATTTTTTATTGATTTTCTTTGCTTCAGTGTAGTTTTTTTATTCTGTTTTATTTTCCTTTTTTTTTTCTTTAATCTTTCATATGTGTCGGCAATGGGATATTTAATGTTAAGAAATACAGTCTAAGTGTGTGTTGCTTCTTAAGTGTGCGCATCTATCGCGTGTTTGTGTTTGTGTGTTCGTGTGTTTCTGTTGTGACATGGCTGTAAGGTATACTATACTCTTTAAATCTTTTGTTGTATGTGAAATGATGCTTTTAGTGAAATTATACATTATATCTCTTTTCTTTAATATTCATTCCTTCCATCCATTTCATCTTGCAAAATGCTGCTACTTCACTTGCAAAAGCAAGAACTTCAAGTGTCAGTTTGAAGGAAGAATAATTTGAAAGCGTTGCGTTGAGTTTCTTCCGTTTTGTGTGGATGAGTTAAAAATTTTGACATGTTCGTGTTTTGTGGCAGTTTTATTTATGAAGTTTTTTTATGTTTGCATATCAACCCGTTTATCTTGGGTTCTCCCACATAATTTATTATTTATACGCAATAATTTTAAATAACAAGTTTTTGTGGTAGCTCTGTGAACTATCTATCGTAAAATAAGTTTATGTTATTGCGGCTTAAAATTTAAGAGCCACTTGATGTTGACTTTTATTTAACTTTTAGTAGCAATCAAAATCGTAAAATCCAATGGCAACTATAATTGATATTTCAAGATATGTCACTAAAAAATTTATTGTATTTTGTGTTGGTTGTTTATTAAAAAAACATGATATATATTTTTTCTGTAGTTCTGCTGTTTCTTATTTTCATATTAAAGATTTTTGAATATTTTTGCCGATGTTTCATAACAATTACCATATTTTTCTGCTTTGATTTTACTTTTATTATATTTTTTATCTTCACCTAAATTTCACACATCATAAAATACGCTGTAAAGGATATACATAAGCACTGGAGCTGATAAACAGGCATTAATTAATCACCAGCATAAAAGGCTACTCAAGGTCAATAGCTTCTTTATTTACATTTCTTCTTCTTTTTTTCCACACACAAAGTTATCGGATATATTTTAATCAATCTTACTTGTTATTTATTTTTCGTTTTTTTTTTATAACAGTCTTTAGTACAATAAATAGAAAGACTTTTATAGAGCTTTATTAATATATACCAATATAAATCTTAACAAAATGATGTTTAGTCTTAAATAAATAAAAATCTTTCAGTAAGCTGGAAAACATTCGGGCGCATGTAAGACTCAAGGATTCTATTTTTCTACGAATTTTTGTCATAAATGACTATCTCTGGCTCTGGTGATCTCCATTTGATTTTGACAGCTAAGGTTAAAAAAAAAGTTAAACAAAATGAAGCGATTTCTGAAAAAAAATTGCTTAAGAAACAAAATTAAGTAATGTGTAAATTTGCTTTGATGAAAGCAATCTAAAATTTATCAATTTAAGTAGTTTTAATATAATATATTAAAAATATATAAAGGGTGATTTTTTAAGAGCTTTCGGATTTGATTAAAAAAAAAACACAAAATTTACAGAAACGTATGAAATCTTTATTTGAGTCGATATAACCTTCTATAAAATTCAATGTTTAAAGATGATTTCATGTAAATGTTGACCGCGGCTACGCCTCAAATGATTGATACGCTGGGTCTAATCTTGGCATACTCTCTCCAACATATCGGCCGGTATCTCACGTATAAATTCTTTTATATTGGCTTCAGTTGCGAGCTTGTCTCTATAGATATGAGCCTTAACATAGCCCCACAAAAAATAGCCCAAAGTCGTTAAATCGCACGATCTAGGCGGCCAATGAACCGGCCTCTCAATTGGGCCATTGTTTCGCGTGCTGTGTGGCATGTGGCACCGTCTTGTTGAAACCACATCCAGCTCTTTCGTTCTGGGCAAAAAAAAAATTTTAATCATCGCATTTAATTTTAATTCACGATCAGCAACAACACTGGCGGATACAGCTGCGATATTTTCCTCTGTCCGCACTCTACGCATGCGTGTTAAATGCACGATGCACTCTCTTAACCGAGCATGAATTTTGATAATAAAATTCAATAATCTGCAAACGTTGTTCGTTTGTAAGTCGATTCATGGTTAAATTATAGACCAAACTGAACAAGTTTGATAGTTGAAATGTCACAGGAAAACAGCTGAGCTGCCAAAAATAATGTTGCCATAAAGAAAGTTGCTAAAAAATCACCCTTTATTGGCAGAAGAGATATGCGTAGCTTGTTAGCTCGTCATCTCATCCTCGAGGAAGAAGAAAGAAAGAATTGATCACAAAAAGGCCATGGCCAGCCATAAAGCTCAAGCCCATCCTCCACGCAATTGTGAGAAATAATTTCTGCGAATTCTAAAAGTTTCCTAAATAATAAACAGAAACTGGGAAGATAAACTTAGTGTGCTCAACAAACAATCCATCTAAGGGTTCTTGGGTGTTAATCCAAATAAAGTTTTCGACTGCAAAGAAATCTCATCTTGATAACATTAAACGCCCCTCGTCCGCATTGAATTGAAATTATGTCCGAAGGCCGCCCCCTCCCCCCCTCCCAAATCATATTTATGGCTGCGGCCCTGGATCACAATGCCCATATCTTTCTACTATTATTAAAAGAGCTAAAATTGTATGTTTGTTTATAAAGTGTCTTCGAAATTAAGGAATCTTTCAAATTATTTTCGGTTATTATAAGCTTTGAAATAAAAAAAGAGTTCAGTTGGATTGCATCAGTAGGCGTGGCACTATCTATAAGGGCAAAACCATTAAATGTTATATTTAGTGTACAAGTGGAGTAATCCACAACAGAAATTAATGTAGCGCTTACTATAAGTTTTTATATTAAATGGAGTTCAAAGTGGGCGTGGCACCTCTTATACAGACTAAAAATGTTAAATGTTATATTAAGATTACTCTAATCCTAATAAAATTTAGTGTTGATATGTACAAATGTTACTCTATAAGCTTTGAAATTTAATGGATCTCGACGGGATTGCATCAGTGGGCGTGACACATCCCATGTAAACAAATAGCTGTGGCATTTTATGACTTTTTTTTTTAATATTTTTGACCATTTCAACTTTTTCTAACATTTCCTCTTTTTATTTTCGACTTTCAATCTCTTCATTGAATTTATCAACATTTCAATACGACTTTTTCAACCTGTTTAAATTTTTTTTCCTTCAAATTTTTTCAGTATTTTCCATTTTTCATCAACTTTATCAACCATTTTCAAATGTTTCCACCTTTTTCAACTGTTTCAACCTCATTAAATTTTTTCAACTTTTCAGCTCCATTCAACTTTTTTCGTTCATATTTTCTTAACATTTCTCCACAGCTTCAACTTTTTTTCAACATTTTCCATTTTTTTTTTTTGACTTTTTCAACATTTTCCAACTTTTTTGAGCTTTTCAAATTGAAATTCAAAAGCTGCTTAAGTTACTCAATATATATTACAGCTTTACTGATGCTACACAACTAAACAGCAGAATTACCACAATTGCTAACACACACATTGATAAAGCAGTGTGATGCTTTTATTTCATATAAGAAAGAAGAAATTACATGGAAGCCCAAGTATGAGTACGGAAAATAAGGAACAAAATAAACAACAGCAAATTCTAAAGTACAAGAATGTGTCGATTACATGACGAAGCCCAATACCTATAAGCAATTTATTGCTCAATATATTGTACGGTGCTGCACATTATTTTTTACATATTGTTTTGTTTTGTTGTTATTGTTTCTGTTGTTGCTCTTGCTGTGTTCCGCACTTCCTTTGTTCTGCCTGAAGTGATTGCTGCAATAGAGTGACTCAAAAGACGATTTTTGAATTAAGAGAAATTAACTTTGGCGATAGTTTTAACATCGGTAGTGGAAAATTCCCCGGAAAAGTTTATGGAAATCGCACGTCAGAAATAATAATACTCAAAAATCAGCTCAGTTCTTGTGCTTTTTTGCTTAATCCTTAAAGGATTGACTTTTGTTTCAGAGCTGAAAAAAATATATGCTGTAGATTCTGCGATTCTGGACATTTTTTGTTCCTCTTTTTACTAGCTGGTCACTGGTGGAATCACCAGAACCCCGAACTTCAAAATCAATTTTGCAATGGAGGATTTTATCATTTTATTTTGTTAAATATATGGAAGACATACAAAGAAAATGTCACAAGACTTCGATCACCACCTTCTAGTGAAGTCCCTTCAGCTCAAAATAGTATACATTAAGCAGAACTGTGCAACATCAAGAAAGTTTGCCCTATATAAACTCGAGTAAACTTTTGTTCGGAAAAAATTCATTGACGAAGTGGAAAGGCTCATCGACACTATCTCTCGGAGTTCAATCGAATAAAAATGGCAAAGAATCAAGTCGTTATTTAAAACAGCTACTGAGTCCATGCATGGATTTACGACATGGAACAGAAAACCCTGAATGAGCGATGCTATACGGAATACCATTGAGAAAAGTAGAGCTGCAAAACGCACTAGTGATGAAGCACAAACAAGAGACCAGAAGGCAAAGCGTCGCACAGATATATATAATGCCATAAGTAAGGAAGTAAAAGCTTCCTGTAAAAAGGACAAGCGAGATCAAAGACCTTCCTACGATGTACGAAGTAATATACAAGATGGCAAACAATAAACTAAAGCAAAATCGGACAGTAAAACACCAAAACGCGAGCCCATTAACGACCACAAATGCCCAGCTTATCCGTTGGAAAGAAAACTATTTAGAAGCCATCAATCGTTCAACCGTCCATCCTTAAGCGCTCCCCATATGCCTCTCCCTGCGAGAAGATCACAACGACTGGCCTCGTACCCGTCTTCACTGTGACAGAGGTAACCCTTTTAAGGTGATCAAAACCCGATTTCCATTTAAGTCCAAAGACGAAGGTGGAAATGAATTGAACACACGTTGCGGAAATCACCAGTTAAAGTTTGCCGGCAAGCATTGGAGTAAAACCCACAGGGTAGCAGAAAACGCGGTCGTCCTAGATCATCGTGGAGTTGTTAATTCGAGCAGGAAATACGTGAGTCGAGAAAATAATAGTAAGAATTGAAGGCACTCGCTACTCGCACGTTGGAAGAGTTTTGTTAAATAAAGGACACAAAAAAACATTCTTATTAAGTAATAAAAAGTAAAAATTTTTAATTTTTAAGACAAAACAAAAACAGTTTAAGTACCACCCTACTCGCAATATAGAAGGATATTCTCCAATTGATTGATATTGTGCTCTAATCCTTTGACTACAGAGCACATACATATGAACTGAGCAGAAAAAGCAACAACTCGCAGAAATTGAGAAGTTAAAATTAAAAAACTGAGCTGCAAGGATACAGGTTTATTAACAATAACAACAACAAAAAACTGTATTGTTTTTAGTTTTTTTTTTTGTTATTCTTTTTTTTTTTTGCTATTCTGTTGCTGCTGCAATTTTTGTTTCTCAACACCATAGCAAAAGTCCACTAATCGACAGTGCTGCCAAGTTTGTTTAAGAATTTGCAACACGTACTTATGAGAAGTACATACACACACACACACACAACAACAAAACTTACATAGGAAAAAACCAAATAGAGTTGTATTCTTTACACAAAACGAATAAAGTTACTTCAATGCAGCGTTAAAGGATAAAGTTCAAAAGAATGTGCAACGAAAAAAACAAAAACTCACTTAAAAGGACGAGAAACAGAGCATAAAATAAATATGACAAAAAATTGTAGATAAAGTAAAAAAGTATGTAAAAGTTGAAAAGAGAAAATAATTGAAGAAGAAGAAAACAAACTTTTAAAATTATTTTTCGCCATTTCAACGCGCTCGCGATACGTTTACCAAAAAGGATAATGGTTGAGTAAGGATATTTTAATTAAGCGCACATAAAACAAAAATAAAACTTTCAAGAAAAAAAATAAGGATGAACATTCAAAGATTATTAAATATTAAAAATTTTTTACGTTCCCGTTAGCAACACACACTGAACTTTACACATATTCCCTCAAGTAAACTGCTGACATATACAAACTCTCAGCAGCACTCGTGCAATGTAAATCACTTAAGGCTTTCGTGTAGCATAAATTACCAACACATTCTTAATTTGTGCTTTTACCGACAACGACACACACACGTGCATACGTGAAACCACATGCATGCACACACCTATATATTGCTCTCACAGGATCACATTGATTTTATTTTAAAAATCGCATAAAAAATTTTTATATTCGAATATTCGTCGCATAAATTCGTTCACATTTTTGAATATGTATGTGTGCCATGCACGTTGCGGTTTGCGTGTGTGTGTGTGTGTGTGGAGGGTAGCTTTTCTGTTTTTAATGAATTTCTTTAAATTTTGTAATTAACAACAAAATCAATTTGCTTTCTCTTAACTTTTTAATATAAGAACGTTTTTATATTTATTTTCAAGGATTTGAGACAGTTAACTTTCAAGAAATGTAGCTTGGAAAATTCACTGAAATTTGGTTTTATTAGTCGAATTTAGCAAAAATCGCGTCATAAATATATAAATCCTTTTTCAGGAGGAGTACAAGTCTTCTTCTTGCAATTCACTTTAGGTCTGCCCTCTGCAAAAGCACTAAGTCCAAAAACTACAAACAATAGAGGCAGTTGGGACAAGTCGGGAACATTTTTTTTCGGGGATTTCTTGGGGTAACAAAAAAATTTTTTTTTCAGAAATGAAAGTGGTGTTCTATAGGGCATTGAATTAGCTTCATTGAGTCCAAGTTTCAGATCGATTCGATGATTTTTGTCAGGTAGATCATTCTCCGACCAAAAAATTAAAATTTTAAATTTTTTTGGGGCAAGTCGGGAAGTTTTCAAAAATGGTAAAAAAGCCAAACAATTTCATCGCAAATGTTTTTTTTTCTTAATTGTAATTAGAAAAAGGGTTGATTAATACATTAAAATGGTTGGTTTGGAAAACATGAGTTTTTGAAAAAGTTGAAAAAATCGTAAAAAAAATGGTAAATAATCACGAACGCCGTCCGATTTCATTCTTTCTAATCATCGCAATTAGTGCATCTGAAAGATCTATTGAAGCTGACACGACTCTGGTTAAATGGACGTCGCAATGGTTCGTATTGTAATGGTTCATATTTATTGGCATCAAATCCCCACAAACCATACAAAAATCACGAGCTTCTTCCTCTTCATCAGATGACTTCTTCTTCTTCTTAGTTTTTTTTGCCTTGGCAGGTGTTGGATAAAAATTCTAAATGACGTTTATATACACTGCTTTAGTACCAAAAGAAATACTAAATGATTCAAATTCAAATTCAAATTGATTCAAAAACCAAAAATAAAACTTTCAAGGTAGCAAATATTTTCGAAATAAAAAATTTTATGTGAAAAATGCATCCACACTTGTCGGACTACAATCAAAAATTGCTGACGGCCATTAGTAATGCTTGACATTTGGTCTCAAACTCAAATGTCAACTCAGAAATCCGCTAGGCTGCGTTTCCCTATTTGCCCTTATTCCCGACTTGCCCTAAATACCTCTACTATAAACTGCAAAGCCCATACTTTAAATCCTGCCAACGTTGTTGCTCAAGATAAAATCAAATCAAATGAACTCTAAAGAATTAAAAAATTAGCTTGCCTTTTATATTCAAGTAAGTGTCATTTGACATTTAAGGTAATATATAATAAATTTCTTAGGTCTGGTTTTTTTTTTGTTATTTCTACACAATGTATCTAAACGAATCTAAGCGTCATCGTCATTGACGGCGTCCGGGTACTCAACTCAACATACAATTCAGTGGTATCACAAATCTCAGTCACTCTTTCCAAGACACCATCAGTTTCGGTAGGTCCAGCGTCATCACAGAATATGTGTTCATCTGGGATATATTCTGTATCTGTCAAGTCGTCCACAGCATCATCAGACCACTCAGAATCTCAATAATGGCTTCCAATTTGCGAACTAAAAAGACTTCCTTTCTCGAAATCATACGGCTACATGTACAGTACGTTTAGTGTACGCCTATGTAATATTTTGCTTATAACACAATTACCAATATTTTCGTAAAGTTTTACTTAATTCATCTCTCTCATCGCTATTAAATTAAATTAATCTTTTTCAATGAGTTTCAGAGAAAATTTAAGTTGTTTTTAATCCAACTTAAAATTTATTACGCACACATGTGAGCGAATATATCAGATAAAATACAACAACAACAACTAATGTTACAGCTACAACTAATGCTGGGACAGAAAACTTTGCTCTTTATAAATTAAAATGTTTGGCAATAAATCTCCATTAAAATTGATTTGATATTTTTTTTTTGCCTGTTCTCTTATATCCTTGCCGTGGCTTTGCGTCTTAAAATGTTACATTTTAGATTCTGTTCCTTTGCTGCCCTCATCAACCGGAATACTTTGCAACCACCAACCGGTCAATTTGTTCGCATGGAACATTCAGAACATCAATGTGGCTTCAAACAGCACGCAACAGCATCGCTACGCAATTTATTTGAATAAAACTGGAGCGCATTTAGAAGAAGAACCCAGTGAGAAAATAAATTTGTATAAGTTCTTTGTTTCTAAGTAAATCGCAACAAAACAAAACTGATGACAAATTGTTCTATCAAATTCGATGCTTAAGATATGTGAATTGTAAATAGCTGAAAGTTTAATTTTTGCCCAATATGTTTTTATGTTGTCTCTGTTCAGACGCTTGCACAACCACCGGATGTAGTTGTTGATAAACTTGACCATGGATAATATCGTACTATCTTTTCAAAATATACTTGAAGAAAAAAACATAATAAAAATTATGGAAACAAGTGTGAACTACTGCTCCAAACTTAAACGACCTCCACCCTTACAAATGAAACATTTAAAACACTATATTGAGGGAGTTTTTTATGTATAGTAGTGTAACCTAACTTATGAAATATTCTAGAAATAATTTCGAATAAATAAACTCTGAACAAAAAATTGCCGAACATTGACAAGTGGGCGTAGCAGCACTTATATAAACAATAACTTGAATACTAAATGTTAACAGTGGCAATTCATATAATGCAACACAATTTCATACAAAAAGTTGGATTTGGAAAAGTTTCGGACAAAGAGTGGATGACAAGTGGGCTTGACACCCTCAAAAGAAATAAAAACTTTGGAACGTTTTACTAAAAGCGTTTTTTAAGATAATGCAACCAAATTTCAAACAAAATACTAAAAAATGCTTTGGCTTAGAAGTAGAAAAAATTTTAAAGCGAGGGTGTGACAACTACTATGTGCATTAGACTGACCCAAAAAAATCGAAAGTGCTCGAATTTTTGGTGCTCTCAATTTTTTTGAGTCTATAATGCTTTGTGATCATTTGCTGATATTTAGAAAAAAAATATTAACCCTTTATACTCCCAGGTCGGCCATTTTTGAAAAAATATAAGTTTAAAAAAACGTAAAATTTTGATATATATATATATATATATATAAAATTTTCCACTGAAGCAGTTTCTTAATATTTTGGGCTCGCAGAACAAGACGCAATCATTTTTTTTTCGATTTATACGGTATTTGTTACTTTTTTAGAAGTTTCCTCGCCAAAATGGCAGAAAAATTGGATAATTTTGTTAATAAATGGCCGATAAATGTGACTGATCATTTTTTTTTTTTGTTTTTATATCAAGCTTGCAACCTTTTAAAGCATGTAAAAATCTATAAAAATAATACTTTCAGAAATTTTTTTCACCTACATTTTCATGGAAAATAAGCAGAAATCCGAAGAAGAAATATGAAGGAAAATCGCAATATTAGGCAACCTAGCCCAAAGGGGCCGTGTTAAACTTTTTACGAAATTGATATATCTCGAGAACCAAAAGTCGGATCGGACCAATCAAAGATAAATTTTGAAGGGAAAGACTAAGGACTAAGAGGACTGCATACTAAGAAACAGCGGAAAATAGAAATTTCTTTTCGAGATATGAACACCTCCGTACGTTAAAATTGCGATTTTTTTCCATATCTCTTCTTTGGATTTCTGATTGTTTTCCATGAAAATACAGGTGAAAGTATCATTTTTATAGATTTTTACATGCTTTACAAGGTTGCAAACTTCAAATCAAAAAAAAAAAAATGTTCAGTCACATTGTATCTTGTTCAGCGAGCCCAAAAGATTAAGAAACTGTTTCAGTGGAAAATTTTATATATATATATATTACATTTTTCTACTCTTTTTTTTTTCAAAAACGGCCGATCTGGAAGTATAAAGGGTTAATATTTTTTTTTCTAAATATCAGCAAATGATCACAAGACATCATAGACTCAAAAAAATCGAAAGCACCAAAAATCCGAACAGTCTGAAGTACATTTATGAAATGGAAGGGATTATTTGAATTAGTACAGCCAAATTCTTTCTTATTATAGCAATGGTTCAGAAAAGCTCTGATCAAAAATTTAATATCAGGATTTAAAACTTTGATATAAGAAGTTATGGAACCCAATTGCACGGAAATATTCATGTTAATTGTCCTAAGCCAAAATTCAAACATAACCGATTGATCCCAACTTTGAGGACGGTATTTTCCTATTGAATAACTAACTACCCATATCTAAAATATATATCTGTTTCTTCAAAAACTGGCTAAATTAGGGGGAATGATAATATGTGTTCCTTCGTTGACAACCTTTATTTCACTAAGATAAGTCATGCAACCAAAAGTGTGTAGCATCAGAGATAAAAGGGGCGTTTTATCGAGAGAATACGATACGGATACGTTTAGTGAACTCAACTTACGCGCTGAAGAAAAAAACTCTATTTATTTAAATTTATAACTTATGCGCACTTTTATCATTCTTATTATTAAAATCAAATATATATTTTTAAAAAAATAGTAGCTCAAATTATCAAATATATTTTTTATAAAAATTATTTTTGATTTATCAATACTATTAATATAAAATTGCTTATTTGAAAATGGTTTGTAACGCTTTGGCGCAAAATATTCTAAATCGATTTTCATTATTTCTTTTTTAAAACATCAATTTTGTGCTAAAACAGATTATAGCTAATTTATTTTTTTTTATTTTGGAAAGTTAAATATCCCTTTTTAGGATAGTTTTGGATTTAGTTTTTGCAAAACCCCACTCAAAAATTATCGTTTGCTTATGCTTATGCTGGTTCTTGAATTCTATGTTTTTATTGTTGATTTTTTTTCTCTTCTTCGAAGTTCAATGAACGAGCTCTCTTTCAAATTTTTATTTTCTTTTACTTTTGAAGAGAGATGATTAGATTAGATGTTAAGAGAGTCATTAATGTAATTAAAAGAATAAGTTTAATAATTTTTGTATTTTTTCATTTTTATATTGATAAAATTATATTTTTGTTTTGAATAAAATAAAATTAAATATCTTTTAAAAAAATCAAAACTTTAAAAGATTTTACTTATATGAATATTTCTTGCATGGGAGCTGTCAATATAACAGAAAAAAAAACCAGCACACAATACAAGTAAATGCTCACAAAACAAGAAGACACACTTGTGCAACTTATATCCCAACATATAGCGGGTACTCTGACTTTCAGTTTGAGTTAAAGTTTTCGACAGTCTTTGGCCTCGCTACTGACTGGCAGTCATTGACTGTGAATTGTGCCACAACTATTATTGGGTGTGGGAATTGAGTTTGAAATTTGGTACCATTTGCGCTCTCCTATAGTGTGGGCGTCGTTTGGCTAATACACTTAAACGACATTACGTTACGATATGAATCGATGTGCTGCGAAACGATCTGCTAAATTTAAACGTATTTAATGTTTACTCTGATATCGAAACCACATTTATCTTACAAATTTAATCTTGCGCATTGGTCTGTGATGCCTTTGTTTTTATGAATGTAACACAGGATAAGAATGAGATATTATCAACTGCTTGTAGCAGGAGATTAAAAGTTTCATCCGGCAACACAATTGATGCCAGAAGATTGAAAATGATTTTTTAATTTTAATGCTTTATATTTTCTTGAAGGTGAATAGAACTTATTTTTGATTTTGAACACAGCGTATAAAATATGCAACCTAAAGTCCTTTATTTCAGCTGGAAGTCTATAAGACGCGTTGCTCAATAAAATCTAACAAATAATTGAATAAAAAAATGTGCATTTTAATGGGGAATGAGAAAATCTGGCAACACTGTATTAAAAACAACAATAATTTTCCTCGCTTTTCCAACGAATTGTGCCGCTGTGTGCGTTTCGTTGCGTTGGTTCGTTTGTTGAGTGCAATCACTGGGAAAGTTTGAATGAACTTCTTAATTTTGTCGATTTTCTTGTAATATTCTTGATTTTCAATGTTTCATTTTGGTTTTTTATTTTTCTTCTTCTTCTTCTTTCTTTGCCTTTTGCTTTATTTTTTTTTTTTTTTTTTTCATTTCAATTTTTTCATTGTCTGTTAAAGTAAGTTTCTTTCATTGAGTTTTATGTTATAATGTTTGACAATGAAGGAAATTCCTCGTATATTTTTACTTTTTTTTGCTTTACTTGTGAAAAGAGAAAAGAAAAAAGTTTTATTAAGAAATCTTATGAATGCAAGAGGTTAAGGTGAAGAATATGCAATAAATTTCTGAAAGAAATGAAAAATCCATTGAGAAATTGAGCGAATATAGACAATTAAATTGTTTCCATTTAATTCAAAGAAACAGATTTCTAAGAAATCAAATGAAGCGCAAATGGCTTTGAAATAAAAAAAAAATTATTTGCAGCAAAAAATTGCGTTTTTAATAAGATTTTAAAAATTTTTGTAGATTTCCTTTAAAATTATTTGAATTTCGATAAGATTTTTTTTCAAAATTTTTTTACTAAAATGCGCCATTAGGAGACTAAAGAAAGGTGCCGGACGAGTAAATGGTAAATGGAGAAAAAGGTTTGTCTTTTTCGTGAGGAATAACTTTACGACAAACGCCAAACCTCGCAGAAATATAAAAAAAAAGTCGTTGTAGAACGTTTTTAACCTATCAAATATCGGTAATAATAGTGAAAAATTTTATCAATTGAGTCGCCCATTTCAAAAAACAATTAAAAGACTAAAATTTTTTTTTTGAGATATTGGTATTTTTGGATTCGTTAGCTCCATGGCTATCAAATGATCATGTGTTATAAAATACCCAAAGAAATCTGCCGGGCTCTAATCAAAAGTATTCCAAGAAGAGTTGCAAAAGTTATCCAAAATAAAGGTGGATACATTAAATAATGATAGAGTGTAAATAAAAAAGTTCATATCTTTAACATTTTCTTTTGTTTTTCTGTATATCTTTCCGTTGTACCTATTATTATGAGCAGGCAAATATTGAGCAAATAGTATACATTGACCTCAACTTTCGTTCCTTATGTTAATTTTTAATGAATTTCTACTTTTTATATATTGTATATATAAAGACTACCAAGATATCTGCATTTGTGTTTTCTTAAATTTTTTGAATAAAAAGTTTTTCCGTTGAGTTGAATTTTGAACTCTAAGGTGTAACTATTATTTTGAGCAGGTGTGTAAACTGGACTGGACTGACTGGAAAATATTAGGAGATAATAAAATTAAGCCACCTGAACAATGGCACTTCAAGTTTCAAAAATCAAAAGAAACTCACCTCGGTCACGCCAAGTAACCCGAAGTGACTTGGGGTGAACCGCCTCGATGAGTAGTCACTTACGGAGTGACTACCTTCGGGATACTCCAAAGAACAAGGAAAATATTCATATAACAAAAAAAATCCGCAAATCGCTCACGACGCACTAAGTGGTCAAATAATAAAAATGTCCACTAAAATATTAACACTACACCACTGTATTTTTTTAAATTGTAACAATTGGAACAAAAAAGATTTTTCCGAAAATGGCAGAGTTCGGAGCTTCTCTAAGTGATGTCCTAAAGCAATTTTCTACCTTTCCCTATCGACTGGGGCAAAAAAAGAATTTTCCGAAAATGTGTCAAAAATGGTCCTTTCCAAGATCCGGAGCCCACTCTTAGTGATGTCCAAAAGACATTTCATATATACCTGAAAGTGGCTGAAAACCTTCAGTAAGCTACTCAATTGAGTTCTCTGGTACACACCCGAATAACAAAACCGAATTGTACTGAAATCATCAGCAACAATCACATGCAATAATCAAACGAAAAACTCAAAACTCGAAAAGTTTGGACTCACGAGCTGTTAAACTGAGATTATCCACATTTTGCAATTTGGATCAGTAATATATTAACTTCAATCTACCAAAAAATTGAAACATTATAATGAATAGGAAAATTTTTAGCAGTTTTTCGTGATTTGGAATTAGGCAACTCAATTAAAAAATTTTTCGCAGAGCATTACCACATTATATCTTATTAGCTCTACCGATTTATTTGAGAATTCAATGACTTTGATTGGGAAAAAATAATTTCTCTAAATCACATTAATTTATGCAAAAAAAAAAATAATTATTTACATACTTTTTTCGATAAAAGTGTGGCAACTACTGAGATTACATTACGCCATAAGTGATTACATTAACCTACTTTTTTTTTTTACTCTGAAAGTGGGAAACACCCTGTTTTATGTAGTTTTAACACACTAAAACTTGCATAATTACATACATATGTAAGTATGTATGTACTATACATAAGTAGGCTACATACTTAAACACTTAGCTCATAAAAATATTCATAATTTTGCCATGGGCTTAGTGTATTTACATGTGTTGTGTTACCAATGTTGCAACTGTTGTTGTTGTTGTTGTTGTTGTTAAAATAGCTAACAAGGCCAATTTGGGTTTTATACCTCAGTGAACTACGACACATAGCTATGATTTGCCACAAACACATGCAAACATTCACACACACAAAGTCAGTTACACCAACACTTATGACTTATGTATGTTGGTTACCAGCCCACTGTTACACTTAGGTTTATTACTTTTACTATATTTGTATGTATGTAGTAGTTGACTGAATGACTGACTTTATGCTGCCTTGTGGTATGTGGTTAAATAAAACTCTGTTTGGTTGGAAAATATAGAAATTTTCATCAGCATATTGCTACGATTAAATATTTCATGGGAATTTCAAAACTTTGTGTGGTTTCTAATAGTTTTTGCATTCATTAATATTAACGTGTTAATTTAAGTGGGGTTCTATTTATATTAAGAGCATGGGTGTTAGTCTGTCTGTCTGAAATTTGTCTATTGACATAAATTTAATTCATTTTGACCTTGAATAATGAATATATAATAGCATCAAGTAAAATATAAGCTGGAAAAGTGATAGTATTTTAGAATCTATTTAGCAGCAGGCTCTGATTAAAAATATGCAAAATAATTTGTGTATTCAAATTTCGTAAGTAATAATTCTTTACAATATTGAGTGGCGGAAGTAAGAGCTTCTTTAGCAGATTTTACTAGATAAAACATTTTCTAAGAAGTGTTTTTCGTTAGCTATGAATATGTGTGAAATCTTTGAAATTTCAATGCATTTGTAATCTTTGAATTCTCATGTTACACAAAAAAATTAAGTTTTCAAGTGTTTGCTTGAAACTGATGTGACACAAAAATTGACAGATAAGATTTTTAAAACTGGAAATATATGTTTTGTATATTTTAGTATATTTTGGTGTCCCTCATATAAAAATAAAGTATATTCGCCTTAACAAGAATTTGTGAGATTAATTTTCTCTTTACAGAAATAGTTCTTTTTCCAGTATTCTCTTCAGTAAAAATAACTAGTAAAGGTGTTATCTTTGGCCAGGCCGAAACTCTCATACCCTACACTGCACAGAAAGTACTTTCCAAATAAATGTTAAAAAGACGTTGAAAAGGTTGAAGAAGTCGAAAATAATGTAATAAGGTTCAAAGGGGTTGAAAAAAACTCAAAAAGTCTAAAATATATGGAAACCAATGGAGAGTTAAAAGAAATTGAAAATGTCGATTAAATGTGGAAAATGTTGAAAGTGGTAACAAAACTGAAAAATAGTTGCAAGAAATTGAAAAATGTTGAAACAATACAAAATTAAGTTGAAAGAGGTTGAAAACCTGAAAAAATATACATATGGAATATATTGGGAAAAGTTAAAGAGTTGAAAAAGTCAAAAGTATGTGGAAATCAATATGCCATGCCCACTTCTTCCAATTCCGCCTACTTTTGGTTCAATAGATTATATACATATGTCATTGACATCCACATATTAAATTTTAACAAAATAGCTTGAATAGTTTGCAATATATGCCTCAATTAACTTTAAAATTTAAAACGGTGACACACCCACTTATACAATCGGGACTGATTTTGATCCAGAAATAGCTTTCCATAAACAAACCTCTTATACCAAATTTCAGTATGATTGCTCATATATTTCAATAGATATGCCATTTAAGGTATTTTACTTGTATGGGAGGTGCCACGCCTAGTGGTGCTATTTTGCCTGATTTAGATGCTGACATGCCTTATAGCAAGTAAATCACTTACATAAAATTTCATGCCAATTGCTGCAATAGTTCTCTTAAAATATCACCTTCAACTTTATATTAATATGGGAGGTGCCACGCCCACTGTTGAAATCCCGTCGAAATTTATTTGATTGTATAGCTTATAAAAATTGACATCTATACACCGTATTTTATGAAGATTATTCTCATAGCTCACTATCTATAGCATTAAACGTTTTTTGCTTATATGGGAGGTGCCACGCCCACCGGTTCTATTGTGCTAAATTTTGTGATGAGATACCTTTTAGCAAATTTATCTGCCATACTAAATTTCATAACGATTACGTTGTCAGTTCTTTAATTATAACGTTTATAAATATTGTGGGCTGTGCCACGCCCTTTATCGAGTTTTTCCAGTATACTGACGAAGCTTGTTTTGATGACTGCTCTCAGTAGTGTCATTTTTATGAAAATCGAATGTGCCAATTTTGAATTATACGAAATTAAAATGTTTAATAGTTAAAAATAGCCACAGCCATTTTTCCAATTCCACCCACTTTAAACAAAATTCAAGATATATATGATCTGTATCCGTGTACCAAATTTCATTACAATATCTTGCACGGTTTACGAGCTATGGCGTTATAAATGTTAAAATTTAGGGCTGTGCCACGCCCCTTTAAGAACCTTTGCAAATTTAAAACCTTAAAATCTTAATTTTGTTCACATGTTCACCAAATCAGCAAGTTTCATCAAAAATATTTACATAGAGTATGGGTGGAGGCGTGGTTGTGACCCGATTTCGCCTATATGCTAGCAGCTTGCAAGAAGGTGTGATCTGTGTGCTAAATTTCATTGAATTTGCTTGCTTAGTTTTCCCGTAAACGTGATTTCAACAGACAGATAGAAAGACACACAGACAGACGAACATAGCTATATCGGCTCAGGTGGTGACGCTGATCAATAATATATATACTTTTCTATACCTGCCCCCTTCTACGTATTACAAACTAAATGACAAAGTGAATATACCCTCTGTGTAGGGTATAAAAGTGTATATGAAACTATAAAGTCGCATGAAACTAAAAAGTTAAAAAAAATGCTTAAAAGTCGATTTGTATGTGATTTTAAAGCCATACCCAGGACATAATAGAAGAAATAAATGCGACTTGGGACAGATGAACTTTGCAGTTGATGACTGTGACGTTAAAGATTGCAGTCTGCAATAACTCGCCCTCGATACCAAAGATCTACAGTGAAGTCTGTGAGAAACATTTTTAGCTTATTTTTCATTTGAGAATCAGATTTTAAAAAAGGTTCATTTCTAACGTTAGAAGCATTTCATTTACAAAATCTCTTGTCAAAGTTTTCTAAATTTTTTTCCTACTGGCCAGTTTAATTAACTTTCAAATAAAAATATTTTATTTTCACCTATGCTTAGATTCATTAAGTCTTTCTTTCTAAACCACTCTGTAAATGTGCGGCAATGCAAAGTTAGCGCATATCATTAAATGCTTTTTTTCTATTGACTACATTTTGTATATATGGTAGTAGCTACACTTTTGGCTTTATGCTAAACATTAAGTGCTAACATTTCTTTTATGCCTTTCAACAATACGCTTGCTTCTTCCTCTACGATGCTTTTTACTCAATTCAAATGAAACGACTTTTTCCCTTTTTTTTATTTTTTTTGTTTTTCGTTTGCTGCCAATAAAATGAATTTTCTCATCAAAATTCAACATAAACGTCAAAGCAGAGCGCGCGCGCGTCCTTCTTCTAAACCAAGCATTCTGCTGCCGCCTACTTTTTGCCAGTTTTCATTGCCTACTTTTATGAGTTGTGTACAATATGTACATTTACAACATTTGCTACAACTTCCTGTAGCATGTTGCTACTGCTGTTGTTGCTAATGTACATTTTTGTTGTTGTTAATGTTGTTGTTGCTGTATAGTAGCATCCTGCCGCTTGAGTGCATGAATGAACTTAACTCGTTCTGTAGTTGTTATTGTTGTTGGTGTTATTCTAACTCTGTTGAAGGTTGTACATAGTATAATCATGTTTCGGCCTATTTCCTACTTTCCTTTCAATAGGATACCAAGTTTTTGCTCGACTTCTTCGCTGTTGCTTTTTTGTTGCCTTTTTTTTTTTGTTGTTTTGCTTTGTTTATTATTGCGATTGTAAATGAGCCGTATAAATTAAAATACCGCAAGTCCCCTTTTTTTTAGAGTTGAATATACATACAAATCGCTAAATGATCCTTCAGATAATGATATCCTAATTTTAACAATTTTCATTTAGCATAATGGACCTTTTTGGCGTAAGCGATTTACATAATATTGTTATTGTTCCGTTTTCTTTAATGTCAACAATATTGATAACTTCTATTAAAATGAAATTTATAGCAGTAAAAGAATTTTATTTTTAATCAAAAATTGCATTTTCTATTTAAGGCTTCATGCTATAAAAATTAAATTTAGACCATTCATACACACACTGTCATAAGTCGATTTTGAAAAGAATGCTGCAGTATAAATTTTTGAAAATTTCTGAAACAAAGCATGAAGATTGCTTCACTAATTCAAGTGATATAAATCTTTGACCGATGGTAAACCAATTCTGAACAGCTGTGGGGCAGAGATCATTTGACTGTCATGCTTTTTTCTTCCTCTCAAATTTATTATACAATAAAATTTTCAAAGTGGGTGGCAAATATTTTATAGCATACACCATAAAAAGTTTTAAAGCTGTCACTGCCTAAGCGCCTCTTAAGTTATGAGCCAAAAATAATGTGCAAATATCAACTGAATTTTATTTCACTTATAAAAGAAAACCATTGAAAACAGAGCTTTTTTTAAAACTGCCAAAAATGTTGGTGGTTTATTCTGAACTCAAAATTAAGTTTTTAGCCTCTGTTTAAAAATTTATTCTAAGTTTAAAGTCGTTTTTCTAATTAAAGTCTAAATTAAGTAGAAAACAAAGTGCCCCAGATTAAGGTTAAGGCACAGATTTATCCCTCACTCATTTGATTGTGATTTTGCTTAGCTCTTTTTTTCATTTTCCTACTTTAAGCCAAAAGCAATTTCCAGTTTTGCAATCTCTGTTAAGACTTCAAAAACAATTGAAGTGAATGCTTTTGCATTTCCTTTTCCGGTTTTGAATTTTTAGAATTTTTTGGTTTTTTTTTCATTTATGTTGCTATTTGTATTGTGCTTTCAATTGCAGCAAACAAAACTAGTTGTTTTGCAAAACGAATATGAAATTTTCAGCATTCTTATTGCGTTCACTCTGCTTTAAAAGGCATTAATATTCCATCTACCGCAATTCAGTGAATCAGTTGCATCTTTTGAATTGCTTAAATGTTAACTGAAAGATGCAAAAATATGGAAAATTTTGTGGGTTTTTTTTTTTTGTTTATTTATGAGGACTTTATATATCTGCACTATTGCAGCTCTAACCAAAACTTAACTAAGCAATTTCATGAACATTTTGAGTTAAGGTTTTTAAGATAAAATAATAAATAAAAAAATTTTCAAAGACATTAAAAACTAATTGTATTCCATTTATTTCATTATCGCTCTTATACAAAAATTAACTTTTAATGTGCACAAATTGTTTGCAAACATAAATCTATAATGCCAGGCAATTGTGTATGCTTCATTAATCACCGCTTCGAGCAATATCAAAACAGCATTATTATTTTATAATGAAATTTAATTGATTACCCTTAGTGAATGTAAATAAATAACGGATATTCAAGGGAATATCAAAGCAACATAGAATCAAAATCAACACTAACGCACACAAGCACAATGAATAAGTGTAGCTCTCTTTATAGCCAACCAACACCAATAAAATGCAATTTAGCTGCGTTGCAATCGAAAATGTTGCATTTTGAATATTTCATTTAATTTATTATGATTTATTATTTGCAATAAAAGCCGGTCAAATAGTTGGGTGAATGCGAAACAAACAAATAGAATATTGAAAAGGCACAAAGTTTTTGTACATAGGTTTGGATTGCAGTTACAAAATAAATTTTAATTGAAATATTTTTTTTTTATTTAAAATTAAAATGGCAAGTAAATTCACTAGAATTTTGAAACTTTAAAAAATACGTAAAATGACCACAACATTCACATTTTCCCAAAACATCGTTTAATCCATATTCATCATACAGCCCTAAAAATACTGCACTCCCAAATAGAGCAACGCACTATCATTAAATTGAATGCTATAGATGTTTCCGCGAAGATCGCGAGTCATTTGAAAACGATGACCGAACAACTCGCCGCCGACGCTGCAATCAAAAAAGTTTATGATCATCTCGCAGTGGATTAGAATGCAATTGTGCCAATGTATTAACAAAGAGAACTTGCACAAAGACTACACCATTTAACAGATTATCAAAAATTAAATCATTTTATTCATTCTAAGGAAATAATTTGCTTCGCTGAAAACAACACCGGCTTTACAGAATCTATTGTTGCTAAAGACAAAACGTATTTTTTTCAATATGAATCTGAAACAAATTGCCAAAGCGCTACCTGGAAGTCAACCAGGGAGCTGAAAACTAAAAAAAACGTGACATATACTATAAAAAACAAAGCACTGATGATTACGAGTGTGTCCCAACTGGCCAAACGGTAACGGAAATATTCTATCTTGAAGTTCTGCGTAGTCTGGTTTCAGGAATTAGACTTCCGGCTAATTAGTGCTTGTTCCACGACAACGCACCTGCTCGCAATTTCATTTTGATACATCTATTTCTAGCGAAAAATCATGTCTGTGTGCTTGCAAATTTACTGTATTCTCATGATTTAGTACCATGTGACTTTTTTCTATTTTCGATATTGAAATTGATGCTCAAATGCAATTAAGGACATATGTCACTCGTTTGAACCACTTTTAAGTCGCTGCGTAAATGTGGAAAGAGAGTAATTTGAATCTATATCTATATCTTTACTATTTATATAAAATTGCATGAACGGAAATGGTTTGTAACGCTTTAGCGTAAAATAGACTAAGCTGATTTTAATATTTTTTTTTAAAAAACAACATATTTGTACTATAAAAGATTACTGCTTACTAACTTTTTTATTTTTTTAAAGCTTAGTAACTTTTTTTTAGCATTAAATTTTTGCCAAACTTCAAACAAAAATTGTCGTTTGATTTTTCGTTGCTTATGCTGCTTTTTGAATTCTGTGTTATTATTGTTGTTTTTTTTTTTTCCTCTACTCATTTGTACCGTTTGTATTTGGCTTTGAAGTTCAAAAAACAAACTCTTTCTCAATTTTTTTTTTTTTTTACTTTTAAAGAGCGAAGATAAAACTATATGTTAAGAGTAAGTTGATTGTGAAAAAAACGAGTCGTGCGCGTGCGAAGCCGCAGGTACTAGAGTGTTTTGGAAAATATTGAATTATTTTGGTTTTATGAGAAAATTTGGGGAGAAAAATTTTCGCTCTGTCTATAACGCCGCAAATATTTTTTCCTAAATTCCACAAAGTGTCGAAAACATTTGGCTTTGATAAATCTCATATGCGATCACATACATATATCTTCATCAAAATATCATGAGACTTCTTTCAAAGTTCTAAAAAAAATTTAAATCCTGAAACATTTCAAAACGTCCGATAGTTTAACTATTTATACTCGAGGCTTAAAGTGAAGAATGTTTTTATTTACGACTGTCCTCTTTAAAAATCACAACAATTATTCGAAAACTAAATTTTCCACAAAAACTTTCCGCAAGGATCGCAATGTAAGTTCTCGTGAATGAGATTACTAGGACAGCGTAATCCAAGTTGGAGTATGCAGAACTCAAACTATAAAGGATAGTCGAGTGTCCTATTCTTCGCTTGGACCAGCAAAAAGTTTTCCTGAGTCTAATGCCGGTGCAAGCTGACATCCGCTTACCCAATTGCTCAAGGAGATAGATTATTTTTTGTAAGTCTCATGATACTTTTGCCAATAATTTTATAGTTTCATAATTTTCTAATGCCTTTCTAATTAAAGCTTACACAAACTTGCAAAAGTTCAAGCATTTATTAATTTTTTTTTATATATCATGAGATTTTTACCTTGATTTTTAAAAAGTTGAAATACTTGAAACACTTATGACGTGAATGATTTTTCGCTATGATTTTATAGTTTTAATTGAATTTTTAACAGAATTATTTAATTGTTCTTTGTAGCAGTTTTGGCGCTTTTTGTGTTTACCACATACTTACATTGAGTTTTTTACAGTAGGTACTGAAAGATTTTTTTTTCGCTTATATGTATGTATGTATTTTGAAAAAAAAAAAAATTAAATAATTGATTGAAAAAACAACAAAAAACTGTTTTTAAAAGCATTCAACAAAACATGCTGCTTTCAACATGTAGCATTTACCCAAGGCAAACTTATTACTAGAAAGGGTATTATCTTCGGCCAGGACAAAACTTATAAGCACTACACAGTATGTCCTAATTTGGCAATTTTTTGTCCATAGCTTTTATATGTTATTCCTAGTAATTATGAGATTATCGATTACCTTACACTAAATAACTTTCTCAATAGCATTTTAAATGTTTTAGTTTTTTAGGCGGTAGGACTTTCTATAAACTGATTTTGCGTACCAAAATTCATTGAAATATTTTGCTAGGTTTTCCCGTAATCGTGATTATCAAAAACAGACAGACCGATAAGGCTAAATCGAGTTAGGTGGTAATATTGTTCATAAATATATATGCTTTTATATTCCAACCGCGCTCCTTTTTATGCGTTGCAAACCATATGAATCCTGAGTGTAGGGTAAACTTATGGCAGGAATACTTTTAACATTTATTAGCAACAGGGATATTTTGGTATGTAGTGCTGTGCAATTATGTATATATCATATCGTACATAAAGAGTCGTAAACCTTGCTACATTAGGTAATAATAAATCTTACAAACTTTTTGTGATTAATAATGTTGTCAAGTTTTTTAAAATTGACAAAAGTTTTAAAAAAATTTATTTATTCATTTTTTTTATTACAGCTCATTGTGGAAATCAACAGTCATGTTGCATTATTCCGTGACATGCTGATACATGTTGGCCAATCAAAAGACTGTCCCGAATTAAGAGAGAAAATTCGGAAATTACGTAGAACCTGTGTGGAAGCATGCAAACATACGGGGCAGGTTATATTGCCGCAAGTTAAAAGGTAAATTTAAATAGACCAAAAATAGTCAAACGCATAAATAAGAACACACACACTTATGCATGTTAGATAACTAACTACACACACATATGTTACTATTGCAACTAACAACTTTACATGTAGAAAAACTGACTAGCTAAGGCACATAGTTACACTGAGGAAAAATTAACTTACATAAACTTACCCTTTTGACTTTCTTGTTAAATCTTAATTAAAAAGTAGCCTATAAGTATGCATGTTAAAATTTCATTGCTTTCAGAATTGAATTCAAAGGCATAGTTGTACACTTTTCAGTGCATAATTTTAGGCATTTCTTGATTTCGCATAGATTTCGTTACCCAATTCGCTGAGTGTACTATCCCCCATATGCCCAGTTTAAATGAATTTATCTGTATTTTAAAGGTTTTTATGTTAATAAAAAACCTAAAGTGTACAACATATGTTGCGATAAAGCACAAGTGATAAACAAGAAGTATAAGAAGAACATTAAGCAAAAAACAGAAACATTTTGCAAGAGAATCAAAAAAATATTTTAAATTTATGCGGGTTTATGCAGAGAAGGTTGGCTGAAAAGTTTCGTTGGAGCTGCAGCAGTTTTAACGTGTCATTTTACAAAAAAATTTTTTAACCAAAGGCTACAAACCACACACTCTGACATTAAAACACGTGCACATGAAGTGCTCGACATTGAATTGCAAATTTTTTTCGAGGAAACAGCCTCAAAAAGAAAAATGCCAAAAAGAAAAAAAGTAGCAGTAAAGACTTCCTAAATGGATTAGTTGGCAATTTGAGGGGGCAAAATACCATGCTACGATATTGATATTGATTTGAATCCTTTTCTATGATAGACAACAAAATGACGGGGTTGATGTATTGGAATAATTTGCTATTGTGGTATTTAAAGATGCGTCAATTTGGTTTGACAGCAACACACACAATTTTGACCCAATAAAATTAAATTTAATATTGAGTTGGGTTTTTCTTCGTAACCAATATTAATAATTGCATAGATTTTGCGTTTGCTTTGAAGAAATTCAATTTTTGTAATTTAAGCAGCATTTTAGAGTTTTAGTTGTTGGACGAAATTTTTAATATTAGTTATGAATTTTAAATGAATTTAGTAAAACTTTTTTTTTTCTACCTAAAGTTATCAATATATAGTCAATAATACAATTTTTTTTAGATATTCTGACTCTTACCCCTGAAACTCTTCCACTGTAAATGTTCATCACCAAGTTCATGCAATTTTGTTTAATATTTCTTTAATTCACGATTTAGGATCACATTATTTCCTGGTATCATAAACATTCCTTCAATGCTTACAAGTATATTGCAAATATATTTAGGTAGTCACAATTTTCCACAATTCACTTTCAAATGCGCAATATTTCAGGTTTCCTGGCATTATTGGTCAGTTTCACGCCACTCATCAAAATTTGTGTGATATGAACAGAATTCTGATTTTCAAAGTTTTTGACCAAAGAGACAGATTTATAAGCTATGGGGTATCATCAATTGTCTTTTGACTGACAATATACTGTCATGAACATTTTTCTCTTTCTTCCTCAATCGAATCCTTTTTTGAAGAATCAAGATAAACTTTTTCCCTTAAGGCTAGTTTCAATGTCATCCATCTACATTAAACAGCAATAAACTGCAATCATATGTGAAACACTTTATCCTTGATACATATCTCCTTTCCATTTCCTTGAAATCTTTATGAATACGTTCTCTTGTTTTTACTACTCTTATGACTAGTTTCAATGTCATCCTTCTTCACTGACCAGCAGTAATCTACAATTATATGTGAAACCCATTTTCCTTGATATGTCCTTTCCATTTTCTTGAGATCTCGATGAAAATGTTTTCCTTTCTTCACTACAGTTACCATTGTTTTCAGAAAATTCATCTAGATGGGAATGTAGAAAATGGAGTTTCAAACTTATCTAAAAGCTTTGAGCCTAGAAATTGTCCAGTAATTTCTTTACAAGTTCCCATTAAATCATAAATGACAAGTAATTATTAAATTTCTTGTAACCAAGGAAATTTTCGAGTAGACTCAAATGTTTGATAAATTATTTATTCTTCTTAAGAGTTCTTATTTCTGGGCCATTAAAGATGATGTCTTGTATTTTCCTTAGAGCTTCTTTATGGTAATTTTTGAAAATTAATTGCTTTTTTAATCCCAATTCGATGTGTAAAGGTGGATGGAAGCAACACATTTTCTGCAACAATCAGATGATTATGAATAAACGTCACATGCTCCTGGTGTTATCTTAGATCTTTTTGGCCAGGATTTTCTCTTATAATGATGTATCTATCTCTCTATTTCTCACAGACAAAGAAAGCAAGAAATTTTCAAATCACCACATAGCTGCCATTTAAATTCTAAACATTTTATCTTATATAAAATTTTTCATAATATCGTAACCTTCCCTCAGAACAACAGAACTATGCAGAAGAACTGCCTCCAATTATTATGCTTACCTCCAACTGTCCCATCTGCACCAACCGAAAGAAATATTCCTGCTTTTTTCCTCTAAAGATCAAGATCTCTTATCAAATCATTCAGAGGAGATTGATTCCTTCGGGAGATTTTTTCCCCTTCTTTTTGTCAGGAACAATGTAGTCATCATCATTGACATTTTAAGATCTGGATGTATTGAGCTCTTCATCCTGCTTGGTTTCAGCCATTCATACGCAGTTTTTTTTTATGTTAAAACCTTGGAGTATCAGAACTCTGTTTATATCACACAAGTCTTGATGAGTAGCATGAGGTTACCCAAAAAATGCCAGGAAACTGGAAATTTAAAACTGATTTGTGGAAAACTGAAACCCTGAAACTCGTTTTCAGAATACCAAAATATATAGGAAAAACCTAGTATGATCTTAAAGAGTAAAAGTTTATTTTTTATCGGTTAGTCTTATCATCAAAATATCATCCAAAAGTAATGCATTGCCCAAGAAAAATCAATAAATTCCTATGGAACTCATCAAAAAACTTTATACAATTTTGCAAGAAATCATTTAAATTCACCCAGAAATAAAACTTATCAATTAATAATACAAAAATCCTTTGGAAATCATCCTAAAATAGTTCAAAAATCTTCTAAAAATAACTAGATCTCTAGTTAAACCGTTTTTTGGACTGATTTTTAAATAAAAATTGCATACTTAATAACCATAACTTACTGCTGGCCTTTGGCTTTTAAGAGCCTAAAACTTGCAATAAAAAAATCTGTAAGAGGACTTCAAATTTTGACTTTGAATTTTTGTCTTAACTTTTAATTGTTCCATATCTTGGCTCCTACCTCTTATTAAGAAATGCCCCATATAAGGTCATATATATATATATATATAGGCAATTCCATGTGAAATTTTTGGTCGAAAAAAAACGATATTTATCCCGGGAATTTGTTGTTTAACAGCAATTTTTATTAATAAGTAACAACCACAATGTGATTTTTCTTGTAAAATATTTTTTAAATAAATTATTGCAAAACTTCTGTATCGATTTTGTGCGTTTTTCTGCATGGCACTGAAAAAACTAAAATGTTCAAAAAATGATTTTTTTATTGCAAAACATTATTCGCGCATTCAAATAAATAAATAATTTCAAAGCAATATCAAATCTTTGTTTTTTATCACATGTGTGACACATTAAAGCAACCAAAATCTCATATAGCATGCGATTAAATCCCTCCAACAGCACACGTACATTTTATATATTTTTTGGATTTAACTATTTGACAAACTAAACGTATGATGGCTGGCATCAATTTTCAAAAAAAAACAAAGAGTTTGAAAAATCCAAAAAAAAAACAATATATGACATAATATTTTGAAAAAACATAGCAATCAAAATATATACAAACAAAACAAAAAAGATGACAGCAATTTTTCCCTTCTCACAAAGTGTTGCAACTGGGTGCCATAAATCACAGCGAGCGTAAATTTGCTTTAGAAAAGCAAATAAAAGTAAATGAATTTGAAAAAAGAAAGCAAACAAAGCAACTGACATTAGAACACACACATAAGAGTGCATTGAATAATTAAACATTTTATATTGCAATAAACACATAGAAGGTTGATGCAAAACTACATAGAAATTTCATGACTTTTTGTATAAAATTATAAAAATTTCGAGGTCTGCTGACGAGTATCATAAGCTGTAACAAAAAAAAATATTTTGCAAAAAATAAAAGCATTCAAAATTTTTTCAAAACACCTTAATCCAACTCTTAACTAAGCATTTCGGGAAAAGAGAAAACCTCACACACAACAGCGCAGCCAAACCCTCATTGCAAAATTTTGCGGTTGAAATGAACAACAAAAGCCAAAAAATCACAATCCCAAATTTTAACGCGGCGTTACATATGCTGCATGGGTACGTGTTAGCGCGGATACACTAACAAAGGTAGCGTTGCTGCTACACACAGGAGAAATACTTAAGCAGACAACCTGTCAATGTATGGTATTACATACAAATAAAATAAATAAATAAATCAATTTCTAAGCAACGACAAACGGTAGGTAAACGACAAAAGATTTATGAGCAAAAAGCAAAAATCTGTGAAAATGTATATTTATCCTTTGAGAAAACGCACCCTTTTTTTCAAATTGTAAGCTGACATAAATTTTAAGAAAAGATAATACCTACTCAATTTTGTTTGTAGGTGTGTATAAGTAATTAATAAGCCGGAAACTTTTCAGCAAATAAACGTGAAGCTATAGTTTACTACACTCACAGAGTTAACGATGCATAGCTTTAAATAAATTATGCTCATAACTTGTGCCATGAATTTTGACAGCAGCATAGAATTCGCCAAAAACAACAGCAACAGCAACAACAACAATGGCAACAGCAACAACATTAACATCAGCAAATTAAATATTAATTTCAATTAAAGAGATGCGCACGCATCTTGGCTATAACACGTACAGCCAGCCGAAGGATTATGTTTAAGTTAATTAACTCGAAACTTAATTAAAACAATTTTAATTATTCAAATAAATGAACAGCTTTCTTACATTAGCGACTGCTGTTTTTGTTGCTGCAGATTAGGTTGAAGATAATTTGAATCATTTAAGACACTTGTAAATATTAACTGCTTCTCATGGGAGTGTGGAAATTTCTTTAAGTTTTAGTTAGCTGCTTTTTGTAGCTACATTTTTAAATAATCTTGTTTGCTTGTCTATATCTGCCTTAATATTTTATTTTTACCTTTCTTTTATCAATGCTTCAATGCTGACTTTGATTCAGTAACCTTTTCTTATGTCACTCAATTTCAAAAGTCATATAATAATAATATAACAATAACTGACAACATGTCGTATGAGCAACATTTAATTGCACTTCATGCAACTGAAAAGAAAATATTTAACGCTTAGTTCAAAAACTAACCAACAAACACAATGCTGAAAAAAAAAAGATAAATAAAATGAAAAACTCCTTAAGGTAAACAAAAGTTATTTATAGCATGACATAAAGCAGAGAACGGTAGCAGCAAGAAATAACAAACTTCAACTAAATGAAACTAAAATAGACAACTAAGTACAATAGGAAAATAAAAGTAAATAAATAAAGCATTGAATTATTTTCTTAAAAATTACAGTAGTGAAATAAAAAAAAAAGTGAACACTTTGTAAAAAATCTGTAAAAATAGCGACAAAATAATTAGAATTTAAGAACGTGAGACAACAAAATGTGGCGAAAAATAGTTAAGAGTAATATATTAGTTGTTACTTAGAAAGTCCAAGTAGACAGGATATAAACTTCACTTGTAAGACGTACAGTCTGGCTGTGTCTGCACTAACAAGAGCAAACGTTTACTAACACATGCCTGCTAAGTACACAGTGAAGCCTGCAATGAACACCACTTGAACAAAACTACGAATGGAAAAAAAGGCGCATGGGGAATACCACAAAATTACAAAAAAATAAAAAAATAGAAAACGGTGGCCTGTGTACCCTTGATAATCTATGAAAAGTGCAATTGGAACTGATATTTTAAGAATTGGATCGTAGATGATTGTAAAAATTTAATATAGTCGAAATAGACCAAAACTAAACATGTTTGGGTAGATGGTAAGCAATGCTACTGGCTCCGCTCATATGAAACATTGTAAAGACCACCAACTAAAAGAAACAATGAAACATGGAGAAAGTAATTTGATAGCTGTTGGTAAAAATAAATAGTATTATAGTAGAGGAGACAAGATGCTAAATGTGGATTTACTTGAGCGTCGCGTGGACATATTGGATTTTGAAGATTAGATGGTAGGAAAAAAAAGGTAATATAATGTTTAACATTACATCGGTGCGGGAAGTCACTACAGGCTTTCAAAAATGTAAAAAAAAAATCCATACACATGGACATACTCGAGCGCATCAGATATTGCTAGAGTATATGCTGGGGCATGTCTCTGATGACGGAGGTATATTAATCTGCCGGTTTGGATGGTGAGGGTGGCCGTACCGATGAGTTAAAAATGGAAAAAAAACATATTTACTCGAGCGCGTCATATATTCAAAGGGGATGTGAAGTGATCCCGAACGAAGCTCCCATTCATAAGTCTGACGATTCGGATGTGACGCAAGCTCGTGGCCACTTTTCGAAAATGCAAGAAAAAAATGCTATTTGTAGATACTCGAGCGCGTTAGATTTTTATACAGACGGTTCAGCTTCATGTCCTGGTAGTGCTGATCTATAATCTGATGATTATTTGAAGGGATTTGCTTAATCTGACGTATTTAAGTTTTCCGTATTTGGATATTAATGTTTTCTTGTCAGGATGAAATGGGGTCAAGCAGTCAAGCAAAGAGTTTTTTTAATAAGGAACAGCTAAATTATTTGTATAGTAAGTTCCTAAAAAGAAAAAAATTCAGCTTCACGTGCTAAACTTTAGTGACAATTTTTGTTACTTCGGCTTGTGGAAATTGGCGGATTATATTTTTTCCGTTATCCTTCAATTTTTTCCTTCAAAATAAAAAAAAACTTAGACCACGCTCGAGAAAATTCAGGTAACGTTTTTTTTTTGCAAGCTTGTGACCCTGCCACTCCCTTAGGTTAGAATAAAAGGGTTACATGCATAGCAAGAGTCACTCGGAGACAGTTTGCTCATTATGATACCCTACATATAAAAATGTTCCCTTCTTCCCCCGCCACTTCCTTACGTCAAACTCAAATCGTCAGATTATTGAAATGCAGACTCTTCAGCTTTGAATTAACCCACCATGCCTTAATCTGACGCGCTCGACTATTTCCAGCTATCGTTTTATTTTTTACTATTCTGATCAGCGGCTCTACAATCGTGGCACTATATAGAGGGCACTATATAAGGTGCAAGGTATCGCCCATATCTTAATCTGCCGCGCTCGGGTAAATACCAAAATTCCCAGTTGGACTCCCCTGCTATTATGAAAGAAAAAGATTTTCTACATATTTTGGAGCTGAATCTACCAGAATTTCTGGATGAAAGTGCTTACTTCGAAAACAAAATCATTTTTCGGCAGGATGGAACCTATAAACACACCGCTAAAACTGGTAAAAATTTATTCAATAACAAAAAATTTCAAACGTTACAGTCGTCAACTCAATGCCGCGATCTGAACCCAATCAAAAATTTGTAGTCCTTGTTATAAAAAACGACTGGCACAGTACGATAATTCACCAAAGAACTTAGACAAGCTTTGGTCTCAGGTTCAAACTCTTAACAATATTTGGTTCATATTGTTTTAAATTTCAAACAAAATCCATATTTTGTACTGTGTTAATTATATCAAATTTTGTGTTAACTAAGCCGAATATGCGGAAGGCTTAGTTTTCGGCATTAATTGGAAGAAAATTGATGAAGTGCATAGAATGATTGTGAAACTTCATGGTGATACCGCGTATGAAGGGAATAGTTTCAACGTTTCAAGAATGTTGATTTCAGCGTTGAACACAAACTTCGCTCTAGAAAGCCAACACAAAAAAAGCGAAGGTAAAGAATTTGAGGCAATACTCGTTGAAGATTCAAGTCAAACACAACAAGAGCTTGCAGAGCGATTGAAATCCATGGGACTGATTCAAATGCAAGGAAATTGGGTGCCTTATGAACTAAAACGGTGAGACGTTGAGTGGTGATCTTTCAGGTGGAAAGTTTGAAATAAATTCTTTTATCCCAAAAACTGTGAATTTGACTTAAATTTTTTTTTTATATGATTAAAACTTAATAAATTCTCTTTCATATAATATTTATATTTCTGAATTCAAATATTCCCAGTTATAACAGATATTTGAAAAACTATGTCCGATTTATCGATGGCAATACCTCAGATACAAGATATTTCACTTATTTTTTGATATATGCATGCCGTAAGCACAACAATTCAGATCAGAAAAATTAGACTGAAAAGGAGTACCTAAAGCAAAAATCTAGAAAATGTCAAGGTCTATTTTGGTTGATCAAAAAAGCGTAGACAAAATCGCAAAATATTTTACATGAACATTATTGAGCTCATTTGACAAAGTTTTATTACTTTTCCAAAGCAAAATTAGCATACTTAAGAATCACCCTAAAGAACATGTTAAGACAAACACTAAGTTTGAGTTGAAAAGTAACATTACAGCATGAGCAATAACCGCACGGAACATAAACAGCTGCAGCGCAAAGGACAACGTTAAGTAGACAGTAAAAACATGAATAGTGAAGAAACGAAGTTGTTAACAAAAAACATGGCACTATAAAAAGCAAGGGTCATGAAGCATAGTTCAAGGTTTCGCCTGACTTTTGCGGCCAAGCGTAAAGTGATCTGTTTCTTATGTAAAAGCGCATGGCTACATAAAATGAACTGGGAAAGGAGAAATGCTATAAAAATTAATTAATGTAGATGCTTTCAAATTTAAATTTTATATTAATTTTTTATGGTCACATTTGCGACAGTTTTTTAAATTTAAGGTTTTATTTTTAAAAAAATTAATAATTTATATTTCAGCTTGCAAACTTTTCTTGCACTGTATTTGTCACTGTGAATAAACTAAACCAAGCAAAACTCGTTTAGTAAGCAAACTACTGCCCTATATGTGGTATGTTTATAAATAGCACAAAACTGCTGTTATTGTTATTCTTTTCTTATGATTTTTATTCCCCTTTTGTTTACTTTTGCTTCTGTCATTCCTATTTTTTTTTTTTCTACTTTCGTGCCTTGCTTTTCCAGCACACTATCCTCGTTTGTTTCTCATCTCATATACCGTGGAGCGCCTGTTGTAGTAAAGTTGTATGGCTTAATTATCCTTCAAGTGTAGAAACGTGTTCTTCTTGCTTGTTGACATTCTATCGCCCACCTTTTTTTTTGTTTTTGTTGATTTTTTCCCATTTGTTTTGCTTCAATTTTCCGGAAATAACAAAACTTAACTATGTGGGTTACTTAAATGAAATTCTTGCATTTTCTTTAAGCATAAAAAGGAATTTCCTTGTGCGGTTCAGAGGTCGTTGTAATAGGGAATGTCACGTAATAGGAATTTAATAATTAGTTGCTGTAGCTAATAGGGAATTTATTCTTCGCTTGTGGTTTTTATAATATATTGAAGCAAATGTCCTGTACAAAGTTGAACGCAACGCGAAAGGCTGATGACTTTAAAACGTTAAAACTTTAAAATTCTGCATTTACATCTGATAATTCACCTTGAGGTGCTTTTTTCATAAATAATATAAAATTCAATTGTATCGAATATAATATATCAAAAAAACATTCTGTGCAATTATTTCTCATAGATAATTTTTTTCAAATGTTGTCCAAGCTAAGTTCTAATTTTCAATGACGCTTTTGAGCGATACTTGTCGAATGAATCGATCAATATTGGTTTCCTCAACTGAATTCGACAAAAAGTCAAAAGGTGATCTATGCAGCCAATTAGTTTATTATTTCAAAAAACCATGTGAATTTTAAATGAATTTGAAATTGAAATTTATGTGAGCTTAGTTGAGAATCCCACACTGTTTGTATGAAAAATGGGTTTCAATCAAATGGTCCCAGAGATCTAGCTCTTAGGATTTTGTTCAAAAGTTTGAAGGATCACGACATAATCGTATGACAAGATTTTGAGTTATTGGCTCAGAAAAGTTTTGTTAAGTATCGATATCTCGAAAACCAAGCGAGATATCGTATTTTTTTTTTTATAATATTTTCGATTTATTTTTACGTCTTCTATCGAAAACTATCCTCAGATCGCGTTGCTACGGAAATTGTAAACGGGCTCATTGAGGTTCCTAAGTGAAATTCTCGAAATTCTCAAGAGATACTCGTACATTAATCAATACTTAAAATTTGACATAGGCAAAAAGAAAATATTAGGGTCGTCGAAATATCATATTTTTGACCAGTCAAAGTGGTGATATAAGTCTTGATATGGCACCCGATGTGAGTATGGAGTTTTTTAAGAAATATAATATGTACATTTCTAGAGCTTATGACTTCTTATACTTGACAAATGATGTTGGATGAAGTTCGCCAAAAATTGATATATATATATGAAATGATAAGTTACTCATAAATATTGCACAACCCAGCGGCAAATAAGCGGACTACTCGGAAAGTTCATCGATGAAAAGTAACTTATTTGTATGGTGCGTTTCATCGATGTAATTTATTTTTATTTTCTTTTATTTGCTGATTTCAATTTAACTGTTAAATTTTTGTCTATTTAATCATCAACATTTTGTAGCCGAGCTAGGGTCGCACTCGAACTAAACTCAATTAAAAATAATTATCTGATCTAGGGTTTGAACCCGTGCGGTCTGCGTCCCAAGCAAAAGTTCTAACAACCGACATAAATATATATTTTTTCATTATCGTCAAAATTGAATATAAATTCCACTCCGATTTTTTAATTTATTGAAAATAGAATAAAATTTTTTGTTTGCCTAACATTTCGCTTACTTTGCATGTAGAAATGTTGGCAGAATATCTGATATCTGCCAAGTTTGTATATGGAGATGTAGGCAGCTCGTCAAACTATACAGTCACTTTGCAAGCGACGTTGTAGGCAATATGCCTTTTTTGTATAACAACAATGTATATAGAGATGTAGACAGACTGCCTACAAAGTGGCCATCGCTTTGTAAAACAGAATTTACAGTTGTGGCTGGAGCTGTGAGCATTACTGCCTACAATGAATGTCACCATTCATCGATGTTGTGTATCACATATTTACCGCTAGGAATGACAATACACCCACCCTTAAAGCCATCATTGCTCTAGTTTTTAGCCTAAATGGCGCCGCCTTTTTCGCGTTGCCAAAGCTAAAATTTCTATCTAAAAAAAGGCGACTTGAGCCAGTTAAAACCATAAAATCAAATATGCTGAAAGACATTCCTCAAGGAGGACTGAACAATGGTCCCAAATTAAGTTTTTTTTTTTTTTGTTAAAAATTGTTTGGATAGTGGAAATCTTGTCAGAAATTAACAATTTTTTTACTTAAATAAAAGCTAACTAAATGCCAACAAACTCAATTCAAATTGAAAATAAAAAAATATTTTTCGTAATATTTTAAGTTACATGCCAATAAAAAAAATAAGACTCTAAAAATATTTTTTTATGATGTTAATGAATAGTTTGAATGACATAGAATTTTATTGAATTTCGAAAATTTTACGAAAATTTTGAATTTTTGAGTTCTAATCAAATGTGGTCTCAACTTTACATTTTATCAGTACGCCAGCAAGACGAAAATGCCGTCCAAGATCTCATGATTTCACCTAGAATCTCTCAACTTGAAAAGTGAGAAGAAAGAAAGTCGACATGTTTACAATCATATAATCTCGTTTGCAAAAGAAAAAGTTTCACTTAACCGATCATTCGGTATATCGATATTTTCCAAACACTTTTAAGCTATTCTATTTTAGATAAAAAAAATTGTACAAACAAACCTTGAACAATAAAATCATGTCAAACCCATTTCAAAGGATATAGACGAATATCTGTAATTGTCTGCCATTGTTGTTGTTATTGTTGCTATTTCCTATTTCCACCATTTGTGGTTGCTTTCCTTAACAATGGCTGTCGATATTTCCTCCACACACATACAGACATATTGCTATTGTTTTCAACTTTGTGTAGTTGTTGTTGTTGTTGTTGTTTTTGTTACTATGTTAGTTCTAGGTTAATGTATTATGCATGCCTCAATGATATATATGGGCAAGTTTTGGCAGATTAGAGAGATAGTAACTTTCATTGTTGTTGCTTTTAAGTAAATTGCGTGTAATATAAAGCAACATAGCATTTAGGGCAAACAAAAAAAAATCCTTTTTTTTGTCCTAGTTTTTCTCACTCTCTCTCTCTCTCTCTTTGTCTCTCTTTCAAAGGTAGTTAATGTTTGTTAATGCATTCCAATTTACCGCATATTCAAATTGTGTGCTTATGCGTATATTAATAGTAACTACAGACGGAATTAATTTAATTATATATGTATGTATGTAACTATGCTATAAAACTAAAGTATGAAGCATGAGGCGTGACCTAAGATACATTAGGTGCATAGCATTTTTTTGTATGTAATATTTAATGTTACTCATACGACATGTAGCACTTAAGTGATAAGTTTTCCCTTACCCATTTTGATGTTTTTTGTGTTGACATTTCAAAAGTTTTTTGTTTTATACTAATTAAGCACAATATATCTTTTTATTTAAGTGAACTTAAGTGGAAGGCCGTTCCTTTATTTTATCACATATTGTAGACAAGTATGAATAGTTTTGTTTCTGCTTTAAATTACTTAGACATAATAAAAAAAAAACACAAACTGACGATATTTTTTTTTTTTGCTAGATGCAAACTATTTGTTGCTGGCAATTTTCTTTATTGAATAATTGAAATAATATATCTACTTAATATTCGCAAGGATAGATCTTAATTTTTCCAGATTCAACCTTTTTAGTAATTGGATTAGCCCAACCCCTAGTGAAGCTTACTGCTTCGGTGGTAACAGTCAGATTTCCTTCAAACTGCACTTTGAATGAATGCACTTCGGAAATATCATTACCTGCTTTGTCAGTGCATTCCGTGTTATATTTACTCCCCTTCATGTTCCTACCGAAACCACCCATTCCATCTGTACTTATTGGAGCAAATATAAGAGCACTTGCTCGATAAATGCCACAACAAGTCGTTTTCCTTTCATCGATATAGTTTTCAATAAAACCGGTGTAGAAACGTTCTGCTTTCCAGTGGGGCCTTGCAAGCGTATAGGCCCCTACTTTTGCTAAGACTTGGTGTGAATCTAACAGATGCGCTTCAAAAGAAAGATTCGCAATTCGTCTAATTCTTATAAAATAAAGCTCTCCATATTTGAACGGTGAATAACGGAGTGCACAAGAAACACCTGATTTAGCGCCATCTGCACCTGCACGACAATGCTTGGAATCAATAACTGTAGCTCCGCGAGAAAAAGCGGAAAAAATAATTTGAATTTTATCTAATCCTCTGGGCTGGAAACCAGTATATCCAACCGGCGTGTACCATGCGTAATAATGCATTCTGCTTCTGTGAGCACATTTCGAAATTATGATTGGATAGTAAAGGTTAGTCCAATTGTGTTTGCTTACGGGCTCGTTGTATTTCATGTGGTAGCTAAACTGGCCATTGCCGTCATGATAATTAGTTTTTTTTCCTTCAGTTTCATTGTAATATTTCTTCAGTTCTTCCACATTACACGTATTTTCTTGTCCCGGATTCAGTTCCTTCGGATTCAGGTGATCTATCGACATTATTTGCGGAATTGCTGCAACACAAATCAAATGCAGTGCAGCAAGGAAATAAATTACCGTATTCATGATGAAAATCAGTCTTTTTTACTGTATTTTGCGCCACCAATATTTCAATGTTTGAAGTGCGTTTTTATTCCAGACCTGCAAAAACAACTGGAATAATATAATTTTTGGTCACAATGATATTGTGGATTTTTTTTTTTGTCCATGGCTTCTCCGATATTCCAATTTCAATTTAATTTTTAATACTCTGCACTTATAGTAAGAGCAGTTTTAGAAATTAGCTGCCAAAAAGCATAATATATTAATAATTTGTTTGAGCTCAAAACTACTCTCCATATATCCTTTGCTATATTTTGCAAATGGAATTTTTCTTGGATTTTGTTGAACTATGCCTACACCGAAAAAAAAGACCGTACTAAATTTGAAGAACTGCCTTCCTCCGGTTTAGTGTAAAACTTTTCCTTAATCTAAGTTATTTTTCCTCATATTGATGAAAATATCGTTTCATTCAGTAATTGAGTCATTTGAAATGAGTTCATGTTTCATTAAAGCAAGTCAAAGCTCTTCCTCAAATATAGAGTTTGTAATTTGAGTAAAATTTTCCTTTGAAATAGTAAATTTTTCTTTGGGAAGAATTTTTGAGGACAACTTGTTCCTCATTTGAGTAAAAATTTCCTCAACCTAATGGAATGTTTTGTTTAGGGAAAATCGTACTCAGTTTTAGTTAGTTTCTTCAAAAAATTTACTATAACACTCGCTGCTTTACTCGCTTAAATTAATATCTATTCTTCTGTTTTTGTCTATATATTTATAGTTCTTTACTTGTTTTTTAAATAAAAAAATAAAAAAATTAAAAAAAAAAAGAATTATGTCGTCGCCGGGATTTGAACCGAAGTTTCAGTGATCAGAAAATGGTTGTTACATACGCAGTTTAACAACATCATTTTAGTATATCTTAAAAATGCTGTCGGTGGCTGAGTTGGGTAAGATGAGCATCTTTGAACAGTGGCATGGCGCTGAGAACACAGGTTTAATTCTCTGAGCGGGTGACGACAGGTAAAAAAAAATTTAAGTTCTTCTTTGAAGTTTTAAAAACGTATTACAATTAAAATAAGAATGACTGACAATAAGTAACCAACAAATAAGAAAATAGAGGAAATAGAAAATTAACAAATTTTTTTTGAAATCAACGAATTTATTTTAAGTAAATTTCTTTCATTTAAGGATACCTTCATCCTTAGAAAAAGCAAAACTTTCCTCAGTTTTATAACCTTGTCCTCACATTGAGTAAACTTAGTAAGCTATTCAAAGCAGCAACATTTACTTGTACTAAGGAATCCAACTTACTTATTTTGAGGAACTCATGGCTTTAGCTCGTATTGAAGGACATTTTTTCCTTACATTTAGGCATTTTTCCTTAAACGGAGTAAGTTTTTTTTTCGGTGTAGTAACTATGCCTAAGTAATTTGTATTTTTGATTAACTATATTTTAAGAGTAGCGTGTGTCAGTATATGAAACTAAAATCACTTTACACTAAAATTCAGAAAAAATTTTAAGAATATCGTAGAGATTGTGCTATAACCTGTTATCACTTTGGATTTAGTTTAAACAATTTAATTTACTTTTGTATTTCCAATACCTCTAAGAAGCGTTTCTATTCCAACTTTAAGAGTTAGATAAATTTTTTCTGTATTTATACCAACTTAAAAAATTTTAAGCCAATAAATCAAACACACGAATGTCTTTTGTTAATTAAAAACTGTGACGTATGGTATCGGATAGTGGCATATTTTAAACAACTACGTTCTTAAAATATAAATTATTTTTTAAAAAATAAATTTTTTTAATCATTTCTATAAATTTATTTTATATTATTTTAACAGAAATTTTAATTAATTTTCTTCCACAACTATATTCGTTTTTCTATATTCTTTCATAAACTGAACTCGAATTGCTAAAAGAATTTATAAAATTCTGTTCAACTTAGGATCTTACATAGCAGAAAATATGTGTGGAAAAAACCTAAAGAAAATAATTAAAATTTCTGTTATGAAATAAATTTAAAGAAATGATAAAAAAATTTAATTTTTTTAAAAATAATTTATATTTTAAGAACGAAGTTTTTTACGATGTGCCACTATCCGATAACATACGTCACGGTTTTTAATTAACAAAAGACGTGCGTTACAACCCCTGAGCTCATACGATTGATTTATTAGCTTAAGTTTTTTAAAATAGTTTAAATACTGAAAAAAATTTAACAAACAAAACAAACAATTTTAACAAACAAAAATAAAGTTAAATTGTTTAAATTGAATCCAAAGTGATTTCTAGTTCTTAAAATTTTTTCTGAATTTTATTGTAAAGTAATTTTAGTTTCATATACTGACACATGCTACTCTCAAAATAAAGTTCATCACAAATGGCAATAACTAAGAGTTAATAGGCATAGTTCAACGAAATCCAAAAAAACTCTGTTTCCAAAGTACAGCAAAGGATATATGGAGAGTAATTTTGTGTGATTTTGAGTTTAAGCAAACATTAATTTATTATGATCTTTGGCAGCTCCGTTCCAAATCTGCTCTTTACTGCAGCGTATTCAAAATCAAAATTGAACGTAGAATATCGAAGGGGCCACAAACAAACAAAAAAAACTATGAATCCACATTATTATTGTAACCATAAATTATATAATACCATTTGCTATTGCAGGTTTTGCATAAAAACGTCATTGAAACTTTGAAATACTAGAGGTACAAAATACACTACAAAAGACAACTTTGCTGTATCTTTACTGTTTTTCATCATGAATACTGTAATTTACTTGCTGAGTGTACTCCAGTTGATTTATGTTGCAGCAATTCCACAAATAGAGTTGATAGATTACCTGAATCCGAAGGAACTAAATACGGTGCAAGAAAATACGTATAGTGTGGAAGAACTTAAGAAATATTACAATGAAACTGGAGGAAATACAACTTATTATTATCACGACGGTAATGACCAGTTTAGCTACCACATGAAATACAACGAATCCGTAGGTAAATTGAATTGGACTAATTATCCGATTGTAATTTCGAAGTATGTTCACAGAAGCAAGAAGCATTACTACTCTTGTTATACGCCACTTGGATATACTGGTCTCCAGCCCAGAAGATTAGATAAAATTCATATTATATTTTCTACTTTTACTCGCGGAGCTGCAGTTATTGATACCAAGCATTGTCATGGAGGTACAGATGGCGCTAAATCAGATGTTTCTTGTTCATTCCGCTATTCTCACCGTTTAAATATAGAGAGCTACATATATTTTATAAGGATTAGACGCATTGCGAATCTTTCTTTTGAAGCGCATCTGTTAGATTCACACCAAGTATTAGCAAAGGCAGGGTCCATTATTATTATTAACAATTATTATTATTAACAAATTAATATTGTTATAAACAATTTAAATGTCTAAATCAATTTTTTTACAATTGCTCCCACCCTGTATCAAATTTTTAATGTCAGAAACGTGTTCTACGTTAAGTTTCCTATCGAAAATGTTTTTTTTAATGGGGAAACTTTTCTAGATTTAACAGAAACGGAGTTATGAATTTTCGAAAGTGAGCTTCCTAGCCGAAATTCTCAAATTTTGAATTCGTTCTATTTTGACAAAAAAAAATTTTTTTCAAAATTCTCGAATACGTATCTCTTCTTTTTCAATGCAGAACCCATTAAAAAAATTTGCATCCAAATCAAAAATGTGTCGGTCAATTTTTGTCAAAATTCGTTCGGTTTGTAAAAGACAGTCCCATATATCTAATTTTAGCATACAAAGTTCAAATCACGACAACTTTCAAAAAAGTGGCTTTTGAGCGAAATAAAGAAATAGGGGTCTCTTAAAATTGAGCATAGAATGCTACCTGTAAATTTTAGACAAATCGATGACATTGATGGGTCTGCCTTAATCGATTTGAAAAATAATTTGCCTTTATAAGAACAAATAATTTTGGCATTGATGTTAATAAAATGATCTAGTTTCGTATATTATCACTTTTTTATAGACATATGTATGCATGCTTAAATTTTTTAAATAAAATTCTATATAAGATAGAAGGCCTAACTTTTTCTAACCTATATACTTAATTCCAGATATGGGACTTCAAAGTTGAAATTTGTTTAAAAAAAAAACGAAAAACATGGATTTTTTTTACCTATTTACGGTCATAACAGCCATCTTACTAATACTATTGGTACGGTTCATATCTTTGTCAGGCTCTTATCTACTATATATAAAAATTTTAAATTGATTGGCTAACAACTAAAGTTTTTACAAGCATTTATGTGAAGTATGTGCTCTCAATAGTGCATTTTTTTGATTTTGGCCATATATATAGAAAATGGGGGCCAATCAAAAAAAAATCATTAGCATATTCGGATTCTACGGAAAATTTCACTATAGAAAATGTTAATACCATTTGCTGTGGTGAAAGTTTTTGTAAATTTGTGGAGCAGTGTTATATTCAACCCAAACAAATTTTTTCATTCAACTCAATTTAATATAACTTTTGGTCCAAAAAGCAACAATTTAAATTTCAATTAAGGACATGATAATAGCTACCAAAATTTATTGATAGTTAACAAATATTTTAAAAATCTATCAAATCTACCAAATACATTTATTTAAAGGAAGCATACTCTTTTCTGAGTGCATCGAAGCATAAGCCTTTACTAAAGTTTGGGGTTACCCAATTAATAGAAAGGTTGAATCTGGAAAAGAAAAGATCTATCCTTGTATACAATAATATTTTAGTAAGGATATTAATTTAATTATTCAATAAAACAAAGTGCATGTGGCCAATTCTCTAACGCTGACAGGAAAAATAGTTTAAGATTGTGTTTATATTTTTGTTATATAAATTTTTTAGATAAGTTATAACTGATGAAGGGAAATAGCTCGTGTTAAAAACTAAACACTGACACTAAAATTTTTTAAAATTTCTGGATTTTAGTTTTTTCCATCACATAACGTTAACGTGGGGAGAATCTTTTGATAGGCACGTGCCCCTAATGAGTTTTTAGATATAGGGAAAATCACAAATATGAAAATTTCAAAATGCAATATATCGGCGAAAAAATAGATATTTGAGCAAACTAAACGGCAGTTGAAAGAAGTAGACTTGTTTTTTAAGAGCTGATACATCGTTCATAGAGAAAAAAATTTGCGTTGTTACATTACCTCAAATATAATAAAAAACAGTGTCTTTTGCACTTTTAGTTTAGAATATCTCAATAACCTGATGTGATATAGCAAAAGCTGTAAAACCAAATTAACAAACCATGAGGTCAAAGTTTATATCATCTTTTACTAGAATCAGAAAATAAGCAACATCCTGTGAACTCATGCAAAAGATTTGCAGAGAGCGCAGAAACTTCGTTAGTTAGTTGCTGTAACAGCAGCAGCTGCTAAGAAAAAAAATATAAAAAAAATATTTGGTCATACTCGAGAGATATCACTTGATTATATCTTAACTTTCTGCGAAACACAATTTATTTCAATTTACAAGAAATTATGTTGGCTATGCAAAAATGAAAAATTTGCAAAATAAATTTTATCTGCAAAATGCGTGACCAAAACATCAGTTATTTTTAAGCTTTTGCTTATTTGTCTCATACTGTAAAACATTAACGCGACATGTTGGCTAATTATTTTAAATAAAAGGACATAGCAATGGAAAAAGTGAAATAAAACTGACAAATAATTTGTGTAACTTTTGTTTCGCTGTTTTTTTTTTTTTCTTTTTTTTCAAGTACGAAAACTTTCTTTGACAAATTTCTTTCTACATTGAAGTAATGAAAGTACGCTTAATTTGTCCATGAAGCATACAGTTACCATAAATAAGATAGGGGGAAAAAAACCAACATGAAAAAAAACACAAAAATAAATAGAAAAGAAAATAAAACAAATGAGAACGCTGAACGCAAAATAAAATGTTAAAAACGGGGAAAAAAAAATAAATTGTCATTTTGAGCAGCAGCTGTTGCCTGAATGACCAACCTAACGACAGACGTTGAAAAAAAAAATAATGATGCACCTCCCACACTGTGGGTGTTGCAAGCAACATAAATAACTACAACAGCAATGAAAGTGGATTATACGCCTGCTTTGCTGCTATAAAAACGCAAAAAAAAATAATAGAAACTTTTAACCGAAATAGCTGAAATAACTGAAATTTCTTTGCTTATGCTGGAATTACATTAAATTGCTTGAATTATTTGAATAGCTTTCTGTTTTTTTTTTTTTTAAATTGAAATGCGTTTACTTTGGCCGTTATGGATTTCAGTTGGCTAATTGGTAAAAGTTTGACTTGCTGAGAGGAGCTATTAGTTTAAAGAAAGATAGTTAATAATTTTTTATTTTCATTTGAATGGTTTGGCTTAGAAGTCACCAAAAGTCGCTAAGTGCCACATACTTAAAAGTCGCTAGATTTTGAATATTGCGTTAATTTTTCTGGAAAACTTAATTTCTTCAACTTTTCTTCATTGCAGTAGTTATTGCATTAATTTTTTCATCTTTTAAAGAAAAGGTACGGCAAGACAGTGGTAACTTCTACAAGTTTGCTTAATGAAATGGGATTGCAGTGTTGCCAAGCAAAAAGCGACTGAAGCCTATAAATTAAATGTACGTGCGCACCAGACATTCCAGAGAATTTGGAAAATATGTTCAGTGGCACAAACACGTTGCTTTTTGCTGCGTGACCGCTGCGCAACAGTTTCTGCTTAAAGCTTTTTGCAGTTACAAAACTTAAAAATTCACTAAATTTTTTTTTACAACTAAACAAAAACGAAAAGTCGCTTTAAGGACTAAATATCGCTAGCTCAACGAAAATCCTTCTATTTTTTCTTTTATTTATTTTTACTTTTTTAATAGTGGGTAGAGTAATAGTAGCCGACACCCTCGATTATTGTGAGAAAGAAATTGTATCGGAGTGGAGCTCTGTCTTGAAAACCCTCTGAGTATCAAGGTGTTTGACATAATTCCTTGAGACTAGTACTAACAAACAAATATTATCTCCAGGGCCGGATTTACCTTAGAGGCACACTAGGCCAGTGCATAGGGTGGCACGATTTTAGTAGCGGCAAATATTGGGACTTTGAAATTTTTTTTTTGATTTTTTTTTTTTTTGATTTTTTTAAATTTATTTACACAGGGGGAAAAAAGTGCAAATACTGGGATTTGTATGCACTAAATTACCTAAAAATGTTAAAAAGCAAAAAAACAAAAAAAAGGTCCTCACTTTTGATATTACAATTTTTTTTTCTATATTTAATAGTGAAGGTTTGTGGCAATTTCTGACTGGCCTAAGGGCAGCAGATTTTTAAATCCGGGCCTGATTAACTCATAACAATCTAAGTAATAGAGCTATAGACCAAATCCATTTCAAATAATGCAGTCGGACTAACTTCAAACCTCGGAATTGGTTGCCGATTATGTATGTTGTTTTTCAAAGGATATAAGGGGATACATATATCTCCGATTTGATTAAAAAAATTTTCAAAATAGTCGCATTTTCATCCACATCAAAGTAATTAATTTTTATCTTTTGATTCTAATAGAGCTTCAGATTCTCTGTCGGAATCTTTAAGAAATTTTGAAAATTGGCGCAGTTATAGCGCTTTTTATGAAAAAAAAACAAGGCTGATTTTCTCTAAAACCCCGAAGTTTTTACGCTAAACATTTTATTGTGTATTTGTATTATTATGAGACATTAATTAGTATTATTAAATTAGTATTATTAAAAGACATCTGAGGTCATTTTTTTCCAAAATCGAAATGCCAATTTTTTTTTCATCATTGCCAAGCCACTCTACGGTACTATTCTCAAAGCAAATAACAAAAGCAACATTCCAAAATACTTTCTTCAAATCGTGCTTGCATTCTGCATACTTTTGTTTTACCATTATTTTCGTTATAACTATGCGCACATATAACTTTTTCGCTGACAAAGTCAAGCAAACAAAACATTCAAAATCCACAGATGTATTCAGCGAAAAAGCTATATGTGCGCACAATGTTTTTATAAGGCACGCCTAATTGTCAAAATGTGTTTTTTTTTCATCTGGTATTATTATACGAACCATGCTTATGTATAATTTGGTTGCATTCCCAGTGTGCCACACGAATCCGTTTCGGATTCGTTTAGGATCCGCTTCTTCGTATTATTTAGCCGAAACGGATTCCGATTCTGATACGATTCGGATGCGAAATCGTGGATGATTCGCCTCCAAACAGCGGGAAGGATAGTTCGCGTTGTCGGATTCGTTTCGAACTCGGAACGGACTTCATATACGTACCCGTTTCGGTTTCGTTTTTGTTAATAAAAAAATCCGTTACGGATTCCGTTTCGGATCCTTTTCGAATTTGTTTTCGTATGAAATTCCTCTCCTCTTTTTTGTTAATAAAACAGATCCGTTCCTGATTCCGTTTCGGATCCTTTTCTAATTCGTTTTCGAATAAAATTCCTCTCGAAAAAGCAGAATTCCCTTCGTCGGATCCGTTCCGAATTCGTTTTTTGTAAATAAATCGGATCCGTTTCGGCTTCCGTTTCAGATCTGATTCGAATGCGAAATCGTGGGCGATTCGCCTCCAAACAGCGGGAAGGTTCGTCGGTGTTTACGAATCCGTTTCGAACTCGGAACGGACTTCATTTACGTACCCGTTTCGGTTTCGTTTTTTGTTAATAAAAAAATCCGTTACGGATTCCGTTTCGGATCCATTTCGAATTCGTTTTCGTATGAAATCCTCTCGAAAAAGCGTATTTCGCTTTGTCGGATCCGTTTCGAATTCGTTTTTTGTAAATAAATCGGATCCGTTTCGGCTTCCGTTTCAGATCCGATTCGAATGCGAAATCGTGGGCGATTCGCCTCCAAACAGCGGGAAGGATCGTCCGCTTTGTCGGATTTGTTTCGAATTCGGAAGGGACTTCATATACGGATCCGTTTCGGATTGGTTTTTTGTAAATAAAACGGATTCAGACGAACTCCTTTTTTGAAATATAACTGATACGCGATGGACTCATTTTTTTTTTTAAATAATAGTAAGGTTTATGCTGGACTTATAATTAAAGTACTTGCTTTTATTAATTTTAATTATCATTAATTATATTCGAATATTTATATGTAAATAAAAACAAAAAATTTTGTTTGGTTCGTCGCAATAATTTTGAGTGTTTTTATTTGTTTTTTGTTGCGATCATATTTTTATACATTTTAAAAATGAAAAATTTTTTCATTAAAAAATTATTAAGCTATACTTATGTTCAACATTTTCGTTACTTAATTAAAAAATGAAGAGCTGAGATGCAAAACCCGCCAAGTCCAAAAGTTTTTTTATTTTTTATAGTAGTCCTTAGAGTACGGGAGGCAGCGTTGCATTTTGCGAAGCAATTTCCTACCGAGAAGCCGACAAGAAAAATGTTGAGCAATAAATCGGAAAGTACGCCAAAAGTAGGAGCCCGTAACTGCTCCGTTTTAGTTAAAAAAAAATGAGTCCGTAACGGATCCATTTATGAAGATCGTTCTGGGTCCGTAACGGATCTGCATCCGTTTTTGTGCACATTGGGTTACTCTAAATTACTATGTCAGCGTGGTGTTTTAATATTTTTGTATATGTGGGTAAAGTTTCACGCCCACTTGTTTGGAACTTCATACTTTTTGTGGCGCTTGACCAAAGCGTTCCTAATATTTCTGTGAAACTTTTATTTATCTTCACTATTGCTTTTTAAAGTGGTTACTTACGTGGTATGTGCCACGCCCAGTAGTCAAAAACTGCCCAGTTTTTTATATAGCTCTCTTCAAACTAATCCTTAATTTGGTGATTCATTACATTATCTATATGATTTCACGATCTATCAATTCCATAAGCTACAACTGAAAAAGCAACGGGTATACGACATTCAAATTTCCTCTTAGACAGACGAAGATTCCTAAATGCTAAAGGTGATATGCTGATGAAGAATATGTTTGAATTCTATTGTCTGTCACACCCCTTCCATGTGTAACAATAAAGACTGCATGTTGGTCATAAAAAGTCAACACATCATTTTTCAATTGGATTTCAGCAGTGCAAACGTTGAGCTTTTGTTTATGTCTCTTTTAATGTCTTTTAAATTTATTTATTTTGTTTAAATCTTCTCACCTATCCTTTTGACTTATTTGACATTGAAATTTGTGTTTTTATTTTATGTCTTTCTGTAAAGTTTCAAAAAGCGTTGATGTACAAAAACTCATCAAAAAGATTTATTTCCTTTTTTTAATAGAATTTCAAAAAAAAAAAAGAACCACGTTACTTAATATTCCAACCATGTTGCTTTGATCATCAATAACACGTTAACATCTAAGCCAGCATGTTTGATAGATACTCGTACACGTTCCTATATTCGTATATGTATGTATGTTATTCACACACACCACACATCAGCATGAGTATTGTGATTGCAGTTGTGACTTAAGGTCCTTTTTTGCGTAGGTAGTAGGTGTAGGAGTAGATTGAATTTCCCGTGAGTCTCTTTGTAAAGTCTTTATTGTCATTTTTTTTTGCTTTGAGCATAAAAATTGTGCCTACAGGGTGTTTTTCAATTTTTTGTAATGTAAAAATTAGCGCATAATAAAGCCAACTTAAAGTGTTATCATAAATGTCAAATAATAATAACATTTTATTCAATAGAGCACTACAAGATTTTTCAATATATCAATTTTTTGACAGCAATGTAAAGTTAACATACACATGTATATCTCAGAGCTTAATCTCTTTTCTAGAATAATTTTTAAGTAAATTATAAAAATTACTATTAAATAGCAGTAGAAAATATAATCCGCTCTAACCCACATCAAGCCATATATGTCATCAACAGCAAAAAACAACAACACTCATAGTTTAAAAAAAAATGACAAAATCTTTCGTACGTAGAATCCTTCATCAGATTAATATGCAAATCAAGTAACATTTGCAAAATTTCGCAACATTAACAGAGTCATTTCATGCGTAACATACACGTACCCCTTACCGCTGCTCATATAGCAAGGATGTCGCGACGTGTTTTGATATTAAGTATACAGTATATGTTTGTGGCACAATATCAGCATTCAGGCAGTTTGTATCATCAAATGATACTCCCCCTTTCTCTTGCTCTTGCTTTGACTTCATTTGTTGTTACGTTTCTGTCATGAACAGAAATTATGCAAATTTTTGCTATGCTATTAATTTCATAAAAATTCATTCATAAAATTATACTTAAACTAAGTAACAAGACTGGATATATCTACATGAGAAATTATGCTAAAATGTTGCATAAAAACAGGTGAACCCAAAGAATATCCTTTGTTTTTTGCAAGTTTTTCCTTAAACATAACAATTTAGTGACACTGTGGCGTAAACACTTTTTAAAGAAATTTTGAAAAAATTTCGATGATAAATATATGATGGTAAAATTTTAAGGGAGAAGCTTTACGTACTGTCAATTATCTCCTTCTAGATATCAGGTGTTTGCTTATATCTTGCAGAAGTCAACCCTTAAATCGATTGACAAGAAAAGGCTTGCTTCTGCTTCAAATTTCAGCAAACTCACTTCAATCACATAGGAATTTTCTGTTTTTTTCCACATGCCATGTCATATAATTGTCCGTTATTATTAAGGATATCTAGTGCTGCAACACTCCGAATACTAGAATTATACAGAGTCTTCATTTGCCAGAAACCAAGTATAGAACACGCAAAATGTCCGAAGTGGTAGCAGTAGGACGTGATATTTTTGAAGTGTTGACTGCTTCATTTTTGTTATAAATCTCTGGTCTTAGTCATTGCTCAACTTGAATTGTTTTAGGCTGTTATTAGGCATAATTTCTGATATCATTCCTTAACAAAATGAGATTTCGATATTGTGTGGTTTTAGAGATATCACGATTTACTGATTCACCAATAAAATATGTACCCCATTTTATATCAGTTTTTTAGAATTAGAATTTTTCCCCAGAAGTTAAAGTTATAAGTTCCATACAACAGGCTCTAGAGGTCGAAATATGACAATATATCTTTTTCGCTATGCGATTTGTATTTATCTGCGGCAAATCTTAAATATCTCGTTTGAAAGACATTTTTAATATTTTTTTTATCGTTATTCTTGTTTGTGGGTCAGAATTTACCAACTGGGCCACTTTTAAAAAAAAATTTTTATTTTTTAATGAAATTTTGTTATTATGTGCTAGAAATTAAAATGTGAAATGATTTTTTTTTTTTTGTTGTTGTTGTTGTTATAGGCAATTGAAATTCGGGCAGAAAGTTTTTTTCAAAAGCTTATAACTTTTCAACGGATGCGACGATTTGTATAAATTAAACAGTGTTCGAATCGTATTGAAATAGAGTATAAGTGAGATTTTTTTAAATTTTTAATAATGTATTTTTCAATGTTTAAAACATGTTTATTTATTAAATGTCAATGAAAAACAGCCTTCCCTGTCCGATCGAAAAACGAAAAAAATTATATAAATGTTAAAAATATAAAAGTACAATGATCCGTTGAGAAAACAAATGGATCGCTCTTGACGTAATTTTTATTTATATATTTGTTACTCTGCACAATGGGCTTATAGTGGATTCTGTGAGTTGGAAAATAACTTGAAAATTACAAATATTTAAAGCAGCAACAAAACCACCTCTACGCTCCGTTTTCGAGGATGGTGAACATGATATTGGTGATTAAAATTATTTTGGAGTTGACCCCACCCCTAAAATGCCCAAAAAATTTTTTTTTTAAATGTGGCCCAGTTGGTAAATTCTGACCCTTGTATAAAAATTGCCTAATTGGACAAAATAAGTGGTTAAGCTTTTTTTCATGTATTTTGTAAGTAAAAAATATGCCATACACTCAAATTATATGGTTCTCAGCTTAATCGTTTAATTCTGATCTAGGGCCTTACATGGCAAATTGAATGTTAAAGGCACTATGATTCAAATACATATATGGTATTGCATGAGTAGCAGTATAGGAAATATCAACTTATACCTTCTCTCTTTTCTCGTGACTATTATTTGAAAGATCCTTTCTTTTAAATTATATTCTTAATAAGTCTTATGGCTCGTTTGTGAAAGTCGATATATTTGCAAAAGTCACAAATAAAATTCTGGCCACGTACTTTCCCTAATTGAGACTTTTTGACGCGAATTTCGATTTTTTAATGAAATTTCAGTATACCTAATTGAATATCTATCTCACCAATGTGCTGTATTTTGTCATCCTTTAGATCTTAAATTGCTGTTGATTTTTGGCATACATTGTTTATTTAACGATTGAAAAAGATCACAGAAATCATACCTTAAGAATGCTTGTCTAAGAGAATATGTGATATGGACTCATCATTTAATGACAATCGGTAAGTCTCATGCCTTCTATGTGATTCAGGGGTTATCTTTCAGGATCACATTACTGCAGCCTACATATTTTTAATGATTCATTAAATCAGATATGTGAGTCAAATGTTCGCAAATGGTAGGAAATTTTCTTAGTTGTTAATATGACTCTTACGTTATATCTCAAACTTTAACAGTTTTTCTAAAACATTTTACTTAATATTTTGCATAAAAACGCATATTATGGCCATATTCAATTGAAGAAATTTGCATTCTGATATGATATTCTAGACTATTGCCTCAACCACAAAAAGTTTAAAAACTAAATATACTTAATACCCGATACCTTTCCATATTGATATCATGCACTTTGCGCTATGCTTGCATTTTATTTAAAATCGCAACCTGCACACTCTGCCAAATTATGCGTTGCATATTATGTGTGTCACGTTTTTTGTGCGCTCATCTGTTGTTGATGTTGATGATTTTAATGACAGCTGCTTGACAGTAAATATTTGCCACATTTAACGCATCGCATCGCTGCTGCTGCTGCTGGTTAACACAACCAGTTAACTTGTTATCAAGTGGATAAGTTGAAGTGCGTGCAAATGAAATGCTGATGTGTGTGTGTGTGCCATAAAAATGAAAAGTTTATCATTAGGCAAAGCAGAAAAAAATTAGCTCCAGCATATAAAAACTAAAGGACGCACCATAATCAAAATGATAATTCACAATGATTATATAAACTTGAAATCGGCCATAAAATGGTTGTGACTGTATTATGTATTATGCACAGAAATTTGTTATTGTGTTTCATATATATTGTTCTCTAAATTATTCTATTACATTTTATTTAACAAACTAGCTTACCATTATATAATAAACTTTTTTTAAAGATACAGTTTTGGATAAAATCCTCAATATTAAACTTAAAAGAAAAAATCTTAATATTTTATTGAAAAGCAAAAGATCAGAAAGCCTAAATGTGTATAAATGAAACCAGCGTTGCTAGATTTAATTAAACTTGATATTATCATTCTATTGGAGAGTGCGATACTCTAAAGCAAACACGCTATATTATGTATGTATATAATAAAACGAAAAATGTTTTCTTTTAAGCACGATAGCACGTTACACAGAGTTTGGAAAAAATAAATTGATCTAGAGAAATGCTAAATACCAAAATCCTCTACTTTTCTATCAAACTTCACAATTTGCATTTGAAATTATGATTTATTGGACAGCATGACAAAATAATTGACATCACTCATACGACCTGTTGTACATAATAATTGTATGTGCACTCCAAAAGCAAGTGCGATACTCAGTAAGGGAATCTTTCTTTCAAAAACTATGAAAAAAAATCTAAGAAATTATAATGTGCTATATGTATAAATATAAACAAACTTGAAGCACGAGCAAATGTTATCATATATGACCGAATTTATTCGCGCAAATAAATAATTGGAAATACTTTATCTCTGATGCTTCTTTCTGCCACTTTTTTTATGTCGCCCAAACGAAAATTACATTTCGGCTCTCACGGGTTGAATATATCAAAATTCTATTGCGAAAGCAATTTTCTGCGCCATAGAATTCATAAAAACTTTAATATTTAATTTTGACTATAGAAGACTAAGCTTTCCAGAACATGCACAAAAATGATTCTCTTTAAAATATTATTTCTGCTGGCGGCCTTAGATGCAACACGGCCAAAACCATAAAAAAAAAATATACAAAACCACATATTGATTTTAAACTTGAACAACACGTCGTATGAGTAATATTCATTATTTTATCACAAAATTTAGAACTTATCATTATTTCAACAACAGTCGCAAGTATAATGATACTTTTACTTAAAGTATTAACTTTTGAATTATTAAAAATTTTCACAATTTCCAAAAACTTGCCATTAAAATTATATTTTTTCCATAAATAAGGAAATTTTACGAAACAAAATAATAAGAAATTAACCAAGAAACTTTTCGTCTCTTTTGCAAAAAAAAATATTACGCATAGCGAAAATTTCGCTACTAAATGTTAATTACATTTTTAATAGCAAAAAAAAAATTCTTTTCGCAACTTTTGCTGCTTCTAATTATTAGTCCTTGAGTTCATGAATCCTTTAATTTTTGCGCTGCCATCACAAATTCAATGCCAAAAGGAAGCTTAATTTGCTTAAAAATTATAATTTTTTTAATTTTCAAAAGCTTTGCTGGTGAGTGAGAGCAAAGAACAGCAACCGTTATGCTGATTGCAATAACATCAACGCAACCACCAACCGCTAAGTCAATAGGGAGCTAAGGGATTTCTACTTACAACACTTCATACAAAATTAGCTACATTTAACGCTACAGTGTTTTTTTCTTAATGTGTGCTGTGTAGGAGGACGCGCACAGTGGGGGTGCTATTCAAAATTAATGTTAATGGCTATTGTTAAATAAATGTGTTTGTTTGTGTTTTTTTTTAATTTAAAGTCTATAAAAGCTAACTTTAAAACGTGAGATCTCTAGTGACTATATAAATTTGGCTAGCAAAATTAAATTTCGTTTAAAATATGCTACCTTATTGTACTTTATCTTTGCTTTGATAAAGGATATAGACACATTTGATGACTATCACCATATGTGTCCATTTTGTTGGTCAAGTTTTATCAACTTAAAAAAAAACATCGCTAGAAATCTTACAAAATAACCAAACAAATTGCTTGTTGAATTCAAGGATAGCACTTTTCCGACCTTATACACTTCGATACCAAATCTTTCAATTTTACCATAACAAATTTTTGCTTATCTGATATCAATATCAGTCATACAAATTTACATAAACTACCTAAGGGTATACATCAAAATTTAGGTTTCTGTAAAAATTTCAATCAAAGTAAAACTGAAATTAAGTTATATTTTTAATGTATTGTAGCAGTTTTCCTGAACTTGAAAACTTTGAGAATTTTTGACAAATTGTTTACGTTTTTGATTTTAAAAATAAAAGCCATAATAACAATGCTGTCAAAACTTTATAATAAGAAAAGAATAAGGGAAATAAAAAGAAATTTCATTATATATTTTCTTTCTTTGAATATCGTCTTGCTTGCCTACTCTTAACTTCATTTTTCTGAAGACGATAAAGAACAACTCATGCTGTATAAACACACCGAGAACATACAAACACATGCACGCATACTCATACAAACAATTGTTACTGCTGCTGATGCCACAGCAATAACAAATAAACAACAAAATCTAAGCAACTCAACACTCATATAAAGAAAACTTTTTAATAACATTACCCACTCGGCACAGTGCTTGTGTTTGCTATCGAAAATTATGAAATAAAGGACAGATTACCGAATAAAACTATCTCTATTGGCTATTGGAAATGACACTTAAATCAAAATTTTTTTATGTTCTCAATTTGGTTTAACTTTTTGTATTTAAAATGTAAACAATCAATAGCATGCTGAAAATTTCTTACAAAGTCAAATATCACTACTGGGTTGCTAATACACTTAGTTATATAAATGTATATGCACTATAACAATGCATCATATTTTATTACATTGTGAAAATTTTGAAGTTTTGAGGAAATTGAAAACATTCTTTTGTTTCCTTACTTATGGATGTAACTCATTTCTAGATTTTCAACGGCTTAAGTATTAAATTTCTTTTGCAATTGAGGTTTTTCTCAGATTATTGCCATTGTGCTGTTGGGCTTATTTAAACAGTGTGTAACCAGGCACAATATAATTTTATTATTTACGATTTTTTTTGTTTATTTCAAGTTGCGTTTGTTTACTTTTCAGTGCTAGTGAGTTTTTCCATTTCAAATTTATATCAAGTCCTTGACAAATATGAGTGCTTTTTCGGCTTATTATTTAAATGTAATTAAAAATTTTTATTCAAGGTATGTTTTTTTTACAATTTCAATTGAAATATTTAACAAATAATTTTCTATGACAAGGATGATTGCATTTCGAGTGAAAATTTTTTTTAAATTTCCACGCTTAGATTAGGCTTGAATTGTATCGAACTTGAATAATTAATAAAGTTATTAACTTATGTACGCACAACATTAATTAAATGTTAATCATACGACCTGTTGTAGTTACATTAGTTGTTATTTTCAGAATTTGCAATAAAATTTTATTGCATTTTTTTAAAAATAAAAAAAATTAATTCAACATGTGCAACAATAAGACCGAACCATTTAGATCAACCGATTCTTTCTGGTTATTGATTCCGAGCTAGTTTTTTCCAGTTTCGTAGACAAAATGGGTTGGTGTAGGCGATCTCTTTAAAATAAAAATTAGACTACAATTTCTTCTTAGTCCGGTTGGCTGCATTTTATTCTCTTGACTGAAGATTTGTCTACTATTCTCTCAATGTGTCTGTGTGAATCCATTGAACGAATTTTCATGCTTTTGGAGGACTACATTCGCAACATTACTATATCAGCTCAAATTACCTTATATGAGATTTAGTATTGTATCGCTTTCAGTAGCAACTCCAGTTTTTTGAGCAGTGCTTGCTTGCTTCTCTTGTTTACCTTTGTAAATTAAGAGACTACGTAAATTAAGAACTTACGCTGGTAAATCATTTACAAGCGGGACCTGCAACCATAGTTGTAAGTCGTGCAGTTATGCGTTCTTGATAGTAACTAGTTACTTACAGCATGCACTATTTCACATTGTTATCTCTGTTCGAGCACAATACCTTTGCCTTACCTTACCTTACCTTACCTTACCTTACCTTACCTTACCCTACCTTACCTAAACGTACCTTACCTTACCTTACCTTACCCAACCTAACCTTACCTTACCTTACCTTACCTTATCTTACCTACCTTACCTTACCTTACCTTGCCTTATCTTATTTTACCTGGCCTGACCTAACCTAGCCTTACCTTACCTTACCTTATCTCACATTACCTTACCTTACCTTGCCTTACCGTACCTTACCTTACCTTACCTTACCTTCAAGTGAAATGCCAATATAATAATGTCGTGGTCAGCAGTCATCTCTGCACCGCTAAATCCACACACATGAAGGATGCCGCCTTGCATTGATGAGAGTGTTATCGATTTTGTTGGCAATTTAATCATTTGGTAAGACTAAGCTAAATCGCACTTTCCTTTTGATTTTTTAATGCTCCAATAATAATTCTGCTTTCAAAATAGCTTAATAATTTTTATCTTGCCAAAAATAAAAATTCTTTCCAATAAAAAAAATCTCTGTCTTTATTGTGGAGTTTTAAAATCTTTATCCAATACTTTCCACGCTTAGTATATGCCTCACATATCCTGAATCTACATACAATACACATTTTTTTTTTTTATCTCTACCAAATAATGAAGATCCATGCAATTTTTAGCCAATGTTAGTAATTTAATGAAAGCACTCCCTGTGGCTTGGAAATTGGTCTTTAGTTCGCGCACCACATGACTGTGCAGCACAAATTGCATTTGTGTTGCACAGAGATGCCATTAAGTTTGTTTTAGCCACACAGCGTGCATACTAAGGATTTCATTATTTTTTTATTCAAAGGATGCATCAAAAATTTAATGAGATAAAACTACAAATGCACACAAATGCAACATCTTATGTGAGACTTAAATTTTTGTTTGGTATTTCAAAATTAAGTACTGCAAACAAATTATTTCACAGGAAAAATAGAGCGAAGTCTATGGAAAGCGGGATTTTACCCAAACAGCTAAATATTTGAAAACTTTTGTAACAAGCCATTGTGAAATTGCGCCGTAGTAATAACAAAAAAAAATATTTGTGAAAATGAAGATTTTTGGAGTTATTTTCAGAAGTGAAAACACTAAGACCTTAAAAAGTCTACAGTAAAAAATATAACAAATTTTGTGAAATTTTTCTTTTAAGGAAATAACGCCCAAAATTTTGGTATTCATTTTACTGAATTTTTTTCTTTGCTTTTATTAAATTTATGCCTGTAAGTTTCCAGTAGTTATTTATAAAAAACCTCCAGCAGTTAAAATATGTGGACACGTGTGTATATTGTGCTTCCCTTTACAAAGCTTTAAAAACAAATCAATGGATTTTGCTGCTTTGTTTAAACAATAGAAGTAACCAAATATTGCAATTAGAAATTCCAAACTGCATTGCAATCATTTTTTGACAATTAAAACCCAAAAAAAAAAACAATTTGTATTCCAAAACAATCGTAACAGGATTAAACAACAGAGAAACAAACCAATGGTAAAATTCTAGAAAATCTGATTGCCAACTTGCTCTGGTGAAAGTTCATTTAAAGTCCATTTAAAAAATCAACTCAAATACCTACACGTACTTGAAATTAATTTTGATTTTATTCCATTTTTACTACTTTTACTGCATTGCAATGCAGACAAATAAATGAAGCTCAAGTTCGAAACGGAGACACCGCACACTGCACACATACAACTGATAAGTAAAACCAACACACATACGCTTGCCAACATGCAGCTTGAGGGACATTAAAAATGCATCAATAAAAAGCCACTAAGATTTGCCAAGTTTACAGTTTATCTTATGAAGCAAATAAAATATCGTACACTGCAGATATTTGGGCCAAGTTTTGTTGTGTCTTTGTTAGTTTTTTTTATAGATACTTAAGTGGTTTCCTCTATATTTAGTTTGAAAAAAGAGAAAATGACTTTTAAGCAATAAAAGTAGTTAAACGAAAATGTGCTTTATAAGGGAATTTTTCCAATTTATAACTTGTATGTGTATATAAAGCTCAGTTCAGTTAGAAAAACATCTTTGAACTTGTTTTATTACTCGAATCTACGATGTAATTTAAGTTGCGTTTTTGCACATATTGGATAGTATCTCTGCAAAAAAAAAAATCACTAAAGCCATCCAAAGAAACAATCTCAGACATTTACTTCTTAGAGATATTTTCATTCAAGTGTTGGCCGCGTCTACGTCATAGGTGCTCCATTCGGAAGGTCCAATTTTGGAATCGTAATTGAATCGTAGCTGGCTTATCGACGAAAAATTTTTGACTTCACATCAACCCAAAGAAAACTAGTAAAGGTGTTATCTTCGGCCAGGCCGAAACTCTCATACCCTACACTGCTCTGAAAGTACTTTCCAAAGAAATGTTAAAAAGACGTTGAAAAAGTTGAAGAAGTCGAAAATAATGCAGTAAGGTTCAAAGAGGTTGAAAAAGGTTGAAACAGTTGGAAAAAAATCAAAAAGTCTAAAATATATGAAAACCATTGCAGAAAGTTAAAAGAAATTGAAAAAGTCGAAAAAATGTGGAAAATGTTGAAAGTGATTAAAAAACTCAAAAATAGTTGCAAGAAGTTGAAAAATGTTGAAAAATTCAAAATTCATGAAAAAGTCGAACAAATAAAGAAAATGTTGAATAAAGTTGAAAGAGGTTGAAAAAGTGGAAAATATACATATGGAATATATTAGTAAAAGTTAAAAAGTTGGAAAAGTCAAAAGAATGTGGAAAATGTTGAAAAAAGTAGAATAGAAATGCCGAAAACCAAATATGTCACGCCCACTTATCCAATTCCGCCTACTTTTGGTTCAATTATATTCGTCATTGACTTCCACATACTAAATTTTAGCAAAATAGCTTGCATAGTTTGCGATATATGTCTTTATTAACCTTAAAATTTAGGGCGGTGACACACCCAATGATATAATCGAGACTGATTTAGATCCAGAATTAACTTTCCATAAACAAACCTCTTTTACCAAATTTCAGTATGATTGCTCATATATTTCGATAGATATGCCACTTAAGTTATTTTACTTCTATGGGAGATGTCACGCCCAGTGGTGTTATTTCGCCCGCTTTAGATGCTGATCTACCTTACAGCAAGTTACACACCTACATCTAATTTCATGCCAATTTCTGCAATAGTTCTCTTAAAATATCATTTCCAGCTTTATGCTAATATAGGAGGTGCCACGCCCACTGATTAAATCCCATCGAAATTTAATTAATTTTATAGCTTATAATAATTGACATCTATGCACCAAATTTTATGAAGATTACTCTCATTGCACAATATATATAGCATTAAACGTTTTTTGCTTATATGGGAGGTGCCACGCTCACCGGTTCTATTGTGCCAAATTTTCGTAATAAGATACCTTTTAGCTAGTATATCTGCCATACTAAATTTCATAGCTCTAATTATAACGATTATAAATATTGTGGGCTGTGTCACGCCCTTTAAGGAGTTTGTCCAGTACACTGACGAGGTTTGTATTGATGACTGCTTTCATCATGGTATCATCACTAAAATTTTTATGAAAATCACATGTGCCAATTTTGAGTTATACCGAATCAAAATGTTAAATTGTTGAAAAGTGCCACGCCTACTTTTTCAATTCCGCCCACTTTAACCACAATTCAATTTATATATGATTTGTATCCGTGCACCAAATTTCATCACAATATCTTGCACGGCCTACGAGTTATGGCGTTATAAATGTTAAAATTGAGGGCTGTGCCACGCCCCTTTAAGAGCATTTGCAAATTCAAAACCAAGCCTTATCTTAATTTTGTTCACTAAATCAACAAGTTTCATCAAAATCTCAGCCACTTTTTTTAAAATGGGCTGAGGTATATTTAAATAGAGTATGGGCGGTAGGCGTGGGCGTGAACCGATTTTGCCCATTTTTATATGCAAGCAGTTTGCAAGAAGGTCTGATCTGTGTGCCAAATTTCATTGAATTAGCTTGCTTAGTTTTCCCGTAAACGCGATTTCAACAGACAGACAGACACACAGGCAGACAGACAGACAGACAGGCAGACACACAGACACACAGACAGACAAACAGACAGGCAGACGGACATAGCTATATCGACTCAGGTGGTGACGCTGATCAATAATGTATATACTTTTCTATACGTGCCACGCCCCCTTCTATGTGTTACAAACGGAATGACAAGCTGAATATACCCTCTGTGTAGGGTATAATAACTTATCGATTATAACAAACACAATATTTTTTGTTGTTTTTTTTTATAATAGAATTGCTCTCTTAATAACTCGCTCTAATGACAAATCAGTCAACAGCTTTTGTGTGAAGGTTTGCAAAAACTGTATCCTAAAAAAAAGATATTAAACTTTAAAAACCTAAAAAATATAAATATGCAATATCCGTCATGAATACAAATATGTTGTTTTAAAAAACAAATTATTACAATCGGTTCAGTATACTTTACGCCAAAGCGTTACAAATCATTTCTATATAAGAAATTTTTTATAAATATTATACTCGTAGATTAATAGAAACTTTCTGATTTTAAATTTAAGGCAGTGATAGCATTTGGGTTTTGTGGAAATGTACTGCATTGAGACTTGGAATGTACTTTTCGATGGCGATGGCCCAAGCAAAACATGTGAAATTTATAAAGAAAAGCAAACATAATATGCTTCTTTCTGCGCAGTGCCAAACTATTTACTTATAAAAGCAAACAATTTTGGAGGAGAGCTATCTAGAGAGCACTGGCTTGACATCGCTTCTTCAGATTTTCTGTAGCTAAATATATTCTTCTGGCAATATTCTTTTAATATAAAATGAGCAAGATTTGTAAAACCTAGTTTGTGAAAGAAAATATGAAAAGCACTTTCTCTGCACAAATTTCTTTGCCACTACACTGGACTTAAGCACTTTTTGTAGCATTTCCTTCTGCTTTTATTAACCCAGATAGCGCCAAAACTTTTTTATTTAGAAAGTTGAATTTTATTACAAAAATTAGTTCAAGATCGCTTTCTAAACATTTTTTATTAAATAGCTTTTTTTTCGTATACGCTATAATTTTCCCAATCTAATCTGATTCAATCTGATCTAATCCGAATAGAAATTTATATGCATAACGGCACATTTCTCTCACCTATGATGACGTTTTCGGTGTCCTTTTAAAAGGACAGTGGCGCTATCTGGGTTAAGAAAAAGCAAGGAATAATTTTATTGTACAGTTTTCTTATCGATAGTCTGCAATATATAACTTACCCACATAGCTTTCCACCTTATCACTTTATATCATGTTATAGCTTCAAATTAAAATGAAAATTTATTCAAAATCATAAAATCTTTTATTTATTTAATTACAGTGCTGTTGCCGATGGCGTACTGAACGATAATCCACATCTTGTGTTGCTCTTCTATTTAGCGCAATTATTTCTAAGAGAACTAGTGAAAAGCTACCGGCTGATTCAAGTAGTGCCAATGGATATGTCGGGCTACTATGGTAAGTGTTGATATAAATTTGTGTTTATGTGTATGTATTTGTAACAATTTATTACTGCTGCAGGCAATGAGTTTCTTCACAACACCAACAATTCTTAACGCATTTTGTATTTCTTATATGTAGCTGGTGTGGAGGTCGATTAACCCAGTAAACTAAAGATTTATATTGAAATTGTAAAGAATTTTTACAAAATCTGAAATCTTCCACAGCATTTATTTTGCTGGGCAGAATTACCTTCCTTTTTAAATGCTACTGCAATTAAAGTATTAATTTATTCTATGTGTTGCTACAAATTGATGCTGCTTGCATTTTTAATTTTTATAGCAAATTTCCTTTTCTACTTCAACTTATTTTATTCCTGCTGGCCATAAATTTTACGAGTCACTGCAATAAGAGCCACAACACAACAGCAGCTGTGCTCTCGTTAGCTTTCTTAGTTGGCAGTTTCTTTCAACAAATATAATTTAAGTGACACTCAGGCATGTCCTTTGCATTGTTCTTTATTTGTGTGTGTGCACATTTTCTATATCTCTTACATTGCAAGCAAAGTTTGTACATTGCTGCTGTTTGTCTTACAATTTTCTTCAAGATTTTTTTTAGATTTACTTACATGCATGCATGTGTGTAGGTAAATGCTGTTCATAACATTTGTCAGTATGCGTGCTTGTATGCACTTTTGTCATATGTGTCCTTAACATTGTATGCGACATGTATGGCTTTTATTTTTTAAAGCAATTTATTCGAGTGCACTCATTCACTCAAACACACACACACACACACACACGTCCATAGAAAAATGCAAGTGCTGATTGCATTTGTTGCATTTCCTGTGAATATTGCATACTTTCAGGTGTTTTGCATATTTTTGCACCTCATTGCATATCAACTACGTTGATGCTCAAGGCAGTAGTCACACGTTTATTAATATTGAAAAAAAAAATGTTTTAAATTTACATAAGAGTGTCTACCTATGCACATAAAACTGGATAAAAATTTTTGCATTAACAAAAAGGGTGCAAAAATTGTATTATTTTAAGTATGCATCTAAGTGTGACCGATTATTCACATACATATTCCACATAGGAATAGCATCTACATACTTCTCTTATATTTAATAAATACAAATTTTAAGCATTTCTTTCAGTTGATTCGATTCCTGTTTTTACATAGATTCAAATTACATATATTCACATAATCTACCAAACACACATATAACCTCTCTGATTCAGCTACGAATTTGTTTTGATGTTGCATTTTGAGCCAAGGTAGATTTGATTTACCAAAATCATATTTTCTTCGGGAGCATTTCAGTGTTAATTAGACTAATTTATTTATCGAGTTCAAAGCAATATTAGTGTAAAGATATATACATACATAAATTGGAAACACATATCACATGACGTACATAGTATGTGTAACCTTTAATTTATATTATATTTACGTGTTTTGCTTCATCCACCTAACTTTATGCACTACTTACGAGAGTTCGATACAACTTTTGTCTTCTTTTTTGCTGTTTTTTTCCTTAACATAAGTGAAACTAAGTTATTTACAAGTTCGATAAATGGCCACATATCAGAAACAGTTTTTTTAGCAGTGCTAGTGTAATCTCTTGGACACATTTTTTTGCATAAGATTATATACGTAGTTTTATTGCTACAAAATTTTAACGTACAAAATTAGCAAACTTAAAACCTATGTATCTTGATTAAATTTAATTTTTATTTGCCCAATGTGCACGTCCTTAAAATGATTGCTCAATTTTCCGATCATTTTCTGCGAGTCAATTTTGCTTTCTTTTCTTTTTGCATTACAATGCGCAGCTAGAGCTTTTATTCCCTTTTATCTAAAGGAACTCTATGAATTCACATTTACTGAAAAAAGGCAACGAACGCTAATCAAAAGAACCAAAATATTTAATAAAATTTTATTAAATAAATTGAATTCAAAGAAAATTGAAAACTGTAATATAATTCGAACTTACCATTAAAAAAGAGGAAAATTGCTGTCAAATTATAAAGGGAATTCCCTTGTTGCAGATAACAACTTTGCTGATTTCTTGGTAGTTATGTTTTTTTTTTGTTTGCTATTTCGTTTATTGTTTTCAGCTTTCAAATAACAATAGAGTCGTGTTGGTGAAGAAAAAAGGAAAACAATATAACTATAATGGAATTTTTCCTTATTGAAAGCGTAAAATACGTAGTTACAAGTGAAATCATAGAAAAAATCCAGACAATTTAAACAGCTAAGAAAAAATATTGTAAAAGACAATGAAAACATGAAACAAATTAAAAAAAAATTAAAAAACAATCAGAAAGCCAAAATCAAACAATATAAGTAAGAAAACAAAACAAATGCTGACAAATTGTCTCTTTGTCCTCAAGTGTTGATAAATTAAAATCTTTCAATGTGAACTGAGGCGTATGAGTGACATTAATTTGAATTGTCTTGAAGGTTGAAATAAGAAGTGTGAAAGTCAAATGAGTCCATAAAATGTTTTTCTTCTTGCTTTTGACAAACGTTTTTCTTGCAGCGGTTTAAGAAATTGTGGCATTTTAGTTATTAATGCTTTGTCAATATGCTTTCCTAACATAGCTTGAAATCTCAGTGTGTGTCTTATTTGGTAAAAGATGAAAAAATTCTCCAGAAAATAAAGGAGAAAAGAAAGAGAAAATAATTATGAAGAAATGTAAATTATGAAATAAGGAAAGTGTAATATCATACCTAGTTTGGTAATCAAACCCGGGGAGAAGGTTGACATATAGTAGCTAAAATGTGTGCTATATTAAGAATCTCAACAAATCGTATCATACGAAATGCATTCAAAATTCGATAAGAATATAATTGTGCTATGTTGCGAAGTAAGTTGAGTTTTGGCTAAAAAAATCTGTGTTTTCTCTCCTAGGCCGGCTATCGTGGCTTTTTAGTTAAAGATTTTATCTGGAGCAGTGGATTTCAACAGTTTGGCTTCGTATAGTGCCATTTATACTGTTCATAGAGGAGAGGAGAGGAGAGGAGAGGAGAGGAGAGGAGAGGAGAGGAGAGGAGAGGAGAGGAGAGGAGAGGAGAGGAGAGGAGAGGAGAGGAGAGGAGAGGAGAGGAGAGGAGAGGAGAGGAGAGGAGAGGAGAGGAGAGGAGAGGAGAGGAGAGGAGAGGAGAGGAGAGGAGAGGAGAGGAGAGGAGAGGAGAGGAGAGGAGAGGAGAGGAGAGGAGAGAGGTTTTTTTGCGTGTATGATAAAGGTTTTCTTTTCATATTCACAAACTTTTGTTACCTGTACCAAATTTTAGGAGTCCAGTGCTATTATTGTTACCCATTTTGAAGAATATGCTTCAACCAGATTTTCATTTGTATTATTTTTGGCTTTAATTTAAATTTATTTAACAAATGTATTTAAAATTTTGCTTAGCAAGAAAAGCAAACTTTCATTCAACATAAGTAATTCCAAAAGTTTCTCTCAATGTCAAAACAACAAAGTTAACATATGTTAAATTTTAATTCTACATTAGAAACTTTTCAATTTGGCATGAAAAAGAGGTTTGTGACTTTTGTAAGTAGCTACTTTACAAGCGAAATTTCCCTAATTCCTTACATATGTACATTCAATAAAGCCAAAGAAAGTTTCAAGGAATTTAAGCAGCTTTAATTTGTAATGAAACTTTTTGCCAAAATGTTGCAATAATCACAAACTAAGCATTTGTAGCCTGATTGGAGAAGGCGCGCGCGAAGCAGAGGCGCCTGGAGAGAGCTTTTGAGGTCGGCCGTAACCCGGTAACGGGTTGTTATGGCCACCCAAGTAAGTAAGTAAGTAAGCATTTGTAGCAGCAATAACTTCCAAACAACTTGTGTGCAATTCTTAACCATTTATTTCACTATTTTTTTTTCTGCTTACACCAACCACTTTTGACTTTCTTAATACTTACATTTTTTTACCATTTTATTCTATTCATTGCTACGCTTCAGCAAATGCAATATTTTTGCATTGCTAGCAATTATTTATTGTTTTCCACTTTTTATTCATTTCGCTTATTCTGTGCATTTCAGAAAATCGTGCTGGTCCATCAAATCTGGGAAATGTTATTAGTCAAATATTGCTGTGCAAACAAATAACACCGGATTTCAATCAGGAGGAATTATGCAGCATAACCAAGGACTCACAAGAAATTGCAATGTTGCTGTCGGAAATGCAAGAGTATATGCCACAACACGAAACATATCTGGGTGAGTAATGGTTTGGCAGCGACAATAAGTTAGCACTATTTGCAACAGAAACAGCAGTTCAAGCAATAGCAACAAAAAGTGTTGTTGCAGCAACATCAATAACAATAACATCACCAGCAGCAGCAAGAGCATTGATAGCAATAACAGCAACCAACAGCAACAATAATAACAGCATGAGATGTTTAATTTTACGACAAGCGATATTTTTTGGCCATTGTTATTGCTGTTGCTGTCGTAAATGTTGTTGAGCTGTTGTTGCTGCTATGGATGCTACCGATGATGATGCAGCTGCTGCTACTGATTTTCATGTTGATGATAAACATTTTTATGTTCGCAAATATTGATGTTCTCTTCTTGTTGCTTTGATGAGTTTATTGTTCAACCCACTGCTGATGCTGCTGCTGCAAGTCATTTTGTGAATTTTGACGTTTGTTGACACAATCATCAATCATTAGTTCTGCTTCAGATGGATTCCTTTTCTTATTTTTTATTTTTTAAATGTAAACATTGCTGGCAAATGGAAAAAAAATTGTTGTGGTTATAAATATTGGGGAAAATCAAAGCATAGAAGGATCACATTAAATTTTTATGCTTATGATTTTTTCATAAGAAATATTTTTGTAAGCAAAAATGTGCCAAAAACAATTTTTTGTGCCTTATAAAAAATTCATTACATCATTTAATTTTGAGTACTTCAAATTTAAACTAAGTTATGGTACAGCTTTCTTCTAAAGTTCATTGCAGTTAAAGACAGTCTTCGAAAAAAAAAATGATATATGAGTATACTGGCAGAGGCGTACCGTGAATATTTTGCGCACAGGGCAAGCAGTTGCAATGCCGCTCCCAATCTACCAAAAAAGGATTTTTTCGCTATCAAAAAATTTTGTCGAGCAAAAAAGGAAAAAAAAAGGTCTCAACTTTTAACATTCTAAAACTCTAGCAAAATGAGATATCTTTCGATCGTCCCTCTTTCTCCCTACTTACGCTACTGTCTACGGGCGCATCATATTTGTATGCAGCAGAAAAATTGGTTACTTGATATTAAGTTCCACTCAAAACAGTGAAGAAAAATTTTTCTTTATAACTTCCTCGATGTCCTTAGAATTGAAAAAATATATGTATCAGAGAACTGCAGTGAGTCACTCATCATTTTTGGTATTCATGAATCTGTTGAAACTTTCAGCTGATTCACACAGATTCACTGCTCTTAGAAAATTTTGTGAAACGAACTAGCATTCAGTCTCATGGTGAAGTCTGTGAATGCGAGTGTGTTTTGCAATCACTTCTAGTGAATGTCTTTTCATTTCGTTTCCATTCTTGAGCTACTCATGAAACTCGATTGTATAAAAATTTTGTTTAAGTTTTTTAAAATATGGGAGAAAGGTCGAAAACGGATTTTGGACATCAGTGTAGTATCTCTGGACCATGGAAAGTATCGTTTTTGACCCATTTTCGGAAATTTTTTTTTTGCTCCAATCGATGGAGAAAAGTCAAAAATGGACTTTGAACGTCACTTAGGGTGGCTCCGGACCCTGGAAAGGACCGTTTTTGACCAATTTTCAGAAAATTTTTTTTGTTGTTCAAATCGATGGGAAAGGTCGAAAATGACTTATGTTTACAAATACAAATGTTTTTCTGATACACTGCAGTTATTATTATTGAAATGTTTCAAACTCAGTGAATTCTTATTTGTTGCGTAGTATGATAAACTTAATAATTTGGGAAGATATTTGAGACACATTCTCTTCCTAAGAATATACAGATGTAGTTCTGACATCTCTGTTGGTTCCCAGTCCACTTTCTTATAAATATAAATTAATTTAATAATTTTCCATATCATCTAAATACAACTTTAAGTTCTTGCAAAATCATAAAGCATTATTTAAAGCCGTTTTATATGAAACAAAATGTTATCCCTAAACTCTAAAAGCACAGCCAACTTGAGCTAAAATTGGTGAAAGTAAATAGCGCTATATATTAATTTGCTTAAAGAAATAGTGAAGTCTTATCACAGAGCCTCTTATGCGCTTTCGGTTAAAAACCAGGGCATTTCAGGGCATTCACGACCAGCAACTGGTTAGTACAATAGACTTATGCACCTTATGTGCGATTAGTCAGACGCACGCATAAAATATACGCGGCAAAAGCTCTCTAGCTTTTTCAGAAATAAAATCCTCTTTTGGAAATAGAGCTATATTTATGCACTTATCTTAACATTTTTAAAAATTCATTGAATATAGAAATATTTTTCTATAGTTATAGTACATTGGTTCATATGTTATTAATGTTGTGACAAAAAGTATTTTGTCTTATTTCTAAAATTGCTGGACATGGTTCAATAAGGTGTTCATCGTTCAGATCTTCTATATACCAGAACTGACCAATTGGTGTTAGGTCTACATAAAAGAAATGTTAATGCAAGAGTTTTGTGTGGCTTGAAAATTTTCAAAAAAAAATTATTTTTCATAGATTTTTAATCAAGCGTTTACAAAGAATAAATTTAGTTTTTGAGTTCTGGGATTTTTAGAAATCTGAAGAAAATGCCGCTGTACATCAAATCCAAATCCATTGAGAAAAGTTACTAGTCGCTATTATTTTAAAAATTATGATGAAAAAAATTTACCATGTGCAATGTAACGTAATTGAGGAATGGGCGAACAGAACGGCACATGTACATGGTCGGTCGTTTTGTGTTTTTTGATGAAATCGTGTCCATTATATACAAATCTCCAACTAATTTCAATTTCAGCCAGTTCAAAAAAGCAATATTTTTCATACTTTTTTGATAGAAAAGTGAAGATGTTCTTGCAAAGAGGCACATGTCCTTCAAATATTTATATTTTTTAGCCAGTCGTGAGTGTCAAAAGGGCACCTATTTCATTTAAAAAAGCTTATGGTCGAACAAAACGGCACATATTTCAGATATAAAGTGTAAAGTGTGAAGGGTCGAACAAAAAGACACATGTCTAGTTTGTTCCAGCAAAAGGGCACATCTCCATCCCCCCTCCGTTTTCTCTTAAAGTATTCAACATTTTTAGTAATTTAATAATAGTAGCTCGAATTGACATAATCGTATTAAGATAACGTGATCAGTTCAGAGGCATAAACAGTTTTTTGCGATTTCTAAACGTTTTTAGTTATTGAGCAAGTTTCATTTTGTTCTTCCACTCCTCAATTGTATAATACATTTCATATTTCGGTGCACTACGCAACGCAGCTTTTTTAAATTATAGTTTTTAAAATAATTGCGGTTCCAAAATGTCAATGGACATTTTTCTGTTCTGTTCTGGCATTTTTCAAATTCTTAAGCGCAGCAGAATATGAAAATAATTAATGCTTTAGAAGCAATTTATTAAAAAATTATAAAAAAATAATTATTCCAAAATTTTTATATGCCTAATTAAAGTAAAAAAGTCGAATTAATTTGATTAAGGTTAAAAATCTCCAAAATATTGGAAAAAAATTGTGGAAAGTCTAAAAGGAGTTTGTTTTTAAATTATATGTTAGATTATTAGATTAACATTTCATAGCTGCTACCTGCCACACCAATAATTGTTTGGATTTAAAGCATAAATCAAATGTTTATATTTTTAAATTCACCTTAAAAAAAGAACACGCTGTAATGTGGAAAAGCTAGCACTACACAACAACCAAACGCCACGTTATTTACAATTTAAAATATTTTTGAAAATCCCTACTATTAATTGCAAATAAAAACGTCAACTTTAATGTGTCGTTAAATTTAATCTTGCAATTTTAATGATTGCATACTTTTCTGCGCCACGCTATAACAGCTAAGATTTAAGTTCCATAAAAATTCTGATATAACAACTTGCTAATAAACTTTAAAAGTCAATGCTTCTCTTGACGGATGCATAATTGAATGAAAAAGTTTCATGTCGACGCAAGAAAGCTAAAAGTTTAAAGTTTATGTGAGCTTCTTAGTGCTTATGTATGGGAATCAGTATAGTATGGTATGGTATGGTGTGCGTGAATGAGTTTATGACACAATAACAAACAAAAAAGTAAGTGAACTTACTAATTACATATAAAAATTTTTGCTAATTGTAAAAAGTTGCTGTAACTTTATGCAAACGTTTTTGTTAGCAGCAGTGGCATAGAATGAAAGGATTTTTTTCCAAATAAAATTTACTCATTTTAGAAATAACAGAAATAAATGTATTCGTGCGTTAAAACGTTTTGTTGTTTCTGAAATTACAACAAATAGTAGAAACAGATTGCACAAAACAAAATAGCATTTTTTTTTTTGTAAGAAAATATTTTTTAACCAAAACCATTTCATTTATTTTCTTTTTAATTTTAGAGCGGAATGCTGCTTTGGATACAAATGGACCATGGCCTGCAAAAAGACGACGAAATTCAATTTATAAAAATATGGGACTACTGTGTTGCGTGTCGAGACCGAATTATCTCTGAAACGAAACCTAATGATTATCTTAATGTAGTCGTAATAAAAAGAGAAAGAGAGTATGTAATAGCACAACAACAAGCACAGACAAAATATAAAATCAAGTTGCAAGCGTTCAAATGAAAAGAATTGTTACAGCATATTCACATCATGTTGCATTAATGTTTTAGTACGTAATTGTAGTAGCAGTAGCGTGCAGTGATGTAATAAAAAAAAAAGAAACAGCAATTGAAAGTGTAAATGGAATGCAAAGAAACTACCACACCAAAGGAGCAAAACATCAATTATAGTCATATAAGTATTTATTATTATTAACTTATTAATTAACTTAAGAATATTTACTATTAAGGATTTAATTAAAAGATAAAAAAAATCAACGTCTCTCACTTTCAAAATTATAGTTATAATCATAAATAATTCAATTAACTTTTAAAATTAAGTGCATTATTTAGATGAATGTGATCAACATGTCGTATGAGCAACATTTAATTTGAGTTTTCAATAACTATGATTTAAGCCAAAGTGTTTTTTTTTTTTTAATTTCAATCTACTGCAATATTTCTCCATGCATTTAGTATGCAATATTTAAGCAAAATTTTATGAAAATACATTAAAGGTTCTCCAGTACAAAAATATTGCACCAAGACACCACCTGAAAGGAGTTGAGTAGTTAAGCTTAAATTATCACAAAGTCTGTTTAATATTTTGTAATGCACATCAAAACCATTCCTTTGTACCATACTTTACCAACCGGGCCGACTTTCCCTTTGGCGTTAAGTAGTCGAACAATTTAACCCTCCGATGCGCGGTGACGTATGAGGCGGTGTATATGGAGCGTATGGGGCTGACCAGACCCATACATATTAGAGTGGTTTAAAATATTAAAGTTGTTCCAAACTTCGCATCTCCGGGCACCAAAAGTTTCGTATTGGTGCCAATAAGAACCACGTGAAATTTGGTCCATTTCAGAAGACGCTTGATGTACCCGCCACCGTTTTGAAAACTAGAAAATGGTCCTTAATCAACCGAAGATCATTAATATCTCCCCGAAGCTTCCCCCTAGAGGGATGAAATGTATGACAAGGATCCATTATTTTTTCTTTTTCAAAATTTGTTTCGAACATACTTACCCTTAGGAAGGCTCGCCGGCAAAAATTACATTCATATAAAATTATGAAATTGACTTCCCCCTTTCTCAGATGCCTCTAGAGGAGTAAAATGCTAGACCAACTCACATTATTTTTACTCTCCTAAACTTTTCCCCTGATACACCTACCCCTTATCTGCCACCCTTTTAGGGGTCCCCATAGGAAAAACACAAAAAAATTCGAAAATTTGGAAAAATTATTCATAGCTCCCCCGGAGTGACCTGCAGAGGGTTCATATGTATCACCAGGTCCTTCTATATTTTCTTCTCCAATATATTTCCCGAACAGACTTACCCTCTATCTGCCACCCTTTTGGGGGTGGCAAACAAAACAACGAAACGAAAACAATTCATTGCTTTCCTGGAGTGACGCGTTAAGGGGTCAAATGTATTACCAGGTCCTCCCTTCATTTTTTCCGGACATACTTACCCCCTAACTCAAACTTTTTGTGGGAGCCCTTTCAAAAATGAAGAAAATTTTGAAAAATAATTTATATCACTAGGTTGTATTATATTCATTTTTATTGTGTTCATTGTTTATATAGACTTGCTCTTTTCACAAAAAGGATACTTTTTACGATTTGTAGCATTAACTGTTTTTGTTCTCCATCATTTGACAAAAATTGGTTGTAGTCTTTCATAAATACAATACCTATTTCAGCGGAGTTATTTACGAAAGCTAAACCTTTGCAAAAAGAGAGCACATTTTTAAAATCATCATCAGATTCCCATGTAGATGGATTCTGTATTCAATCCAATACAGAATTTCAAAGCAAATAATAAAAGCAACATTCCAAATTACTTTCTGCGCATCCTGCTTGCATTCTGCATACTTTTTTTACCGTTATTTTCGTAATAACGTTTTATCATAGAAAATATATAAAGCATTCTATGCACATATAACTTTTTCGCTGACAAAGTCAAGCAAACAAAACATTCAAAACACACAGAAGTACAGTCAGCGAAAAAGCTATATGTGCGTACAATGTTTTCATATATTTCCCATGATAAAATGTTATTACAAAGATAACGGGAAAAAAAAGTATGCAGAATGCAAGCAGGATTTGCAGAAAGTAATTTGGAATATTGCTTTTGTTATTTGCTTTGAAAATAGTACCGTAGGCTACCGTGGCTTGGCAATGATGAAAAAAAAATTGACATTTTGATTTTTGGGGAAAAAAATTTTCTGACCTCAAATGTGTTTTAAAAAGCATTAAACTCATATCATTTCTCTCTCACGTTAATACAGATCCACACTTAGATTCTTAGCGTAAAAAAATTGGGGTTTTTGAGAAAATCAGCCTTGTTTTTTTTTTCATAAAAAGCGCTATAGCTCCGCCAATTTTCAAAATTTCCTAAAGATTCTGAGAGAGAATCAGAAGTTCGATTAGAATCAAAAGACAAAAATTAATTATTTCTATTTGGATGAAAATGCGACTATTTTGAACCAATTTTCAGCGGTTTTTCAAGCTCTTTAAATGGTCATTACTTCGTAAAAAATAATTTTCAATCAAATCGGGGGACGGTATATCCTTTAATTACTTTGAAAAACAACATATTTAATCGGCAACCAATTCCGCAATTTGAAGTCACTCCAACTGCATGGTTTGAAATGGATTTGGTCTAGGGTTTTTGGTAAAAGTGAGGAACTTTTGTTTTTAGTAAATACAATTTCCCACTACAAATATATCCGAAAAGAATCGTTTGCTGTTCTATTGCGTTCGCATTAACTTATTTGAGGAAGTCATGGACGGAGATCACTCAGAAATACCTAGAAAAAATTATATACCAATTTGAAAACCTATTGGGTCTAGGAGGGTTAATTGATCGGGGGGTTAATTGACTTCATAGAGTTAACTCCGCTCTTTTAATTATATGTTACTCATACGCCTAGTACATTTTATCAAAAAACATTTTTTCTAACATTTACATAAGTAAGCAATATTAATCAAGAGTATATTTAAAAAATCATTTGCATTTAAAAATTTCGTATAAAATTTATTTAGCAAATAAATTAAAAACCCAAGACTTGTTGATATTTGTAATGGTAAATAAAAACTGTTTGCTCAGCATTTGTGGCATTGGCCAATCTAGCAAATGCAACAGCATATAAATACTATGCAACTCAATGGCCATTGGAGTAAATACAATTCAATTAATTAGGGTTTCGTGTGTTAATTTCATTTAAAAAATATATCGAATGATAACTATCACATTTGAAGCGTCTCTATTAAAGGTATATAATTTAATGAGAAAAAAAAAACAAAAAACCACAAAATTAATGTTAACAAATTAAGTACCTAAATGCATATGAACCAAGCGATTAAATAACAAATTACATACATACATATATGTATATATATTTCATATATAAATTGCATATGCAACTGTGATAAATTTAAATATTATCTCTTAAATCAATCAAATAAATTATGCAAATTTAAAATTCAATTAAAATTAAAACAGATATAGAGATAAATAAGTGCTAAGGACTCAATAATTCTGTTAATTACAACACACAATGCTGTATTTCAATACTAAATAGTTATACATACATACATATATTTGTGCATATGAAAATATATTTATATGTAAATTGTTATCAAATTTATGAAAATGTTTCATTGTTCTATAGCGTTAGTTCATTATTATGAAAAAAAAAAAAAAAAACAAAAAAAAATATGTAAAAGTTAAAAATAAATTAATTTAGTAAATTAACAGACAGAAAAATTCTACACAAAAACAGAAACCAAAATCAGTACACAATTAAATTAAATTGCACAGGCACATTACGATTACATCAGCAAATTATTTATTTTTTATTTCATTTGCAATAATTTAAATAATGCAACCAATATGGATCTACAAAGTTTGTATTCATTATTAAAATTTGTAAATGTCAGTTACATTTGTTTACGTGCGTATGCAGCTGTAAATGTGTGTGTGTTGTATTCGAACAATAAAATTGCCATTTTAATTATTAAATTGATTTTTCAAATGTGTCTTTTGTTTATATTGCGTTTATTATCGTGTATTTTTTTATATAATTATAGTTTTATTGGTTAACATGTTGTATGAGTAATAAATAATTAAACTAATGTGGTTATGTAGCGTTGAAATAAAGGACTTTTAATTAATATTTCTAAAACATTTTTTTGCTTCAAAAGTTTAAATTTAAAATCCAATCATTGGCATTTAAAAAAAAAAAAACTTTCATCACTTTCTAAGTATTTACATTATGACGCTTAGTCTAAATTCTATGTTCGTTTTTATACCCTATACAGAGGGTATATTCAATTTGTCATTCCGTTTGTAAAGCATAGAAGAAGGCGTGGCAGGTATTGAAAAGTATATACATATATTAATGATCAGCATCACCACCTATGTACGTCTGTCTGTCTGACTGTGTGTCTCTGTCTGTCTATTGAAATCACGTTTATGGAAAAACTAAGCAAACTAATTCAATGAGATTTGACACACAGGTAACACCTTTTTCGAAGCTGCTAGCATATGGGCGAAATCGGGTCACGACCACGCCTTTCGCCCATACTCTATGTAAATATATCTCAGCCCATTTTAAAAATAAATGCTGCGATTTTGATGAAACTTGGTGATTTGGTGAACAAAATTAAGATTGGGCTACGTTTTGAATTTAGAAAGACTCTTAAATGGGCGTGGCACAACCCTAAATTTTAACATTTATAACGCCATTACTCGTAGGCCGTGCAAGATATTGAAATTTGGTACACGTATACAAATCATATATATCTTAAATGTATTTAAAGTGGGCGGAATTAAAAAAATGGGCGTGACACTTTATAACAATGAAAAATTTTGATTTCGTATAATTCAAAATTAACACATTCTATTTTTATAAAATTTTTAGCGATGAGAGCAGTCATCAATACAAACTTCGTCAGTATACTGGAAAAGCTCGTTGAAGGGCGTGGCATAGCCCATAATATTTATAAACGTTATAATAAGAGGACTAAAAACGTAATCGTTATGAAATTTAGTATAGCATATAAACTTGCTAAAAGGTATCTTCTTATGAAAATTTGGCACAATAGAACCGGTGGGCGTGGTACCTCCCATGTAAGCAAAAAACTTTTGATTTTATAGATATCGCACCATGGGAGTAATCTTCATGCAATTTGGTGTATAGATGATAGTTACAATAAGCTTTAAAATTAAATAGATTTTGACGAGATTCCATCAGCAGGCGTGGCACCTACATATTGACATAAAATTGTAAGTGCTATTTTAAGTGAACTATTGCAGCAATTGGTATGAAATCTCTTGTAAGTGGCTTACATGCTATAAGGCACATCTGAAGCAAAAGCGGCCGAAACAGCACCAGTGGGCGTGGCACCTCCCATACAATTTAAATTCACTAAGTGGCATATCTATCGAAACATGTGCAATCATAAATTTGGTGTACGAGGAAAGCTATTTGTGGATAATAATCGGACTCGATTGTGCCAGTGGGTGTGTCACCACCCTTAATTTTAAGGTTAATTAAGGCATAAATCGCAAACTATACAACGCAATTTTGCCAAAATTTAGTATGTGGATGTCAATGAGGAATATAATTTATTGAATCAAAAGTAGGCGGAGTTGGACAAGTGGGCGTGGCATATTTGGTTTTCTGCTTTTCTGTTCTCATTTTCCACATTCTTTTGACTTTTTCAACTTTTTAACTTTTCCCAATATATTCCGTATGTACACATATTTTCCACTTTTTCAACCTCTTTCAACTTGATTCGAAATTTTCTTTATTTTTTCGATTTTTTTAATTTCATGAATTTTGAATGGTTTCAACATTTTTCAACGTCTTGCAACAATTTTTGAGTTTTTTAACCACTTTCAACATTTTCCACATTTTTTCAACTTGTATTTTGTTTATTAAAATTCCTATGGCAAAAAATTTGTTCAGTCTAGAGATGTAGAAGTAAAAATATCAATCGACTTTGTATCAAAAGGCTATGCGTAAAAAATGACTTCACTGAGTTATAACTTGTATTCGAACTTGAGGTTTTTTGGTTGTTTTTCATTAGGAAAAATTTTGTAAAAAAGAATTTCCTCTGTAATGGAAATGGCTAGTATCAACCTTTAGGTATTGAAAAGTTTTGCACACTTAGCTTTTTTTAAGAAAAGCGGAGTAAGATCTAAGGGACTTCAAAATTTCATTCTGCAGACTATTAAAATCAAAACTGCAAGCAAATTTTGTTTTCTTTTAAATAAATATTACTCATACGTCATGCTATTCCAATTTTTTTTTGCAATAAATTAATATAATAAAAATCGTTTAAGAAAACTTAAGTGCGACGTACCTGATAATATACATTCAGTTACAAAAAAACATAAGTTTAACATTTAAGTTAAGCAAGCAAACCATAAAAAATCAAATTTCATGAATCAATTTACTATAACATTCATTAGCATTGCTCTGATGTGTCCTTTTATTTTATGAAAAATTATATAAATGTCAAAATTACACACACACACACATACACATATACTCGTTCACTAAAAATGAATGTAGAGTTTAAAATGTTATCTCACAGCCATTCATTAATTAGAATGCTATGCAATTCAAAAGGACGAAGGATACAAAGAACGCGTGGAAATGTAAGAGAATAACTGAACAAGGTCGGCATAGGATTGATGAAAAAAAAAAAACGTATTAAATGAATGTAAATGTTAAGTTGATAAATGTAAGGTTATAGTTTATATGTATGTATTGCAACAGAAAAAATAGCGAATGATTAAAAAAAACAACAATATACACATTAAATATTTAAAAAGCAAAAACCACAAATTAGTTGAAAGCGAAATGAAACGAAAGAAAAATTGATGAAAAACATATGAAAATATATTAAAAAAAACATACATGAACAATGGTATAATAGAGGACCAAATGTAGTTTATTACTAAATAATGAAAAGAGCATAAATGTTAAAGTTATATTGTGCAATGTTGATATATGAAATAATAAAAAAATATGTAAGATCTATATAAAGTGGATCTAATTTAAGAGTTTTGGGATATTTTAACATGCTCTCCACTTATGTATTTAATAAATTAATTGATGAAAGTAAAACAACTTAAACTTAAAATATGGTCCACCCTGGTATACACACGATACCAAATGTCTGTTGAACAAGTTAAGCGCAAATATAAATTTAATTGAAAGGAATCACAATTTCCAGTAGTTCTGTGTGGATTTGTCACAAGGATTTGTTTAACAGCGGCATTATTAATATTCATTCATCACAATAGAATCCATCAATTTTTCTGACAAACAAAAAATTTAAATTTTTTTATTATTTTGTAGTTTTTTGTAATTTGTAATTAAATTTTATACATATCCTCGTTTAAACTGCAGAGCCGTGTAGCATTTTTGTTACAATTCTTTTCTCACGTAGGTAACTCATTTTCGACAGTGCTGAATCAATGTATCGCTATGGAAAAATTAGGAATTTTTTTGTAACATCTTCAACATTCATGACAAAAGCCTACTGTGTACCCTTTGGGCACCACAATTCGAACACCTTATTCGTACTTATGTTAATTTTTGAATCTTTTACCAGAAAAAGGATTCGCTGTCAGATTTGAGTCCCGTAAATGTTCAAGCAGATTTTTGGCAACATTACTCAAAAATTTATACCATGAAATCAGCAAACTCGATGCCAAATGCCTTTGAGTGGGGTCTGAGATGTAAGCGAAATAAAAAGTTTTTTTTTTTTTTTTGAGATTGCAAACTCTTCGAAATTTATCATCCTTGGTTCTATCCCATACACGATTTTGCAGTTTAAATTACGATATTTTTAGTCAAACACAATAACGTCAATTTATATTCTTAAGCACTTTGGTGATAAAGAAAAATTATTGTAGAATATTTATAAAACATTTTAATATCAGTATTAAGCTCATATGTAGGTAAAAATGTACATTTATTTTTGTTTTTATTATTACTTTCAAAAAACTGAGATAAATAGGACAACTTAATAGTGATAACACATATTCAAGCCTCTCAAAAAAAATGCACATGAATGGTTCATTGAAAAAATTGGAAATGCATTCACTGAATACAGCAAAACAATTGGTTTGGAAAATAGAAGTAAAAAAGCTTTTACCAAAATTAGCAATGTAGAAAGGCAACACAGTAGCTGCTAAGAAAGTCAAATTGAAAACTTGTGTTTTCCTTACTTCATCCATATATTTATAAAAAAAAATAAAACTTGTTCAATTTTCTTGCAAAAATCATTTTAAATTAACAAAAAATCATATACCAGATGTATAACCGAATAAAGAGCAATCGCCGACAATGTTAATTCTGTGTTTTCATTTGAAGAAAACTGCCGCGAAATCGCACCGAATGCTTCTTGAAAACTTCGGTGAACAAGTGGCAAATGTTAAAACGTGTGAAAGATGGTTTCAAAGATTCAAAAGCGGTGATTTCGATATCAAGGACAAAGAACGCTCTGGAGCTCCGAAAAAGTACGATGACGCCGAAATGCAAGCTTTATTGGACGCAAAAGGAACTCGCAGAGCAGTTGAATGTGAGTCTGCCGTTTCCAAACATTTACGAGACATGGAAAAAATTCAAAAGTTCGGTAGATGGGTGCCACATGACTTGAACGAGAGGCAGATGGAAAGGCGCCAAAACACATGTGAAATTTTGCTCGCACGGTTCAAAAGAAAGTCTTTTTTGCATCGAATTGTCACTTGCCATGAAAAATGCATCTTTTTCGAGAATCCCAAGCACTAGAGATCCTGGGTAGACCCTGGATGACCGTCAACATCGACTGCTCGGCCGAATCGCTTCGGCAGGAAGACGATGCTCTGTGTTTGGTGGGACCAAGAGGGCGTTGTGTATTATGAGCTTTTAAAATCCAGTGAAACGGTTAATACGGCTGCTACCAACAACAATTGACAGAGAGAACGGCCGCAATATCAAAAAAGGCAAAACAAAGCTATTTTCCTTCATGACAACACTCCATCACATACGGCAAGACCGGTTCGCAATACGTTGCAAGCACTTAATTGGGAAGTGCTCGCGCTTGCGGCCTACTCACCAGACGTGGCCCCGTCCGATTACCACTTGTTCGCATCGATGGGACACGCACTCGCTGAGCAGCGCTTCGATTCCTACGAAAATAAGAAAATTTGGCTTGATAATTGGCTTTTCGAAAAACCCAAGGAATTCTATAGGCGTGAAATTCACAAATTGCCTGAAAGATGGGAAAAATATCTTGAAATAAACGTGTTTTTTTTTTTAAGAAAAAAACGACATTACTGTTAAAGAACACAAAATACGACCTAAAATTGATATTGATTTTGCTAAAATTTCATCTAAAAATCATGAGATTTTCATTTCAAATAACTCGACAAAATCTTCAAAACAAATTAATTCAAAATCATAATAAGTAATCTTCAAATAATTTAAAATATATATAAAAGCACGCTGGGAAACCCTAAAGTTGCATCTCTCTAACAATTCATGGTTGTATGAATTCAAAATACGTCACTAACCATTATCCTATAAAAAAAATATAGAAGTACTCCAGGTGTTTTTTTTACATATGGCCTTTCGTATATTCAGGGGAACATTACAACACGAATTAATTTTTCTCATCAATATTTCTTACGGCGTGTGAAAGTGCTTTTTGATGGTGTTTAACCCAGCAGTACCCAGCGTATGAAATTTCATACAGTGTTTGAATTCTGCACATCGCTATTTTTTTTCAACAAACATGGTAGTCGGTGATGACATTTTTGAATTTTTTGGTGTAAATATTTTCAATAAACAAGATAAAATTTTTTTTCTAAATTTTTTTTTAGCAAAATGCATTGTTTTTTAGTGATTTTTCCAAAATCGCATGAAAAAATTTTTTTTTCTGGGAGCTGCTGGGTTAATGTGTTTTTTTTTAACGAATCGTGTACATACCTATTTTTTGTCCAAATCTAAGTTGATAATTTGGAGTACTGTCTCTGGGTTGATGTGCTAGTGCTCAGAAACTATCGCGATATTAGTATTCTCATTCTCAGATGCAATCTCGAACTGTTTTTATTGCATCGGCAGTATGAGTCACACGAGATTTTGTATGGCGAATTAATGACCTATGGCACATTGTCCGCATAGTCAGCATTATGTACGGCTTAAGACTACGAACCCAATAGTTCAAAACATAGCGCGGTTATGCTAATATAATGCATAGAATGGCCAGGGTTCAAAATAACCTAAAACTAGCTGATAAGGTTTTGTATTTGAATATGTAATAGCCGAAACAATGTATGTATGTCACCCATTACCAAATTAAAGTGGTTCATCATGTTTGTGTAAGAAAAAGTATGGATCGCTTTGTAAACTTACAAGAATATTGTTGTTGCTAATTACCGTATGAGTTCAGTTGAATATTTTTCAATTATAATTATTTCATTTGCTAGTGTTGTTTTAAATAATACTTCTTCTATAAGTCAAAGAAAAATTACATATTCCAATTTTTCTCCCTCTATTAAAAATAAACGATTCCCATTAATATTTTGAAAAAAAAATTGTTATAAACGATAAATGTATATTACCTACAAAATGTACATTTTTACACAACAGCACACATATGCATACATTTATGAAAAAAAAAAACAAAATAAAATTATTTTACGGATCAACATAAATTTTAAATAACTCCTCCATTTATATTAAAAATGTCAACGTTAAGCAAAAGATATAAAAATTGTAATATTTTGATGATATTTTTAAGTGAACATATTAATAATAATTTATTCATTTAATTCATAGTCGTATGTTAAAATGGTGCAAAATTAAAAAGATTAAAAAAAAAATATTAGGATTTTAAATTTAAGTGTATTCCACGATTACTCTAATTATAGTTAATTTAATTTTCTATTGCAAAATTAATATTGTAACTAAATTAAATTATTTATAAATAATTGTTAGTAGCGCAAAAAAAAGGGAATTCAAATAAACGAGAGATAATTAAAAATTAATTCAAAATAAAATGGTGCATTTTCAATGTTTTGTTTCAATTTTTTCGTAATAATTTAAAATGTTGGCTGCTATTTATAATTGAAAGTGATAACAATTTTCATAAAAATGTTTTTCATTTCGAAAATACACACGGCTATAGGACCATATTTTCGAATTGCATAGCGTAATATCTTGTGTACCCTTTAAAATGGTGCAATCGCCAATTTAACGAGTCAATCAACTTTATTTAGCGAAATTTTTTCTGTTTAAACTTTTTTTTGTCGAACTTTTTTGTCGTCCTACTTTTTTAACGTTCAAATTTTTACCGTCCAACTTTTATGTTGTCCAACTTTTTAGTTGCATAATTTTTTTTTCAACTGCACATCAGAAAACACTTGCTATTTACAAACACATTTTACAGCGCTTATCTAACAAACTTTTTATCTTTATTACTTTAAAGAAAATCCTAACGATACTACAAAAAGAATGACACCTCATTTGCCAAAATCGATGCAGTACAAATGATGCAATTGCATTTTAAACCCATTAATACATTGCAGTGTAATGACTGCCAAATTTGCGCCTAAAAGATGCAATATTTTTCACAAAATTTAATATAATTTGTAGCATACATATGTGCATATGCTGATTTCTGTCAACTGCTATTGAATTATGTTCGCCTGGTACTCGATTGCAGCCGCCAGTGGCAGCAGCGTTCAAAAATACATACCAATGAAGTGCAAAATACCAGGGCAACATGAACTGGTAGCAAGTGAATTTTGTATTTATATTTACTTTGCAATATCTCGGCTATTATTGTACAAAACCGATTTTGATAAGTGAAGTGTCATAGGTTTTGCAATGTATTGAAGATTTTTATGATGTCATTAGTGATTTGATAACTTGCCAATAGATGGCGCTGTAAGCAAATTAAATATACTAATCGCTATAATTCACGAGTTTTGTCGCTTTTTTGTGGCATCGTAGTTTATGTATAATACTTTGCAATTGTTGAGCGCGCAGTGTTGCATGTCGCACCGTCTTATTGGAACCAGAAGTCTTTCAAAACTTACTTACGCATTTGCGGTGACAAACATCCACCACTATCGATGATCATTGACTGTCTCACCAGCTCTGAAGAAGAATGGCTCTATGATAGACCGGCGAAAGCAATAACTTTCTCAACGTGCAATGGTGTTTCGTGAAAGGTGTAAGGATTATCGGTACATCAAAAAGCGACAAAGAGAGTGAAATGAGTCTCGTTGGTCATCAGAATTCACTCCCAAAAATTCGGCTCAGTTTCAACCACACGAATGATGATATTTGCGGCTTGTTTGTTTCCAATAATCTATGAGTCAACTGCACTTTGTATGGGAACATAAGAAGATCTTGCATCAAATTATCAAATTTATGCATTATTTCCATTCAACAGACTGAGGTGGCGCATCCTATGTTTTGATAGCCCTGACAAGAAATTAAGTTTTCCATTAATCCTTTATTTACGATTGCGAAATTTGGTTCGTAACAAAAAAAAAAATTATTAGGTTTTTTTTTTCCTTCGAATATTTATGTTAGGGGTGAATATATGAACTTTTTCCAACATCCAATTTACAGCATTCCTTATACATCTCTTTTGTCTTGTGAAAAGAAACACATTATTTTTACTGATTAAAAGAAAAACTTAATAAAATTTATTTCATAAAATAAATTTAAAACAGTCTATCGCAAGTAATTAAACTAGTAATTATTAAATTCATTCAATTTAAACATTTTACAAATATTTACTTAGTTCATTGCTGCATTTCTTAGAGCTACTAAATATAGTACGGCAACAAGAGTATTATGTAGATAGCATGGAATATGCATAGAACAATAAGCGAAATAAACGGAAATTTCAAGACTCAAAACAAACCGAAATAAAAGAGATCAAAAAAACCATTTTTGTTTTTTTAAATTTTCAGCATTTTATTTTTTATAATCATATGTTGATGTAAAGAAATTATATTTTAGAACAATAAAAATATAAAAATTAAACTTAATATTAATGAAAAAATTAGGTAGGTAATAATTATATTTTAAAAAAAAAAGAAACACTTCACAAAAGTTTGATTTTCACAGAAAACCCAATGTAAAAGAGCTCTTCTTTTTTGTTTGTAATTTTGTAACGATTATTAACTAAATCCATGATATGAGTTGATTATTTTTCAAATTTTAATAATTTTAAACAATTCAAGATTCAATTTGGTGCTTTTTTACCAATTAAAAAGAGAAAAAAAAATTATTAAAAACAATAAGTACAAAAGCAAGCTAGAATTTAATAAAAAGATAAAATTTTGCATGTTGCCAATTAAAGAAAAAAATATAAAAAAATTATTATAATCATTGCAAGCTTTTTTGAGAGTTTTGGAATTTTTAGCAGTAAAATTCGTTAAGAAGTTTTTAATTTTAATGTATTAAGTTTAAGTAATTGAAATGCAACAACACAAAAAAATCTATATTTTTTACTTAATTAATTTGGCAGAATATCATTAAAGGTAACATATATTCATAATGTAAATAATTAACGTAAATTGAGCAAAAAGCGCTTAATAATTTTAATTTAATTTTATAGTATTCATTTCTTTTAGTTTGAATTGAACTAAATCATTTTGTTAAACATTTTCTAGAAAAATTTCATTAAAATGCGCATACATCAAAAATATTTCTCGTTTTTTGTGATTTTTGATTTCTGTTTTTTTTTTCTTTTGTTCGTAATATTTTTCAACAAAATATAGTTTTATATTTTCTAAACTTCTTTTTAATTCAATTTGTGTAATTTAAACCTGTTAGTCTTTTCCTTAGAGTGTGTGTGCGCACAAGCGCATACAAACTTAATTCTAACACATCTTTTTACAATAGTTTTTTAACATATAATAGTACATAATTATATAATTAGTTAATGCGTAACACATACAAACTAAAGCTTAGTTAAGATTTATATATTACCCTACAAAAAAAAAAAGGCTTAATATTAAACTCAGCTTAAATTTTTGTTTGTTTTAGGATTTTTCAAATTTAAACTAGACGAAAACTTAGCTGAACACTTAAGGCTACTTAAAACAACAAAATAAAAGGAGCAGAAAAATTGTTTTGCTTTTGTTTCGACCAAAAAACAATGGGGTACAACCTCAATAAGAAAACGAAAATCGGGTAGCCAAGAAAAAGTTTAAAGTTAACAGCACTGTAGCTTTTTCAGCCAATTAAAACATATAAAATTAAGTTTTTAGCAAATTTTATAAAATTCTTACATTGACAATGAATAGTGCCGTTTGAAATTTTGAAAAGCGCCTAAAAAAATATGCAATGTATTTACACAATTTTGTGCAATTGCAATTTCATAGCATTTTCCATTGCATACTTTTAGTGTTTTTTATATAAAAATTATTTTTGTAGCCAAAAAAAAAAAACATAATTTCTGGTAGACTATTAAAAAAAACTTACAAAAGAGTAACTAAAAACGTTTTAAAAAAAAATTCCTTCAAACTTAAATTTACAGTTTATACTAAAACACCAAAATGTTGCTTGTGCTGTTGTGTTGTCACTGTAGCGGCGGCTGCTTTTTTTTATTCAAATTTTGTTGCTTTTGTTGGCTTGAAATTCGTTTTCAATTGTTGATTGCATTTGCTTAATGGTACAGCAGCAGCGGCAGTCATTGTTGCATTTGTATGCAATCATGTGTGGGCACTCGCTGAAAGCTGCTCCAGACGCGCGCAGAGTTCTTGTGCCAAACGCAATTGTGTCGCAGCAGCAGCGCAGGATGAATGCGAATTTGTAGCGGCAGCAGCGGCGGCAGCAGTATTGGCGGTTGTCTGTGGATTCAAATGTAACGCAGCTTCTGGATAACTGGGACACACACCTTGCCAGCGAGCTTTGCCACAAGCATGGGACTGTAAGAGAGAAAATAAAAGTTAATAAAATTTTATTTTAAAAGAAAGTTGATTTAAATCTTTGCTTTAAGTTTGATATAAGATATCAAAAAGCTTATATTGAAACTTTTGTACATTTTTTGGAAGCTTTTTTAAGGAAGTAATGCTCTGTTTAATTTTGGAATATAGCGGTTGTGTCTAGTGTTTTGTTAAAAATTAGGTGATTATTATTTTCGATTTATAAATTAGTATTGACTCAGGAGTCTTAAAAGTTTTGCTTTTAAAACATAATGTTGCTTATGATATACGCCTTGCTCTTTTGATGGCTTCACGGCCATTAATATAAATTAAATTTTCTCTAAAAGCATTTAATAGCTGACAAAAATGTGAAATTTTTGGAAAACCAATTAATAACGAAGCAGAGCAAGATATATTTTAAAGTTATGATAACATGTCGTATAAGTAACATTTAATTCATACAATAGCTTTATTATCAAAGTGAATTTAATTTAAGAAAAGGTAAATTATTTTCAAGAAAAAACAACATACATGCAAAAAGCTTTTTTTACATTAATGTAATTTTAACATAAATAAAAAGCTCACTACAACAAAAGTTTCATTAACAGCGAAAAAGCTATATCTTATTTTTACTCACCATAGTGAAATCCCGCTTCCACTGTACACCACACTGTCCATCACATAATGGGCAGGGGCGTTCTAAACTATAACCGCCACATTCACTGCAATCTAATGAAACATGATCATCGGTCCAAGAAACACCACATGTAAAACAGGAGCCCATATGTTGACGCAACTCTTCAATGGTCAAAACATTGTCAACTGAAATTTCAAAAGGGCTGCCTACTAAATCGGACAGCGACGAAGACATGCTGATGCTGCTGCGTCTAAAAAGATAAAAAATAAAAAATAATGAACAATTAGTAACTGCAGTTTGGAGCTATAAATTTTACAAAATAATACTTAAAAATTGCAATTATGAATGAAATATTTTTTCTATGAATTGAAAACAATTAAAGCGCTCACTGTAGCGTAGCAACACGTTTTCAGCTGAAACAAATGCCATATAATTATAGTTCATTATTAGCTTTTTTTCTATCAGAAAAAATATTTAAATAAATTATGCATTAAGCATTTTTAACTACGATGTACAATATAAAAACAGAAACTTTAAACTTATTAAAATAAATTATACAAATAGTTCATTATTTCATTTGTACATCCCGTAATGAGGAAGCAGCCGGACCAAAATCAACCAGACCAAAAAGCGACTCATCTAACGGTTCAGCATTTTTGCATGATGTCAGAATTTGTAAGCGATTTTTATAGTTGTGTTATATTTATAAATAAAACATCAAACTAATCAAAAATGTATGTCTGTCCGCACGTTTGTTTATTGAATAACGCCTCTTATTGTTGGCAAGTTCTGAGTATAAAGCGTTAGCTCACAGGCGTTGTTTCAAATAAATTGAAAAATTTACGCAAGTATTTGCATAAAGATACTATTCAAAATAATGTTAATTTTTTTTATTTCAAACAAAAGCCGCATAGTTTCCGCCAATTCAAAGTATTTTAAATATTTTACAAAAATTTGGCAAGAAACTATTGTTGAAATTTAATTTTTATTAAAAATTTTTACAAAATTTAATTTCACGCTAGAAATTTTCTTTGAATTCATTAAATTTTTGCATTTTTCTTGCGAGGCCAGCAATTAAATTCAGATTTTCTTTCAAAGCGTTTATTATATAATAAAATAGTAAAATTTACGGCGCTCTAAGCAATATCGGTGCGAAGAAATTTGCAATTATCTGTCATATTACATGTCGTATGAGCGACGTTAAATTAAAAGCATAGAAATTTTGTTATCTCTTGTGCTCTAAGTTTGATAAATGGCCGCTTTCGCCTTGACCATTAAATTTTTGACAAATTATTACCAACAATTTTATATAATCAATATTTTTTGAAATATATGATGAAATATTTTGCTATAACTTATGCATGTTTACGAATAATGCCATTATCTAAATAAACATATTTAATTTATTATGGGTGCTTAGAAAAGTTCTACGCCATTTAGATAAAAATAATCTCATATTCCATACGCAAAGTTTGTATAGTTTGAAACTGCTATTTAACATCGCATTATATTTTGACGTTATCTAGCAATTGTCTGATGCAATTTTAACATCATAGCACACTATAATAGCAATAATAACAAATCAATCATTAAATAATTTCTGCTGCTACAAATCACTTAGCAAGTGCTCATGAATGAAATACGTTTTAGCTGAGGCACCAAAGTACTGCGCCACTTTTTTCTTTTTTTGAAAGGCGCCAATTTAATGCTTATCAATTGCGGCAAAAAATAAAATCACTTCTTCCGCAATATAGCAACGAAAAATACTGATTTCTCTGAAAGTGATAAGACACAACTGTGTACTGCAAATGCGACAAAAACAAACTGTACACAATGTAATATGCGATTTTCGCAGTAAAGAAAACCAGCAACGGAAGTTATCAAATACAGTGCAACAGCACAGCAGCACCGGATAGTGATGACAACAGGTATGAAATTGAAATTGAAATTTTCAATTAAAAGTGTCACCAACACAGTGAATGATAAATGTTAATTAGTTTTAATTGGGCTGAACGTCAAAATTTTCATTACTTGCAATTGATAAGATTATGAACAGCGCGGCGTGACTGGACTGTACTTGGCGATTATTTTGCTAGAAATTTTCAGTATCGATAATGACTATGATGATTTATACTCATTTTCTAAATACATATATATTTTGTTTTATTCACTCTAAGATTAAGTATACATTCATTGTACTAATGATAATTCATTGTTTTATATAAGCTTTGGCGATGGCTCACGTGAGTTTGAACTTTTTTGATAAGATTTTAATATAAATTGATAATTATATTTTAAATTTATTTTTATTTCTCAATGACTATTTGGGCTTATTATAAAATGTGGCTGGCGTCTCAAATAAAATTAATCAGTAATTAAATGGTATTTTATTTCTAAATAAGTGATAAGAAACTGTAGGGCAATAATCAATAAGAAATTGTTGGATAATGGCATGCGACTTGCCTGACACTTTTACTGGAATGCTTTAATTTGTTTGATTTTGAATGGGGAGATTTTATTAGATAGAGAAAAAAATGCGACATAAGTGTCATTTGTAAATTTTAGGCCGAGAATTCAAGGAACTAGCAATATTTTAAGTTTATACAACATGTCGTGTGAATAAAACTTAATTTTCCTATTTTATATAAATTTATTTTAAGTATTCAAAACTTAAGACAGCGATTGCTAGTGTTCGATGCAACTTAGAATGTGTCTATCTTTAGCAATATTACAACACTTGAGCGCTGTATATTATTTCCAATTTTGTTAAATGGCTGCTTTGCTTTCTACACTAAATTCAATGGCGAAAAAATAAGCAAAAAAAATTTAATGCAATAAAATTTCTTGGTATAAATCAAATGCGCTTACAGCATATAATGATAAAAGATTTTCAGTTATATCACAGCTATGATGAAGCTTATATCACACAAAAATTTAATTATGACAAGCGATGATGTCTAACTACTCATCGCTATTAATTTATACAACAAAGAAGCAATTATAAATAAAATGAAATAATAAAAATAAAATGAAACCACCTTAAGAGGTGTGCAATTTAAACAGAAAAAAAAATGCAACCTTGCAGTCAGCTTTGATGACAATGATTAGTCAGCTACATTTTTTTTTTTTTGCAACTAGAAAAATTAATGACTTCAATTAAGCACCACCATATGTATAATTGCATTCTTTCACTTCTATTTTCTATGGTTTTTTTTTAATGAATATTTACACATTCTTTTTTTATTTTTCTTTTTAATTTTGTCTCTTGTGGCTTTTTCTTCACTACATTAACAATTATATATTATTAACATTGCACAATGTTATTATTGCATACAATGACTTGCAGCAATGTGGTTGGTGTGTAAGTGCGTGTGTAACTCTATTAAATAATTGCAGGAATGACATTCTTTGTGTGAAATTTTATTTTGCATTATCATATTGAATTGCGGCGCCAATTGTTTGTCGCCTTTCTTGCGTCTGGTCATGTCGGCTATATACTGCTAAGATTTGAGTCTGTAGCAGTTTGAGTGATATTTAGTTTGGAATGCAAGGCAATAATTACGTAGCATTTCAATGTTTAAGCGAGCGCAATAAAAATTTTGTAACGAGAGGTAATAAAAATTTAATGAACAAAATGCAAAACCCAAAGCAATAAGGGGTTGTTTGTATATAGAATGGATTTTAATGCAAGATGCAAAATGTATTTCTTCAAAATAAATATATAGTTCAAGGCAGGGGTGTCCAAGGCAGCAAACTGAATGAGCCAAGAACTTGGCTTAATATTTTTATTTTTTATTTTTTCTGTGTGTTTTTTACGATTTGCAAAACATAAAAGTCAAACCTTTTAATTTTTGTTTTTTTTTTAAAACCTTTTGAGCTCTTAACTGCTGCTTAGTGGACACCTCTGCTTTGTTACAGTTATTTAGAAATGTTAATTTAAAATTTATATTTTAAATGAAGAGTTATTCATAAGAAAAGTCATTCATAGGAAAACTTACCCAAGTGGACTGCAAATGTCAGCGAACTGTGGTCCATGTACACTGGCTAAAGACATTGTTGTTGGAACTGCAATAAAAAGAGAGAAAAATGGAAATTAGAATTTTAATGTATAATGTAGAAAAAATGTAAATAAAATTATTAAAAAATTCTATACTTTAGAAGAAAATATATGAGCGATTTCTGATATTTATAATGCGTCACAAAGGACTCATTTTTCAAAGTTTTTATAGAGTTCACAACTTATGTATGTTAACATATAGTTAGTGTAACTTTTTTTGTTTTAAAGGACATGTACTGTATGAACTTTATAAGGTTGACCTTTCAGACTTTATTACTCAATTAAAATTGTAAAGTTAAAATAGAACATTGGAACTTTTGGAGCCTCAAACTGTGTGGGTCTTGTTAGTGACCATTATTTACTCTAAGTTAATTTGCAAAAAACAAAATATGAGGATTATTATTTGTAAACTTAAGATTTTTCTGCAGTTGAAACAAATTTAGGGAAATTTAAAAATTTTTGGTAAGAAATAAAATGAAACAAATTTAGCAAAAAAAAAATGGCATTGTTTATAATAAAATGATTTTTATTTATAATTTACATAGGCGTTTAGTAAAAATTTAAAAAAAAATAATAAAAATGCTTTAAAAAATAACAAATAATATTCGTTGAATATTTTTATATCTTCGAAACAACATTTTAAGCCTATTGTCAGCTAAACAACAACAACAAAAAATAATTTAAACTGAATAAAATACATCATCGAATTCACGTAATTTGCAATAAAATGCCATAAAAATCGAATTGTTGTTTTGTCGTTTTTTCAAGTGATCTTGCCGCCACCGTCGCTAACGACCCTCACGTGATGAAAGTGATCGTTTTTTTTTTTTGTTTTTTCGTAAAAATAAATTTTTATTTTAACGTTTTCATACGTAAGTGATTGTTGTTTTGAAAGTTCAAAATATTGTAAATGGGTACATATAAAAAACAACAATGAAAATAAGAAATTTTTTTTTTCTTCAAAAATTATTTATTCGTCTTTAAGGAAACACCTTGCAAAAGTGAGAAAACTTTAAAAAGAAATCTGACGAAAAAAAAAAAACAGATTGAGTAAAGACAAAGCAGCAAAAAGTTTAAAAAAAAAAAACAAAAAATCAGCAGAAGATTTAAAATTTTAAAACTTGACGAAATTAATCATAACAAAAGAAGTGATGATAAAAGAAGAAGTGGTGGGAATGACTATTTGCGCTTGCTCATCTCTAGCAAGTTTAGTCATGAAATTTTTCATTTTGAAGGTTTTTATTTTTCGTGTCGAGAATTTTTTATGTGTTTTTTGAACCCAAAATTTAATGCCTTGAAAAACGGTTAAATGATTTGTGGAATGTGTTTACGATGAAAGTTTAAAGTAAGTCAAGAACATGGTTAAAAAAAATATTAAGGTCTAATAGGAAAAAAAAAAATGGCAAATAAATTTGCAAGAATGTGGAGTGAAGTTTGCAATTGAAATTGCTGCAACTTTTAAAAGACGATTTGTGCTGCAAAATTTCAGTTGCAAAAATGAAAAAATTTTATGCCAAGAATCACAACTTAGGCAATACAAAAATGCTTTATTTTAATAGTAAAATTATCATGATTTCTGTTGCATACTTTCAGACACATTTCAACATTTAAAGCATTTTTGTTTTTGTTGCATAGTGTAGTTAAGTTTTTTTAATTAACCAGTTTATTAAACATTGAACTTTGAACAACATCATTCAGCCAGCGTCTCAGTTTTGTTTTTATTAAACTTTTGATATCCGTTATAATTAATGTTCGACTAGCGCTACAAAAAAAAAACAAAATACAAAATATTTAATAAACAGCTTCATTGAAAATGTTGGCTGATTCACAACTTCTTAACACATAAGTAACAGCATTCAGCAAATAACTGGAAATGCTTTTGACTCACAAGCTTAAAATTTTTTTTTTTATTTTTTTTAAATTTATTTTGCCATGAATTAAGTTTTTGTTGTAAATTTTTTACCTAATTTATTTTACAACGCTACACTACACTACACTGATTGTAGCCAGTTGAAAGCGTTTTTTTAAAGTTGGTCATAATGGCGCCGCTTGTAAGCGTTAAATTTGTAGTGACAAAGTGAATATTATTTTAAGTGTGTGTGTGCGCGTCAAAAGTGTGTATGTCAAATAAACAAACAAAAATAAAAAAACTTTATGGTTTGTAGCAGACAAATTGGCCATGCTATAAAACGCAAATTAGCCAAGTGATAATAATGTTTATTTCTTTTTTTTTCGTGCTGGCAATTAAGGCCAATTTTTTCCGCAACTTAAAAATGATTCGCATTTTTATTTTTTTTTGCTGACAACGCTTTTGTTGGCTGAAAAGCAAAATGATGCGTTAAATGAAATAAATGGATTAGATTTTGAAATTAATGCTTGGCAATATATATTAAAATTTTAAGTTTTTTTTTTTTTTGCTATTAGAAAATGTTAATAAGAAATTCGTTTGTGCTATGCTGCATGTCCTAAAAGTATGCAAAACTATTTACCATACTATAATTTTCTAAATACTTTGAAACTTTAATTTTTAAGTATAAAATATGTGCTACATATAATAAATATTTTGCGATTTTGTTGTCAAACTTAAAAACATTTTACTTTTTCTTTACATTCTAAATTCGTGTTTCTTAACAAAACAAAAATAAAAAACAGCAAGAAAGCTGCTGACATTCAAAACACGCAAAGGGCACATAAACAACAACAAAATGCATGAGCAACCTGCACTAGCAGCGCTAAATACTTTGCACAAAAAGCCTTTGCTTAAATGCAATGCAATGCAAAAGGATTGCTAGTATATTTTTAGGCGTGGCACAAAAGCCTGCAGTTGACAAAAGCAAAATGCTTTTTGATATTGATATAAGAGTAACCTTGACATAATGAAAATATTGCACGGCATGTGGCTGCTGTTGTAAAGTGCGGTATAGCCACTAAATGCTGCTACAAGGTCAACATAATGTAATGAATTGTGTTGTTAGAATGCACATTTAAAGTGCACTTTTTAGACACAACATAAAGTTTTTGTAGAGAAAAGTTTTATTTGTAAGTCTAAAAACAGAAAAGTTTATTAAAAATAATAAATTGCTATAATCGACACAACAGCTATTAATAACAGCAACAATTTCTATTTATTGTTTTTATAAACGTGTCCAAAATTATCTTTATTTTAAAGCTTTTAAGTGTTTAAATGTGTTCTCATACATTAGCTTGCTATATATCAAGCTATTAACTGCACAAATTGTTGCATGTTTATACCATGTATCACAAGTATGTAATTCTCCTTTAGTTTGAGGCCAGCTGCTACAATGGCAACCTTCCAGTTCAGGGTTTCTTGTACAGATTTTAATTTTTTAATTAAATAGAATACAAGGTATTTTATTGTGTTTTGTAATTTTGTTACATTTAATTGAATGAAATATATTGGCTAAAAATCGATTAAGAAACAGTAGTGGGCAAAAAGAAAGTACAGCGACAAAAAGAAAAAATTTTTGTTTTAGAGTGTGCTAATTTTATGTCCACAACTATTTTCATACTCGATATCAGCATAAAAAAAAAACAACATAGATATTTTATCAATTTCATTAATCAAAGTAGGCTACTTGAGTTGATATTTAATTGAAAGTTAAATATATTAAGTGAAAAGCGTTGAATTAAAAGTAGTAGACAAAAACAAAATAGCACAAGGACAAAGAAAAAATTTGTTACTGTAAAGCTTACAGAAAAGTCACAAGTACAATTCGATTAGAAAAATGTATTTTTTCTATCATACTGTACGCGCACTTTTATGCGTGAGCAGTTCTTTTCTTTAAGTAATATGATTATTGGTATCTTATCATTCACAGCACACATGTCGTGCTATCATAGCAAGATATATTGAAGTTTGATGTCATTATAAAAGCAATCATATACATTATGCTAATTTATGAAACGTTCCAAATTATCATAGATTAAGTAATGATGAGTCGAATATAAAGCTTTTTAAGCTTTTGTAACTAACAAAATTCAAATTCTTAAAAGCAGATAGAAATTGAAGTTAAATATGTTTTTTATTGCTCTGAAGGTTTATACGTTTTGAAGTGCCTACTCGAATTTTTGGAATGCGTGCTCTTTCAAGTGCATACTCTTCTCAATGTGTGCTCTATCAAGTGCTTTACTTTTGAAGTGCGCATTCTATGGAAAACGTATTATTTGGAGTGCGTACGATTTAAGGTGCGTTGTCTTTGAAGTGCGTACTCTTTCAAGTGCGTACTCTTTCAAGTATGTACTCTTTGAAACGCATACTCTTTAAAGTTCTGTGAAGTGCTAACTCTTTTAAGTGCGTACTCTTTCAAGTGCGTACTCTTTCAAGTGCGTACTCTTTCAAGTGCGTACTCTTTCAAGTGCGTACACTTCCAAGTGCGTACTCTTTTAAATAAATGCTCTTTCAAATGCGTACTCTTTTAAGTGCGTACTCTTTTAAGTGCGTACTCTTTTAAGTGCGTACTCTTTCAAGTGCGTACTCTTTCAAGTGCGTACTCTTTTAAGTGCGTACTCTTTTAAGTGCGTACTATTTTAAGTGCATACTTTTTAAAGTGCGTACTCTTTGAAGCGCGTACTCTTTAGAGCGCGTACTCTTTGCATATTTTTGTGATTTTTGTTTATCAATGCAAACCAAAAAAATAAAAACATTAATTCAAAATAGAAACATAAATATTTCTTTTCTTCAAAAAGATCACCGAAATTTACAAACAATTTGGGAGTTTCGCTAAAAATATTGAATTATAATATGTCTATTGAATTCTACACAATTGCTACACTCAATTTTAGAGTGCGTATTCCTCAATTTGATTTTTTACATTCATCTTTTTAAAATACCAATGAAAATATTAAATTAATTTTTTATTTTTAGCTTTTCAAATATCAACAGAAAAAGCTTTAAAAAAAAGTAATGAAATTAATGTAAAAATATGAAAAGCGTCACTAAAATTTTGCAATTTTACATTATTTTGATCTTTAATTTTGCGAGTAAAAATGCCAAATTAAATGTCAGTCAATTTTTTTCTTGATGATGCTGAATAGTTTTTACTGCCACACACGCTACTTAACGCAGCGCGCCCACTTGCAACAAACAAACAAACAGTCGTAGACGGCAACAACGCGCAACGGAAACCAAATGTTAATTTAAATTAAACATAAAATTTATTTTTTTTATTTAACTTTTAGCGTTGATTTAATGCAAGCAGCAATAAAAAAAAATAGTTACTGTTAGTTGTTATCGAGGGGCATTTCCTTGTTTTTGTGCTCAATTGTTTTTATTATATTAATATAAATACACGCGAAAGAGAAGCCCGCAGCAGTACAGATAAATAAATTCAATTTAATTCAATTTATACTGTCGTATACAAAAAAAAAAAATATTTCCAAATGACACGGTGTGGGTTGCAATGCAGTATGCTGTGTCAGGTACTATTTCATATGATATATTTTTTATCCTTTTTTTTTTTGGCTATGCCAAAGCAGTCAATGCACTTTATGAGGCAATAATTTTGCCAAGTCTGCAGTTGGCAAAGGAAATTAAAACTTTCAAGTGAAAATAATATTTTTTTTCAAAAAATAACATTAAAAAAATTAATTTGTCATTACAAACTTTTAAGTAACTGTAAGGAAAAATTGCTATAAAATTTTAAAATGAAAAGTTGGTTTTAAGTTTTTAAAAATTTTTTTTTTTTTCCACATACAATAATATAGTATATTACATTTACTTGCCTTTCTGTAAAATTTTGTAAATTGCGTAGTTTTAAAAATAAATGTTTTACAAGTCAAAGTCTATGAAATAGAACTGAATGTTTTAGTGAAGCTTTTTTAATGCTTAGCAAAGTAACTTCAAAGTGCTTTTGGAAACAATACGTATGTTTGTCTGTGTGTGTGTGCCAGCAAAAGTAGCATTTAAGCAATCAGTCAAATACGTGAAACATATTGCATAGCACCCGTATATATATTTTCATTGATAAAAAAATATGTTGAAAATTTATATAATTAACTACATTTACGTTGTATAGCGAGAATATGAATTGTCATGTCAGCGCGCTTTTGGCGCGTTTACGTTTGAAGCTTTTTTCTATTAAGCTTTACTTCAGGGGCATTGGTAATGAGGCATGAACAATTGATTAAATACATACTATAGAGTAAAAGTAATATTATTGTGTTATGAAAACATCGATTCGACAGTTGAGTGACAAGCAATTGTTCAAATAAAAACACGTTATGACTTTAAAACGTGCTATTTGTATGACCACAACGATTGACCGATATTCTAAGCAAGAAAAATCCTTCCATAACAAAATTTGAGTTATGAATTTTATCAAATATTTTATTTTTTAATTACTTTCATAAAATGTTTGATATAAGTTTGAGTTGTAACATTTTTCTTAGCCATAAAAGTACAATCAAGTTGCCGCCTTCGATTACGTTTTTTGTCTGATTTTTTTACAGCAAAGGCAGCGCTTACATTTGCCAATAAACATCTGTATGGCATTTCTGCTGTCACTAAACTATAAATCAATCAAATCGAATTTTTTATATCTTCTTTGATTGCATTTTTATAAATAAAATTTTCAATGCAAAGTAATTTTTATTTTAAGCGCAATATTAAATTACAGCGCTAAAATTCTATTGCACAATTTTTTTAATTACATTTTTAATTGTTTGTGCAATATTGTGTAGACCAGTTGCTGATTCACAGTCAATCAGGCAATTGTTTGTATTAATAGAAAAATGCAATTGCCATAAATATATATAAGGAAAGAGATTTAAAAAAAATGTTTATAGAAAAAGCAATAGTAAGTTGTGCTAAAATTGCATAAATGCATGTGATTGTAAAATTTAATGAAACAATGATAATTACGAAACTTATAGCATTATATCTTATTAAATATTAAAACGCAGTTTAAAAGTTTTAAGAACTAATAAAGGGGTTTTAAGGTAAAAAAAAAGGCCTTATGGCCGCCAAATATGCTGCCCCCTTTAGAAATTTCTGCATGAGTTATAGAGACGAAAAAGAGGATGAGACGCGACCAATGAGAAAACGAACTAAATATTTGGGTTATGCATTTTTTGTTGCTCTGGAGAAACTAGACGAGTTGGAACTCACCAGCATTCTCAACTTCACCAAGGCTTCTGGGTGGTTTGCCCCCATTCACTAAGATAATTTGAGGAGAAGAAGAAGAATACAATATATATGTAGGGTAACACAATGAGCAAACTGCTTCCGAGTGAAACTTGCTATATGCAAACGACCCTTTTAACCTAACCTAAAACCATGTAAATTATTCCATGTTGGTCATAACTTTACTTTACTTTTTTTGAAAAATCAAACCCCCCTCCCCTTGATGAGATTTGGTGAGATCTGGCGGAACTAACCCCCTCCCACCTGTGAGAATTAAATTATAATTTTTAATGTAAATTCTATGCATTAAAAAGTTGACGTGAGGTTTTCCTTCACCCCGTTCCCCCCCCCCCCTTGGTGAGATTTGGTGAGATTTTGCCGGAACCCCTTCCCCACTATTTTAGCTCAAGTAATTAATGGACGTCCCCTTAGGAGAAGAATCTGAACTTTAAACTTGAAATACCATACCATTCATTTTTTTGACACTTCAAGATATGACCCTGATTTACTTTAAGGAAGTTGTGTTCTTTATGTTTAAAACACAAGATTAACAGACTTCAAAATATGACCTTGGTTGTATGCTCTTATTGAGATTGCGGATATAAACCTTAGGTTGCATTAATGCTGTGATTTAAAAATAGAAATCCAAATTAAAAATCCTATCAAATGTTTTAATTTATTTTGTTTTTCCATAAAATTTTACTTTAACATGCAACTTTCAATTGCGTTTCAATTTTTATAAAATAAATTATCATTTCAAAAGCTATTATAAATTTGCAAAATATATATATGAAATATTCAACAGTTTGGTTGTGTGCATTTTTTACTTTATTTCAACAACATTTTGACTTTCAATTGTCTTCTTTTTTTTTTTTTTAATAAATTTCTACACATTCATGTCTGTTATAAGTCATACAAACTTGCGTGCGCTACATTAATGCACGTTGTTGGCTGTACATTCTCAAATATTTGGGTCATTGAGAAGTGTAAATCGCACATTTTTTTTTTTTGTCATTTGCCACAATAGAGTTTGTGTTCTTGTTACAGTTTTTGCGCACATAGGCAACATGGCGCTATTTCTGGGGAATGTGGCATGCAGACGACGACGATGGATTGACTTAACGGTCTATTAATTACAGCTATGCATTTTAATTTTATATATAAAAAAGTGAATGATATTTACTTTTAATATTAATCTATTAATTACAGCTATGCATTTTAATTTTATATATAAAAAAGTGAATGATATTTACTTTTAATATAGTGTATTAATACTGGTTAATTTTTAATGAAAATTTAAAATTTATAAACTCTTGATACGTGGATCAATTTCGAAAAATGTTTAAATGTCAGTCGTATTTGACTGACAACATCACTGCGCGTAAGTTTTATATTTTGTTTTTCATTTTTAAAGTAAATAAATAAAGGTTGTTGATAGATGTCTTAATTGCTTATAAGCAAATGTCAGGCAGATATAACTGACATGTAAATATATGTTATATATCCATAAGTTACAAAAAAAAAAAAAACTTTTGAGCAACAGTTTGTTTCTGGCTTAAAAAATTATTTATAATTCTGTCTATGACTAAACTATTTAAAGCAAAAATGTTCGTAATTAGAGTTTGTCATCGGTAATGTAGCTTAAAATACTGTTTTTTTCTAATATTTAATGTGCTCATAAACAAGTGTCAATCAAATATAACTAACATATTTTGTGCAAAAGACAGTTTAATGCGTTAGTCATATTTGTTTGAGTCAGTGAAGTTTTCAGTAATTTTTTATTTTGGCACATACAGAATAAGAAATCAACTTAATCTTAACATTGTTATTATAAATATATGTATATGTTGTTATCAAACAAAAAGCTGTCAGTCAAAAATGCATGACGATGAGTTATAAAAAATGTATCAATTTTTGAAATAAATCTTAAAGTAAAATTCAAAAGTCCAAAGTCGATTTTTTGAGAATGTATATCTTTATTTATATTTTCGAGCTACTACTCGTCAGTTATATTTAACCGACATAGATTTTTGATTGAATTATTGAATTGAATATATTATTCAAAATGGGTTTTTCGAACTTTCTAAAGTTTTTCTTTTTAAGAAATTTTGAATTTTTGCGACTGATTATTATAATTAAACATTATTAATCGAACTTACAGTCATTCAGCACTGTCTCACTTCAAAATAACTGACACTAAAAACTATATGCTTACTTTGAAAGAAACTGAGTGAAATTCTTTTTCTCTTTAAAGAAAAACAGGGAAATAATTGGACTGTCTGCTTCTTTGTTTTTTTTTTTATTGGCGCTTTTTTTTCCTTTTTTGCGGAAATGCCAAAAAAAAATTATTTTTATAAGGCATAAATTTAGAGCTGGCCAATTTTTGCTAAATAAGATAGCTGAGGATGATACCAAAAGTTTTTTTTTTTGTAATTATGTCCGATAAGTCCCAGTCTTTTGCTTGAGCGAATTTTAAACATTTTTAAAGAATTTTCAAAAAAATTTCAATTCAAAATATTCTTGACCTAAAATAAAATTTTGAAGGTTAGTGCCAATTTAAACTACTTTTTTGTATATAAAATTTGAGATATTATTTTTTCTACTTACTTTTGTATGTTTTGTTGTACTTTGAATAATCCACAAAATGTTGTTTGTTGTCAAGCTTAAGGCGCTTTATTCCAAATGTTTTAATTTTAAAGATTTAATTTTTATTTGAAATCTTTGTTATGTTACTTGTAATTTCACTTGATTTTGCAAACACAATAAAGGCGCACAAAATCACTAATGTTTTTTTAGATTTATTTTCTTTACTTTGTTTTTTTCTTCAAAGTTAATTGATAAATTTTCTAAAATTTATAATTTTTTAAAACAATAATTTTAGAACTTTTCACAGTTTTTATTTTAAACAATTTTTCATATATTTTTACTTCAGTTTAATTCAACAAAATTCACTGTACCGAACTTTTTTTGAAAAATTTTGCTTAAGATTTTTTCTTTACAGCTGAAAGCTATTTCCAACTTAAAGGCACTAACGACTCAACTCAAAAGACTGAAATGATTTTGTTATGACCCGCTACTTTTATGAGTTTTTGCATGCCATATAGATTGTGAGAGTGAAAGAGAGGTAAACAACACAAAAGAGAGGCGACAAAGCTACAAGCAACAATACGCAGTTAGTAGTAGGCTGTCACTGAAACAGCAGCAGTAGCATGAGAGTGTAAGTTAGTTGGGCGCTGCTCTATGTAGTAGGTACTACGGCAAGTTGGTGGTGGTGCTGGCCAACGTTGCCAGTTGTTGAAATATTGTAGGTGCGCAAATTTCTAGCTAGCTTAATTCAAATTAGTTTTACCATAGAGTTTATTCGGATTACAAAATATTGTAAATTTTAAAATATTTTTAAATTCTCTGAATATTATAACACAAAAATTAAAGACATTAGAATTGTAAAAATTACATCAGTTTCGTTCAAATGCCTACAGCGGCCCCTTACTTATAGCGATATGCATTTAAAAAAGATATATCCGGCGGCAGTCATATTTACAGTACACTTTCGATTATATTACCTTATTAATGTTGATCATGTTTACAAATCCGAGGGTTATATATATAACCTAGGGTCTCTGTACTTTCAGCTTAACTCAATTTTAAGGTCATATAAGACAATTTGATTTTTTTATTTAAATGAAAAATAATAATCGATGGTTTATATCAACTTTCTTGGTGTGCATGTAATCGAGAGTCCATATAACCAAGTATAATTATAATCGAGGGTGTACTGTATTTGAATTATAAGTTAAGCACAAAAATCAGATATGAGCTTACGATAACCAATTTGTTTGAATAAAAAACTAGTTTGGGTGTTATTTTTCGGCCTTGGGCGACGTCCATTAATTACGTGACTCAAAATAGGGGGAGAGAGTCCGGCAAAATCTAACCAAATCTCAGCAAGGGGATGGAGGGGGTCAAGGAAAAACCTCACGTCAACTTTTTAATGCATAGAATTTACATCAAAAATTATAATTTAAAACTCATGGAAGGGAGAAAAAGGGGCCCGCCAGATCTCACCAAATCTCACCGAGGGGAGGGGGATGGTCCGAATTTTCAAAAAAACACCTCACGTAATTAAACATTGTTCCTACATTAAATTTGGTCACATTTACTTTAATAGCTTATGTTTATATGGGAGTAGCCACGCCCTCTTGTCGAAATTTGCCAGCTTCTTCTCAGATGATAAACCAAACCATTTTTTGAATTTGTGTGAAATTTGTTACCATTAAAAAAAGTCTCCCAATATAACGCTTTGTAAACTGTTGCTTGTATGGGAGGTGACACGCCCTCTAGTTAAAATTTGTTAACTTATTGTGCAGCGCATGTTCCAATTATTCTTAGTATTTGTGCGAAATTTAGTTGCACTACATCAAATAACTCTCTCAACTCTCTCAGTGTTTCATTAGTATGGGCGGTAGGTTTGTTCATAAACCGAATTCCCCAATCCCACGGACCTTATTTCAAGGAGAAGCCTATGGACCAAATTCCATTCAATTATATTGCTTGGTTTTCTCGTAATCATAATATCCATAGGCAGACATATAGATTGAAGAGAAGACAACCGGATCGACTCAGATGCTAACGCTGATTTGGAATATGTTTTCATATATTTGCCACGCCCTCTTCTATGCGTAACAAACGGAATGACACATGAGTGTAGCGTATTATTAATCAATATCACTAAAGAAAATAATTATTAATTGCTACTATGGTGTTAATAAGACGGTGCTTGTTTGCTACACTGATTTGTTTGCCAAACTGATTTGCTAATTTGTTAGCCTCTACATTTTACTGAGGCTTTATTTATTTGGTTTATTTATTTTATTTAGTTTATTTTATGCTTTAATACAAACAAAAATTCTAAATGATGAAAAAATCAAACAAAAGTTTCGTGATATGTCAGCACAATACCCCTGACATATGCAGTGCATTGTTAAATTCCGACCATTTCTTGGGATTTTTATAACCATTTGCATTAATAAATTTTTACGTTTGGCAGAAATAAATTGCCTTCTTTAATAAAAGTAATCCACTTTGAAGAAGTTAAAATCAAGAAAAATTTGTTCGCCAAAATAAATTCAAAGATTCGAGATTTTTTACACTACCTGGCAACGCTGCCACTAGCTGTTGGGTGGGTGGCAACAACAAAATACAAAGTTAAAACAATCTCATGCGCGTGTATGTGAGCGCGACAATTTTTTTAACAGCGGTCTTTTGACGCCTTTTGTTTTTGTTTTGATTTTTCATAACGTATTTTTGTTTGTTTTGTTTATGAGATTGTTTTTTTTATGTTTTATTATGATTTGGGATTTTTTTTTTTTTTTTTTTGGTTTTGACTTTTCCGCTATCGCACTCGCTCTCTGACTTAACATTTTTTCACAGTGTGCGGTTACTCTCAATTATTTCTGATAACTTGAAGATGCTGCAGAGAGCAACAAACTAAACTATATATCAAATCAAACGTTATTTTATCTTTTATTTACATTACGATATACAATGTATTCAGCTGTATGAATGTTCTAATAAAACATTAAATTTGTTCATTGTCTTTAGTGTGAAATAGATGTGAAAAGTCATAATAGTTGTCATGCTGTATAGTGAGACTTGCGCTCAATTGAAATGTGCCTCCTCATGACGTTTTCATTAAAATTTTGTATTTTTTTCTTCGTAGACACCTCATAAATTTTTTTTAAATCTTTTTAATTATCATGCTAATTTACGCACGCGTTTTGTTTCGTTTTTACTAGTTAAAACTTAACAGCGGATTATTAATTATTTTTATTATGTTTTAGTATTAGCAATTATTTTTTCCTTGAACTGAAATAAAATACATGCGATAAATTTTTAAGAAAAATGGTTAAGCAAAATGGAGACGAAAGTTTTTTCCATTGATTTATGCGATATTTAATGCGATCTTTGATGGCAGTCTTTGTCTTCAAATAATTACTGCGCCTTAAATTAATCACTTTTTTGAAGATGTGAAAAAGAAACCCCAATTAATTATAGAAACCTATAGCGGCGACGCAATTTAATTAAACTTATTAATTCATTGTTGAATTATTTGGATAATTATTTTGTTTTTTATTTTTGTATTTTAGTTGGATACAAAACTACTACACTCTAAAAAAAACACGTTATTTTATATTTATTTTTTAGGTATATCATAAAAAATATGAAATATGGGAAATTTTTTAATGGCATTAAGAAAAAGCAAGCCAGTTGATTTAATTTTATAGCCTAGATATATCATTTTAAGTGTTTTTGAAAGTGCCATGCCCCGTTGTCCAAATTAGTTCAAACTATGCATTTAGCACTTCCGACATCAAAGCCAATATAGCCTTAAACTTGACCGCAGTCGGTTCAGTGGTTTACAATTTTATAGATAACATACACACATACATAAAACTGCAACGAGAATACAGAAATCATAGCTCCTGTACACTGACTTAAACAAATGAATAATAATAGAATTATAGAATTTCCGAAGCTTTTTTAACTAGAAAACTATTGTTTGTTTACATAATTTTATTTTAACATATCAGAAAATGCATTGTTAAAAGTTTCCATTTAAAAATTAAAATAAAATTAAATTATAATCGCAGTCAACTTTTTTCACAATTAAATAAAATTACTCAATTATTCGCAATATTTCTCACCTTTTCTATTGTCATAAATTGAACTTTGCTAGAATTGAAACTCAAGCGTTTTAGAAAAATACACTTATATTTACATAGATTTTTTGAATATATTTTGTTTTATTTTTAAAAATTCTATTGTTAAATAATCATTAAAAACTTTTCCGTCAAAATATTTTAACATGTGACTGCATAGTAGGGTGATCGTTTAAAAAACAAATACTATTATCTTTATTGTTCCAAAAATTATTAAAATTTTTTGCAATTCAACTCTATTTATCATTAACAGTTTTTCCCCCCTTTCTTGAATATATGGTGTCATATTTTTAATATGAAAAAATTAAACATTAAATGTTTGTAATGGAAAATTACGTGCATGCCACTATTGAGTTTCATATAACCAATTAAATTGGTACTTTATCATGTTACTAAAATTAAAAGAAAAAGTTTTGTTTGCCTTAATACTTTGCAGGCGTAAGTAGAGCGTTTAAAATTGAAAATAAAATATTTAATTTCCACTTACGTTGTTAGGTAAAATGTTTTAAAGCTAAAATCACTTATCTAAAGTAATAAAAACTTTTTGGCAAATTATGCCAATTTTTATTGCTATTATTTTGTTAAGCGGTGTTTTATTCAATTTGAAGCGGTATAAGTAAGAATTTTTAATGTAACCGCATTTTTACTCGTTTGGGCCAAGATTACTTTCTTTTGCACTGCGTCCGCTTAGGGTTTGGGCTTTTAGAGCGCATAGAGTACTCTAGAAAAATGTACTATTGTAATGCGTACTTTTGTAAAGCATACTTTTGCAATGCGTACTTTTGCAATGTATACTTTAACAGTGCCTATAGTAAAGTGCGTACTCTTTTTGTGCATAGTCTCATGATGTGTGAGTACATGATTTTAATGTGCATACCCCCAGAGTACTTAGCATCTATACTACAATAATGTGTACTCTCAGGGAATATATTCTTATGCTATTTTTTGACTAAGCATATAGCAGTAGGATTTCTATTTTAATCGAATTAGGAACTTAAAATACCCAAAATTTTAAGTTTTAGACTTTTTCCCCGGCGTATGAATTTAAAGAGTGCGGGATCTAGCAAAATTTTAGGGTTCATATTGTTAGAATGCGTACTGTTAGAGTACGTACTCTTACAATACGTTCTTTTAGTGTGCGTACTCTTTTAGTGCATTCTTATAGAGTGCGATCGATCTAGCTAGTTTTTAGGGCACATATTATTAGAATGCGTACTGAAAGAGTGCGTACTCTTAGAGTGCGTGCCATTATAATGCGTATACTTAGAGTGCGTACTCTAAGAATGCGTAGTCTTAGAGTGTGTTCTGAAATCAGTTCACAATGTTAAAAAGCATACTGTTAGAGTGCGTACTCTTAGGGTGCGTACTCTTAGAGTGTGTACTCAATTCAATTCATACTGTTAGAAAGCGTAATGTTCGAGTGCGTACTCTTAGGGTGCGTACTCTTAGAATGTGCTCTCTAAGAGTGTGTACTCAATTCAGTTCGTACTGTTGGAATGCGTACTGTTAGTGTGTTTACTGTTAGAGTGTGTGCTCTTAGAAAGTATACTTAGTATGTATCCTTCTCATAAGAAGCCGTTGAAGTATTACGTAACGCACTTAGGGGGGGGCTCGAACAACGCATTACGCAGAGAGTCAAAAATCTCTTGTTTGATTTATTATTATCGCTTACTAAAACATAACAAAAGCCGCTAAAATGACTTTCCAGTGCAATGCGCAACATAGTTGTGACTTTTAGGTCAACATGGTCACTTGGGTGATACCGTAACGTTTACGGAGAGGGGGGGGGTCAAAATCTTCAAAAATTGCGTTACTTAATACTTGAACGGCCCCTAAGACCATATCCTTAAAGTACGCACTTAAATGTAAACTCTTACAATGTAAACTCTAAGACTATATACTTTTAACTTGCGCCTTTTAAAAAGCGTTCCTAATTTCGATATGCGTACTCTTTAAAAATTTAATTTTCTTTTAGCGCCGCAAGGCGATAGTAATAGATAAAAAAAAACAGGAAATTTGTAAGGTTATTAGCCTTTTAATAAAAGTGAGCAGGTGCTTTACGTAAAAAAAAAAAAATTTCAATTCCCCACATCGATAAGTAAGTTTAAGGCGAACATTTTTTTCGGGAGGCCTGATCCCTTCAATTTAAGAATTACTTTTAGAGGACATACCTTTGAAGGTGTATAATTTCACGATGTGCACTCTTAGGATGCTGTTTTTTTTTTTTTTTTTTTTGACTGTAAAGATGGCAAAGAATTCAATAGAGCAAAATTTTAACAACATTTATGCGCAATAGCTATAATTGAACTATGTACGTCAATTTTGTTTCACGTCATAGGTTACCTCTGTCAGCTATTACTTAATTGACTTATTTTTATATATCAATTACAATTTATATTAAATATTGTGCGCAAATATTTCATTTTACGAACATCAAAGCACTTGCTTTAACTATTTTGATTTACTGTCGTATAGCGAAACCACAAAACTTAAATGACGATAGACGTCTCAACGACACTAATGGGTGCAAAAATTACAAAATACTTGACACCCGGTATAAAAATGAGCCCACATTTTCAAATGACGTGCGAACTTAAGCCCAACATTGTACATATAGGTAGTTAAATTTTTTTTTTAGTTTGTGGTTTTTAATTTATTTTATTGCTTTTTCCATATTTTCAATATGGCACTTTGTTAAAATGTATTTATATTTTTCTTTTTAACTAAGTAAATTGTCGTCACGGTATGAAAATAATAAATAAATAAGGGAACATGTTGCTCTTCGTTTAAAAATAGCAATTAAGAAACATTCGCTGCAAGCGTTCATCAATTGAAGAAGAAGAAGAAGAGAATAGCTGAGGGTGTCTCAATTTTTTGAAATTTTAGCAACATTCAAAAGTAAAAAGTTTTATTAATTAAGTACCACTATCATAAACACATAAAAATGTGCGCATATAAATCATTGCCAAATGTTTGTGATTTATTGGTGCGATATTATAAGAGGCTCGCCGCCAGTCATGCTTCATAAGAAATCTTTCAAAAGCTTAGGCGCCCTGCTAAAGCTTCTTATCTTTTAAAGTGAAATGTTTTTTTCATAAAAAAAAAAACAAAAACATCTTTTTTGCGGTTTGGTCACCTGTTAAATGCGCTACAAAAAATTTGGCATCCTTATGAAATAATAGGCGTTATAGATAAATAATAAATTATTACTTGGCAAATTACATTAAATGTATGAGATAAAACTGGCCATAAATTAACCAGCTTATCAATTATGGATTTGTAAATTTTTGCTAAGTTATAACTAAAACTATTTTTAAGGCAAAAAAAGCACATCTGATTTACTTATCGAAACAAATATTACCGAAAATTAATTTAAAATATATTGCTTGTATAACTTTAAACAAAAATTTGAGAACTTATCATAATTATTTGCATGAGTTGAGCGACTTATCAAAATAATATTTCAAAAAGCGTATGCTTATCAAACTTTTAAATAAATAACTGATAAGTCCTAGTTGTTGAAGATATGGCCATTTTATTGTTAACTTATTTTACTCCAGAAAATAAAAGCCTTTGGCTTAAAACTTTCACCAAAACTTTTCTATCACTGACATGTGCTATAACCTGCACATATTCTGCGTATGCAGTATGTAGGGTATCTATATATCAAAATAATTTCTGACATTTAATTTGTATAATGAAAAAAGCTAACAAAACGGCAGAAAGAACACACAATAGATAACAATTTTTTGGGTTTGAAGTTGGCAGATCAGTAGTACATGTATAGAATTTACAGCAACAATTATTACTAGAATAGGTCTGTTGTCAAGTGAATTTTGTTTTTATTAAAAATAAAAATATAATATAATTTTTGTTGTATAAATTAAATTTTTTTTTATTATTTTAAACGTTATTTTTATGTCAAACACAATAACAATAGTTCGGTTAACTCTGGTGTTAATAATAAATCCATTTGTAACAACTAAAATCAACCAGAAAAAAACTAAAACATAAGGAAGACAAACACTTTTTGTTTAAAATTAAAAAAAAAAAACTATAATATTTATTATTTTTGTTGTAAGCCTGTGAAGGCGATTTTAGGGATATAAGTGGTCATGAGTTGAATACACGCCCAATCATTTTCATAGAACTTTTAATGACTATCAATGTACTTAGCACCATTTAACTTTGTAATATTTTAAGCGGCCTCAATAAGCTATTGAACCAAAAAAGGTGCGGATTTTAGCAAATGGGCGTATCTACCTTAATTTAAGTAAGAAGCTTAGCGTAAAAAATTTATATCATATGTTATATGGCATTTTAAATCGCAAGTAAAGATTAAAGCGGCCACTTATCAAAGTTGCAAATTATTATTTAAAAGCGCTAATTAAATCATGAGAAAAGCGATAAATTGAACACGAGCAATCAGTATTTGAAATTTCGGAAAAATTAAATTTAACATCAATTAAATGTCACTCATACGACATGTCATTCGAACTTTAGTTATTTTAATATCGATATTGCTAAGAACAAAACGAATTTTTCATTTCTACTGTATTATTGATGCTTTAAAAAAATTTTGAGTTTAATTACTGGCTATATAGAAAATATGCCACAAATGGGGCACAAATAAATCAAAAAAAATTGTTAGGTATAACTTTATATAAAATTTAATTTGAACCGAAAAAATTAAAACAAAATCAGTTGAAAAATTGCCTAATGATAGAAGCAAAAAATCGTCAAAAAAAAGCTTTCGTAATAAGGACGTCAGTTTTTAAACGATTTTACAACAGGGAATATCCTGTTACATAAGTTGTGTTGCCATTTTTCTTCCCAATATAAGTATGAAAACTCTTTAAATTGGCACAAACTGTTTTTCAAAATAAAAATTAATTTTGCATATTTGTATAAGTTTCATTTATATAGCGTAAGAAAAATTGTCGCGAAACTTTGATAAGGAAATCATTTCATTTATTTTGGAGCAAAAATTCAATTTCGTTTTTCCTTTTATTTAAATTTTCTTTTAGTTTCGTTTTTATAGGTAAGAGCTCTTTTCGATTGATGAAAACTTACTATTTTCATAGTGATTTTTGTATTATTTTTTATTTAAAAAACAAATGTGCATATGTAGATAATTTTTCTATATTAATGTTTTAGTTGGGTTAGGCGTACTGTCCACTAATTTATGGACGCACGTAGATTAAAGTTGTTCCTTTACTATACCCTCAAAGTGGAACCGACATCGCATCTCTCACACTTATTTGGATTACTTATTTATAAAAAAGAAGCAGATTATATATTCTAGTGCAGCGGTGGGCAAAATAGAAACAATGAGCCAATTTTAGCTCTTTACAACAAAGTCGTAAATTTTCTTGATAAAAATAACCACAACAACAAACACATGCACTCGTGGATTTTTTTTATAGAAAAAAAAAACTAGTAAACCAAAGCGAGCGAACAAGGAAGCAACAATGCGTCTAGATTTTTTTTTTTTTTGACATCTATGTAGATCGAATTTATGGTGTTTTTTTTCTGTTTATGTAATTGTTGTTTTTATTGCTTTTGTTGTAAGTAGCTCCTGCTTCCAAAATTTTGCCCATCTTTGGTCTGGATGCGTAATTAAGGGATTGATGTGCCATGTCTACATAGTAACTTCGTCAGCCATCTGGTTTACCTCAACACCTCTATGAAGGCCTAAATTTATTTATGAAATTTTTTTTCTTGTTTTTGGATTGCTTTGCCTAAATTAATTCTAATATTTCAAATACAATAGTAAAGCAAGAGCTAATCGTATTATAGTTTGACCGTTTCCCATTTAAATTAAAAAATTATCAAAAGTTCACTGACTTTTAAATGAACTTAGAATTCGTTCGTTTTGGTAGAGCCTTAGTTTTTATATTTATGTATTTGTTATTAAAATAACCTTAGTAATCAGTTATTACATAAAGTAAAAAGTTTTCTTTATCAAAAGATTTTGGGGTTTCACCACCTGGCTTTCATTAGTTGCTTCATATTTTCGGTGAAAGAGTAGGAGTAATTTTTGACCTTAACATTTCTGTAAAGCAAACAAGAAGTGGGTTTATAACTTTATGATATCAATCAATCAGTGATTTCGCAAAAATTCGAACATATTGAATATTATAATGCATATAGAAGAATGACTTTTTTTTAATGCAATACATGTGTATGTATGCCAGATGCTCGATAACTTCAGGTAAACTTAAATTTTAAGCTTTAATTAGCATGGAAATGCAATAATTTGCCAGTCACACACTGATTCAGCTACTTTTAAGTATAAAATTTTAACTTTGTCACCCAAGTGTTAATTTTCACAGCGTCAAGCGGCGTGTGTACCTAAATAAAAAGAAAAATTGCTTCCAAGAAAAAATAACCGATCAAATGCAGTTTAGACTAAAAAAATCTAAGACAAAAACGTGGCAAAATTAAATAAAAAGGTTAAGAACTTTTTGCAGAAAACAATATTAGCTGTTGATTTTTGATACTTCACTTTATACAGGGTGGGCGATAAGAAAAGTAAATAAAATCTAAATGTCAAAAAATATCCGGTTAATTAACCGGTAATTGACACGGTTACCAACGCTTTTCTAAGACAATTTTTATTTTAATTTTGAGAGAAAATTGAGAGTCTGAAGCAATTTATGGAGCATTTTAGTCAAAGTTTTTGAAAAAACTTACATCGAAACAAACGATTGAAAATTTTTCATACACTTAATTTTATAAAAAACATATAAAGGAATTGAATATATGAAGAAAAAACGACAAAAAATTAAGAATTTTTGAGCCTCAGGAAGTTTTGTTGTTGAAGGACACCCCCTTAATTATGTATGAGAAATATTTTTGTCGAAGACCGTAGAATATTTTTTATTTACCACTATTATGCCGAATCTCTTATTGGTCATCCTTAACTTTATAATAGTTATTATCCTGTACTTCATTGGCTAAAAAAAACCTCCTTTCAAACTACAAAAATTGGTGACAAGTAATAAAAAAATCTCGGAAAGAGAAAAACTTTTTATTTTATTTTAATAACTGATGTTAGACATTCTAATCAATTTGTGTTAAACAGAATTTTATCAAAATTTGATTTATGGTAATGCCCAACAGGCATGCAGATAAGCAGACTAGTACGCACTAAGGCTGTTGCTGAATTTGCTATCACGTGCGTCATTCAAATTTGATCCTTTTAATACAAACAGGTAGGTAATTCGTATAACGATATGATGTTTTAAGTCAACCCAACTAAAAACAGGTAGCAAAACAAAATAAAACCAAATAAAATAAAATAAAAGAAAAAAAAGTTTGTTTTTGTTTTGATGCGGTTTTTATCACAATCACATTTTATTTTATAGTTTGTTTATTTTTTATGACATCGCTGACCTTTTTCTGTTTTTGTTGAAAAACACGAAACAAATGCGAAAAGCACTCACTTTTCACAAAATTTCCACTTATTGCAATTTGTAAACATTTTTATTTTTACATAATTCAAAATAAACATGACGATTATACGATTCACACGCATTTGTAATAGTTGTTGCCATACTTTTGTGACCTACTTTAAGCTGCACTTGAAAAGCAGGCAAGCGTTTTACTTTATTTTTAAATTTTATTATTTTACAAAATTTATTTTATTTTTCATCATGCTGATTTTGAATTCAGAATTTTATTTTTCACAATATGCCCTGATCGTTTGAGTTTTAACATATGGTCAAAGGAGAACAGAGTCTAATTTTTTCTTATTTTGATCTTTTAATGAGATAACGAGCAATGTGGACAAAAGAAAATGGAACTATATGAGAAGGATTATTTTAGAGTATCTAATATTTTTAAATATGCTGGTATACATATAATATGTTATGTCTATATTTAGCTCTAACATTGGCTCAAGGTTAGCTGGTTTATGACACACCTGGGCTAAGGCTGTGGTAGAGTATTTGTAATCTTTTGCAATCATACAACAAAACATTTTTCACAGCCATATTTAGGACACTTATTATTATTTTGTTTTAAAAGAAATTACCCAATACTGGGGCATTTTTTACTGTAGCATAAAAAAAACAAAAGTTGATTTTTCTTTTAAAGGTATGACACAGAGTGTGAGGATTTTGACAAAAGGGCGTACCTAATTGCATGGGTAGGTTAGAGTGTCAGCCACACATGGGTCAAGATGGGTCTATAGTGATACAACAGCATCTCGGATGTAGAATTACATAGATATATGAAAATTAACGATTAAGAGTTAATTTAATTTGAGCGTAAAGGCTTTGGTTGTCGTTCTAGCGATTAGAGGTTACTACCAGATAGTTTCTCAACGTTGTGAAAAAAACATCTGTCCAAGTACTTCACATCTTTATATTCGAAAGGCATAGTTTCGTATTTATCCGAGTAGCAGCAACGATATTTGCTCACTCTATGAGCATATATATCCTATTAGATAATGTTTAGTACAGCGATGGGCAAAATAGGAAAAATGAGCCAATTTTAGCTCTTTACAACAAAAACGTTGTTTTTCTTGTGGACCACTTAGAAAGAAAACTGTAGCGAGCGAACACAGAAACAACAATGCGCTCATTGAGGACAGCTCCTCTCGTTTCGTTTGTGTCTGTGTACTACACTCATGTTGATTATTTTTTTTTATTTATTTTACATAGAGATCAAATTTATAGTGGGGTTTTTGTTGTTGTTGTAATTATTGTTTTTTTTTTTGTAAGTAGCTCCTGCTTCCAAAATTTTGCCCATCTATGGTCTAGCAGATACTACTACATGTCATGCGTGATAAAGAAATGAGGTGCCGCTTTGCAGAAGGTAAGGTAAAAGTTTTTTCTTTTGCTGCTTGAATTATTTATCCATCTCTGATAAGTGAAATAACAGTGTTGTATAGAAAGTGATACGTTTGATGTATTCTCTTCAAGAAGCATCTTCATCTTTGTCCGTTTTTTTGCTATTTCGTTGCCTTCAAAGTCACGAGGTTTTGTAGCAAAGTATAGCATCGAAGAACCGATTTAGATTTAATCGTACAGCTGACAGACAAGAGATTTGAGTGCTGCCTGGTTGTCAATATAAAAATTTATGCGATTGACACATTCTGCAGACATCACATGTCCCGTTGTCATGTTCAGATTTATCGGTTCGGAACTAGTTTGTAATTTATTGTTAGTTAAACGTTGGTGATCAGAATCCATTTACCATTCCTATGTTCTATTGGGAGTTAGTTGTCAGTGTATATGTTAATTGAGAAAAAGTTTGTTTTACCAGAATTCCCTTGACAAAACTTCACATACTAACAAAACCTTTGAAACGATATACTGAGAGAGTAATTTAAGAAAATGTTCGAATAAACTCTAGACAAAAATTGGTTGAATGTTGATAAAAGGATGTGGGACTTCAAATACAAGAAAAACTCGTAAACGTTATAGTGCGATGAGAAATTTAATTAAATGCAACGAAATCAAAATACAGCTAGCACTACGGACCCCTGTGGTCTATGTTGGGCTATGGCCGGCACCAAAACCTAACCTAAATCTCACACAAATACTAGAAATGATTCGGACAAGCTTTAAACAAAAATTGGGTGGATATCGAAAAAGAAAGCATGGCACCTCCTATAAGCAAGCAATATAACAAGCAAACTCATTTAAATACTATACTGAGCGAGTTATTTAAGATAATGCAAAGAAATTTCATACAAGTACTAGTAATGGTTCGGACAAACCTTTAGACTACTACTAATACCCAAAAGTATTTCAGGACCAGACGTCGCACACTAATTAATTTTACTTTGAATATATTGCTCTTTATTTGTTCGTCAATTTTTGAGAAAATTTTTAAAGTAAACTTTGGATCCTTAGCACAAAAGTTTGCAATAACATTTTCAATTTGTTCTTCCAGACAAGGGACTATGCAAGGGGCAATGTTCAAAATACGTTTTTAGACATTTGATTGATGCAGAAAACTGCTTTCAAAAAATTTGCCCAAAATGCACCATAAGCAACTCTTGAACTTCAATTGGAGAAATATTTAGTTTTAAAAATTGGAACTCCAAAACAACTGGTCTTGCAGGCGCATAGAAAACATTTTTTAACCTAATTTTTTTCTCACGATATCTGGAAAAAATCTTTTTAAAAGAAATAAGGCTGAAATTTGAATGAAACTTTAATGGGCGATTTTCAATTTATTATTTTTTATTATAACAGTTGAGTAACGTCGATCTACAGTTTAAAAATTTTGCATTTGAAAATTTGGTTCCTTATAAACTTTCTTCCCCGTTCAGAAAAACAACTCGCAAAGCGCATTTCGATACTTAATTGACCATATCAAAAAGAAACAAAAATATTTCCTGTGAAATTTAAAAAAAAAAGAAAACAAAAGTTCTGCAAATAAATACGTATTGAATAAAAATTGATGTGCATACAAAATCTGAACTGAAATTAACGCTATGGTGGTATATCAAGGCAAATGTTTTGGAAAATTTTTAAAATTTGAAAGTGCGAAATTTTGCACTTTTAATATAAAGGAATGTGTTAACATTTGCACTGAGTCACTTAAAATGAAGGAAGTTTTTAACAAAAAAAACAAAAATCGGAAAATGTTTTTTGATGCAACAACATGTTTGTTTTGATTGTTTGAATATTGGTACTTCACAAATTAACTGATGCACACGGTGCTATATAAAAGAATTAATAAGATGATTTAGTTTGTTTTGATTTGCTAGCAAATTATTATGAGAAAATTCATAAACATGTAGTAGGCATTACACACCTTTATACAAATTGAGTAATTTTATTTAAAAATCAAAAATTAAATTTCCGCAACTATACCGTATATATGTCAGTCAATAAACCCACAAGTAAAAACTTCATTTCAGAAGGCTAAAAGATCATCGCCTTTACATATAATGAGGCTACAATCAATCATTTAAAACATATGAATTGTTGTTTTATTTTATTATTTTTTTTTTTTTTTTTTTTTGTAGTTATCAATTTACAAGCAAAATAAATAAATAATTCTTACACTTTACTATAAAAATATAAATAATTTCTATTTTTATGAACATAAGTTTTTACGTTGACTAACATAGCGTGATTTTGTACCCATAGGAAAATTTTTATTGAAATCTTAGACAGGTGCGAACTATCAACAAATAATGGAAATTTGAAGCAAAAAATTAGAGTTTGAGTTTACTTTGAAATGTGGACTATGACTATGGAAAATCACCAGCTACAAATGCGGTGAAGTTACGAACAAAATATTGTAAATGTGGCAGCAACATTTGTACCGGAAAGTTTTGAAAGGAAAAGTTATAAAGAAAAAAGGAAGTTTTGAAAGAAATTTTGTTTTATACATCGATACCGGAAGTATCAATTAAAGTAAGAAACATTTTATTGACAATAAATTATAAACATGGATGGATTCAGATGAATCTGCACTTTAGAGTGTTATGTTTAAGATTTCGACATCTTATGAGGTATGTTAAATGCATGGAATAAGCGTTGTTTGCAATCACTAATTTATATTAATTTATCAGCGCAAAACGACGCAAGAAGATTTGCTATAAGCGTTGTAATGGAATCGTCAACTGAATTAATTCCAGTTGCCATTGAATTGAAAAATACGATTGCATTATAAAAGAATTTAATTCTCAAAGAAATGTTTCCTACACAGCTCTGCTCATAAATAAGTATATCAAATGTTCTTTGCAAAAAACCAAAGTAGGAGTAAAAATGATGCAATGTTGCTGTTTCCCCTTCAACTTAACCATTTGCGGAAAGATAAAAAATCCAACTTTAAAGCAAACACATTAAAGATCTATGCAAATACTGAAGTCAATTAAGACTTCTTACATCAATATTTAAATAATTTATTATAAATAATTAAAAATATTTTTTCAACTATTGCAACAAGCACAAGAAAACTGCGTGGAGTGTAGAGTTTGGTTTGGCAAGTGTGCGTTGGATGACAGTTTGTTGACTCTGGATCACCTTGGAACTGTTTGCATTTATTGCAAGCGATCATTTACCTGAAAATAAACCCAGTGTGGGTTGTTAGCTTAACATGACTATGGGTAGCGAATTGCAGTAGTTGGAAGTGAAGCGAACATAGCAACAGTCAGGCAGGCCATATTGCAGGTAGGTTAATTTCAATCGAACGTAGAGTTCAACAGTACGTTTTGTAAGTGCCTTGTAACATGTCATACGTACACATATGGAATTGTGATTTATTACGCTTTTTATTATGTTTCATTTATGGTTAAAAAAAATGTTTAATTACCTAACAGAAACATTAGAAAGTTGGACAATACATTCTACTATTACGACATAAATTTCAAGAGTACTAAAATTGTTTTTGTACTTATGTTTGAACCGAAACTACTGAAAAGACTCTGTTTTAACTTTTCTCTTACAGCCTGTAAGATACAGGTAAGTAAAAGCATGGTTAAATGTTAAAGAAATCGATAAAATTTGGAGAAGTTGAAAATAGTTGAAAGTCGAAAATAGTTGAAAGTCGAAAAAGTTGAAATAGGTTGATAAAGTTTGAAAAAATTGAAAGAGCTTGAAGAAGTCGAAAAAACTTGAGAGAGGTTGAGAAAGTCAAAAAACGTTGAATAAAGTTGAGGAAATTGGAAAAATTTGAAGTCGAAAAAAGTTGAAAGTCGAAATAGCTGAGAAGGGTTGAATAATACAAAAAAAATTTGAAAAAGGTTAATTGGTGAAAAAGTTGAAAAAAAGGTTAAAGAAGTTAAAAAACTTATATAAGGCTGAAGAAGTAGAAAAAAGTTGAAAATACTTTAAGAACTTGAAAATAGTTGAAGAACTTGAAAAAAATTGAATGAGGGCTTAAGAAGCGAAAAAAAAAATTTCAAGAAATCGAAAAAATTTGAAAAAGGTTGAAGAGGTCGAAAAAAATTGAAAAAGGTTGAGGAGGTCAAAAAAAGTTGAAGGAGGTTCGAGAAGTTGAAAAAGGGTGAAGAAGCCGAAAAATGTTGATAGTCTAAAAAACTTGAGAATGTTTAAAAAAGTTGAAAAAGGTAGAAGAAGTCGAAAAATGTTGAAAGTCGAAAAATTTGAAAGAGGTTGAGGAGGTCGAAAAAAGTTTAAAATGGTTCAAGAAGTTGAAAAAAGTTTGAAAATGTTGAGCAAGCCGAAAAATGTTGAAAGCTTTAAAAACTTGAGAATGTTTAAAAAAGTTGAATAAATTTGAAAAAGGTTGAAGAAGCCGAATAACGTTGTAAGTCGAAAAAATTTCAGAAGAATTCGAAAAAAGTTGAAAAAGGTTGAAGAATTCGAAAAAAGTTGAATGGCGAATATATTTGAGAAAGATTCAAGTTGAAAAAAGTCGAAAGTCAAAAAAAAGTTAAAAGTCAAAAAAAAGTTAAAAGTCAAAAAAGTTTAAAGTCAAAAATATTTTTAAAAAATATAAGAAGTCAATGAAAAAGTTGAATAAATTTGAATAGACGAAAAAAGTTGAATACTGTTGCAGTAATCGATAAAATTAGTAGTCAAAAAATGATGCTGTAACGCCTTTTGCATTTTTTCAATGGTTTTTTATGTTCGATATCCAGTGTGGGTCAAAATTCGTTTATTAAATTTACCGTTATTCAACCGAGCTGCAATTGTTCTGAACGCTGAATCAATTTCAGATTTTATTCAACTTTTTCCATCTTTTGAACTTTTTTCAACTCCTTCAAAATATTTCAAATTTGTTCAACATTTCGTCGCCTGAGTTCTCTTTTGCTCCACTGGCATGATAAAACGTATGCATATGGAGCAAAAGAGAACTCAGGCGACGATTTTTCAATTTATTACGGCTTATTCAACTTTTTTTAAAAATGTTCAACTTTGATTAACTTTTTTTGACTTTTGAACTTTTTTTCGATTTGATTCAATTTTTTTCAATTTAATTAAACATTTTTTACATTTTTCAACTCATTAACCTTTTACTTTGAAACTTTTTTTCTGTTGAAACTGTTTTTACTTTTTGAACTATTTTTCGAATTTCTGAACAGTTTTCGACCTTTAAATATATTCAACTTTTTCAACATTTGTTCAACAGTTTTCGACCCTTCAACATTTTCGATTTTTTCAACATTTTTGATTTTTCCAACAATTCCGCTTTTTTCAACATTTTGGCTAAAATTACTAAGTTAAAACATTACGCTGTGAGTACTTGCTCTTTTTAATGAGTTTCAATCGGTTTCTGAACAATTAAAAAAATTTGTAATTATAATGTAATGTAAGCTTAATAGGAAGTTTCTGTTTTTTTTTTTATTTTTTCCATTGGTTTCTTTTTTCGTAGTTTGAAATAAAATCTCATTAATTTGCTATTCCATATTCAATAATCAAAACATTTCGCATTTTTAGCTGGTGCACATTTCTGTTTTAATCTATTTTTTTTTTTCTGTTTTGTAATTCACTATTTTTGCTGTCTGGAAATTTCCGCTGTGCAGCGTTTATATAAATTTCAATTTAAAAATAGACTATTTTTTTTTCACTGATAGTCGCTGCCACCAGCAGTATCATCCCACTGTTTTAATAATGTAAGCGTGTTTCATCAGCCAGGTCATACGTGCGCTTTTTAATGAAATAAACATAAATACAATTTCATTTAATCGCAAATTTTATTTTGTCATTTATTTGTTGCAAATTTTATTATTGAAAAATGAATTACATTTTGTCGCCGATCAACGCACACAATTTTAAAGCGTGAAAAGTATCACTGAGAGTAGCTGTGTTAGATGCTGACTCATTGATTTATTTCTGAGATATGGAGATATGTTGAACTCAAGTGTAAAGATATGTGTTAAAAATGGGCGGTGCCACGCCCCTAACAGGATAAAGATTGGTAACGAATAAAGTCAGAGATAATTAAATGTCTAGCACTACCGACACTTCCAATGGTCGTACACAACAGTGTTACGCCATAAGTTATTAGTACGGTCAGGAAAAAAATTATAACGAGTTTGCTCCAATTACAGAATGCGTGTCTGAGCTAATCATATGCAGATTCTAGGGTTACCATCATTTCCGAAACTTATCCTCAGTTATGTCAGATGTGCATTTCATTTCAAGTTTTTATTAACTTTAAGGTAAATTGAACATTTATTATGTTTTGATAAAGAGCTATCGCGCCAAAAATACGACAAATAGCGAAATCGTCAAGATTGCAAATTTCAGAACACAAAATACTTGTGCACCACAGTTTAGCTTTCACTAATTCTTATCTCAGTTTATTACTTTCATTCGCCCAAACCGACCTTATAATTGAAAAAAAACTCGCTTTATAAACACACTGCTAATTGGCACATTTATGACCTTGAACACAACAGTTCTTTCACTTTTATGTCAGGTTTTATATATTAGAAATTTATGCTTCGACAATAGAAATAGAACTCTGTGGAGAAAAAAAAGTTAGCAAAGGCAACGTCGTTTCAATGGACAATTGATAATAAAGTAGCTTAAATTAATTTAAAAAGAAAAAGATTAAATTAAATAGAATCAAAATTACCACTTAATTCTGCGTTTCACGGAGACTTTTCGCTTATTTTCAAAACCTCAAGATTTAATGAAATTTTCAGACTCAACAAAATTTTTACAAAAGAAATAAAAAACAAAGAGCAGCAGCAACAGAACGAGCTAGTGATTTGAAAGCAAAAATTACACAAACAAAAAGCATGCAGAGCGATTGAGTGTTTAACGTAAAGAGCTGAACGAGTCAGCGCCTTGAAGACAAAAATTACACAAACAAAACTTGAAAACAAACAAAGACTTGAAAAACTGCACTGAAGACAAAAAATTATGGAAACAAAAAGCACGCGGTGATTGCGAACTGAAATGATTTAACTCGAATAACGGACAGACCTCGAGAAAAGCTGGATATCTTTTTAATATTCATGTGCAACCTAAAGGAGCTTCGAGCTGTGCATCCTTGCGATAAATTACGTTCCTGAAAAAGCACCAAGGGTCATTAATCAATGAATGATACTTGGTAAAAATATAAAAGTTACGAGCAAAAGTGTCAATTCAAATTGAGGCAGTGCCACGCCTGTTATATGAAATAATATTGACGTTTTTATATCACAGCAACTATTTGAATCAGATGGATAAGATTTTGTACAGATTTTTCTCATATTTTGTAACAGATTCTTAGCATAGTTTAGTACGGAAAAAATGAGCAATGCTACGCCCGTCGTATGTATAAGAACAACATAAACTGTTTGACGCAGATGAATAACACTTAATACATAAATAAAAAATACGGACAAAAGTAAGTTTCAATGCCTCATTTACAGGTAAGGGCTGAACAATGTCTGCCAGGCCTATTAGTGTACGATAAACCTAACAAATAAATAAGAATGTACACAATTTAAGAGAATAAGATAAGAGAATTTACACAAAAAATGGGGGAAAACCCATAGAAATGGCGTCGGAAAGTATTGCGAAAGTGACGAATGGCATCGAGAATTATCAGATAACATGTTATCGAAAGATAGCATTATATGATATAGAAAGGTACTCGAAGGCATTTAGAAGTATCAGTTAAGACGTAACCAGGTCAGTCAGAACCAGTCATCAAGAACTATAAGATGATATAGAGAGGCATCGGAAAATATCGTGTTCTATCGAAAAGATCAAATGTATTGCAAAGCATGGGAGATATATGGAAATGTAAGCCAGTTTTTTTACATTTTAATTTAAAATTCAAGATGGCGGACCCAATATGGTGGATTAGGGTATTGAGTTTCCGCCATATTGGGTCCGCTGTTTGGAATTTTAAATTTCTGATCTCGGATTCGTATTTAGCGACCCCAGAAACCCTCGTTTACCAAATTTGGTGTAATTCAGTTGATTTTTAAACAATACATTCGCCATATTGGATCCACCATTTTGAATTTGAAAATTTTTGAAATATATCCTCAGATTCGTAGTCGGCGACCCTAAAAACCCCCGTATAAATAATTTGGTACAAATCGGTTGATTTTTAAAAAATACGTCCGCCATCTTGGATCGGCTATCTTGATTTTGTCAAATCTGACCTTGGATTCGTGATCAGTAATCCCCAAGATCTCCTAATACCAAATTTGGTGCAAATCGGTTGACTTTCATAAATTTGGCCACCATATGGAATATTTGACCACCATATGGATCCGCCATCTTGGATTCTGTCAACCTACCTCGAAAGCTTTTTAGGAGCTACAAATTGAGCCAAGAAACGACCCGATCGGTTGAGAATTTTTATTTTTACAAGCTTTTATTGCTGGACACTCGATTTTTCTCCAGCTTCCGGCCGCCATATTGGGTCCGCCATTTTGAATTTCTGAACGGGCTACACGGCTTTTACAAGATTTTCATAAGACGAACCTTTTAAGATCTCGTACGTCTCGATCAGTCCGCGATTTTTGATCCGCTTGACGTGAAACGTCCCATATATGTACTATATATGGTGGAACTGATCCAGATAATGGAAAGTGAAAAAAATATATAGGAATTGAATTCGTCTTAAGAAAAGGGTGTTGCCTTCATACAAAATAACATAATTTTTGCACAATATTCAAGGGTATATGACATGTTTAAGCCTAAAACGATTAACGTGCACTACGGAAGAGTTTTTTTGGAGGCCCTAAGCACAGTGAGGAGATAAAGAACACAGGAAAGAAGAACGCCTTCTTAATATACCCGAAGTTTATGTTTTTTTTTCCTAATTATATTATTTAATAATTTTAAATTATTTTGAATAAAAAAACTTTTATATTTGCAGCAAATTATAGAAATCTCATTAAAATCAAATGAATTTAGAAACTTAAAACTGACAATTAGCAACGCCAAAGGAATAAGAAAAATTAAATTTAAATACGAGTAGACGATGGGTATTTTTTGGCATGCAACAAAGTAGAATTCTTAGGCGGCGGCGGCAATCACGTGAAAATACAACGTCTTTATATATTTTTAGAAAAAAAAAAGTTTTTTTTAAAAATAACAAATCAGAGACTAAAACGGAAAAAAAGTAAATCAAAAGCAAAAACAATAAAAAATTTTTTTTTGTCGCAATCTTGTGATGCACAGATTCAGCGCGCGTAGAAAAACATTAAAATTAAGCAAAAAAAAAATTATATAGAAAATAAACATTGAAAAAAAAATAAATTAAAAAGAAAATAAACATAGAAATAAATAAATAAATTAAAAATTTAAAAATGAGAAAAATAATAAATTAAATTAATGAAAAACAACAAAAATTTTTTTCTTAATTGCTTAGCAACATTTTCCAATACGAAAATTGAATCTTTTGCTGAAGGTAACAAAAAAATTTGTTAGTAGCGGGGTAATTGGAGATTGGCCAGCACAGCAAAGGTTAAAGCACCTTGGCTGCAAGCATATGAAAGGCAATGAATTATGGGAAATTTCAATATTTTTATTATGGCTTTTTATTTTTTTTTATTTTAACTGGCAGTTTTTATGCGAATTTATTAAAATTGTATTTCATAAGTTGAGGAAAAATATCAGCTCTCATGCGATATTTGAAATAACTGTATAATGAAACGACATATATTATTATAGTTTATGCAGCAAAATAACAACAACGTATTTTCATTTCATTTACATTTGAATGTATTTTCTTAGGTTGTAAGATCAAATAGACTGCCAAATATATAGAAACATAATCAGCTTTTCCGGGGTTTATTTCAATCAGGTGGTAACATAATGATATGTGTTAGTATACATTTTTACAATTTAATGGAAAATCAAGTATTTTTTGTTATAAATTATTATGAAAAAAAGAGTTGTCTTCAAGAGAAAACGAATTTAACTTTAATTATATATATATGGGAGGATCCACGCCCACTTTTTCAAAGACACTCATTGCAAGTTATTGCCTCTGTTCCCCACAATTTTACAAGTACTTGCCTGTGTCGCCAAATGATACCGTATCAAGTTTGGTAAAAATTACTAGAATAGTTTTCTGCGCAAAGGATTTCAAAGTTTTTTCTTTATGGGAGGTGCCACGCCTACATGTCTTATACAGTTCAGTGTTTGTCTGGTCAGTGCTTGTCTGAATCACCAAATGTTTCCGCACCAAATTTGATAAAATTTGCATAGTTTGCGTATAAAAAAGCTATTATTCCTATGGGCATATCATGTCTATGCCATGTCACCTCATCAAATGCAGTCAGCATTTTTCCCGATGCTTGCTTGTGGGAATAAATGTCCCTTTACCAAGGTTTAGTAAAATTTGATTGAATTGAAACGCTGTTCACTTAAAAACAGCAATTCCTTAAATCACCACCTGGCACAGTCGAGCTTTTTAAATTTTACGATGGTAGACGAGGTACCACGCCTCTTTATTTCATCGAAATAAAATATCTCCTATTTGACTTGGAGCTTAATTGGCTTCCCTATGGTGAAAACATATTTTTTTAAATCATTCTTGTAGTATCAAATTCACAGTCTCTCTGTACATACAAATATATATAGGACGTTTCACGTTAAGCGGATCACGAGGTCTTAAAATATACGTCTCATGAAAATCTTCTAAAGCCGTATGACCCATTAAGAAATTCAAAATTGCGGATCCAATATGGCGGCCGGAAGCCGAAGAAAAATCGAGTGTCCAGCAATAAAGGCTTGTAAAAATAAAAATTCACAACCGATCGGGGCGTTTCTTGGCTCAAATTGTAGCTCCTAAAGAGCTTTCATGGTAAGCTGACAAAATCCAAGATGGCGGATCAATATGGCGGTCAAATATTCAATTTATTGGTCAAACTTTTTAAAGTCAACCGATTTACACCAAATTTGGTATAGGGAGGTCTTGGGGGTCACTGGTCACGAATCCGAGGTCAGATTTGACAAAATCCAGATGGCGGACGTATTGTTTAAAAATCAACTGATTAGCACAAAATTTGGTATACGGAGGTTTCTCCAAGATCAGAAATTTAAAATAAGGTTAATGAGTTTCCGAGATCTTTAACAGGAAAATACGTTTCCATGGATAAACTAATGTACTGATTTTTATTAGGTTTGGTTTGGAGATGAATTGAATCCTAAGAGAGGTTATTAAAAACTTTAAGTTCTTTAAGGGAAGATGGCACCGCCCTTAATGGGAAAAAACTGTAACACAGCAGAGCGGCTTAACAGATTTTGCTGAAATTTGGTATGGAGATCTATTGAACTCTAAGTAAAGATATTTGTTAAGAGCGGGCGGTGCCCTTAACAGAAAAAAACGTTTTCATTGCGAAATTAATGTGAAAAGAATTTTGTTTTGAAGTGGACGGTGCTACGTTTTCACAACTAAACTAGTGAACAGATTTGGATGAAATTTGGTATGCAGATAGATTGAACCTTAAGAAAAGGTATTTGGTTTTAAGTAGGTGGCACCACAACCCAACCAATCGACTGATTTTGATTAACTTTGGTATGGAGATATGTATATTGAACTCTAAGGATGTGATAGAGAGAGCGATGACAAAAAATTGATTTTTATAAGTATTCAGCTTTTTAATATCAAAAATTATTTTTTGTTTTTGTTTTGTCACTTTATCTAATGGTTAAATTTCAACCATTGCGCGCACTCTAATATAGATAAATTCAAAGTACAATGAGAAAAAAATAAAATTCAATAGTCGAAGCAACAATAAACACAAAAAGCTGTCACAGTCAACTGTCGGTTGTTGCTGTCGAAGTCGACTATAACCTTTTACTAAAGCGGTTATTGATTTTTTTATATTACATTTTACAAATGAATTGAATTTTTATTTTAATTCATTGTATGATTGAAGAGCTATTTTTATTATTCGAGTGTACCACTTTTATTTTATATAAAAAAATAAAAATTTCAATTCATTTGCGAAATATAAAATAAAAACTAACGACGGCTATAGCAATAGCCGACTGCCGACTGCGACAGCAACTACTACGACTATGTAATATTACGCAGCAGATGGCAAATGCTATTTATCGTTTTCACTATTACTGCGTAGTCATAGCACAATTTTTAGTGCTATTACTAATTCTGGCAAAGCAATTCAAATACTGATTAAGAGCAATGCTAACAAAAATTATATTTAAAATCTTCAATTGGCAGTCATCTACCCTAAAAATATAATTATTTGTTTAAATATATTTTTAGAATAAACTTAAGCGCATTGAAAAGTCTTTAAGTCTTTAGAAACCTTTTTTTATGACGCCGTTTTTTTTTTTTGTTTTATGCACTATACCTTAATTGTTGCTATTAATAAATTTCAATTAAATTCAATTTAAAATAGTTTGCTCAGATTTAATTGCGCTGGCAAATATCAACATAGCAGTTTTTTCTTAAAAGTGAAGAAATAATATTTTTTTATGCAAAAATTTATTTATAAATAAATAAAAAAAAATGTATTAATAGATATGCAGAAATTGTATTAGCAACTTCTTGAGTTTTCTTTCATGTGTCAATTTTATTGCATTTTATGAGAACAGGAAATCCACGCAATGTAAACAAAAATAAGTTTCTCGCTACCTTTTTTTGGTTAAAATTTGCATGACTTGCAAAGAATAAATGCCCATTAAGTTATTGATTTAATCAGCCACTTTTTTGATATTTTCGGATAGAGGTTTCAAAATAGCTTCGACAGCGCTTTAAATAGACTCATGTGTTTATGAAATTTTTTTTTTTTTTACTTTTTCGGTTGCTGCCTTTTGAAATATGACGTAAAAGTTATTTGTTTATTTTAAAAGGTGTAAACTTCTTCTCAGCACACGGTTGGCACTTTGAGTTTCGTAAGGGTAATTTGCATAAATCATATGTTCTCTATATTTAAACAAAGCCAGACGTGATGGTCCAGCAGCATCAGCTGATTCTTTTGAGGTTAGCAAAATAGCACATGAATGAAATTATTTTTAGCTGTTCGTTGTTATGAGTTTAAAAATAATTTTCGAAATTGAAAAAGACAACAGAGACTTATTTATAGCATATATAGAATATTGGTAAATATAGCAAATAAATAACAATCAGCGTGTTAGAATAAATTGAATATGGAAAAATCATTGATGAGGAATATTGTTAAAATATTATCAGTTTGAATTGTAGCATTACATTTTTATATACCAGACCTTTCAGTTTAAAGTCATGTGTGAACTATCGTAAGCTGGCTGGATATTGAACACACAATGTTAATCGATTTCGAATTGTTGGGAAAAGATAATTCATTATTAGATTGTCGATCTATATTTCCAAAAGAATCTTATTTGTGTATTCATCTAGAAGCTCATAATGCATTTTTTTTAATATTTTATATCTAGGGCCTAAAAGAGTTATGCCTCAATAATTATCACATAGCAAATTTTACATTAATTGGTATAACCAAGCTCATCATTCGCTAGATTTTTGTTCTTCATTCAAAATAAAAGGCTCGAAATAGCCTTTTTGCTGAGCCGCATCTTAAACGTGCCTTATGGACAGCCTCAATTATTAATTTCATATTCCAATTATGAGCTGCTTATATTTGTATTGAATTCTAAATTTAAACTCATTTATTTATGAATTTTTCAAGTCAATATTGACACAAGCCAAGCATATTCGTCGCAATTCACTTTCAATAAAAATCAATCTGTAGACATTCAATTAAAAAATGCAAATATTGACTGATTGAGCAACAAATAGCTATCTAGAGGCTTTTAAATGAGCCATTGAGAACTGCGGAAATCACTTCAATTGAAATGATGTCGCATAACTTAAATTTTAGAATGAAACAACATTAAACAGCAGGGCATTTACACTGAAAAGACAGGCAAACAGAAATTGCTGATGAAATCTTCGTCTGTCATATTAAGAGAATGTCAAATGAGTATTGAAGCCATATATCATGAACACAATATATACAGAGTACAAGTTATTAAAATTCTTTACAAAAAAAAAGTCATAACAAGGCATTGACATACAAATTGATTGAAAATGAAGAACTGACGTCCAAGCATGTATAAAAAAAAGCCCAAAGCCGAGAAAGAAACTTTACCCAAAATCAAAAAAAAAAAAAACCGCCAACTCATTTGTATAAGAGATATCAAATGAAAATAAGCAGCTAGAAATAAGCGCTCTGGACGTGTTATATGAACTTAATGATGTATCGTTAAGTTTATATTGTAAGTGTTAAAAAAGAAAAAGAAGAAAAATTTTGATTTGCATAAAACGTTCAAATAATCGCAAAAAGACGAAAATATTGTAAAAATTTATTTTTAAAAAGCCGAAAAAATGTTGGAAAAGACAAAAATTTTTGAAAAATTTAAATTCAAAGAAAAAATAAATCAAAAACCATTGACGTCAAAAAATATTGCAAGGGTTAACAAATATTTCAAAGTTCAATAAATGTTGCAAAAGTCAATAAATGTTGCATTAATCAAAAAATGTTGCAAAAGTCAAAAACTGTTGCAGAGATAAAAAAATGTTGCAGAGATCAAAAAAGTTGGATATGACGAAAAATTATACAAAAGCCGAAATAAATGTTGCAAATATATAAAAATGTTGTCAAACAATGTTGCAGAGATCAAAAAATGTTGGAAAGATCAGAAATGTTGCAGAGATCAAAAAATGTTACTAAGATCAAAAAAGTTGAATAGGACAAAAAATGTTGCAAAGGTCATAAGATTTTGCAAAGGTAAAAATGTTGCAAAGATCAAAAAATTTTGCAGAGATCAGAAAATTTTGGAGAGGTTAAAAAATGTTGCAGAGACCATAAAATGTTGCAAAGATAAAAGATGTTGCATAGGACGAAAAATGATACAAAGGCCGAAAAATATGTTGCAAATGTATAAAAATGTTGCAAAGGTCAAACAATTTTGCAGAGATCAAAAAATGTTGGAAAGTTCAGAAATGTTGCAAAGATCAAAAAATGTTGCAAAGATAAAAAATGTTGCATAGGACGAAAAATGATACAAAGGTCAAAAATTTTCCAAACGTGAGAAAAATTTTGCAGAGGTCAAAAAATGTTGCAGATGTCAAAAAATGTTGCAGAGATCAAAAAAGTTGGATAGGACAAAAAATTATACAAAGGCCGAAAAAAATGTAGCAAATGTATAAAAAGGTCAAACAATGTTGCAGAGGTCAAAAAAAGTTGGAAATGTTGCAGAGATCAAACAATGTTGCTAAGATAAAAAAAGTTGGATAGGACGAAACATGATACAAAGGTCAAAAAGTTTTCCAAATGTGAGAAAAATTTTACAGAGGTCAAAAAATGTTGCAGTTATCAAAAAATGTTGCATAGGACGAAAAATGTTCCAAAGGTCCAAAAATTTTGCAAGGTAAAAGTGTTGCAAAGGTCAATAAATGGTCGAAAACTTTTTTTGTGATGGTCAAAAAATGTTAAAAAGTTAAGAAAGACTGATAATGTTAAAAAATTGGAAAGATATTCCCTTGAATAATTTCAAAGAAATCTGTCATGCATTTTACCCTGTATTTTTGAAAAGCAAAAAAGTTCAAATTCATCAAAGACGTCAAAGAGTTGCCTATCGAATAGAGTTCAGCTGAACTAATAGAGGACGATGCTAACTTTGAGCACATGTACTATATTTGTACGTTTATTGACAAAGCGTGCCTCTTAAAACATTTAAAATACATTTGCAATATTGACATTTAATTGTTGTTGAGTGACGGTGCTTTTGCTGCTGCTTTAAGTGCTATAACCTGTAACCAGAGTAGCGGCAAAAATCACGATACATCGTGTTTTGACTCTTTTTTTTTATTTGTTAAATTTTAAGCGAAAAAACTTGAATGCTGCGCAGTTTTATCTTACTTGAAATACATACATCATATTTTCTTTTAAATTTAATTTTTTTTTTTTTTTTACTTAATAAATAAATAGTTAAAAATAAAGTTGAAATAAGAGTCGAAAAAAAGTTGCATATCGATTGTGGTGCGCAATGAATAATTTTTGACCTTCACAAATCCATACACACACACGGGTACGTTTCGCTTACAATACACGGACGCACTTTTTTACGCTAACGCATGACTTGCTGTTTGTTTTATCTTGTAACAAAACAACAACATATGAATTGAACGCGCGCGTTTTTTCAACTTTATTTTGTTTGACTGACAATGTCAATTTGAAAGCAATTCAATTGAAATTTAATGACAGTTGTATTGGTGAATGAATTCAGAGGGCAGTGACACGATATTCGAGTTTAGTAATAGTAAGTAAACAAAAAAAGTGGGCGTTTACACATGGCGGTAGTCTGATAAAGCGGTGTGGAGTAGTGAAATTAACAAATGCACAAAGTTGTAAGCTTATTTTACCAAGTTCTACGAACCTGACAGTGTGTTTTCTTCGACTCGTTTTGTTTATTTTCAGAGGATTAAGTTGTTTCGATTTTTCAAAACGAACTTTTATTTTTAGCTTAAAGATGTCATTGGTCCTGGAACTGAATAATTTTTTTGCGATCAGAATGTGTTCGTTATTATGTTAGTAATTTATTAGCGTTACTTGATGTTAAACGATATCGCTGTAAATATTATTTTTACAAAGATTTTCGATAGATCTAACAGAACGCTTAAAAAAATTTTAGATAGAAATTTTCTAGTGTGTACTCTTAACATGCGAACTCTTTTGAATGCATTGTATATTTGTGCGTATACTCTCTTTGAAAGTTAGTAAGCTTAGTAAAAAAAATAGTTGCAAGCTTTTGGTTTACTATGTTACGTGTTTTTACGAAAAAAAAATAGTATACACTGAAGAAAAAAATTACGAAAATAAATCTTGCAAGGAATTAATTTCCAGTGTACTTTATTCTTTTTTAAAAATTTCTTCAGAAAATAAACAAAAAAGCATAGAACCATTTTTTCTGAAAGTTAATTAGTTTTCGAGTACAAAAATAAATAAAAAACAATAGTGGTATTTTCCTTGGCCTCATCAAAAATTAAATACCCTACACCGCAAAATGGTATTTTTTCTTCCAAGATTTGCTTAAATAGCTCTATTTGTAGCGTTTTAAAACTTATGCTTGAATGGAAGGTGTCACACCTTCGCTCAAACTTTCAACTTTTTTTCTGATTTTTGGCCAAACCATTTCCTGTATTTGTGTGAAATTTGGATTTATTTACTCAGTGTAGCGTTTTAAACGTTTTTTTTTTCTACAAAGGGTGATACGTCTACTTGTAGAAATTCGGCAAGTTCTTGTCTAGAGATTTTCTGAAATATTCTCCCACTCTCTCAACCTATAGTTTTTAATGTTTTATTTGTGTGGGCGGTAGGCGTGTCCTTAAACCGATTTTGCTCATTATCACTCCGAAAAACTCTATTTGAAGATGATAGGCAAACAGGCGGTCATGGCTAAATCGTCTAAGTTGGTGACGTTGATCAAGAGTATTTATACTATTCTATACCTGCCACGCCCTCTTCTATGCTTTACAAACAGAGTAGCAAAGTTAATATACCCGGAGTGTAGGGTACAGTTAACGTCAATAATGTCATTATTTTTTAGCAAAAATATATGTATGTATGTATACTGTGCTTATAGAAACAAATTAATTGCTCATCAACAAATCAACTGAACGATCTATCAACCAGCAACTAAATTGTCTAATGTAAGTTTGATTGACTACCAATTTCTTAACTATCGATTAACAACCAAAGGGACTCTCACAATGATTTTAGGAGGAGCGTGAATTAAAAGTGAGAGGACCTTTCTTATGTCTCCCGTCTACTAACCATTTATCATCTAGGATATTTTGCTCTTCAAGGGCTTCTGTTTTTTGAACTGTTTTTTGTATTGACACACAAGGTGTTGCTGTAAGCTATAATCCTTCCGTGGAAAAACTGTTTCTGGTGAATTTTTTTTTTTTTTTGAATTTTCCACAATTGAGCATTTCAAATAAATATTGCAGCAATCGTAGAAAAACGGTCGGAACTTGATTTTGGAATGAGAGGGCAGGTATTCGTCAATTATCGACCTTTTCCTATCTATTTGTGCAATGAAAGTTTTTGTTTTAAGTATATTCAAATCCAAAACAGTTCGTTCCAAAACTATTTTCGACTTATTTCTATTGATTGGTTTAAAGCGGTCACTCTGCAGTCGTTTCGCTTAATTTCAAATTCTAAAACAAAATTAACAATATAACGTCAAAAATATGAAAAAATGCCGATAGCGTAATAATTTTTCGAACAAGAAAAATTAATTTACGATAAGGGAGGGAGCAAGCTCCTCGTAATAATTCTGGATGAATTCACATTTACGATAAGGCTGATTGCAACTTTAAGTTCCGTGTCTGTTCATTATCTATATTTTTATCTCGTGCTGTTTCTATTTCCTCTGTTCTTATGTTACGCTGACTTCAATTTCTTAGTGCTATTTGTGTACATATATGTATTTTCAAATAATTTATTTATTTTAAGGTTTTTATTTTCCCATTTCTTTGAGCACAGTTTTTTTATATTTATTTTTCAAGAAAATTCTGACCCGTCATAGGTGTTGCTGTTCATTGTTTGTATAGCTTATCAGTCAATCAATGCTCTGATGCCAATGTGTTCTAATGCTCAAAGTATTGTTATTTTGCTCGCAGTGGTTTTCCTCTGTCATAAAGTTTTTCTCGGGTAATTCAAAACTTTGCTGTTCGGCTAACAGAGTTTTCGTTTTTTTAGAAGAGTTCAGTACCGTGATGGCATCTTCGGTACATTTGTATTTTTTTCAGTACATTTGCGTCCCAAAGAATCGTCGTCAATACATTCGACAAGTTTTTAGTACATTCGGTATATTTGGCCTACTTTCAATACATTCAGTACATTTCGACTGTTTCTAAAAATTACCATGACCAAATCCATTTCAAACCATGCAGTCGGAGTGACTTCAAATTGCGGAATTGGTTGCCGATTAAATATGTTGTTTCTCAAAGTAATTAAGGGAATGTACCGTCCCCCGATTTCATTGAAAATAATTTTTTACGAAGCTATGCTTCGGCTTCAGCGGTTTTTCAAGCTCTGACACTAAAACTTTAAATGGGCATAACTAAAAAAAATTAAAAAAAAAATAAAAAAAATTTTCAATCAAATCGGGGGACGGTATATTCCCTTAATTACTTTGAAAAACAATATATTTAAAATATATTTTTTTTGTTAAGCCATTTTTTTTCTCGTAGTAAATTTTATTTTTGTCGTAATGATTTATTTATATGTCTGTCCAGAAAAACATTTAATAAAATGGTTTCTTCGATTAGATATGTATTTTTTCTTTATGTACAGGTTGTTCTTCTGTTTAGTTTTGTCCTTTGATAATTTTTCTCTAGTTCAAGGATTTTTTTATCAAAGCAATTTGTTTTTAGTTCAGATTATATATCATTCTCTAAAGAAGCTACTGACAATATGATTTTTTCGCAATTTATTTATTTGGGTGATATTTCGTTTGTTCAGCTAATTATTCGATTGTCTATTCAAATTGTCGGCAATTTTTTTTTTTATGCGCAAAGTCTGTACTTTTAATATTTTTGTTTGTTCATATGGTTTTTTATTTGTCCAAACGATTTTTAACTGCTGATTTTTTTTCTTGTTTTTTAAAATTCATATTTTTCAGTAACATTTTTAAATTTTATTGGTTTTTTTTTTAATTTTTTCTATCAGTTTTTGGTTGGTACGGATCTTTTGTTTTCCAGTATTTTTATTAAGTAATTATTTAATTATCTGTATTAATTGTTGTTTTTTTTTTGACTTTATTTGCTGTTTGTCCAGGAGGAAACTTGTTAACTGTTTAAATAATTTTATGTTTATTTAGCATTTTCAGTTTGTCCCCATTCATTCCCTTTTAACTTTTAGCTTACTTTTATTAAGATCAATCGATTTTCCATGTTTGTATTTTCCATGTCTGTATTTTCCATGTCTGTATTCTAATCTTGTTTCTTTATGGTTGTTTTATTAATTTTCTATAACCAGGCGACTGGTTAATTAATATTTTGTTGAGTTTTTTTTGAAAATGGATAACTTTCTTTTAGTACATTTTTATTTTTTTTTATGAAAATTTCACAGATTTTTCCAGGGAAGGGGGTGGTCTTGAGTGCAAGATATGTCCGGGTTCAATCCCTAGAATGAACAAAGTTTTTTTTTAATTTTTTTTTAGCTGGATAACGGATCCTTTCATGTATTTTTTAGTCAGATGCCAGGTTTTGAGCTGAATTAACCAGATACTGGTATTTGTTTACAGTCAGGGTGTGACACAGTTTTCTTCTGTCCAAGTACTTTCTTTGTCTCTCAAAATGTTTTTCCAAGTGATTTTTTAGCTATTCATTTACTTTTTGTATAATAGAATGAATCAATAAGTTTTTGAATAACATTGTAACAATTTTAAACAAACTTCTTGGCATATGGAAATGATTCTCAAAAACAGCAGAAAGACATATTTTTTAAAGATTATTCTCAATTCTACTTATTCAATTGTTAAATAAGTGCAGTTTAAACTTTTTAAAATATATACAGTTAAAAATAAATTTTATATATAAATATATCTAGTAACAACAGAAATAAAAATAGCGCTACTGAAGTAAATCTGCTGACTTGGCATGCGGCAGCAAAAAGAAATCTTAAAAAAAAAAATTTAAAAAATGCAAAGTAGTGCAAAGTAGCAATTCAAGGTTGAATAGACAAAAGTAAAAAAAATTTTGAAAAAAATTTTACTTATAAACGAATTTACAAAGCACTTGTATCAGCAGACCAAAAACATAGGATGAAAAAGAAAATCGATTTATAAAAAACAGATTTCATAATGCGCAACACTGCAATAAATTGCGTTGAATATCATCATGGGGATAACGACAGTCAGACAGATACTTGAAATGCGACGGTAGAAATAGAAAGCGGAAAAAAACAGATTTTCATGAATAAATAGGCCAACAACAGCAATAACAACAACAACGAAAGTGTTACTTACTATTAACGCTAATGAAGGCGACACTAAATAGAACAATCCATCAACAAATAATGCGTAATTCTTTGGACAGAGTGCCAATGTGCCGCAGAGCACACTCACTCCCAATTGACACCTGCTATTGAACATCGAGTACATTCGACATTGCTATGGTTGCCATCTTTGAGTTGAATTTTGTTAGTCAAAAAGTTTTAGAAATGAAAATATTTGAACAATTTAATGATTTTTTTTATTTGTCCAGGGGATTTTTTTATTTGTCCAGTAGATTTTTTCATTTGTCCGGTGAATTTCCAGGGAATTTTTTCAATTGTCCTTATAATTTTGCTTTTGTCAAGAAGATTTTAACCTTCACTTAATAATTTCATTTGATTTTGGAATTATTGTGTTAAAATATTTTCTATTTTTAACTTGTCCAATCGGTTTTTCCATTTGATAACATTTCTTTTGTCAAGAATATTTTTTCGCTTCACTTATTAATGATTTAATTTGTTCTTGGGATTATTATGTTATAATTTGTTTTTTATTTATGCAGGGAATTATTTAATTTGTTTGTGTGATTTAATTAAAATAATTTTCTGCTCATTGAAATTTTTTATTTTTTCCAGAACAATTTCGATTTTTTTACTTTTAAGTAAGTAATGTATTGGTTTTTTCCAAATTATTTTTTATGTTCAAGTTAGTGGTCCACTCAATTTTTTGTTTGTTCAACTGTTTATTTGTTGATCTAAAAAAAATTGTATTGTTTGTCCAGGTGATGCTTTTGTTTGTCCGGAAGAATTCTTTGTTTGTTCAGTTGTTATTTACTTATCCGGTTGGTTTACTTGTTCGTGTAACAGATTTTTTTTTTAATTTTTTAAAGGATTTTTTGTTTGCACAATTGATTTTTTTTTCATTTATTTTTTTATCCATTAAGTTTTTAGTTTTTGCAAGTTATTTCAGGGAATTTTTTTTTTGTCCAATTGGTTGGTTGCATTTTTAAAACAACCCATTTTTTGTGTAGTAAGTCTTCTTTTTTAGTTTACTTAGATGGGTTTTCGATATCAAGATGGCCTTCGTTTGACTGGGCGTTTTCTTCTATTTTCCTCAAGCATACTACTCGTATTTGTATTTTTTTAAAGCTTAGTGGCTCAGTGGAAAGCGTGTGTAAAAATCGAAAAAAAAGTTCGCTAAATACGCTGGTGTGCGAGAAACTTTTTTTTATGTGTCCTTTAAACAGATTAGATGTCATCTTACTAATTCGAGGTCGCGGGATTGTATGTATATGTTGAAATTATCAACTTTGACTTCTTCAAAATTTTTTTTATTTTCCAATATCACTGGTCTGCAACGTTTTTGTCCTTTAAACAAATCATACTTTACTAAACTAATACGAGGCTGTTGAACACGAATATGTTAAGCAAAATTTTGCATCAGGTCTAATTTTCAAGATATATGAGGTTGCATATGTCGAAATCTTCGGCTGTTATGAATTTCGTATATTTATTTTAGAGACACCCTACACCAACAGTAGAAGTGCGCTAGTCCTAAATTCTTATTTTAAGGATATCCCATATTTAAATAGTTCTCTTTGTAGCGTTTTGAAATTTCTGTTTATATGGGAGATGCCGCGCCCTCTTTTAGAAATTCACTAAATTTATATTTGATGCTAGACCAGACCATTTCTAGTATTTATGTAAAATTTGATATCATACCTTAAATATTTCTCTCGTATAGCCTTTACTTGTTTGGGAGGTGCCACGCCCTTTTGTCGAAATTCATCAAATTTTCTAGTGCTAGGCCGAACCCTTTTTAAAATTTGCGTGAAATTTATTTACTTAAATAATTTTTTTCTATATACTTAGCGTTTGAAGTTTTCGCAAACTTTTTGTCGAGATCCTGTCCAAATTATTCTTATTAGTATTTGTGAGAAATTAAGTTACACATCACAAAACTCTCTCAATATAGAGCCTTAAAAAGTTTTGTTTGTATGAGCGGTAGGAATGTCCGTGAATCGATTCCGTCATTATCATGCTCGGTTTTCTCGTAATCGTGATTTCCACGGAATATATATTGTATTCTAAACCTGCCACGCCCCCTTATATGCGTTACAAACGACTTGACGATGTGAACGGGTGTAGGGTAACATGACCATGTGATTCACGTTTTTAATTTTCTGCTGCGCGCGGTCCGCGTTTTCATTTAATATAAGAAATCTCATTTCGCTAGGGTTTACGGTCAGAGTGAGGACCTTTTTTATACAAATAATTGGAGACAGTAAATATCTGATTTTGTTAGGGTTTTCGGAATGTGAAAGTAAGGACCTATTTTTTCTTTTTAGTACATAAAATTTGATGACAAATATCTGTTCACGTTAGTTTTGGGTAGAATGAATACAACAACAACAAAACAAAGGCAACGATGTTGTACTACTGAAAGGAGCGTCACTTCACCAAAACCTTGGGGGGGGACAAGAATTATAATTTCACCACTATTAGATGGTTTTATTGAATTGTTGTATTGAATAATATCTAGTATCAGATCCTTGGGGGGGCCAATGCCCTCCCCAGCCCTACCGAATTGACGCCACTGACTACTGAACACACAGCACCATCAAAGTTTATAAGTCCAATAGACATAGCTGCGTATTTGAAATTGTGAAAACCCTTTTTGAAAAAAAAAAAAATTTAAAAAGTTTAAAAAAAAAGTCGAAAAATATTGAAAAGAACAGAATATTCTACTGTGAAAATAAAAAAAAACTTTTATTTGACATCATTTGCGTTGGCATAACTTTTCCTTCACTTTACTTAAGCATATTCTTTAGTAAAAATATTTCCACCTCAAAAACTTCTGAAGCAATTTTTGTTATAATGGGCAAAATATTTTTTTAAATTTGCAGGGATTTTTTTATTATCATTTTTCTGAAAGTGAAATATGTGCAATATTTAAATTACATACTTGCAATGCACTGACTGATTCAAGAACTTAAAATGACCTAAAAATTATTCTTAACCAAGCATAGCATTAATTGTATACTATGCGGCATAAATAAATTTACATCCACTTATTGCACACATATGGCAACCCTACAAAAATATCAAAATACCGCGCCATTAAATGCGGTCAATGAACTTGCGTTGCGGCAAATTAGGCGTTTTAAATAAAGGAAATACAAAAATATATTTCAAAAGCAATAAAATCAACAAAATTGAAAAAAAGTTCACTTCAGGGTTTCAAAGTTCACGCACAATGTTCATTCGTGTACGACAAAATCTAGAACACTTTCGAATTGGGTCACTAAAGTGGAGCAACTATTGAAGAAGGCAGTAAAAAAAAATAAACAAAACAAAAAAAAAGCAATTACAGAATATAAACAGCAAAAGCAACAGCAGAATTAAAACAACAGAACACAGCACAAACAAATCCAGTAGCGTCTTCAAAGCACAAAAACAAAATGTTTTGATAGAAAATCGTAGAATCGTCGTAGTAAATGAGAATCAAAGAACTTTGAATTATGACCTTGTTATTCAAAACAATACGGTCGGCGCGACGGGAAGGCGGCTATACACAAATCTATTAAACTCTACGACCGGCTTTTTTTTTCCTGATTTGTTTACATGTCTGCCAACAAACAGAGAGAGCAAGCAAAAATGCTTCATATCTCAAATATTTAAGTTAGTAAGAGATTAAGTGACAAGGTTATGTTTTTAAGTCATCTGCAATTTAAGTAAGTAAGTTCAAGCGTTCGCTTTTGTAAACAGCAATGTTTATTTTTATTTTTTATTTTTTTTAAATTTGCTCTACATCAATCATAACGCTGTGCAGTAAAGTTTGTTGTTTATGATTTGAAGGAAATTTAAAAAATATAAAGAGATAAACTGTTCAGTTTAATAACATTTTTTGATGGAAAAGTTCATGCAAGTTCATTGCCTAATTGAACATTAGGCGCAATTACTTATGAATTGGGAGAAGCAAAAAATTTTTTTGTTATTTTATACATCTGTTTGCAAATTACTACTGAGCAGACAACTGTCAAAATTAAAACTTTTTCCTAAAAGTTCTATATAACAATTACGTTGTTATATAGAGAAGTCATCTAAGCTATAGCTTAATTGACTTTTCTTGGCCACAAACAAAAACTTTCTGTTTATCTCTTACATTGAAGGTTCAGTGTACGAATCAATGAGTCTGATAATCTCTACGTTGTCCTGTTTGTCATTGATTGATGCGTAAATTTAGAAGAATATTAATCCTTGCTAATTGAAGCCATAGAGAATTTTTTGCTCCTTTACAACAAAAATGTTAAGATGAATTTTCAGCCAAAAACTGTTTTTACGAGGATGAATGAAACATACACCCCTGGATTTACACGCCAGTTAAGACCATGGCACTGTCTTTTTTTATAGTTTTACGATTTCGTAAGTCTTGTGGCAAACTTTAGGCAGAAAACCTTTGAAAACCTTCTCGAAACTTTTTTTAAAATTGTTTTGGAATAAAACAGATTTACAGCTCCATATACTATACCAAGATACCCAAACTATAAAGCAAATGATTTTTTCGGCTCCTTAACAATCGATTATATTTTTGTGCCAACAACTTCTTTAAGAAAGATTAAGATTTAAGATTTTGGGAAGAAATGAATCAATTTTTGCTATTTTCAACTGCTTCGAAAGTAATAATACTAGGCTGATTGAAAAGTCCCAGGCCTGACACAGAGAGGACGCCACAAATATCGAATCCTTATTATTTTTGACAGCACCTATCTTTCAAAAGGCTACGAGCACCAGTGATGCACCACGTTCGGACCGGCCAAATGAGGCTACTACCACTTCAGAAAAGATCAAGAAAATCCATCTGATCTTTTTGAAAGACCACAAAGTGAAAGGGAGAGAACTAGGAGACATAATGAAGTTGTCGATCGGTAGAATTTTCAATATTTTGCATGAGCATTTCGAAATGAAAAAGATGTGCGCGCGATGGCTGCCGCATTTGCTGACAATTGATCAAAAGCAACATCGTGTCGGTGATTCAAAGCAATGGCAAAATTGAACGAATTGCAATACGAATTGCTGCCCCACCCACCATATTCTCCAGACTTGGCCTCCAGCGACTATTATCTTTTTCCAAACTTGAAAAGATGGCTCGCTGGTAAGCGCTTTCATTCGAATGAAGAGGTCATCGCCGAGACGGACGCCTATTTTGAGGAACTTGATGGCGACTACTACAAGAAAGGCATCAAAATACTCGAGGTCCGATGTATTGAGCTAAAAGGAGATTATATTGAAAAATAAAATCAAATTTTCCGAAAAAAATGTGTTTTTCTTTGTTAGGCCCGGGATTTTTCAATCAGCCTAGTAATGTCCATAGAAACTAGAATTTCCATCGACCATTTTTCGTATGTAGTATTCTGCCCTTGGAAGCGGATAGTGCGTATCTCAAAAAAATACATATTCGTGAAACTTATGGTCTTAAGCTAGACACTACGTATTACGCCCTTTCCGCTTCTGAGAGCAGTATATGATGAAGTTATGCCTTATTTCGTATAGAAAAATTTCTTTGGGCAAATAATCATTTGTTAAATATTTTTTGGCGATAACACTTTGAGCAATCAAAATAATATATCAACTTTAAATGAAAAATAAATTTCACAGAAAATTATTAAAAAAACAGATACAATAAGGATAAATTAAAGGAAAATTCGTGATAAAAAATCTCCGGTTAAAATTTGTATTTTCCAAAGAAAAATCACGCAAGATATATGTCGTTTAGCCAAGACAGATTTCAGGCTGATTTAATTCTTTGAAATCTTTAATTATGTTAATCAAAACGAAAATAAATATTTGACTTCCCGCGAAAAAAAAACGCATCTGACATTTTTGTAGCTTTGAATTGTTTTTTATAAAGAACAATTTTTAAATAATTGAGTACATATAAGAATAAAGTTTAATTAAATCGAAATTGATGTTTCGTAAAATCAACTGATGCATCAAATTAAGAGGAAAGAATTTTGGACAACAAAAATATTTGATCGGGGAGCAAGAAAATTATTCGGGCAGCAAAAAAATTTGGTCGGGCAGCTAGAAAATTGTTTAAGTGCCACAAAATTATTTAGGTGACAATCAGGTGGTTCGGATGGCATGAAAACTTATTAGGTGGCAAGTACATTTCGTTGAGCCTGCTAAATAGTTAATTGAACAGCACAAAATTTATTGAGCAGCACAAAATTTATTGAGCAGCTAAAAATTTTTAAGCAGTTTGTTTCAAAATCAAATAATTTTGGAGTTATTTTTTTTTTTTTTTTTCTATGAAGTACTTACCTAAATGAAGCATAAACATGAAAATAGAAAGAGAAAAAAGATGAATTTAGTATCAACTATTAATTATTATATACTATTTGTAGTTATAATTGACAAGAATATTAAAATACTTAAAATATCTAAGTAATTTTCATAAATTTTATATTATATACATACATATCGCTCATTTACTTCAAGAGTGGCATAACTCAAAAAACCTGATTTTTGAGTTAATGATGCAGATATATCCGCCATTTCATGTTTTATTTTGTGTCAAAAACTCTGAAAGGTATCTTATAAACTCGTCTTGTGAGAAGAGTTTATGTAAACATACTTTTTTGAATTCTCATATAAAAAGTAACTTATTGTAAACTTTAAATGCGTTCTACTCCCACTTTGTGTTTTTGGAGTTATGCCACTCTTGAAGTAAATGAGCGATATATTTTGAAGAAAAAATAACATAAATACCTAATAATAGCTACCAGTAGTGCATTGTCATTAAAAAGTGATTTTACTATTCATCAGAATTCAAAACATATAAAAAAACAGCACTAAGCTTAAAAACCCAATAACTGACCCACAACATTTCAATATGTACGAGAGTAAAGCTTATCAGCAGCAACTCGTATAATGGAATACCCCTTAGCTTATAGAAAAAAATTCATTGCTGGTTTTTTTATCATATTTCTCAAGTAAAATACACAACAATGTCTACGAACAGTGGAATTTGCTAAATATAATTCCAAGTATTGAATTGCGCTCTTTTTTTTATTCAACTTAAGTGTCAAAAGCGCCCCACCTACAAACACTTTTTTATTGCTATTTTTATTTACATAAATCTTAGCGAGAAAAAACTCGTTTATTGGTTTCCTTGAAATGATTGTATATGATACATATGATTGCTCACTCATATCTAATAGTTTTGCGGATATTTTTAGAAATATTTGCATTTTTCAGCGTAAGCATGGATTTTCTAAACAATAAAGAACTGAGTAAATTAAAATGAAATTCATTTAAATTACATACGGCGACTTGAAAGAATTATGAGAATTTGTAATTTTTGTAAAGCAGAAATAATTTCCATGAATTAGGATAGGATTTTATTGAGCGGCGCTTTGTAAAATATTAAATTGTAATTTAGATTGTTCGTAATATTTGTGCAATATAGAAACTTTTTGAATGACGTAAAATTCGTTGAACATTAAAAGTATCACACGGCTGGAGAATAAAACATGCAAAATGTTTGAAAAGCATAAGACTAATATGGCACAAATGTTTCACAAATGAAACATTTTAAATAGTCATTGAACCCTACTTTATTGCTATCAATCTATTTCTGATTTGAACCAAATACAGACAGAAATAATACAAACATTAACTGGCAATAAAATTTTCGTGCTTCATGTTTGCGTTTTTTTGATTGAAACGCATTTTTGAATTAAGTTGCTTATGTATAATTGAACCCTGTTCATACTTTCAAATTGTAATAAAAAAAATTAGAAGTATTTGCTACATTTGTAAAAGGTTTTATGTCATAATGCTCAAAAAATGTTGTACCTAATGTCCACCTGAAAAACGTTCATAGTGCCCAAAATAATTTTGGGATTTATGACCACTCATAACACCACACTTTCGTTTTGCTTAGAAATACAACAGAAATATTATATTTTTTAAAAAATTAATTTAGTTTTGTTATATGCAATAAATAAAAATAATCGTTAAAGATGCACTGCACTGATGACCTTGACCTTGAAATATTTCATTTATGCGATTCAGCTTATAATATGTCCAATACCGGTTCGCTAGCTACAGTAATTCTACAAAAGTTAGGGCAAGTGGGTGGCCTTTGGATTTACATCCTTCAATTCTCCAATCCTCTTATAATACCGGCTTCGCGGCGGGCTTCTGCGGTTCAGTCTATGGTATATCAAACGCCGGCTTCGCTAGCCAAAGTAATTCGACATAAAAGTTAGGGTAAGTGGGTGTTATGTCCACTTTGACTGTGGACAAAACTATTTGGCGTTATGTCCACCTGTTTATGGGGTTTATGTTCGTTCTAAGAAGTGGTCATATGCCTAAAAACGAAATGGGGACTATGACCAAAAAATAAACGGGCCTAAGGCCCAAAATTGATTATGACCATTGGGGTTGTGACCGGGGTTTTTTTTTAAACAAGTAGCAATAATAGCGGGAAGAGCTGTGTTTAAAACTTACTCATATTATACGATGACGTCAGATCTCATAGACTCGATATTATATTTTTTGGGAAAATTTTATAAAAATTTGTGCGTCTGTTTTTTGTGTAACTATTTTTTGTGCGCTTTTATCTAAGGCCTTTAAGGGGTTTTCGGGTCATTTTTTTGGAGGAAACTACGCCCAACATTTGAGAGTAGATGCAATACTTTCAATATGTGTAGACAAAAACTTTTGATGGAAATTTGGAATTTATTTTATATCTCAAATTATTGGCATTATAATTAGACCCGTTTCGGAACATTTAGCAATTTCGATTTTAGGAAGAATATATCTTAAGAAAGAATGAGCCACCAGTTAAAAATACTTTTTTCAAAAAGAAACAACGCTCAAATCTGATATATCTATTAGGCAGGATTGCCAAGTAACCGCTTTTGACGCTGTCAGGCTGTTATTTGCATGCGAAAGTTGTAGGAGGCCGTTAATTGGAGGTTAAAGCCGTTAGTTGCCGTTAAACCAAAAAGGTCAAACATTTTATCCACAAAAATAAGGTACCTACTACATTGCAGAAAATATTTAATATTACTGACGAAATAAAGTTCATCAATTTTGTTTCAACAAAATTTTATTTTGGCATTTTAACAAATTCTGATTTTTTTTTCACCATTTTCAACTTGGCAACCCTGCCATTGCGTATGGTTAGTAAATAAAACAGGCACACAAAAAAAAAATCTCGTGACCCAGAGGGTAGACCCCTCTATTCCTACATTTTCGAGGGCGCTGAATCCGAATATGACCTTCAAAAATGGTTTCAATTGTCAGTTTTTCCGCTACCACCTCCTTATCTGCGTAATCTACATAGATACAAATTATGGATGTTCAGAAAAATGTAAATTTTTTAACTTGATCTGTTTTATTACCCAAATTTGATGACCAAAATAAATTTTGTCTTTTTTGGAACAATTTTTTTCGAGTACCATATTTTTTTATTATTTTTCGCCAAGAATAAAAAAGATGAAATTAAAATTTTTTGTTGTTTACTTTTTATAGTTTTGGGGCAGTATTGCCTACGAAAAGACTTTACAAATTATACAATAAAAATATATCGATTTTGACTTGAATTTGCATTTCTACTGTAAAAGTTTGTGCCAATTTTTTCATTTATTTGGTGCGAAATTTCCTTTTTCCTGCCGGTAATACGAAATATTTTAATCTATCGCAACTGACCACAAATTGCCTCTATTTCTTTTTCGTATTTGTGTTAATTGTTAAAACACTTATTTAATTAAAATATATTGCATCGCACGAATGGCAACTATTTAAATACACCCTCTATCTACACTCACGCTTTTGCTTACTTAACTTGGTAGCGACATTATTTAAATTGTCAACAGTCACCATGTGGTAAACTTAGCTTAAGCTCAACACAGTAAAATCTAACATTAAATTGTGCAATGGTATTTATGGGATTTTTAACGGATTTTTGCACAGAAAAAAAGCAAATAAAAAAAATTACATAAAACAATCGTCCCCATATCAAAAACTCAATTTGAAACTGAGCGCAAAACTCGTTGTTCACAACGTGCCACTATGGCGACGAGTGTGGAGGGCTTAGTTGTTGTTTCGTCTAAGTCATGTCGTCAGCAATTAAATAACACCAATTTTTTATAGAATCATTTTGTCAGTTTCAGCAAAAGTTTCATTGACAAACTGCGTTTTTTTTTTTTTTTTTTTTTTTTTGTTGTCTGCAGCTTTAGCGTTTGACTTTTATTTCTAAGAAGACATAATGTTCAATTTATTTATTTTTTGTATAGTTTATCGTCTGTCAGTTTATCATTTTCTTCGTTTTATTTTATTTTAAAATAAATAGTTATATTTGTTTTTTTTTTTTTGCTTTCTTTGTAATTTATATTTTTTTTTTATCGCCTAAGGCCGGCTTTAACTGGAAAATTGTGCTCGCGTCAGTTTGAACCGGTAGGAATTTCATTCAAACATTTTTTCAGTCGTAGTTTCTATGACGTATATGAAAGTATTTACATTGTAGATATCTATCTATCACTTTTGTCGCGTCGCGTCGCGTCGCGTCGTTTTATCATTTTACAATATTCATTTAATTCAGTTAAATATTTACATTTAATTTTTATGCAAATGTTACATTATCATAGAAAAATTGTCGGTGCACAGCTCTTCTAATGCTAATGAACTGGAAAAACTTTGGTTTATGTTTGCGTATCGATCAGCCAGACACGACATGATTGCATGTAACGCTCGCAGCAGCGTGGAATTAAATTTACATTTTTAAAGTTTAGATTTTTCTTATATTTTTAATTTTTATTTTTTGCCTGATCACTAGGGCAATTCTTAATAAAATCCGATCATTTTTTTAATTCATATTAATTAATTCAAAATTTTATTTCTCGGATTTTTTTCAAATTTGTCTGAGTTTTAGTTTGAATCCATGGTATGGCTAATATACAGGGCGTCTAAGTTTTAAATATCTTAACAAGTTAAAACATCAAACAAAAGGTTTATATCGTTCAGACAGTTATAATATTTTAATTTTTTTTTTTTTTTTATTATTAAATTGTGGATTGTTGGTTTCTGGCATCCGCTTAAGTTGCCTGGTGAATCCAACATTCATTTTGATAGTACTGGACGATATGCTTAGCATAGCTCTAGACCTTACTAATCGTGACATTCAATGGAATTTCAGAAAGCATCTGGAAGATTTTGCTTTTGCAGATGACATAGACCTCCTCGTCAAAACAAAACGTCCGACATGCATAAATTATTTTGCTATTGTTTTGGTTCAAAATAAGAGAGCAACCAACAAATGCCAAAGGTTATCAGTCACATAAGTTTTCGGCAAGACTTTTTATTTTTTAATTTTATACTAAGTTTTTTTTAGTTATTTTTTTATTTATTTTTGTTTTTATTTATTTATTTTTTAGTTTTGATTTATTTATGGTAATGATTTATTTTTAGTTTCTATTTATTTATTTATGTTAATGATTTATAATCCGTTGTATTTTTTTATAATTTTATATTATTTTTACACATGCTTTTTTATTTTTTGTATCTTTTTTACTTTTTTTTATTTTTGAATTTTGTTTTTTATTTTTGTGCTCATGTTTTTTGTTTTGTTTGATATGTTTACATTATTTTTTTATTTTTAGATTTATAGTTGGTTGTTTTTTATTGTTTTTTATTTTACATTGGTTTTTTTATATTTTATTGGTTTTATATTTTTTTTATGAATGTTTTATTTCTAATTGGTATTTTATCTTTTTTGTATTGACAATTTTTAAGGTCATAAAAAAAACGTATTTTCAAGCAAGAAAGAAACAATTCCTCAGCATTTTCTTTAAAAGAATAATAATATATTGTAAATCTATTTTCTAAAGTAAGGTCAGACTATATCGAAAAACTACACAAAAAATTAGCATTACATACAGCCATGGACAACTAATTAGAAACAGTTATTCCTCTTAGGTTTTACTACATTTAAAAAAAATTTTTATGGAACGGTTGTTTTTGTTGTTGTTATAATACAAGTGCCCTCTTGCGGTTTATGGGTTTGTTGTTGATTTTATTGAAGAAATGACCTTTGATGTGAAAATCAAGAGAAGTGAATCATTTGGCTGGCCATCTAATTAGAAACAATAAGTTGTGTAGCAAATTTCTGGACCTTAAATTAATTTTATTGGTAAGTTATTAATCAGACAAACACCCCAGTTGTGGAGAAGTTAATTTACTGGGTTTCAGATACTTTTGGAATGAGAAAACCACGAAGTTGTGACCCAGCAACGCGAAAAGCGATTTTCGAAATTTTTAACCTCAAAATTTCATATCGAACTATTGCCACCAGTAGCGTCACTTCACCAAAACCTTGGGGGGGGGCAAGAAATATAATTCCACCACTATTAAATGGTTTTATTGAATTGTTGTATTGAATAATACCTAGTATCAGATCCTTGGGGGGCAAAGCCCTCTCCAGCCCTACTGAATGGACGTCACTGATTGCCACCCACTTTGGTTGCTCAGTTAAGAAAGTTTTTGGTGCTATTTAACACTTCACCACTTTTAAAACGACAGAAAATGTGGCAACGACACTTTATAAAACAAAGGAAAGAACGGATGCAAAAATTTCTTGAATGGCTATATTGGACTCCAAAATAGCTCCTAGGGGAATTAAACGCCAAATTTTGAATCAACCTGATACTCTTTTACTGTAAGAAGACGTTTGGTGGAATCTGGCTTTCACGCAAGAAGCCTCTACCTTTTTTTTCAATTTTATTTTTTTGTTTTGTTTTTTTTCGATTTTTGTTTTTTATTTTTTCCAATTTTTTTTTTTTAATTTAAATTTATCTTTTTATTTTTCTTTTTTTTGTCTTTTTCCCCATTTTTTTTTTTTTTTCTTTTTGTTTTTTATATATTTTTTTGTATGGAATTACAATTTATATTTTATTATTTTTTATTAGTTTTAAATTCTATTTTAATTTGATATATTTTTATTTTTCGTTAAAAGTTTTTATGTTACTTCCTTACTGTAATTTTTATTTAATTAATTTTGCTCCAAAGATTTCGTTTGTTTTAAACGTTATTTTATTATTTTAATTGCTTTTAATTTTTGTTTACTATTTTTATGTTTTTATTATTTATTTTTATATTTGAATGATGCAGATACAAAAAAAAGATAAAGTGTCATAAAAGCGAAACAGAAATTTCGTATAAAAATTCAAATATGCACAAAATTATATAGTACATATTACAAAATTTTCGCAAGAAAATGATTCACAATTCTTTTAAATTTCAAGCAATATTAATAATAAACCGGAATACGTACATAGGTATAAATGATTTTTTTCTTTAAACAACGAACTTTATAGAAGCAAAAACTTTCCAACGGGGCTTTACCGTACAAGACTTTACTGAGAAAAACATTTAGTGACAAAACCGATTTTTCTAACTGAGCTTACTCTAATTGCTACTGAAAACAATTTTTATAAATATTTGCACATCGCTTAAATTTTGGAAACGATATCTTAATTCAAAGTTTTTGCATTTCAGTGGAAATATGCGTTAAAATGAAACGTTTATTAATTTCCTTAGCATTACTGTAATTAGTATATCAATAGCATATTATTATATTATGTCATAATAGAAAAACATTTACTTTTTTTTTTTTTTTTTTTTTTTTTCTTTGTGTTATAACAAATACAAAATTATTTAGTTAAGTGTTCCAAAGTATAAGTGCAATATTCTTTGAACAAACTACATATTATGAAAATATATAACAAAAAAAATATAAAAGTTTTAAATGGCTGTTTAAATATAATAAATCCCCTTAAGTACTAGCTAAGCAAAGAAGCATTAGAAATTTGGAATTTTCTTTCAATTTCAATTATCTCAAGGGTTTCGAAACGTGCAATTCATTATTTTTGTACGTCAGTCGATTAGGGTAACATCAAAAAACCTACAAATGTAATGTTATATTAAAAAAAAAAATGTCACAAGCATTACACGTGTGTAGATTTGTTCAGGCAAAAAATTATGAGAATTGATAATTTCATTTTATTAGTTGTCACGTTAAAATCAACATCACATGACAAGATTTTTTTTTTTTTTTGAATTTTGTAAGTTACGAATTTCTTCTTTACACAACAGATTTGAAAGGTATCAAACTGAATTTGACAAATTCCTACATAAATATAATCAAATAAATAACAATTTAATAAGAAATGGCTACACACAAGAGATTTATCATAACGAATCAGTAATTTGTGCAAATAAAGTATATTGTTTGGTAATAATATAAATTTGCGAAAAAAAAAATTTTGCTTTAGCATTTTATTCGAATTTTTTTTTTTTTTGTATTATATCAATAAATGATGCATTGTTAAAAATTGTTTTTTATTGTTAATGAAGGAAGTTTCACAGTAATCGCTTTATTCGATTAATTTCTTAAATAATTTAAAATTTTGTGTGTGAAAATAATATTCAACATAATACGTACATATTTATTTAAAGACCATTTATTACATTTTTTTTAATTTGACAATATTTAAAGACGGGTTATATCTTAAAAAAAATTACTAGAGTTGAAGCATTATGAATGTTTGGTTTTTTAAATGTTCAATGTTACGTCAACAAATTTCTTAAGAAAGATATACATACTCAGAACTGGGTAGGAATCAAATTACTTAAAACTGACAGTTCTACGGAATTGAAATTTGAAATCAAATTTCTTAATTCTATGGCGAGAAAAAAAAATAATTTTAGCCATCATTCATATGAGTTGGGCTTTCAAATTTATTATTTCATAAAGCTCTAAAGTATTACCTTGAAATAATAATTGTCGAATTCTAATCTTCTTTATCATAATGACAATTTTTTCATTTCCAGCTTATTGAGAATTAAGAAGAAAATAAGACTGACAGGCGTGGTTTAATTAATTCATTTGAGTACAGAGCTTCACATTAAATTAGCGAATTTTGTGTTCTGATTACTTTGGAAGGTGGTTATTTAATTGTGTGGAAAAAACCGAATATTAATGAGGCATTCATTTTTCAGCTATAGACCGAAAAAAAAAATTACTTCGTTTAAGGAAAAATGCCTAAATGTAAGGAAAAAATGTCCTTCAATACGAGCTAAAGCCATGGGTTCCTCAAAATAAGTAAGTTGTATTCCTTAGTGCAAGTATGTGTTGCTGCTTTGAAATAAGGAAAAGTTTACTCAGTGTGAGGACAAGGCTATAAAACTGAGGAAAATTGTACTTTAAGGATTAAGGTATCCTTAAATGATAGAAATTTACTTAAAATAAATTCGTTGATTTCAAAAAGAATTTGTTAATTTTCTATTTCCTCAATTTTCTTATTTGTTGGTTACTTATTGTCAGTCAAAGGAAAACTTAAATTTTTTTTTACCTGTCACCCGATCAGAGAATTGAAAATGTGTTCTGCGCCACCGACAGCATTTTTAAGACATACTAAAATGATTTTGTTAAACTGCGCATGTAACAACCATTGTCTGATCAGGGAAGCTTCGGTTCAAATCCCGGCGACGACATATTTTTATTTTTTTTTTAATTTTTTTATTTAAAAAACAAGTAGAGAACTATAAATATATAGACAAAAACAGAATACTTACGAGAAGAATAGATATTAATTTCAACGAGTGTTGCCACTCATCCTACGTTGTAGTAAATTTTTTGAAGAAACTAACTAAAACTGAGTACGATTTTCCTTAAACAAAACATTCCATTAGATTGAGGAAATTTTTACTCAAATGAGGAACAAGTTGTCCTCAAAAATTCTTCCCAAAGAAAAATTTACTATTTCAAAGGAAAATTTTACTAAAACCACAAACTCTATATTTGAGGAAGAGCTTTGACTTGCTTTAATGAAACATGAACTCATTTCAAAGGACTCAATTACTAAATGAAACGATATTTTCATCAATATGAGGAAAAATAACTTAGATTAAGGAAAATTTTTGCAGTAAATCGGAGGAAGGCAGTTCTTCAAATTTAGTACGCTCTTTTTTTTCGGTGTATAATAATTCATTTGTATAATATCAAATGCCTTCAATAACCTAAGGAACTGTGAATACATGCGTCTTAATAGTTGGGGGATTGGAATGAATGCAACCTGAATGTAAACTACAAAATAGTTTTTACCCATGCTATCGAGGGACTACAGCAGCACCACTGGTTAGTCGCATGTGCATATGCGCAGTTACTGCGTTATTATATTATGATAAGTAATACTTTTCTTCGAAAAATGTTGATCTTTTCTATAATTACGAACGACGATAATTAATGACATTGTCATGATTGGTATGCAGAAGATATTGAATCTTCGCAGCAAATATAACCAGAACTAGGTAGGTAGGAATGAATAGATTCGTTTTGGAAAAATGGCCAAATGAAATTAATTTTCAATTTCTCAAAGAATTAAATTTTTTATTACAATTCATTAGAATGGATTTAGAATTTTTAATTCGATGTAATGGAAACGACAAAGCCGTTTTGAAAGTCAATTTGAAATTATACTCCAGACTGCCGCCTTTTTTAAAGAAATTTTCCATTATTTTTCGGAACAATTCCTACGGTATTCTAGGTATCACGAGAAAAATTTCGTTCTTTAACTCTGGAAACGTTTTGGACTCATTATCATATATTTTTTTTATTAGCTACTCATTATGATTCATGTACAAATTTAGTTAGAATTTTTATATTAATTTCTTTAATATATATTTAATATATTTCTTTAATATATATTTAATATATTTATTTAATATATATTTAATTGATAAAAAATAAAACCATTATGTGACAAATGATCAACTTTACATACACGTAACACAAATTGCATTGTCCTTTGTTATTTGGTTTAAAAATAAGTTATCAATAATTCAACCGATATAAATATAACAAGTGTCTTAATATGTCAATAAATGTGCATATGGGATGGCCTTTGTTTTGCGAACACAACTGCAGAGACTGATTATCACGATTAAATAAATTAATTATCTAATGCAAACAAAAACAATTCTAATTTTAATCGTTTCTTTACCTATGGGTATTTTTCTTTATAATTTTGCAACTGTTCTCTATTCACTCACGTGCTGTTGGGCAATGCCCAGTTAAAGAGTTTTTTTATTTTTAAATTCAAAAGAGTTTAATTCATTACACTCGTAAGTTATAAAATGCTTAGCTTGTCGCATATGATACGAATGTATTTTACCTGGTGCATTTCTTAGAAGGCACACGTAACAACTTGAGGGAAAATTAAATTTATATACGTGTTGCAATAAATAACGTCTCAAGCTTTAATTACTAGAAAATTGGGACTTCTTACACAGACTACAATATTTAAATTAATTATGTAAAAAATTATTTTAATTTTAAATTTGTTTTATTTTTTTTCTTCTTTTGCATTTTTTAATTTTTTTAGTTTCGTTTTTATATTTTATTTTTTAAACTGTTAATTTTTTTACTTTAAGTTTTTTAAATTAATTTTTTTTATTTATTTTACTTTTTATTTTTATATTATCTTTTATTTTAATATTATTTTTTTATTTTTACATTATTTTTTTATTGTTATATTATTTTTTTATTTTTATATTAATTTTTTATTTTTATATTATTTTTTTATTTTTATATTATTTTTAACTTCTCTTGAGAAGTTATTATAATAGGTCCGAAAATCGAAATAGGTAATTTTGCGTTTTCTTTACGTTTCAAGACCTCGACAATCGTTTACAAGTATTTTTAGAGTGATGTCTGTGTGTGTGTGTGTGTGTGTGTGTGTGTACGTATGTACGTATGTAGACATATTTTGGCTTTCGTTTCCTCAATAACTACCGGACAGAATTTTTTGATGACCATATCAATCGATACGCAACATCATGACTTAGATCTGAAAGGAGTCTGGAAAAAATCGGTCGAGCGGTTCGTTTTTTATTCATAAAAAACTGACTTTTTTATGCACGCAATATAAATTTCATATATAATTTCAAGTATCGAGGGGTAGATAGGGGTTTTCGAGGGTGCTTATTTCGAATCTTTTTTCAGTTTTTTAAAATTCAAAATGGCGCACCCAATATGACGTAATTTTTTTTGTAAAAGTTCTCTGAATTCTATAAAATTTAGTTTTGAGAGGGGTTTCAGGTACATGGTTATAAATTAATGTTTAATGTCAATTTTTTTATTTTTTTTTTTTTTTTTTTCAATTTTCGTAGTGCCATATTGTAATCATAAGATATTCTCAAATGATTTTCGAAGTATCGAAACATTAAAAAAAAAAGAATTGTTCTCAAGAGAAGTTGCTTGTACGGTACTTGCTGCCGAACCGATTTTTTATTTTTATATTATCTTTTAATGCTACTTTTTTTATTATTTTCTATACTAATTTTTTATACTACTTTTTTATATATTTTTAAAATTTGTTTTCTTATATTATTTTTATTACATTATTCTTCATATTACTTTTTTATATTATTTTTTATTTAATTATTTTTTTTTATTTATTTTTTTTTTTATTTATTTATTTTTTTATTTATTTATTTTTTTATTTTTTTCTTGTATTTTCTATATTTTTTAATATGTTTTCATAATTGTTTTTATTAAATCTTTTTCATTATTTTTTCAAAACCATATTATTTATTATAGTTTTTTATTACATATTTTTTAACTATTTTATTTTGTATTTTTTAGCACTTTTTATTACTGTTTTAGTATTTTGTAATAGTTTTTATTGTTTTTTGTAATATTTTTTTATTTTTTTTTTATAATATTTTTTTATTATTTTGTATTATTTTTTTATAATTTATTAATTATTTCTTTATTATGTTTTATTATTTTTTTTTATTATTTTTTTTATTATTTTTTTTATTATTTTTTTTATTATTTTTTTATTATTTTTTAATTATTTTTATTATTCTTTGGTCAATTGTTCATTGATCCTATCCTATATTATTTTTTATATTTTTTTCTTTTTTTCAATAGTTTTTTTTTAGGTTAGTTTTTTTTGATTTTTTAATATTTTTTTTCATTATTTTCTTCCATTTCTGTTTTTATCATTTTTTTGTTATTTTTTATTATTTTTTAAATTTCTTTTATATTTTTCTCTATTTTTCAGATTTTTTATTTGGTTACTTATTTTTTTTTTTGTTTTTTATTTTTGTTTTCTTTTTTCCTTCTTTATTTCATTTTTATTTTTTTTTTTTAATTTTTTTAACTATTTTTTAATTATAGTTCTATTATATTTTGATTATTATTTCATTATTTTTTCATTATTTTTTCATTACTCTTTCATAATATTTTGATTATTTTTTTATTGTTTTTTTAATATTTTTTCATTATTTTTATTATAATTTCTTCAGGTTTGAAATTGAAAATTTATTTTGCCTCATGAAATATCATCTAAATAATGTTTTAACAGGATTTTAAAACATTTTGATTGATAGACATAAAAAACATTATACTGATCATCACTCTGTATGGGATTTTTCCAAGCATTTAAAAAAAAAACGATATTATATTATTATATTATATTTTCAAAAATACAAGCATATGAGACATTTATTTTGAGGGTGGTGCGAGTTCCTCCTCGTTGAGAAAATAAAATGAAATAAATTTTACACAGTTCATTTTAATTAACTTAATTTTTTTCTTTTCAACGAAGAGGGAACTGCAACACATTCAAAATAAAAGGCTCATATGTACATAGATGCCTTATAATAATATTAATTACAGCTCACTATCGTTACGTTTTACGAATATATAATGTTAAATTGAAATTTTTAAGAAGGATGTTAGGTATTTTGGTTTTTCAGAGATTTTAAAAACTTTTGTTACTGTTTTTAATTGTTAATCAGTTTAAAAAATTGAGAAAAAAAAGTAAGTAAGCAAAAATCTACACATTCTCTTTTGTAGTGTTTATTTTTTTGAATCATTTCATCGTAAAATTTGAGTGACGTTTTTTTGGATAGTTGATTAACACAAAATTACCTCTTCAAGAAATATATAAATACGAGTATTTTATCGCTGTCAATTTTTCTTTGTTCTACTGTGTAATCATTATGACTGTCCGGCACTTGTCACAGTCGGTTGATTTAAATTTCAACAGAGATTTGTTATATATCGCATGAAATAATAGCAGTAAAATGATCATGCAATATTAAGAAAGTTATTTGCATGACTTAACGAATGTACATACTACAAGTATATGCGTACATACGTGATGATTCCGGAAAAAAGAAATACTGTGCGATTGTGTACAATAAATGAACAGACAGATTTGTATATTTATACCACAAACCAATCAGTAGACTGATAAAAACTCAGTTAAATAAATAGAATATCTGAGTTTCATATTCTGTTTGGTTTCTTCTTACATTCATGAACAACTTATGTAGTTTGTAAATCATAGTTGGTTGGGTAGCATATGCGCGCGCGCCAGGGTCTAACGGCATAAACATCCATTGCCAAGTTAATGCGTGTCATACGATATGTGAAGGTGATTAGTGCTTTGATATCTTTATGTATATCGGCGTTTATGCTGACATTTTTTATTTTCTCAGAAAATGCATTTAAACAAAATATGTAAGTGCCAATTCAAAGCGATAAAGGGGGAATCATTTTTATCGACCTTTATATAGCGTCATTTTGGTTTTGGATGACATAATCTGGCATTTATTCAAAATTCTTTGAGTTACACTTCCTATGGATTTTTGTAGAAACATTTGTAAGGTTTTTCAATTCTTTTTTTTATTGCATCGCAAGGGATTTTGAGGTGTAGATTTCAGCATATCAAGCAAGATTTCTATTATTATGAGATTTTTTCTAGAAAATCAATTTTGTCATTTGTAAGGTTTTCTATATGTGACCAATTGATACATTGAAGCATATAGTGGAATGTTGAGAATGTGCGAAAAAATAAGAAAAAATTATAAAAAAAATTGCAAATTCTTTTACTTTCTTCATAAGCAAATAAGCATTTTGCTTGAATTAAAGCTTCAAGCTAAATAGCTAAGAAAGCTAAAAGCTGCAGTAGCTAAACTCTTTTATAGTGCGAAGTTTTATGTTTTATCATTATTCTTAAACAGAGCTGTTTGATTGCGACTGAGAGTATCCATTGGCAGTTGGCACGTTGGGGTGCTGGGCATGCCATGTGAATTTGAACATGACCTCTTTAGGTGGGTGGCGTGGCTTTTAAACGTAGTGTGCGATTATGGTATATTAAGCACAAGGACATATGGCAAAGAGATGAGGTACGCTGGCAGATGAAGTGGTAGGAAAGAATGCTTTTTTTCACTGTTTATTTTCTTATTGAAATAAATTTGAAACGGCAATTATGTTATGTATAATCTCGGGAGCACTACATAGCACCCCGTGTAGAAGGTATGCAGCTATGGCCAGCCACCATGCTGTTACTCAACAAAGTGCACCATCCCATGCAATGGAGACACAGAACATTTTTGAGTAAAGAAAGATCGAAAACAGCATATTCTTATCTTATCAATGTGGAATAAGATACTTCGTAGTTAGGATACTCTAAAGTTTCAGATTTGATTAATTTTTGTTTAAAAACGGCAATCAGTGTATAAATAAATTTTATAGCAATAATGTCTGAGTATGAAAAATAAACAAATTTAATTTTTAAGCGAGCTAAGTATGCGAGTAATACGATACTTTATGAACCAGATAATTTCTAATTGGTTTTATTTATAGAAAAATTGTGTGTGCAAGTCAGTTTATATAGTTTATTCTTGGTAGAAAACAAAAACAACTGCATATGTATATTTTATTTTTATTATTCAAACATAATAAAATCATAAAACGATACAAAAATTTTAATTGATAGACTAGCCAAAGGCTAAGAAAATGAGGGAAAGAATTTTCTTAAAATAAACAACTGAAACAATAAAGATAAAACGCTGCCTAATTAAATACATAGCGAGCTGTCAGCAAAAAAAAAAAGACGCCAAACAATATAATAAAAAAACACCTGAAATTTTTGCAATGTCTTAAACATATTGCAAATATTTTCTAACTCAATTTAAGAAGAGAAAAATATAATAAATATAGTGTACATAAATATGTCTGTATGTATGTATATAATAAAAAGAATAATAACTGCATACAATTATACAGAATAAGAAAATAACGCGTATGTTATTCACTAAATGCTGTCGTGCATAATAAATATTTACACAAAAAGTTAATAAAATTAGAGAGAACTGAAAAGATTCTCAAGATAATAAAAAGATTAATCTTAAAGTCACATGATTTCCATTGTAACTTCATCAAAATCTCGTGCTTCAGATTTCAACGAAACGAAATTAAGTCATGAAAACACTGTCAACCACAATTCTGAAAACATAAGCCCCGACGACAGCGAAAAGTACAGGGTGAAATTAAAATGACATTTGTGTTGTCCAGCTACGAGGAAACTTGTTGAGATTTTTTATTTCAGTGAAATATAAAAATTATTCAAACCAATAAATGCGGAGTTTATTTTTCTTACGCTTTTAACTAATTTTAACAGACTCTTTTTATATTGCAAATTGAAAGAAAAGTTTTAAGTAAATTAGGCTCGTACAATTCCAAAGCTTATGAACCCGAAATTAAATGTTTCAGGTCTAAGCGTAAGGTTATAGAAATTGCTGTGGAAATAGTTTGTATTTGTCAGCAAGAAAACGGTGGTGGTAGTATGAAATATTTTTTACACATATGTATTACTAAAAAATATATATATTTATACTATTTATATAAAATTGCTTATATGGTAATGGTTTGTAACGCTTTGGCGCAAAATATGCTGAACCGATTTTATTAATATCTTTTTTGAAACAACATATTTGTGCTGAGGAAGATTACTGCATACTTAGTTTCTTTTATTTTAAAGTTAAATATACACACAATATTAAATATCACACAAAAATTGTCGTTTGATTTAATTATGTGTTGTTATTGTTGTTTTTATTTCTGCTCATTTGTACAGTTTGTATTATGCTTTGAATGAACAAACTATCTTTCAATTGCTTTTTTTTTATTACTTCTGAAGAGAGAAGATAGAATGAGATGTTAAGAGAGTAATTTCAGTGCGAAAAAACAGCAGGACGTGCGCGTGCGAAGCCTACGAAGTACCCTACACCGTACCAACAGTAAAAGTGCGTGGAAGTTTCAAATTTTTATTAAAATTGTGTTTTATTTTTTTTTGATCATGCCACGATTTTGGCAAAAATTAATTAAATGGCGCTCAGAACATCGCTATCAAGAGGTGCCACGGTCTCTTGTATAATTCAGCTCATCACCTCTTATCTAGTACTTCTCCGAACCATTTTTAGTATTTGTTTACAATTAAGTTGCATTATCTCTTTTTTATTATATCATTTTTAATGTTTTTGTTTACAAAGAACTTGCCACGCCCTCTTTTTTAAAATTCGCCTTCTAGGTGTTAAGTGCTAGTTGCCAAATTTGTTAAATGTAGTTAGTACAATTATATTTAGTACAGCATTATAAATGTTTTATTTGTATCGTCGGTAGGCGTGTTCGTTAACCGATTTTAACAAAGTTTTTGAAGTTCACGAGCCTTACAGCCATTATAGTATACTAATTTTCATTAAATTATTTCGCTTGGATTTCGTAATTTCCACAGGACGCCGGATTCACGGACAGACAGATAGTCATGGCTAAAAGCAGATGGCATTGAATAGTAATATGTATCTTTCATTCTATGCGTCACATTTGGAATGACAAAATTAATATACCAAGTGATTAGGGTTATTTATTGTTTTATATCATTCAGTGAGCACCCTGTATAATGCAAAACATTGCGCAAATATTTTCTCCCATAGTATTCTTTCTTCAATAAATAATGCAAATATTGAAACATTTTTATCAAATATTTATTTTTATATTGTATATCCATATTTATCAGTTTATTATCTTCAACATCATCATCATTATCGCTATATAGTATGTACAAAGAAAGGCAACAAATTATGGAGTTTTAAAGCTGTCAATCGAAATATGATTAATGCAACAGCTGGAGAGGGGGAGGTGGCTGAATGTTTGTAGGCATAGCAATATGCGCAGTTGACGTAATACACGTGCTATCAAATCATCTTTGTCGTGTGCTTAATTGAAATTGAAAATATAAATAAAACAATAAGTGATACGTGCACGTTTCGATATTGCTTTCTGCCTTTGAGAATTTAACTCACTCTCTTTCGCTATATCTGTTATATACCGCCAGAAGTATGAATGTGGTGTTGGTAAGAAAAATATCATCATTGTTCAAATATGCTAAGATCCTTGCATTCATTGTTATGACATGCAATCATGACATCTACTAAGAAAATATATTTATTGTTCAAAATGACGCAGATGATGATGGACTCATTATTATTAAGAATTTACATATATACATATATAAAATGGATAAGCCTTTCCGAAACAGAAGATGAATGCTTGATACGTGAGTGAAAAACATAAGTTTAGAAAACTCTGTCTACTACATTCTTGAAAGCACCAGCGATTTAAAGTTAACAAATTTTGGATATATCGATTGAAAATTGATGGAAACTTTTTCCACTAAATTATCTTAGTGAAAATGGAATATTGGATATTGACCGTTTCGAAAAAGATTTTCTAGGTGTAGAGTGTTAATTTTTAGCAAAATTATCATCATTCCATATCAAAAACTATATGCCGGAAACAAATAATTCCAAAATTATGGAAATTATAATAATAAATACAAAATATAAAAAAAAAATATTCTTAATTTAAATTGAACAATTCCAGGAAATGCTATATAATTTCAGCTGCATCAAAAAAAAAAAAAACATAAATTTCAATTTAATTCGAACAGAAACGTCCCGAAATACTCGTATCATAAGTATCAAAAAGAAGGAACAAGAAAAGAAAGAAAGTGCTGAAAGCCAGTAACACAGCACAAATAGCAATAAAGTTATATTAAAAGTACAAAAACCCCAAAACTTGAAAACAAAAAGTAAATAAATAATGCAAATAATGATGGAATGACAATAAATTGTTGTCGCATTCATTGTGCGCTGTTAACCAGCGATGGCAGAACAATTCATAAATAATTTATTGTAATGGCAGGTGAAAATGTGAAAATGTATAAGGTGACAACGACAACAACAACAACAACAAAAACATAAATTATAATAACAATGCGAATTATTATCATTATCAATTCATTAATCGAATGTTGACCAAACTTTTTAAAGCTTATCAAAAATTTAGAAGAAAAACCAATATCACAAGACTTTGCTTAGCTTAGCAATAAAATGTTTAGTGTTTTATTTGTGGTATGCCCAAGTGTAGTGTAGTCAGTAGAACAAGGCATAACTCAAAGTTAACTGATAAGTGCTAAAATCAACATGAGTTAGGGATATATTCTGATTAGGGCGGTTCAAAATATTAAAATTGCTCCGATCTTCGCTCCCCGGGCACCAAAAGTTTCGTATTGGTGCCGATAAGAGCCATGTAAAATTTGGCCCATTTCAGAAAACATTTGATGGGCGCGCGACCCTTTTGAAAACTGTAAAATGGTCCTTAATCTGTCAAAAATCATTAATATCTCCCCGAAGCTACCTCTTAGAGGCGTCAAATATATGACAAGGTCCTATTATTTTTTCTCCTCCAACATTCGAACATCCTTACCCCCTATCGCCACCCCTTAGGGGGGCTTCCCTGCAAAAATTACATTCTTGTGAAATAATTAAATTGACTCCCCCTCTCTTCAGACGCTTCTGGAGGGGTTAAATGTTAGACCATTTTCTATTATTTTTACTCTCCCAAACTTTTCTCTCGGCACACCTACCCCCTATCTGCCACCCTTTCGGGGGTCCCCCTACAAAATTTCGAAAAATAATTCATAGCTCCCCCGGAGTTACCCCTAGAGGGTTCATATGTATCACCTGGTCCTATTATATTTTTTTTTCTAATAGTTTTTCCCAAGATACCCATCCTCTATCTGCCAAATACTAGGAAAATTTCGAAAAACAATTCATAGCTTTCCCGGAGTGACCCGAGAAAAATTTCGAAAAATACTGAAGAGATTTTCATCATTGTTTTCTGAGCATGAATTTATCACTACGTATAAGGTACGTATTATACGTTACGTTAATAACGTAAATCTGAATAAAATTTTTAGAGCTATTTCGATCACTGGCTCATTGTTTCATGCAGTGCTAGTTTGTTCCGATTTTTAACATATCACTTTCTATTTCTTTTCACGATCGTCTGGGTATTCCTCTGCAGCTATATCTATATAGCTTCCTCCAAAGCGCTGATCGACAAGTTTCCCTAGGGTCTGTCCTGATCTTGTGACCTATTGATTGCAAAATTCTCTTATTATCTCAGTTGGGATAGGAATCTGCCAAATAAAGTTTGTGATTTGAGATCGAGCAGAGAAATCAAATAACGATCTCAAGTATGACAATTTTGGCACACCTTTGATATAAATAGGATACATGTATGTATGACACTTCCTATGCAAACAATACGTAATGTGTATCTCGTTGAATAACTAATTGTTTCTCGCTTCTTTATTTGACAGAACAAAAATATTTTGGGAGACCAAGCTTAGTAGAAAGATCATTATATTTTTACAAAAAAAAAATCTTTTCTCAATCAATGAAAATATTTCATTTATTTAATATTTGGCTATGAGTGTAGAATCACAGCTGCGTTTTAATCCCTTTCAAGTGAATAAGCAAAATGACTCTGTGTAGTCGAAAGCTTTATAAAAAAAAAGTAGGTATTTAATTTGTTTCTATTTTTTATTCATTGATAACTTCAATTACTGGAAATACACGATAACAATTAAGTCAAAAAGTACCATGAAATAGCAGAGTTCAGAAAATCCCATAATAAATCCAAAGTAAAGTCGAACGATTAAAAATAAAAGTACGTTCAGCTTATTATTTTGCACCATAATTTACTGGATTAAATATTAGCAATATATTCTAGAAATCTTTGAGTGTATTTTACATTCGCTTATGAGTCAAAATCATAAACAAAATTTATTCAAAAAAAAAATGTTTATTGCAGAAACTGCGATTAATAAAATATTAAAGTCTTATGCAAGATATTCAAAATATTGCTAATTTTTTTGTTTTTTAGGCGAACTTATTTTCAATTGAATGTATATGTAAAATATACCTTTTTCCTCTATAGAACATATCTATTACATGCCGTTTCAATCATTGTTATACATGCCTCCTCAAAAAGAAAATCTAAAAAGGTACACAGTGCGACGCGTGTTGCGAGACATGCTCTTAAATACTGCAAGCCTAGTGACTACTTTCTCTTCTGTAACTTGAACGCTTGAAAGGATAATGATTTAGGAATAATAAAAAATTAACATTTCTTTTCATGGGATTAAGGTAATGCGAAAAAGGTATTGAATTAGCATATTTACTGATATGTAGACATTATTTTATTTTAGTTTTTCTACACGTTTTTTTCATCTCAAACTTAGAACTGTTTAGCTTCTCTGTGCAAGTTTTTTAAATAACCCACGAAAAACAAAAAAAGGAAAATTCAGTTCAAAAGGTATTTAACTTATGGATTCACGAGGGTCATAATTACATATGCTTGAGTTGTCTAGCTGAAATAACAACCTTTCCAGGTGTTTTATTACACAAAAATCAAAAATATACTTTTTTATTAGTACTCATTGCATTTTTTTTTTTTCTCTTGTTCTTGAAAAGACACGAATTAATTTATTCATAAAAACCATTTTCATGTACATACATGGATGGTATGGTGTATTTTTAACTGCATTTTGCATATTTGCATAATGTCGTTTTCAATGGAAAGGAGCAATTTAGTTATTGCTGCCGTCATATACAGTGTAACGCGAATATATTAATTAGTTTTTCAAAATTCATAACTTAGAAACAAAACAATATTTTTGAAATTTTTTTTTAGAATATAAATTCCAATTTTTAATAAACGTGTACTGGACGATATCACAAGAGTTTTTCGCTACAAGAAGTACCTCGTCTAGAGATGACAACGTGCGTTATGTTGCCCATTTTCGGCAAGAAGAAACTTTGCGCAATCAAAGCCAAAATGGGAGACTAATTATCCGACATTACCGAGACAACATAAGCTGCGTAGAGGCATCTCTGAAAAACATTCTTCGACATAGACACTCGGTTCCAAGTAAACTTTCTGCGGACGACCTTGCTGTGAGCAACTGCTTGCCGGATACGATACAAATCGGTTATTGTTGGTCAAGATCGCTAATTTTTGGTGAAATTAATTATGTCAGACGAAACACATTTTCAGCTCAGTGGCTTCGATAATTAACAAAATTTGGGGTGCTGAAAACCCCCGACAGGTAGGAGCTTTTAGTATGGTGTGCTATCTAGTCTAAATAAAATTTTATAGGGGCCTAGTTCTTGGAAGATGTAATGGCGATCCAGTAACAGTAAATAGGAACAAGTAAAGAGCAATATGACAACTTTTCTTCGACCTCCGGGGTGTATAACCTCGGAAAGAAAAAAATTCAACATTCAGCTCGTTCTGATAACTCAAGCAACTTTAATCAAATAAAAAGTTCTAAAATCAACTTAAAATTTTTGGGACACACTGTAGAATATGCTTTTGTATTGACGTACTTTACTGATTGAATAATGATGACTATGGCTTTATAGCGGTATAATTTCTAAAAGCAAAAAACAGCAGCAAGAAAAATACAAAGACAGGCAAATTGCTACATATAGTAACTAAAATGAAAAGAACTTTGCGCGTGGAAAATTTATGCACTTGAACTTTTGAATATGAGTGCAAAAAAATGCCTTGCCAAGAAAATTTCCAATTGACTTTCGCACGAGTAAACAAAAAGTTAGAGGCATCATTATTTCGCAAGCACAATATTTCCGGGTGAGGGTCGGGAGTTTGTTAGCACAAGAAATAGAAACTTCCGCCTTGACTTTTCAAGAAAATGAAATACAAGCAGAGTGATGTGCTCTTCGCGTGTTAGTAAGATGAGAATATGTTGTTGTACTGCTAATTGCTTAAAATTTTTAAGTAAACAGCTATTTTCAATAACAAAACGAAAAATTTTTTTAATTATTTATGTAATCCATTATAGCAAGGATTGCAGCAAATCATAAATACAAATTTTCAAATATTATCTTTGCTGACTTTTTTTAATTTTATTTATTTCAATTAAGGAACAGTTTCTCAAGGTCTCAATGGCATATACATAGTTAAGCTTTCACCAAATACTGATTAAGTAATCGTGGGTTAGCTCGTTTATTGTGAATATGCAAAAAATTACAAACAGCTGTTTTGTGTTTACACATTTTGTATGGCGCGCAAATATGATAAATATAAATAAAAATGTGTGAAAAATTAAACAGATTGCGGAACAGCACGCCAATTTAATTTTTTGACTAAAATTGCTTTAAATAAATTGAATACTGTTTTTAAACTAACTGAATCTTTTAGTGAACGTCGCATGGTGCATGATGGGAAAATCATCTCAACATTTTCCATTACATATTTTTTTATTTTGATTGAGAAGCCTGTTCTGATTTTGTTTTGGATATGCTTCAGAGTTGAAATTCAAAGTTATTTCAGGATAATACAAATAAGGGTAATTCATCAAATTACCGGAACAATAACAGCTCAAGTTCGAAGTTCATATTAAATTCCATAGCAAATTCGGACTTCAATTCCACTACCGAACTAAATCGGATTCAGAACAGGCCTTAGTGTTTTCATTTTGATTTTGAAACTGTGTAAATTTCATTGAAATCTATCAAGCGGTTTTCGAGTTACAGTGGTCACCGATTCCGAAAACATAGTTTTGAGAAAAACGCATTTAAAGTTTTACACTCGGTACTCTTACCATCGAGAGCCCTTTGGCTATTGCCGAATAACTCCAAACGTAATTGTCGGATTGACTTCAAATTTTCAGGATATATTTTTAAGATATTATACTTTAAGAAAATGCAAAAAAAAAAACAAAATCGATTTCTCAAAAATCATGACTGCCCCTGCCCCCTTAAGCAATTTCGGTTCGCAATTGCTATATGCGCTTTGTTTGTGTAATTTTGTCTTCAAGACGCCGACTCGTTCAGCTCTTTCCATTACTTGAGGTAAACACTTTTCGTGCGCAATCGCTGCTTGCCTTTTGTTTCTGTGAGTTTTGTTTTCAAGTCACTTCTTTCTCCAACTCATCGCTTGCTTTTTGTTTGTGTAATTTTATATTCACGCAGTCAGCTCGTTCAGCTCTTTCCGTCACTCGAAGGACACACTTTCGGTTCGCAATCGCTACTTTGCGCAACATAATTTTGTGACTTTTAGGTTAACATGGTCACTTGGGTGTTGCCTTACGTTTAAGTAGAAGGGGGGGGGGGGGGGGTCAAAAATCTTCAAAAAATGCGTTACGTAATACTTGAACGCTCCCCAACTAAAAAATGTTTGTCAACATTAGTTGTTTTTCGATATTTTTGAGTTTTTTTACCCAAATTGATGTTGTTGAAACCAGCTCTCGAAGCAGATTTTTGTGTGCATTTCTGCGTCAAAGCATGCACAATTTATTTGCTCTACTAATTACATTATTTATTTCATTTCTGACCATATCTCAATTGCTTACATTAAAAGTGACACGTCTAAAAGTACAAACCCGCCCACTTTTATCTTATTAAATTTTGTCACGAAATAGCGGTTTTTATAACATTTACCTCAATAGCTTCCTCAAAGTAGCATTCGTAGTTTTTTTGTATATGATGATGCTGCCACGCCATTATAACAGTTACTTAAATACCTCACAGTAAACCCAATTAAAAACTTTTTCTTGAAGGGGTGGTGCCACACCATATTGTCAAAATCTGTTCACTTTTTGTTGAATGCTTTTCCCACACATTCTAAATATTTGTTGATACATATTTGCTTAAATTATCTTATGTTACTCTTTGAGTATAGCGTTCTTAAGTTGTAGCTTATATGGAAGGTGACACGCCTTCAAGTTCAAATTCATCTAATATTTGTCCATAGCTCATCCGCACCATTCCTAGTATTTTGTGAAATTTAGGTTTTGGCTGATTATAACAAATATTTATTTGATAGTAATACAATTTATTTGTGTCAAACATATTTTATTTGAAACAAGTAGCAGCAAGTTTATAAACATGTTATTGCTCTATATCAGCTTCAATCTATTCATTTTAGCAGTGTAGTATTACAACAAGGCTTCTTTAAATTTCAATAAAAGAAAATTTTACGAAAAATACTTTTAGTTTCCGCTCCAATAGCTTTGACATATCGTTTATGTTACCTAAACGCCCAGAATAGTTTATGCAAATAAATGACATTTAATGAACTTTGACCTTTTATTTAAATTTTACACGTTTGATAACAACAGTAGAAACCCCTATGCTGTTGACATTTTAAAAATAGAAATTTCTTTTGTATGCAAATTCAATTTATTGGCAGGTTATTTGAGTAAATGAAAGAATGAGATATTGATTGATTGATACTAAACAAATGGCTTACATAAATTTAAAAGCTTTCATATTGAGTAGTGTTATGTGTAAAATTTTAGCATTTCAAGCACGTGTTGTGAGCTTATTATTAAGGGTAAACGTTTTTTTTTTAAATTCCTTTATTTTGCATTTCTAAACCTTATTATAATGTAGTGTAAAATATCAGTGAGGGGATGAAAATTACGAAGCCAGGTGAATTTTCTTTTCTTTAGAAAAGGAAGTTTGTAGTAGCACTATGTTGGTCTATGCGAGGCTCTTGTATTATGGTTTTGTCGACACTCTAACCTAACCTAATACTCACACTGCGAAAATATTGTGTGAACGTTAAATATTAGGAATTAGTTGATATTTTATAAGTGGGTACTGTTGTCGATTTTCGCATCAATAGCACAGGTTGAGCGGTTACATGAGGAGGCATAACCTCTCTCTCACTTCCCTGTGAGAAAATAATAAACGATGATAAATAAATGAGAATTTTAGTTTCATTTTTTTCATTTTTTGCATTTATTTTGCGAGTTTTGAGTTAGGTAAATTTTTCTGTTTTATTTTTAGATTTGTTTTGTTTTTCTCTTTTTCAAATTTTACTTTCAACTTAGAGTGGAGCGTTGGTTTCGATTACTTATTTAGAGTTTAAAACTTAAAAATTGGCCAGAACTTAAATTTTGAGACCTTTACGTTTTTTTAAAAAAACAAATCAAATCTCTAAAATGAATGGTCAAAATTGAATTGAAATTGAATTGAAAAAATTCATGAATGCGCTTCCTATCAGTCTCAAAAAACATACAAAATTTTGAAAAAAAATCGGAAGGGGTGACCAAAAAATTTTGTATGGAATGCCCCATATGGAATATATTAAAAACTTCAAAATATCTGCGACCACAATTTCTGCAAAAACAAAAGTTCCGCGCATATTAAACAAAACAAAACCACAATATTCAATTAAGAACATCTTGTTTATGTTTTTTTGTTTTTGAAATGTTTGTGTGTAAGTAGGTAGTACTAATATGAAATCCTTTTAATATAAAGTTATTCGGAGAAAACAACATTTAATTAAGTAGAGAGTAGCAACCACAATTGTGGTTTCTTTTTTTTTTTTTTGGTAACAACTCATCTAATGGACAAAGTAAAATTTCGAAAACAACAGCTACAAAAAACAAAAAACAAAAAACTCAGTAAAGAAGCAAAAAGTAAACATCGTTAAGTTCAAAAGTAAAAAAAAAAAACAAAATATTTTGTAAAATGTAAAACGCAATAAAAATGCGGCAGAGGTACTTTTGCACTGAAACGCTAAATTTATGTCGCTGATGACGATGATAATGACCTAGAAAGTGTTAAAAACAAAAACTTACGAATGAATAAATGAATATATGCACATTAACATGTAGCTAAGTATATACATAGATATTTTCTTAAAATTCATATACTGGGTGTAAAAAAAACGTAATTCATATAGAATTGTTGTTTTCGGAAAAAATTATATTCAAAAGTAATAATAAAATAAAAATATTTTGATTTTTCATTTTCATAGGTTCCAACATTAAGAGGAAGTATAAGCTTCCAAAACATTATATTTCTAAAAACTAAAATTGAGTACAAAGAGAGGTTTATGAGAGATTTTAACTACTTATTCTATAAATTTTGAATTAGCGCTACCAGTTAACAGTGGGACCTATTATGGTTGTCAATAAAATCGACTCACGTTTTTCACATTTTTTAATAGAAATTGTTCTTTTTTAATATTGTCGATTTACACAATTAATATTGCTTGTTGTCATTACTAATAAATATTGTACCAAAACATTGTTTCTAAACATTGTTTCGGAACAATGTATTTTCATTTGCTTGTAAACCCTATTTTTGAGTAATACACCGTTCGATTTTTACGTAAAAATAAAGAAAACATCGAACATATTTTTGGAAATTCATTTCATTCAGAGTGCATTTTAAAAAAAGGTTGAAATTTCAACAAATAGCTTATACTGAATAAATGAAAATTATAATAAGTAAGTATCTCCTTTTAAAAGTATTTTTTTGGACTGGAACTATTGCTCAGAAACTGAAGTCATCATAAGTCCCATTTTGGTAGACCTAGAGATCAAAATATGTTAAAACATATATATATATATGCGATAAATCTTTTCCTGTTCTGTCCTTTAGGACATCTTTTATGGCACCTCTGTATGTAGTTTTGAGCAAAAGTTAGGGTATTTTAAAATATCTTGAAAACAAGGTTAATGTCATTGTCAAAAAATTAATTGTTTTTTGCTAATTTTGAATAATTTAGTGTTGGTTCTATTTTTAACTATTTTCCTTTTTCCGGTAACGTGGACTTTAAAAAATTGATTTTTTTCCTTTAGCATCAATGGATTTTCAAATCAACTTCTTTCCGCTAAAAGTTAACTATCAATATCTTATGCTTCTATGGGTCATTTTATGACTTTTGCAAATTATTGTTTTTGAAAGATTCTCAAGAGCTTTTAAAAAAGTTACATACTTTCTTAAATCAAGAGCTCATACAAAATTTCAGTCTTCCAGATCACCTTGAAGCTGAGACAAGATCTTCTAAAGATTGACAGACATGTATTTTTCCAAAGTTTTATATTTTTAAAAAGTTCAGCAAAAATTATTATTATTATTTTAATTTAAGAACGGGGTTTTACTTGCCTTACTAAAACCTCTCTAAGGGCAGTAGAGTAAAGCTTATTTCTACTAAATCTTTTGTAGGAAACTGAACCATTTTTTCAATTTCTGACAATTTTCGAATAACCTACCTACTTTTCAATTCCAAAAAAAAAATTAGTTTTATTTTAGAAAGACCTTCGATTTGGGAAGTAGTTTTTAAATCTTTTCCTTAAGGAGAGTAGGTTCTGAAAATGCCAATAACGTTTGTAGAAATGACAAATTTGAATGACTGAAAATCGCTAGAAATCGGAAAATGTTTGATAATCAGGTTCCTGATATAAATATATCATACTGTATATCGTTGGAAAGCTTTTAGCAACGCCAAAAGATTAAAAAATAATCTTCAGATTTAAAAAACCAAAAAATTTAGATTTTTCATGAGATTTTAAAAACATGCTGACAGTTACTGCAAATGTTTGTTTGTGACCTTTTGGTCATACCTCAGCTTTAAGGTTATCCGGAATGCTGAAGTTTTATTAGTACATTCATTTTTCAGAATTTCTCAAGACCCATAAAGAAAATTTTAAAAAATATTAAAATGACTCAATCGCAGTCCTTTTTTTTAAACGTGTAGGTCACATTGCTTGTGAGGCGACTCAATACCTTTAAAGTTATTGACTTGACTCACTGCCAACTTTTCAATGAAAACAGTTCTACGAAGTTTTCAATTTTAACTGAGAGTTATTAGTACTTACCTATAACTAGTTTAAAGGTTCTATTTTTAGTTGATATTATCAAAAAATACACGCTTCTCATAGTAATTATTAAATAAATATGAATTATGACCATTTAATGCGTAACTAAAAACCATATTCCGAAAACAATTGGTTATAGAATAACTGTTAAAAGCCAAGTCAGAAATTTTACGAAAATATTTATAGTTAAAAGTTGTACTTGTCTAGAAATTTATTGGAGATAAATCTAACTATAATATTTCAAAATAGGTAGACTAACTAACTAAGGAATGCCAATCAACTGCCTGATAAGCGCTTACTATGGATGGTCGAAAGTGGGTAATCATATCCAATAACTAACTAACAAATATATAAATTCAAAAGGGTTAATAGTAAACGGCAATTTTTTTGTGTGGCAAAACGATTAGCTACAACTCAAAAATTTTTTTTTTCGTATACTTTTAAGTATTAAAAAATTATTGATAAAATCCTTAAACACAGTCTAGACATTATTAATGTCAGCTTTTTTGACTGACGAAAATATATTTTGGTTTTCACTAGCTAATTCTGTCTCCAGAATCGTTTTTCACAGTTCAAAGTCTAAAAGTATTTTATAGACGAACGTTAACTTATGTTAGATAAAAGTTGTTGACTATGTGGTTCTCTTTAAAAAAAAAAAAAAGTTTAAACAGCAAGTAATAATAGCATAAAACTAATAACAAAATTGTATCAAACCTTTGCCCTTGAATGTCATAAAAACGTTTGAACTTTTGTGATTAAAATGCACTGAACCTTTCTTATAGAAAACTTTCTTATCTATAACTTTCATTCAGAATGAATTTTTTTCGCTTTATTAAAAGCAAGATAATAGCGAAAATTCGTAATAACAATAGTGATATTCGAACACATTCGAATTTGATAGATATTGATTTTGGTACTTTCGAAAATGCTGAAAAATGTTTTGTGCAAACTGTTTAGAGTGATATTTTTTTCTTTACTTTTAATGTAGAGTACTGTGTGCAGATAGAACAAAACCGATGGAAACACATCTTATTAAAGAAAATTTGAAAAGTTCATTTCTTCGATTAGTTTTGGGGAATAATCCGGCAAATCTAATTATTATATAGGAGACTCGAGAAAATTGTTGAAAAATTGAATAATTCAAAATAGAAATTCCTTCATGATAAATTGCTCTTTTGTTCTTTGCAACTTGTCGCAATTTAATCACCCCCCAATAGAGAACTCGACATACTCCAAAAAAAAGCAAAGAAAATGGTTCAAAATTGGTTTTGCGCCAGTTTTTTTCAAAGCCATTTGTTTTCTCGAAAGTTTTTTTCGTTGGAAAATTTTCAACAAAACAGTTGTGAATCTCGAGTAAAATCGGCCAGTACGACCTCTTTGATTTGCCAGATATTTTCTTTTTTGCTTTCTCTGAATGAAAAAATTACGTTTTGAAACATTTTTTTACGTTGTTGATGCGGTCCGGTAATCAGAGGATTTAAAAAGAAAATATCAGAGTTGTTATTCGCGAAATACAGCCGCAATTATACAAAAATGTGATGAAAAATTTGATCAACAGAATGACCATTTGTAGGCAGAGCCAAGGCGGACATTTGGCAGATATTGTTTTCCATTAGACACCAGAGTGTTTGTACTTTAGATTAAAATAAAAATATTACCACTTTTTACAAAAATATTGCTTTTTTCTATTTATTTAAAATGGCACTTCTTGTATTACCCATATAACACCTCTTGGCAGGATGTCTATGTGATTGGACTCGATATGGGTCGATTGAACACAAACTGTGCACTATTCCATAACGCTCAGAGATAATTGTTTGCAGTCATTAGCAATATTATTGTTTTTGTTGAGGGCATAATACATCGGTGCATAGAAGTCAAGGACATTCGAAGTTACCTTTGAGCTCTAGAGGTTTTGTCAATTTAGAGAGAAAAAATTTCTTGGACTTACTTGCAATCGGTACATAGAAGTAAAAAAATCCTCTGAGTGACATTTTTAGCATTTTTCTTTAGCTTTTGAACAATTTTTTACTGTATTGTTCTGGGTACTTTCACTCCCCAAGAGGGTTGGAACAAAGTTGCAAACATTCTTCGAAATTCAGCATCGAAAACAAAATTAAAATGCTAAAAATAAAAATTTAACTCATTTATCATATTCCATTTAATTTAGGGGTAGGAGTATAGGTAGTAGGTAGAGTTACCCCCTTGAAGTTTGATAATAATAAAATAATAATAAAATGGGTGTTTTTTTCAATTTTTGGGGATGTTGCAAATATTTTAGGATTTTGGAACATAGATTTCCATAATCATCGACCCAAAACTTATGTATGTACAGAGATTATAAAATCAGTCACTAATCGTAAATCATCTCGGACACCAACAATCACGTTATCACTATTCTAAAATGCTTGTGGCGATTTGAGCGCCCTCTAAAATGTACTAAAAAAATCTGAAAAAATTCTTGCTGATTTCGGAGGACATATAGAATAATATACTAGAAGAAGAAGAACGATTTTTATCTTTACTTTTTTTTATAATCCGCCTACATAAAAAACTCAAACTTTCCGCTTTTAATTTCAGATAAAACATTGCTTTTAATACCCTCACATGACTATAATCTCTTAATGAAACAAATTTTTCAAATTAGTTTTCAGCCCACATTTTTATGAATGAAAAATGTCATGACAAGCCAAAAACACAAAGTTTGAAAAAGAAATGTAAATAATGATAAGAAAATAGAAAAACTACGATGTTTCTTTAACGTAATGGAATGAAAAATGCTGTCATATGTTACTTTTGCTGTACGCAGTCAAGGGGTTACCCCTACAATTATGTTATTATTAGATTAAAATAGAAGAGAATGTCAGATTTGCGATAAAAAATAAAGAAATAAAAAATTCTAACACGTAATTCCCGCGTGTCGTAGGTAAGTTACGTTACGTTTAAACTACATATAGACACAAAAGACGGAATTTTTTTTTTCTTTAAGCTATATATAAATGTTTACACAGGGAAAAATTTGGAATTAGTAAAGATAAGTTAAAAATAACTGCGTGATGTTTGATGCGAGTTAATTGTGGAAAAAAACGCATTTAGATGGTTTACTAACTATGATAATGAAACAGGAAATATAATTTTATCTAAATGAATCAAAAGATTGTCTGCATGTTTGTATTGACTAAACGATTTATTTGTTGACAAACTTTTTTTAAAAATATAAATGACAAAATATAGTTAGAGAGATTATGGACAATATGTATAATACATGGACAGGAAGGAAATGTTTTTGCAGTAGAAAATATTTTTAATTAGGTTGTTTTTATATTTAGAAATTTGCTCACTGTTGTTGTTTTGCTCGCAAATGTTGCCTTTTGTCAATACATTTTTTAATTAATGGATTTTCTTAAAATTTCTTTATTTTTGAATGAATTGATGGATGGGTGGTTTATTCGTTTTCTGGAAATATGTAGAGTTTATATTGTTTCTTGAATTATAAACAAAATAGTAAACATGCCAATCAGTTCATACTATTTATTTATATTAAATTTTAAAAAATTATAAACGAGTAGGTTGTTATGCATCATAGCATGAGGGAAGCCCCAAGTTAAACTCATTTAGAAAACAGCATCAACAACAAAATTTATTGATAGCAAATTTGCGCATTGATATTTTTAATCGCCATTCATATGACGAAAACGTGTTTTCATTAATTGTTTACGACATATTGTGCTCAGTTATTAGGTACTTGTTTATTGATGACGTCCAAAGATTTTTAAGTGAATTAGAAAAAGATACGCTAAATTGTTGCTATTGCAAAAGTTGTATATTTTAATTTACCTTAAGGGAGATCCTGAATTATGAGGTCTGAGAAATTGAATTATTTTTATTGCTGAAATCAAATCCTAAGAATATGTACAAAAAGTTACAGCGACTAATTCAAAGTATTGCGGCCGTAGTCGAGCGTGCGTTTCTTTACAGATCTGATATTCTGTTTGAAAAGTTTTCCTATCAAAAACTTTGAAGCGCGTTTTCTTTAGTTTTACGATTCTACAGAATTGGCAGGCGTGAATGCAAGAAAACTGAAAGGCTTATTGACTCCAATTAAATTGTTTTTAATTCAGTATTGTATTTCCTTCTATTTGCATAAAAAAACATTGTAGAAATATTTAATTTTTTAATTATTTCATCAACATTTACCGCGGTTTTCAAATTTTAAGTGAAAACATTGACAATTTTTATGGTGTGTGGCTCTGGTATTTTTGTTCTAAGTGTAGAGAAAATGTGGAAACATTGATACACTGCAAACAGTGAGACAGTGCAAACAGTGACACAGTGCAAATAGTGACACAGAGCAAACAGTGACACAGAGCAAACAGTGACACAGAGCAAACAGTGAGACAGTGAAACAGGGCAAACAGTGAGACAGTACAAACAGTGACCCAGTGCAAACAGTGACATAGTGCGAATCGTAACACAGGGCAAAAAGTGACACAGTGCAAACAGTGAGACAGGGCAAACAGTGAGACAGTGCAAATAGTGAGACAGTACAAAAAGTGACAGTGAAACATGGCAAACAGTGAGACAGTACAAACAGTGAGACAGTACAAACAGTGACACAGAGCAAACAGTGAGACAGTGAAACAGGGCAAACAGTGACACAGTGCAAACAGTGACACAGTGCAAACAGTGACACAGAGCAAACAATGATACAGAGCAAACAGTGACACAGTGCAAACAGTGACACAGAGTAAACAGTGAAACATAGCAAACAGTGAGACAGTACAAACAGTGACACAGAGCAAACAGTGAGACAGTAAAACAGGGCAAACAGTGAGACAGTACAAACAGTGACCCAGTGCATACAGTGACATAGTGCGAATCGTAACACATGGCAAAAAGTGAGACAGTGCAAACAGTGAGACAGGGCAAACAGTGAGACAGTGCAAACAGTGAGACAGTACAAACAGTGACAGTGAAACATGGCAAACAGTGAGACAGTACAAACAGTGACACAGAGCAAACAGTGACACAATGCAAACAGTGAGATAGTGCAAACAATTTAATTATTTTTTTCTCCAGTTCAACCAAAAACAAGTCGAGTTTAAAAATTTTTTTATTTCCTATTATGAAGTGATTTTGTACTCGGGTTTTTTTTTTTGCTCATTTGATCATGGAAAGTCAATAGAAGTGCAAATATTTAAGTGTTTTATAAATATGTTTAAATAGTAGAACGTTGTTCAATTTTAGACTTTACTCGAATTTTTCAGTATTTTTCGCCTTTTTCAATATTTTTCGACTTTTCCAACATTTTTCGTCTCCATTTAACTTTTTTTCGATTTGTCAATATTTTTAGTTTTTTATACCCACAAGACGAAATATAGTTAAGGGCGATTTCCACTGGCATCGATTGATTTGTTCTAGAAAAATTTCTCAAAAGATTAACTATTTTATCTACGAAACCCCATATAAACTTTAATATCTTGTTATAAATCTTTCTAGTACAAAAAAATTCACATTTCTTAAAATCGTCAGAGAAGTGTAGAAGTTGATCATTACTGACAGTATGTTTTCAATTCTATCCCATTATGCGGTGAAAATATTAGTACTAATACCGTAACAATAGTACGTCATATACTAGCTAGCATTCGTTATTCAGATTTGTATAGAACGGCACAACTGAGCTGGAAGCTACATAATTTTAATTTTCAAATAATTGCATATTGCAAGGTGATAAAGTCAGCAAAACAAATTCAGTTTACGGTTTTTTTTTTTTTAAATTAAGCCTCAAGTGGCACCAGGCTAAGAATTTAATTCATTCATCGTGCTATTTTTAAACAAGCGTGAATAATGATTTGTTTTTTTTTTTCATAACACAGTTCAACAAATTAAAGTTTTTTTGTTGACGGTTTTATGATGGTTTCGTATTTTTCTTTTTCAATGAGGAATATTCCTAAAAAGACTTAGGGCCTCTTTATGTATCTCGATTCGGCTCTAACTTACAAGCTTAAAAATATGCCAGTACAATTCTTATATTTGTAATTAATAATTTATTAAAAACATGCTAGATATTTCTGTTTTTATTTATAATAGCATATTTTCAGGCTTGAAAATTAGAAATGAAATGAAACGAATCGACATACATAAAGAGGCTTAATTTAAAAATTTACTAAAAATTCGAAAAAATGTAAGACGCTGAAAGAGAGTCCATGTAAAATAAAGTGTTTAAATTTTCATAAAGAATAACATTGTCTATGAAATCAAACCTGCAGCGCATTAATTTTGTAAACTTGCGGTGGAAATACATTTTATGGTCATATGACTTTAATTTTATGTAGCAAAAATGGCCAGCACAGCTTACTCATTCACGAGTATACTATGTTTAATCGGTTTTGATAACATTTTACCATGTATCAAACAATCAGGGTCAGTTATTTGAGATTTTTAGCCCTTAGGTAACAAAATTTTTTTTTCAATGGATAGTTTAGATTGCAATGCCTTAGAGCTCTAATATATTTTAGAAAAACTACAATCGAGTATGAATGCAGCGTTAAAAAATTCAGATGAAATGATATCTTATGTTCAGCTCATTGAAAAGCAGATCTACTACCTCAGATTTCTAACAAGTTTGTGTAACTCTGTAACCTAAATACTAAGAAAAAGTATTGTTTGCCGCGCTCGAAACTTTGTTTTTATGCCCTTGTAATTAAATATTTTCCATTTCATTGAAAGTTACACAACTAAAAATGATGAAATAATATTTATTTATTTTTTAAGGGCGTTTAAAATTAATTATCACTTCATGTCTGGCCAGTTAAATGATTTAATATTTTTACTCCAGACTTTATTTGACTTGGGAAAACAAGGGCTGTAAACATACAAAATAAAATAAACAGTTGTTGACGTAAGTGCAAAAGTTAAGGGGGAGTTGCAACAATTTCTAACGATATTCATTATACAATAATTCTATATTTTTGCTATGAATGATTGAAAGCATAACTTAGATATAGTAGATATTTTCATAGCTAGAGTTGTTCTTTTTTTCTAACAAAAATTCTAAACGTAAAACTTACAGTTTTAAAAAACAATAAGCATTATGAAGAAAAGTTAAAAATAAATTCCCAACAAAACTCACTCGACAAAAGTAATTAAGTAATTGAGTGGCAATAAAGCTCGAGATAACTTTGGTATGTCGCGAAACTTTGTACGAAACGAACAGTAGAACGCACATTAATACAAATATAATCGAAAACAAATTTACAAGCTCTACAAAAATATATATTAACTTGGTCAATACCACTTTATAGACGACTGCAGTTGATTGTACTGTACACAGAAAAGTTTTAAAAAAAAATATCAATAAAAGAAATTATAATAATAAAACAAATTTGTCATTGTCACAGCTGTGTGTGTATAGTATAACCATAACAAAACTAAGGCAAATATGAATGAAATAAAACTGAAATTAAAACAGAAATTGAAAACAGCACGAAATGAGAGATAAGAATATTTTAAAGAACTTAAACCCATTTTAATGACATAAACAACATGAAAATATGTCAGGGCATTTTAAAGTCAAAGTTAAATGATCGATTGTTTCAATATTAATACGAATGTATACAATTTTAATAATAATTAATTATTAATTAATATCAACAACAATTAATGCCAACTAATGAATTATTTGTCAATAGAGGATTGATATGATTAGACGTCAATGTAAAATGTTTTACTTTTTATTGCTATAGTAATATAGTGGCGTGCGTTTAACGCTGATGTATTATCTACGATTAAAATATAATACACAGAATTTTAATTGATAAGAACGATTGGTGCGCTCCCCCGATAAGCTGTTTAATATTAAAATTAATGCAGATAATCCTTTGAATGAAATTATTGACGTTAGGTGTATTAATGTTACGTGTGCAGCACTTTTAAACTTAAATTGCAATTTGATGTTTTGTAATTTCACCACACCGAAAAAAAATAGAGCATACATTTAGGCTGCATGTTAAGTGCAAAAAATTTTAGTTGGTTGAAAAATTTAAGTTACATATTTTCACATAAAGAAAGCTTTTGGGTTATGGAAAATAAATAAATAAAAAATTAAGGTAAACGCACAATTTAAAACCCTTGAGTAAATTGGAGACTTTCGTTAGGGCAAGTACATTTTTTACCAAATCATACTGTTGGAAAGCATGTCGTAAAAACTTTCAATGCCTGATAATTTGGTAGCCAAATTTAAACATAAAGTTTAATTTTTTTAGTGTTTAAGGCTTATTTGGTTTACAACGCAGATTCCACTAAGAGCTCAGTCACCGAAGGACCCGCAGTTTTTTATGAAAATTGGGTTTGTTTGAAATTTTAATATGAAGTGGTTTATGTCATTCACTTCAGTAGTTCTATACGGGCACTAGTCTGTGTTATGTAAAGTTTAAGAGATATGAAGGATCAAAAGCTGTATACACGAGTAATTTATATGGAGTTTATTGACTTTTGGCAGCCTAATTTTTAAAAACTGTGCAAAACTCAGACTGATGCCGTAGTTGTTTGGCTTGGACTAGAGCTGGATATTTAATTTTTTTTTAAGCGCCTCTTTATCTATCACGATTTGTCTCGTTTCGTCTCTAATTTTAAAGCCTGAAAATATGCGATTGTATTTTACATAAATGAAAACAGAAAAATCTAGCCTGTGCTTAATGAACAGTTAATTACAAATATAAGTATTGTACTAGCATACTTTTAGGCTTGGAAATAATAAATAAAGACGAAACGAGACGAATCGTGATACATAAAGAGGCCCTTAATGATAAAATTGCAGCCTCTGTGCCGACTGGCGTTCATCTTTTAGTGTAATAAAGTTATTCGTTTTTTTGAAATGGAAATGTTTGAAGAAACCTTGTTGTAAATATTTTGTTTTGAATGAACTTTAAAAAAAAAAGCCATGGAAATGTTACATTTTGAACTCAACTAGAATAAAAATATTCAGCCTGCACTCAAGGAGAAATATCATATATTGATTTTGGACATGATTTCTAAGAGCCTTTTCTGATTAGCCTTAAAATTTAATCATGAAATTTGAATTCAATATCCCAAATTTATATGAATTGATAACTTTCAGGTTTTTCAGTTCACTTAAATAAAGTAATGGCATACATACATATATGTATTTCGGATTCAGCAACCTCAGGAACTCCCAAGTAAGCTATCATTTCTTTTGTTACTCGACATAACTTTTCTTTTTGTAGAGCTTTGTTATCTATTATCACTCGAAATTTGCTCATAAAGCAAAACAACAAAACTCTACTTAATAAAAATTACATTAAATTAAACAATGAATACTAAGTGCTATAATGAGTTATGTATATCAGACTACCAATGCATTCTACCTCAAATTAAACAACAATAACAATTCGAAAGCAATCGAAAGCAATCGAAACAAACAATTGGTAAAAGTAAAGCATTGAACTTCGATTGAATTTCAACATAGCAATAATTGAAATTGCAAAGTAATGAAACGTAGCCTCTTTTTCTTTAAGCAGCTAGTGTAGCTTGTTTTATTTTTGTGGAACTAGTGAAACAAATAAAAGAGCAAGAAGAATTCGTGACCTTTTTGAAACGACAATGTTGTCATCGTTGTGCGACCAAGTTACTATATCAGCAAATAGATGAAAAAAAAAAATCCAGAATTAAATGCAAAAAATGCGGCAAGCAACATAGTGTAAAAATTAAACTGAATGTGCGCAAATAAGTCATTGAATTGTAAATTTACACACGGTGCAGAATTGGCAACAAAAGAAATAAATAAATGATAAATTTAAATGAAGACTTTCCTTGCATTCGTTTTAGTAAGTCTACGAAAGGTGTTAATTTAACAAGACAACTGCTACATATGTGTATAACATTTAGAAATTAAAAAAAGAGACAACAACAAAAGATATACTTAAAATGTAGTTGTTACATTTGCATGAATTGTAAATGTAACACTTGCACTTTTGCGTTTAAGTAATGGAAAAAAGCCAAAGGAAAATCCATTGAGAATAAATTAAATGTAGATAGCACATGCACTATACGCGAGACAAAGCTTTCTTTAGTCAAGTGGTTTTGCATTAATTTGTAGTATTGCGTTAGAAGTATTGAAAACATAAGGCGCACTTATTTGAAGTATTTAAAAAGTGGTATAGAAGATAAGAAGAGCTTAAAATAATAGAGTTGAATGTCTCTCTATTTTAGTTTTGAAAAAATATTTTTATACAGGAAATGCCATCTCAAATTTTGTCAATAGAAATATTGAATAAATTTGATAATTCTCAATCTTTCTTGAAGAGTTGTGCTTTTATTAAGTTTACCAATTTAAAATTTATCTTAATTGGTTTTGGAAAACAATATTGATTAAATAGCCGTCATTCGAGTGGTTGAAGCAAACCAAGATTTTTGGGAACTAATTCTGATGAACGGCAAGGCTCATTTCACACATGCTGTTATCGTCAACAGACAAAATTGGCGCTTTTGGGAGATTATTCTTATAAAAGTCCAAAACCTTGTGCACATTTCAAAAAAAGCTTAAAGTAGTATGGGCTACTTTTATATGCATAAAATAATGTTTTCTAAAATATATATGCAATCTACGTAAAACAAAACAACACTGTTCAACGGTTTAATAAAAATTCAAATATAAATTAAATATTAAGTTATGTATTTTCAAACTTACCTTTTAATGCAAATCCTGTCAATGGATTATTACCGCTAACGATACCATTCAGCATAGGTGGCGGCACTACAATATTTGTGACCGCATTTGCTGCCAATGCAACTGCTGCTGTATTTAAAACATTTTCAACATTCGGTGTTATATTGCAGAAATCTGGATCATCAGCATCAAAAAGAATATTATCTTCCCATTCGGAAACAATGCTATTATTTCCACCAGTCACTGGACGGTTCTTCATCTGAAATGAAAAAATGAAAACAATTATCAATGCATATATAATTATTAAAATGATTCTAATTCAACACGTTTCAGATTTAAGAGTTTTATAAGTCGGATAACTAGTTAATTTTAAGAAATGAAGACAAGATTCTTTGTTACTTGCACATAATATTATGGGCAAATACACAGAACTGCACGATTTTGTGTTACTCGTGACTTTAAGTAATATCATATATTCAGTGACTTTTTAATAACATATTTAACAAAAAAAATCTTATTAGATCATTATAAGTATTTATAATGTTCATATGAAATAAGAAAAGACGTGTTACTTTTGATACTATAATTAACTTTCATGCAGACAATTTTTCCAGCATAATACGAAGCCGTTGAGAAACTATGATAAATAATAAAACTAAATACTTACATATATGCGCACTTACTCATATTTTTTCAATATATGAAAATTTCGAGTTTTTGTAAACTCGTATTTTTGTGGTATCAGCGAAAAAGTAATTTTACTTTTTTTTTAAATTAGCATAACATTGATAAATAAACGAATAAATGTAGACTTTGTTAAGTCAGGTGGTTTTCTAAATAAAGATAATATATTGTTGTTTTATGTTTGTCTAGTAAACTTAGTATTCTTCAATAGAACACCGCTTTTTCACTCTAATAGCAAAATTTAATGAATTTTAATTGTTGGTGAACATCATACGTAGCTCTTTTTATTTACCAATGGATATTTAATAAACTACAAAAAAGGAAACAAAAGTATTGTAAGCAAACAAGGTATGACCTTTTCAAAACCTTCAGTTTTTCATCAGCCACCATGTATATAAAAAATTTAAATAACTTCATTTTTAAATTGTTTGAACGAATTTCATTATTTTCTATTCACAAATTGCTTTCAGGAAGAGTTAGGTTGCCTTTGAAACTTGCTGAGGAGGAGTTGTATGATTTCTTTCTTATTCCGAAATCCATTTTTTAAGAAAAAATTGTTTTGACTTATATATATATATAACTATAAATACTTCAGTATACAAATTCTTATCTCGTTTCTACCTTTAATATTACTGATGAAGATTGTGCATATTACTCATAATCACTTTAAACATTCGATTTTTATTAAAATGTCATAAAAAAACTTTGCCTTTCTATACATATCTAACGAAATGTGTTGGAAACAATGCTGACAAAACATATCTATAAGCTTTCTGAAAGCAACAATGAGGAAACAATTTTGATTTAAAATTTGCCTTCAGTTTCCAAAGCAACTTTGAATAAACAATGCAAATTGAAACCTTCTCTCAATGTCCCGAAAAAAATCCAGAATATGTTTCCATTTGAATTACGAATTTTCCTTCAGTATTGTTATACTTTATTTACATTACCCATGTCTGCGTGGCGACTGAAAAAAAAACGCATAGAATGAAGCCGAAGCCTATCAGTTTTGTTCACGCGCCAAAAATAACAAATACATTAAAAGCGATATGATCATTTAAAAAACCAAATTAAAATAGCATGGTAAAGCACAAGGCTCATATTTCTATTGCTATAATGGAGCACAAAAATCATATACAAAATCCAACGATTATCACTCTAAACTTGAACTTGAATACGAAAATAAACAAAGAAAATCTCATAAGTCTTTGTTTGGAAATTTAAATAAAATTCAGTCAAAATAAAAGAAAAAAAAATAAACATAAGGTTCTATTACCTCACTTACTCAAATCATCCTACATGGTATATTATTTGTGTTTAATGTTGCTGTGGGGTTCTTATGTGCATATGGGGTTCGCAAGCAATTTCAATTTTGTCTCTTGATGCTTTTGGCGTTGATATTTACGTAGAACTTCAACAAAACCAATTGAAGTAAAAATCAATAACATTTTATTTGTAGCAGGCTTAGAGGCAATGAGAAAAGCTACTCATAGGGTGGTTGACAATTTCAAAACTGGGTCAGTGCGGATCCAAAAGCAATGTTTAATACGAAAAAAAACTATTCATGGCGAAGGTTACAGAAATCAATTATTTTGCATGCTTTATGAATGCATTTCGTAATATATGTAGTTTGAGTTGAGCTGCTTGTTTTTTATATGTGTACTTACAAACAGGGGCCCTACACTGCAAGGAGTTTCGAAATCCAATACGATTTAAGAGTACAATTCATTCAATTGGGTTACGAATTTTTTGCGAATCGCATTACAGAGGAGGACACCAAATTTGTTCCTTTGTGATACCCTCAAGAAAAATAAAAGCAAATAAACAGTAAAACTCATATTTGCAAATGTAGCATTGTCAGGAACTCGAACTTTCTAAAACTATGTTAATATTTCCCTGACGGTCGTGAGGTAAGTCGAAATTTCAGTATTTCAGGAGGACAGTTTTTAAGTCGTCAGAAACCGTGTTGACCATGTATTTTCCGATAGTCGTTTCGACCATGTATTTTCCGATTTACACATGGTTGAAAATTTGGAAAACTACAAGGGAACAATGCATTTCAACTATTAACTCATTTTCAGAGTAACTCGACTTAACTATTTACTTATTCACTACGACCATAGACGTGTAAGCGATGTCGGCGCACAACGCCAATCTGAAAACAATTTTAGACTATTGAATGCATAACGGACATGTTTATTCAATATAGGACATTTTAATTTACTTATTAGAGATTTTTAGTGATGCTAGTATTTTTAAAGCGTTAACACAGGTGCACATTTTTAGCGACGCTAGTTAGTATTTTAAAAGCGTTTCAGAACATGAAGGCTTGTTAACACAGGTGCAATCAATTAAAAAGAAAACTGAAAACGACGGTAAGTAAAGTCGAGTCGGCAAGGATTTTCGACTTACCGCCCTTTTAAAAAGTACAAGTTTTTGACTATGTTTTTGGTCAGGTCTACATATTTTTACCAAAAGCCGATAGTTTGAGATGCAATTTTTTAACTGATGGTTTTCTGATAAAAACTTTTGTAGCAAACTTAAAGCAGAAGGCTACTATATTTTTTGTTTAAACACTTATGTATGTATTGGTAAGTCTAATGTGTAGCGAGTTACAGCAGAGGAATTTACCCTTATATTTTTTGGTACGAATTAGGCTTCTTAACTTCATATTTACTTCAATTTCATTTAAATCGAAGAAGTATTTTCACCTCTTCTCGCTATAATTTGCTACACATCACTTAGAAAGAAGTGTCTAAATAAAAATTTGAATCTTCTTTCAAATTGAGAAAAGCATTTTTTTGTAGGAGGATTAGCTCATCAAAAAGACCACCTTTGGGCCCCTTCTCACTGACGTGAAAAAAAACGCAGATTTGCCACAAGTTTGAAACTTCAAAAGTGTTTCAATCTAAAACTATGTAAACATCTTTCACGTTTAGGGACTACACTTTCAGTCGATAGTTAAAAATCAGAAATATTCTTTATTTAAAATTTTTGGCTAAAACTGCAGAATTTTTTCACAATAAGTTAAAATATGCTCGTTTCACCTTTTTCAAAGTAAAAGCATTTTTTTTGTTTTGTTTTACTGACTGGACTAGTAAGTATTTAAGATTATTTTGTTCAGTTATTTAAATTTTGTGATACAAACTGTTGTTTGTGATTTCATTATTTGTTTTTATTTATGTCTTGAAAAAACTTGAAATAAAAATGTTAATGAAATATATTAAATATGTAATTGATTCTTTTGAATGTAGGCACTCTTTTGTATTCTTTTGAAATTATGTTTTTTTAGTTGTATCCCTAGACAAAAATGTAATCTGTGTTTTTTTTTTTTTTTGTATGGTTTTATGAAAGAGATAGAGAGAGAAGCTGAACATTTTCTACACTTGCTGTTCGCCTGATTTTCTGAAGTCTGAAATCTGTACCATATTTTTAAAAATATTATTTTTTATCGATCGTGGAGTGCAATAAATTTGTTTCTATCGATTGTGAAGTGCAATTAATTTGTCTTCATAATATAGGTACAAAACGGACTAAAACAAAAATGTGGGATTAGGAAGAAAATGAGGAAAAGAAAATTTGCGTGCACGACAGAGTGTTTTTCTCTTACCTCTTTAGCATTCGAAGCAATCGAAAAAATAAAAATGTGAAGTCGACAATATTAAAAGCATATGAAGCGCAAATATTTTGTTTTTTAAACGACCGCCCTTCAAGGGTTGAAAAATACAAAACTACAAGATACAGTTATATGGAATTGTTACAAATACTCACAGGAATCTGCATAGTTAAGTTCTTTACAAATTGTTTCTGTGACATTTTTTTGTAAATTTACATTTAGTCCTTGAAGAGTCAGTAAAGCTCAAATATTTTTTTAAAAATAGAAATATGTACATAAGTTAATTAGAACTTTTACAAAGAAGTTTTGTAAAATTTTCTTTCCACTTGTCTGTGACCATTTCCTTGGAACTTTATTAGATAACCAGTAAAATGGCAAAAAAAAATTTATGTAAATACTATACTTAGAAATTTTTATATTAATTTCATTGATTTAAGAAACACCAGGGTGAGCAAGTGATCAGCATTGGCACATTTAAACCCGGAATTTCATTTCAAAGCCGTGAGCATGATAGAAATTTAAAAATTTCTGAAATAGCCAAGAATTTGATAAAATAAGGGCATCATCAAATCTATCCCATACAAAAATTTAAATATTTAGCATTTCATAAATTAATATCATTATGAAAAATACCCCGACGTCTATTCTAATTCCGACATAACACTGGCTACTTAATTTCTCTGACTTTTCCCGGTTTCCATAGACTGGTCACCCTCTAGCAGTGGATTCAACACACCCAACGTCAAGCAAGAAAAAGGTTGATAAACAGCGGCATCCTCAAGGTTGAGTGGCAAATATACATTAAATGTAAACTGAAAATTCCTTGACACAGGTCCAAAAGAATGCAGGATAATGGGTGTTACTGGTGGTGCTGGTGGTGGTGGTGTCAGCAGTAGAACAGCACGTAGCTGAAGAGTGCATGCGCATAGCAAACCGAACAAATAAAATCATAGCAGAAGCAACAGAGGAAAGAAGATGAAAACAATAGAGATGCTGCAAAATTGATGAAGGCAATGATAGAACAAGAAATGCTGGTGAAAATACGGCACAGAAAAATCGATAAAACCCAAATGACCGAGAATTATGTAGGTATGTAAAATATTGATTTTCAAGATTAAAACTAAAATTTTCATCTTTTTACTCATATGCAAGGGATCGAACTTTGAAAAAAACAAATACAGAAATAAATAAAAATTGCAATATTTAACATAAAGAAACTGACCTTCGTTGAAATTTATGCGTTATATCCAAATTAAGAAATCTTAATTGTTTATGTTTCTTCCAAAACAATAATAAACAACTCTGGTTCCAATGTTACAGAAGCACCAAAGCACCGAAAATCCAAAAACGAAGAGATATTCCAATAACAATTCTTTAAGAAAAGGCAGAGCACCAGCGGCTGCGAAGACTTCGTTAGCGATGGCGTTTTTGTAGGTACCAATGTTATTCTTACACTTTCGTCATGAATCTTGAAATATTTTTGAATGAAACTTATTATAATAATAAGAAATTAAATAATATGGAGAAAGTTCAAAATTTGCAAATTTATTTAAAGTTAAAAATTCACAAAATCTCCACGAGTTTCTTTCAATCACGCAACACAACACGACCACGGTGACGACGAACTCAAATACCACGAAGTACAAAACAAGCGACTGAAGAAGAACCAGAAACAAACCGCAGCTTTGTTTTTGTTTTTGTTTTATTTGCTTTTTGTTTATTTTTTGAATACGAAGCAATGCACACAAAAAAAAACAAAGTTCTTTGACATATAGTAGTGGAATACGAAATAATTTCAAGTTTCTTTCCCCGCAACGAGTACGTGCTTAGTGATGGTACTTTCAGTACTTTTGTACTTGCTAAAGTTAACGTTCTGTGATATACATATACAGTGAAACCTGGATAGCTGGGATCTCCAAGCGAATAATTAATCTGCCTCAATTACAGATATTCCCATTTACACAGTTTCCCAAATAACCAGGTTTAAAATTGGGTTGCCCCATTTAAAGAGTGTAACACTAAGAGAGATCAAAATGAACCTTTTTTATTTAGAGAGGAAAGAATCTTCAATAAAAAAGCAAATTTTATGTGAATGTCCAGGAATCAGGTTAATTCTAAGCGGTCCCAGTTATAGAGGGAAAAGCCCATGTTATAGAGGCGAAAACGCACAAAAACTTCAAAAATCAGATCCCAGATCTAGAGGTTTAATAATTCTAGTAATAGAGGTATTTTGATGCAAAAGGGCTGGACCTTGAAGTGAGTCTCACTAGTAGACGTTTCCCACTTATTCAGGTACCGCTTAACCAGGTTTCACCGCATATAAAACCATGGTCTTAAAATTCAAACAATTTTGAGCACATATTCAGAAATTTATTTGAATGATGATTGTTAATTTTTTAAAAATATGAGGGAAGAGTACATGAAATCAGTGATGGCATTATGCTATCCCATGTATGTAATGAATTCAGATTTGGAATGTAATTTTTTAAAGTCAATCGTACTTTTACTGTGGGCATTTTCAGAACAAAGTTTAAAATATCAATTGCAAAGAAATTGAGAAATTATTTTTCCATATGAATTATGACAATGGGTCTCAATATGTTCTGATGCGTGTTGATGCATTATGAACAATTTCAATGTTATTTTTTGTAACTCACAGAAATTTGGGGCAGATTACTGGTTCCGTGGTGCCGCAACCCGACGATTAAAAATACGTCAAAATAAATGGAAAAAGTTAAATAAAATATCAATATCTCCTTTGGTTTTCAGGATAAAAGTGTGTACCAAGCCCACACAATTTCAATTCTATATACCTGATTGGTTTCTATATGGTCGTTGATATAACCAAATATTTTGAAAATAGAAAAAAAGTTCTGGAGATGCCAACCAAGCAGTAAATTCAGAAAATTTACGTTGTATTTACGTGCGCATTCAAACACGCGTTTGCAAAAAGGTGGACTACAAGTTTTCTTTCTACGCGATTACATGCGTACAATCGCATTTACTGATCTAAATATTTTTGAAATGAATACATGATTTCTACTTTGATGAATTGCTTAGAACCGCCTATGATCGCGTTTATTATACCTGCATTATAATAGTAGTTGCATGCGGGGGTTTTTTATACCCTAATACGTCAAAAAGCGTCAGATTAAGTTTTACAATAATTTTTTTTAACACAAACCTACATACATCAATGCGGATTGCGTATTGCGAGTTGAAGGCAATTTCTCTCCTGATATCAGTACGCTGTTATGTCAAAATTAATGTTTTGCTATATTCAGACTTGTTGTTTACGCTACTCGTTATTTTTTTTTCTTAACGAAAGTCAAAATTGGAAGTACGAACGTCAATGCGACCGAACTTTGACAGAAAGCACAGAAGATAGACTACACGTCCCAATTCTGTTTAGCTCTTAAGAGTAGGGACTATTTTTGATTTTTTGTTTTGACTTCACTATTACTTAGTTACTTTAGAACGCGACCATTTTTCATTCTCTCTTTCACAAATTGACACTTTGGCAAAAACGTCAAACGTCAAAACAAACGAATAAAAGGAATTAATAAAAAAAATATAGTCGACAATTTTTTTTTTGGAGTTTGTAATAAAATTTTTTAAGTTTTAAAGGAAAAATAAAATTACACTTAATTACTTTATAATGATAATTAAGTCAATCAGCATTTACAGATAAAAAGATAAAAGTGCTGGTAAAATAAAAAGAATAAGAAAAAACTGTTTTAGGTGATTAACATTTGTGTGAAAAATGGATGACAATCTCTGGTACGTAATACAGGAAGAGATCGAAAAAAAATTTTAAAATTTTTCTTTATTAATTCATACGTGTTTCTCGCTTTACTCTAGCAAAATCTATGCATGGTAAATGAAATTTCCTTTGAAATCATCTTTAATTAGAAAGAATCTGTGGGAAAATTTAAGAACTTGATGTTTATTATTGATGAAGACTACTTTTGCAAATACAACCTCGAAATACAGTTTGCCCCCAACTCTGCCCCAATAAATATTTTGAGGTCAACGTTGCACTGCATACTTTTATTGCTTTTCTTGTCATTGTACATAATTTATTGCCAAACTGCGGCGCTTGATGTGTTGGAAATTTTAGATTTTCTTACAAATTGCTCATATAATGGCTTTGACTCACCTTGCGTGGCTTTTCTAAGCCTTATCAGTATACTGTGTTGGTATTTGTAATGTTAACATTTAGTAGTACATTCTTTTATGTGTATGCTTTTGTGGTTATTTCTGATAGGCATATCGGGCATCTTGTAAACACGTTCATACTGCATACATTATTAGAGCATGTACAAACTTTATATGGTGGTTACTTAGTTTGGTACTAACAATTACCAACCTTTTCCAAATTTGTTTCTGCTACTGTCTACTTTCTACTGCAACTTTTTATAAATTTAAAAATAGTATCCGATCCATTGTGACTAGTTATTTGCAATTCAAGTATTCGACAGTAATTGGTTCCTGATGTACGGTCTTAAGTTAAAACTGAATGTTTAAGTTCATTTTGGCTCAAGCTTTGTCCACTTTTTGCCTCTTGCATCTAAGCCAATTCAGTCGTAAGTAGTAATACACTGGTGCCTACACTACTGGCTGACTTGAATGTCGTAAGATTATTATTTTTAAAGTTTGTGGAATAAAATGCAATATAAATCACACAAGATCAGACTTTTCTTGCCTAAAATTATGGTTCAAATGGTAAACTTGTGTCTAAGTGATCGTTAACAGAAAGTTTGAAGAAGGTAATAATCTTTCAGGAAACCATTCATTTTGAGAAACTTCATTAAGTATGGCTAACGAAATACCATCAGTTGTTGCAGTCTAACTAAATAAATAAGATAACTTAATTGAAAAACCATAAAACGAAATAATAAACACTATCAAGAAGCTGTCGAAAGCAAATGACCACGTCATAAAATAACGATTAAAAACAGATTTATTTAGCTGTGTAGGCAAATTCAGAACTTTCAGACATCATATATGTATATTAGCTTGCCTTTTGTTTTGATAAAAAGTAAAACATAAGACATAACAAAATAAGTCCTAAAATGTTTTCAAGGCCGATAACCTAGTGCCTTACATTAGTAATATCATTATTTATAATAATATTTCTTGTAAATAAATAAATAAAATGTTTTCATGCTTAAATCGATAAAAGTATAGTAAAGATCAGTTCACACACTGAGCCAGGAACTAATTTTACAAACTGCATCAAAAAAATCTGCCAAATAATTTATAATTTGCATATTTTACAGCTTTTATTAATAGTTTTTGCGTTATTTTGTATATTGTTTTTAAAATGTACGATTCATTCGTATAATTAACAAACATCATATCACCTAAAGCGTTTCTTTAATTAACTTCAATTATTAGCTTTAATTATTAATTAGTTCATATTAAAATATTTTGGAATCACAATGTGATGAAAGTACATAATCTGCAAATTTATTATTTAGACCAAAAATGCGCAAACTATGGCCCGAGGGGCCTTTAAAAATGGCCCGCCAGTGTAGTTAATAAAACTGTTTCCGCATCAGAAATTTTTATTATGCTACTTTCAATCTGTTTACACACCACGCACGGAAGCAAGACGAAGAGCAAACGCATGCTTACACGTTACTTTGGCCCCCGGCATGATACTTTTTAATTTTTGTGGCCCCTCATTGTAAATAGTTTGTGCAAGCTTGAATTAGACCGAAAAAATTTTTCACGTCTACCTATTCTGACCTGTGGATAAAATTTATTGCTTGTCTATACTATGCATTTGAATATTATATGCTTAATAAACTAAAGATGAAAAGCAAGGGTTATTCCGTAAGTCGTGTTCTACAAAGTTGAAGCTCTTAAGATAAAATCCATACTAGAAGCGGAAATAAACAGAGTATCGGACCAGGTCCTAGGGAAAGGAAAATTTAACTTTGATTCTGTGCGAAAAACAATCCAATCCACTTGTCCCGATTTACAATAACATATCCAATATTTTTCAAATCTAAATTAAATATTACAATTTCTTTTCTCACTACAGGCTAATTGAATTGGAGTCAGCATTGCTTGACGACTGCAATGTCAATGACATCTATACTATATGTCGAGGAAAAGCAATACCTGAAGCACTACGTCCAGATGTTTGGCAAGTATGCCTTGATGTCCGCCACAAAAGTGATCAAATGTCACTTTTCAATGAAATCTACGATTTACCATTTCAAAATCGACTACGTGAAGATTGTCAAAAAGTTGTTGAACGCATTGGGAATGATGACGAAGATAAAGTGTCAGTGTTATCCGATCTAGAATCAATATTGACATTTTATTGCAAAAATCGTAATCTACAATATGAAAGCGAAAATGGTTGGATTGAATTGCTATTGCCGCTTTTAGCATTGAAACTAAATCGCTCAGATACGTATAATCTTTTTGAGTCAATACGTGACACTTATATACCGAAAGGTTGTGTGCCAAAGGGTAATGTTTTTCATGTTTTCCGTCTACTTATACTATATCATGATGCTGAGCTATGCACTATGTTGGACACTAAGCGTATAACACCCGATATGTATTCAATGCAGTGGTTCCAGTGTATATTCGCCTCAAAATGTGGTCTACCAGTGACTTTATCAATGTGGGATTTATATTTTCAACATAGCGATCCTTTTCTTGTATTCTTTTTAAGTTTGATTATACTTATAAATGGACGTGATCAAATACTCGCTATGAAGAATAAATCAAAATTTGATATTATAAAATTTCTCTCCAATATGCCATGTGCACTTGAAAGCGATGATGTGGTAGATTTTTGTTCACTCGCTCAGTATTATGCTATAAAGACACCCAGCTCATTTAAAACGGACTTCCTTAAGGCTCTGTATGGTAATCAAAGTGAAAAATTGTATGGCGGACGTGGAGAGCCATGTACGGTATCGCAGGTGAGTAACAACAAGTATTATTGAAAGATTATATATTTGAAAATATTTGCTTTTTTAGGCCTTATGTCTGCCCGTATCGGTATATGAACTTGTTGAAAATTCTTCAATGGAAATAACTTCAGCTGATGCTGTGCGATTTTTTCTGGTTGATTGTCGTCCTGCAGAGCAGTATAATGCTGGTCATCTCTCCACAGCCTTTCATTTGGATTGTAATCTTATGTTGCAGGAGCCAATGTCATTTGCTACTGCAGTGCAGGGTCTATTGACAGCGCAGCGACAGGCCATTGAAGCAAATTCTAATGCCGGTGGTGAACATTTGTGTTTTATGGGCAGTGGACGTGTCGAAGAGGATCAATATACGCACATGGTAGTAGCTTCATTTTTACAGAAAAATACGCAGTACGTATCACTGTTGACCGGTGGTTATACGGCCATACACGAATATTTTGGTGATCATATGGCTGACTGTCTGGAGGATCATGATTTGAAAAAATGCATAGTTTGCACTAAGAATTTAGAGCAAGTACAATTAAGGCGTGCCGGCAATGTACAGGTAATATAAAGAATAAAAGAATATGTTTATTGTAGCAGCTCAAAAAGTAATACGTAGCTTGCAGTCGGGTATTTGAGTGCGCTGAATACATATAGTGAATATACATATGTATATTGTGAATACACGTTTCGTCTTGCTGAAGTTTTCAATTTTTGCTAGTATCATTAGCCAGTTGACGTAAGAACTGAATTCTTTTAGTTCCGTCCACAGTAGAAGATATACAAATCATTTGCGAAAGGAAGTTTTATTCAATTTCGGACCAAAATCATCTTAAAATTTTGAGTATTTTTTCTTAACTGTTAAGATTTTTGAAAAAATTTCCTCTGTAAATAGAATAGCATATTTCAATTTTATCAGTTATCATTTTTAAAAATTTGTTCATAGAAACGGTTTTTTTATTTTTGGGCCATTTCTATATTATTCTGGTTAAAACTTCTTTTAATTTGGATGGAAAAACTGCTGATTTTTTTTAATATCTACTTAGGCCATTTCTATTAAAAAAATTGGAAAACAAAAGTGTTATTTTTTATAGGGAACGTTGGGGATGAGGAAGTTGGTGATACATGAAGTTTAAGAAACAATGACAATAATAAAGCTGTAATTGATTTTCTATCACTCCTCTCCATAAAATAAAACTTTGAAAGTTTCAAATATCAAAAGTATTTTTATTCTCAACAGACGAAACGTGACACGCAAAAAACATCGACCGCTTCATCAGATTTATTTAGCAAATTCTCTGCTGTAATGAAATTAAAATCAGCTGAAGTTAAGGACAAGCTAATGGACATAATAGTTAACCCCGCGGCGGCCAATAATCAGCAAATAAATAATGTGAATGGTCATCAGGCGGTGCCTGATCGTCATGTTTCGTCATCGGAACGTAATGGTAAACGTTATCGAAATGTAGCACCCGTATTCAGCATTGATGATGAACATGATGACCAACAATATGGTGATAATGATTTGAAACCAGCTGATGCTGGTTCTAAATTACCACTAGGTGATGCCAAAGAAATTATCACATTGAATCAGTACTTAAAGTCGCCAGACATTATTAATGCCTTTAAATGTCAAGAGGTGCATATGAGTGGTTATATGTACGATTGCCATCTCATTATTACACCGACGCATTTGATTGTTTTACGCGAATTGGGACGAGGTCAAGCGCAGGTCATTGTTCGTCGTCCATTGGCTAGTATTGTAAAGATTACAGCCAAAAAGCGGCATCGTGACTTGATTACTTTTAAATATGGTTTTCCTGATGGTGATGGCCTTTTAATAACTGATATGGATCGTTTTCTAATACCGAATGCTAGTGAAGCGACGGCAATTGTGTCAAAACATATTGTGCAAACATTGGATGGAGCCAAATTAACGTAATTGTTGTTTTCTATATGAGTTTTTTTTTTTTTAATTTTCTATAAATTAAAATTTGTTTGGACTTTTTTGAAATTGTTTGTTTTTTCTGTAAGCGAAAATTCTTTTAAAAGTAAAATATTTAAAAAATCAACAATGTAAACGTAACTAATATAATATTTATTTTAAATGTGTAATGAAATTTTTAAGAAACGAAGAAACGAAGTCTTAAATTTTGTTAATTAGCAATTAATTTGCTTGCGATAAAACTTTGAAAAATGCAAAATCAAGCTTTTAATGAAATGTACTGCTATGATTTAAATGCATACATATAGTGCTTTATCTAAAATTTGAGTTTAAGTTTTATTTAAAATTTTTTGTCGTTTGTCCCTCTGCAAATTTAACCAAAGTGTCATTCCTTTTAGTTTAATACATGTATCCTAAATTCAAATTTCGATTAATAAAAGTGTATTCGAAATTAATTTAACTTTTTAGTTTTTATTTAAATGTTATAAGTGCTTGTTTATAGTTGAAAAGTCTTATATAATTTAAATTATTTAAATTAGAAACCTACAACTATTCAATGAAAAATATTTAAATAAATGCTGAAGCTACGATATGCAACTATTGTCATCCACAGTGTACAGTTTTAGGTGAACATTTAAATCAATTTAATCAACGCTAACATAAAATGTTGAAAAATCTTTTCAATTATAGTTCAGCATTATTATGACTTAATAGAAAATTATTAACAAAACAACACATTTTGTCTGAGGCGTTTTGCTGAAACTGTAAGATATTTTATACGCAGTCATAAATCTATGGTTTTATTTTGCTAATTTTTAGGTGCTTAAGCTGTAGCGCATGTATAAATTTTTATCGTCGACAAATGATAAAGATTTTTATGTTTGTGGATTTATGAATTTGTAGAAGAAAAATTGTTGAAAGAGAAACTTAAAAGTTTTGAAATATAAAAGCAAAAAAATCTTTAGAGTTATGAAATATAAAAGCAAAAAAATCTTTATCATTGTCAATAATATGTAGGGAAAATTAACGTAATTTAAATGTGCAAATATTTATGTACTGTATATGCAAATAATATATATATTATAAGTAAGTAGCAACCTGCTATAGATTTTCTGACAATGTATGTATATTTATTCATCTAAATAAAAATTCCTAAATATCCTATTAGAAAATGTAGTAAAATAAATACGATATATAAAAATGTATTCAATTTTTGTACTGTAGTTTGCTTAATAGTTTGTAGTTTTAGGGTTTATGTCGTAGAAGTAGGCTTATTTTCTTTGTTTCGAAAAAAAAAGAAAAAATAAATCAAAAACATCAGTGTGTTAGTACATAAAATATTATGATTTGAAGATGGACAACTTTATTGCCGGATATTTTTATACACTTTATGCAGATGTACATATGTACATACGATGATGCTCTCATTTGCTGTCAAATATATTATTGAACTCCTTCAAAAGCCATTCTTCCATAAGAAAATTTAAGTATTCCAGATAGCAAACTCAAACTCTAGTATTTTGTGCTGCCTCCTTCAGCATTTACGATAGCTTGCAACCGCCGGGTCATAGATTTTACCAACTTTTCTGTGAAATATGACGGAATACTGATCCAAACTTTTTTCATTTTTGATTTAAGCACTTCTTTGTTCGAACAATGCCTTTCTCTTGGTCTCATTTTAACTTCATGCCATAAATGCTCGAATGGGATAAGATCGGACGATTGCGGAGTTTTAAGCTGCTTCGGGGCATTATATATCAACCATTCGCGAACTAAATGAGATGTGTGCTTCAGATCGTTATCATGTTGAAAGTAATAATTCCCATGTAACTTTAATTTTATGGCGGAGCTCCTCATATTTCTCTGCAGAATATTAAGGTACATCACTTTGTCCATCTCACTTTCAAAGAACTCAAAATTTCCACAACCACTTGAAGCTATACAACCTCACAACATCACATATACCTCATATACCTCATCCTCATTACGTATACCTCAGCCCATTTTGAAAAAGGTTGCTGCGATTTTGATGAAATTTGGTAATTTGGTGAACAAAACTAAGATTGGGCTATGTTTTCAATTTGCAAAGGTTCTTAAAAGGGCGTGGCACAACCCTAAATTTTAACCTTTATAACGACATAACTCGTAAACCGTGCAAGATATTGTGATGAAATTTGGTGCACGGATACAAATCATTTATATCTTGAATTGTGTTGAAAGTAGCCGGAATTGGAAAAAGTGGGCGTGGCACTTTTTAACAATTGAAAATTTTGATTTCGTATAATTCAAAATTGGCACATACGATTTTCATAAAAATTTTAGGGATGATACCACTGAGAGCAGTCATCAATGCAAACGTCGTCAGTATGCTCGACAAACTCATTGAAGGGCGTGGCACAGCCACAATATTTATAAACGTTATAATTAGAGAGCTAACAACGTAATCGTTATGAAATTTCGTATGGCCGATATACTGGCTAAAAGGTATCATATTAGGAAAACGTAGCAAAAAACGTTTAATGCTACAGATAGTGTGCAATGAGAGTAATCTTCATAAAATTTGGTGCATAGATGTCAATTATTATAAGCCATAAAATTAAATAAATTTCGATGAGATTGCATCAGTGGGCGTGGCAATTCCCATATTAACATAAAGTTGGAAGCAATATTTTAAGCCATTGGCATGAAATTTGATGTAAGTGGTTTACTTGCTATAAGGTATGTCTGCATCAAAAGCGGGAAAAATAGCACCACTGGGCGTGGCACCTTCCAAACAAGTAAACTACCTTATGTGACATATCTATCGAAATATATGAGCAATCATACTGAAAATTTGGTGTAAGGGGTTTGTTTATAGAAAGATATTTCTGTACAAAAATCGTACCAGTGGGTGTGTAACCGCCTTTAATTTTAAGACTAATTACGGGATATATCGCAAACTACACAAGCTATTGTGGTAAAATATTTTATGCGTATGTCAATCACGAATATAATTTTTTGATCCTAAAGTAGGCGGAATTGGAGAAGTGGGCATAGCATACTTCGTCTTTTTCATTATTATTCTATTTTTTTCAACTTTTTCCATATTCTTTTGACTTTTTCAAGCTTTTAACATTTTTTTCAGCATTTTCCATAGATATTCTACTTTTCCATTTCTATCAACTTTTTTCAATGGTTTCCATATGTTTTAGACTTTTATAGTTTTTTTCAACTGTTTCAACACTTTTCAACCTTTTTGAACCTTTTTATATTATTTTCGACTTATTAGCCTCTTCCACCTTTTCAACGTATTTATAACATTTATTTATAATGTTATTGCAATGCAGTGTAGCGTATGTGAGTTTCGGCCTGGCCGAAGATAACACCTTTACTAGTTCTTATTCTGATAAGTGCTTATGGAAGTGAATCCCATCTAAATTTTATAAGAAGTTTTCATGCGCTCAATGAATTTTCTCAATTTTATATTTTTGTAAATATATGGCTCTAAAATTATGTACTTATACATTAAAAAAAAGAATCTGATTTTATGACTTCTCTTTGTGAAGGTCTTACTGTTTAGTGTCAGCGTCTGGTTCGTAGTTTCATCTGAAGTTTTCCTTTATTCCCGGGCACTTCCATTACATTATCTGTAACTTTTGTCTAACAATCGCGCTAGAAGCTAGGAGCATGAGCATATAAAGAACTTTAATAATTTTCATGGTTCTATTCCATGCTAAATGATTACGAAAAAAAGCTACTTGTTGTCTTAGTAAGCGCACAAATCAGTTAAGTTCGAATTTGAAAGTTTGTGAATACTCCCAGCAATGTTGGCATTGCGCATGTCGGAATAATTTCTTTTCAACTACGCACAGCAAATACACACATACATACATGTATTGTATACTCGATGGATGGATGGATGGTTGAATGCATAATGGCAAAAACTATTGTGTGGTTGCCTGACCATAACGGTATAATACATAAATAAACACACACACAGCATTAATCTCATCAATGACGTATATTTTGTATGAAAAGCTTAAAGCAGCCTGCTGTTGCTTAGGCTGTTACTGTTGTTGGCCCCGGTAGCAGGTCATAACGATAACGATTCGTGCTTCCTTTCGTGCATTCATGAATTTGTTTTTTTTTTCCTCCAACATATCGGTTAAAACATTTTTTGCTACTATATGTAGTAGACTTTGTGCAGCGTACAAATCAAATAAAAACTGTTGCTCCACAACGTACGGCAGCAGTTCATTGAGAACACTCGAGCTGTTAACAGGAACCAAGTACAGAAGAAGCTAAAGCGACACAAAGGACAACAACATCATCAAGTGGGCGTCAGTGGATAAAAAAAAAAATTTAAAAAAAAAGTAAAGTTCAAGTGAAAGTGAAAATTTAAAAAAAATTAAATAAAATTTTTGAAAATTTTCCAAAAAAAAAATTTTTTTTTGTAGTTTTACGATAAAAACCACTGTAGACCGGAACCGAAATGTTGCAGCAACCGAAAATGAATGCAGCTACCATACTGCTGCTCTTAGTTGTAGCAATTGCAACTGTTGCATCGGTACCAACATCTGTGTTGGTACAAAATTCGGAGATGGCTTCAAATTCTCACAATAACAACTTTGCCAATTTAAAGGGTGAGTTTTAGTACAAAACTAAGAATTAAAAAAAAAAAAATGTGAAATCACAAAAATATGCTCAACGTGTTTTTGCGTAGGTGGCAGCTGCTGTTGTTGCTACCAATTTTCCAGCTCCAGCTGTAGAGGGGTGTTAACTTTTTGGCAGCTAATTTTTTTTTTTTTCGTTTTCGCTTTTCTTCCAATGACGTAGGCGAAGTTGTTTACGTTTGAAGTGGGGTCTCATTTTTAGCGCGCCTGAGTGACTGCGTACCTACCGCCTGTATTTTTTTTATAACGAAAGAGGTCAGAAAGGTGCAGTGAGCAGAAATTTTACGCAATTCATGTTAGTAGTTTGTTAGAAGAATTGCGCTTGTTTTTTTTTATTATAAAAGCTTATTACATGCTCTGTCATTCTATATTCTGTGGTCAGAGTTTACAAAAAATTTAAGTAAAAATTTCAAAAAAATTTTTTTCTTTGATAAGTAAAGTGTCGCTTTGAAATTTGGTGTAAAATTTACCTTGCATCAGCGTAATTCTAAGCCATTGTTTTCTGTTTTTGAAAAACTGCAATTTCTTGAGAAAGAAATTTTTTTAAAAAAATTTAATATGGAGTTTTCAAAAGCTGACAGCTTAAGCACAAAAACTCTATTTAAATTATAAATCAAAAGAGTCCTTTGGATATTCAACTATTTTCTGTTTAATTAAAAGACAAGTATACGACCTGTTATATGGAACAAAATCCTTTATTTTTCAAATACATAGCTATAATTTTCCCAACTTTTATGATATCAATGAAATTTTAATAGTATTTTAAAGCAGTAGCTATTAGCTTTTGTTAACTGTAAGTTGGTTCTTGTAATTAAAATTTTTTACTGTATTATTGCTATTGTATTTTATGTGCTATAGAAAATTTCGAAAAATTCTCAAGATCGATCGATCGAAAAAGTTTTAATTGATATGTCATTACTGCCTTAAATAGTTATAGTCATTTGAAAATAATAAATTTTACTCATAATCAAATACATAAATATATAACCACGAGCAATAAAAGACAAGTATACGACCTGTATTCCCAAAATGTTTAGTAAATGCTGAAATAATAAATATATTTTTAAAAAGCTGTAATTTTGGAAATTGCAACGCTAAAACTATAATTAAAAGGACATGCATTAATTTTCAGCAACTGAATTCCAAACTCTCTTCTTTATTTTATTTTAATGCAAACAAACCCTCAATTTCATGCAAATAAATTTCTTTGTGTAGTCAACGTTGGCGCTACTTTAATGTGTTTTTTTTTTTGTGTACTACACAGGACAACATGTTTTTGCTCAAGTTTAAATTAGTTTCGGTCTTCTCTCCATTTTATTTTTATATTATATATTTTAATTTTTTTTTTCTGCTTGCTCGCTTTTCTTTTTTTTTTTTGGGGGGGGGGAAGGGCGCAAACAAGCACCGCTGGTTGCAGTCATGAATGAATAATCGCGAAATTTTGCAGAATTTCAGGCACTTTGTTTGCCTTTACTCAATTTAGTCTGAATAACGCGTATAGATAGAAACTTTTCCACTGTTTGACTTGACCTGACGTGGAATATTAATGAATGAAAGCAGTCATAAAAGCAGCAGTAACAACAGCAGCCGCCACAATAGCAGCAAAAGCAAAGTTGAAAAATTAAATGGCACACACATAGTATGTAGATAGGCAACTAGTGATCTAAGGGGAAATCAGTTGATGTTCGTTTGATATTATAGTACAAGGCATAAATGAGTTGGATTACGAAGAAGAAAAAAAAAACAAAAACTTAATTAATTTAATAAAATAATTAATTAAGAAAACACAATTTTCAGAAATCAGGTCAAAAAAGTATGGGTAATTATTACATAGAAAAAAAAGAAGGAATAAAGTTGCTGCAACTTTCAGCAAAATTCACAGGAGTATTAACATACTGTTCACTTTCATCAAGTTACACAAAACAAGAACGGTTAAAAGACTTCAGCTTAAATAAATTGTAATTTTTTTGAAATCAAACTCAATTCATTTTACTTAATAGTTTATCGCGAAATTTTTAATAACAAATATATTCTAAAATTTCTCGCAAGACATTTTCTAAAATTGCAAAAATATCACTTTCAAAAATATCATTATCACATTTGCTGATATTGTTCTCTTTGATACAATATATCAGCAATAAGCTCAACATACCTATTTTCAAACTATATAACAATTATATTTACATATAATTTTTAGATATTCTTACACAACACTGCACTACACTTAAATACATAAATGCGAGTGACTTAATACGCTTCTACAACATCCACCAAAAGTACACATACAGAACAGTTCGGACTGTTCGGTGTCGGTCACCAATATCCGTACGTTAGACGGATTGCGCCCCTCGTGTCGGTTGGGCGGGTAAGTGGGTACCGCTGGGATCGTTCGCCAAAAAAAAATAATCTTATTAATGAAGCATTGGTAGCTATTCCTAAATGGAGTCAGCTTAAATGTAAATTAATTAAGACGCGAAAGTGCGTTTCGTAAATCATAGATATCTAAAAATTATTAAATATATTTTCCTTAACACCACCATTAAAATTTATCTCTCTTTTTCTGTATACATATACATACATTCATAAATCCAAGTTTATCTTTCGATAAGTTTTTATTTCACATACTCAAACAGCTCAATATTCAGATATCCAGATATTTTATTGTATTAAGTTTCATAACACTAATTAAATACTAAATTTTTTTTAGTTCTGTGTAAAGAATTGAGCCAATTTTTGATTCAGCTAAGTACTAAGCTTGTGTCAGTTAGCGATTTTAACTTCTATTGGAAAACTTTCTCTCTATGATTATTTAATATTTTTCTATCTTTTGGTAGTTACCACGCCTATTTGCTTTAGTTTTCAGACATCTGTTCTCCGTAATAATGGCTATCTCTCTATCCATTGAAATCTCTTGAAAAAGTTTCCCGACATCAACTTTTAGTTTATTTGTTGCAATAAAAGTTGCACTACTACCACTTTTGAAATTTTGTTAATTTTTTGGCAAAATTAAATTTAAGTTAAACTGCTCATATTGGAGGCTCTACGCGCATTTAAGTAAGCTCAATTTTCATAGAGCAGCCTGCCTAACAGCAATATGCCATATTTTTTCGAAATTATGCGTTTTTGAATGAACACAGCTTTTTAGCAAAAAAAAAAGTTTTTATTTCTCAACATAAACTCCTTTCAGCTCAATATATTTAGTCCAACGTTTCTCCAAATTTTTTATTACAAAATAGGCATTTTTTTGATCAAGAATTTTATCGTTGGAGCTAAATCTCTTTCCACCTAGCCATATCTTTAGGTTTGAAAATAGAAAATAGTCACTAGGAGCTAAGTCCGGAGAATATGGTGGAAGAGGTACCAATTCGTAGCCAAATTCATTGAATTTTGCCATTGAGACTTCGCACGTCTCACGATTGCGTTTATGGTCAATTTGAGAGCAATTTTGGCTAGCTTCTAAGATACAACTGATCATTTAAAATCGAAACCACAGTGCCATATGAAATGCCTATGGCATCAACAATCTCATGCACTTTCATTCTCTGATCGGCCAACAGCATATCGTGATTTTTTCGACATTTTCGGGTGTATTGACCTCAATTGGCCGTCCAGAACGTTTAGTGTCACTAGTGCTTGTGCGACGACAATGAAACTCAGTGAACCACTTTTTTATTTTTCAAGTTGATGGTGCAGAGTTATTATAGTACTTATCAAGCTTTTCCTTGAGTGACGGCTTTTTTTCGCAAAAACAATAATATTTTATGACCACTCGAAATTTACTTTTTTCCATTTTTACAAAAATCCACGAGGTTGTATGCTTTGAACGTCAATTTAATCACTGAATTGTTTCATAATTTGACGGTAGTCTATTAAAAGATAGTACTTGATGGGAGTACTATTGAATTTCATCTAGTTACGGAGAAAGTTCGAAAAGTCACGGATTTATTGATCCGCCCTCGTATAAATAATTTCCCAAGAAAACCAAAATTGAAATAAATCAAAAAAGATTGTTACCTTAATTTACTCTTAAAGAACTATGCTGTGTTAAGACTTTCCAAATTTTTTATATGTATAGTATATAAACCTTTTATTATGCAAGTGATGCAAGTCTTCAGTGGGAAGAAAAATTAAAATAAATTTTATACAGTTCATTTCAAGTTACTTAATTTTTACTTCTCAACGAAGAGGGAATTGCTCACTCATAATACGAAATAACGAAAGAAAATTATTTATTCAGCCACATATATTTTGTTGCCTTCAAAATAGATTCAAGTACTTGCAATGCAATTACGCCAGTTTGATCCAGTCCTCCGTACATTTTTCGTACGCTGATTGAGGCGATTTTATTTTTATGGCTTCAATGGACTGAAAATGCTTTCCTTAAAAAAAGTAATTTGAGCTTTGGAAGCAAAACGAGGTCATACCTAAAGAATTCTTTCAAATTTTGCATAAAATTTTATATGCAAAATTCATGAGTTGTCTTTTCTTAAATAAGACCATTTTTGGCGAACATTTTCACGAAAGTTCTTTATGCCGCCTTATTTACCTTTTGAAGGGTGCAAAACAAAATTTGATAAATATTAAATTCGAAAGTCTCTCTTCGTTCAGAAGAAAAAGTGAAATAAATTTTATACATTTTATTTCAATTTATTAAATATATTCTTCTTAACGAAAATTATTTTTTCAAAAACTTCGTATACTTTATACACCGCATAGTAAATCAAATAATGCTGATTTGTAGCAACAACAAAAAAGACTTTGAAGGTTTTTAAATTTGAAAATATTTTTGAGGTAGAGTAATTTGTTTTATGCTTATTTAAAAAGCAATAAATTACATAAAAAAATAATAATCGTAGCCTCCTATCTGATAATACAGCGCTGAAAAAGCACGACTTAAAAAATGTTCAATCAAAAATTTCCTTAGATGAAATTCTTTCTCTTTTACAAAATATCAAATTATCATCTAAATTTGATAATTTTTTTTTTTTCAAGAATAATATTGAAAGTTCTGGCATTAAAATTCTAACTATTCATTCTTTTATAGCTAAAACTTCTCAGCTCTTTCGCAAAAGCCCCAAAAAAAAATCATATAATCTTTTAGAGCGCAGCTAAGTAACACTACAATAAGCCGAATTAAATTTCAAAAGGTTGCATGAAGTTATGAAACTATCTCTTTGCTGCACACATTTCAATTAAAGCAAAAAAGTGGAGAAATGGTTTAAAAAAGGGTGAAAAAGTTTGTGTATATAAAGAAAAAAATTAAGGCACAAGTTATAAAAAATGTAGTACCAGAAAATATGAAACTCGCAGTAAATTTTTGTACAGTTGAAAATACCTCTACTTACAGAAATATGTATTCCCCCATTTAGAGAGTAGATAAATGCCGGCTTTATTACCAACGTAATAATAACATAATATGCAGTAACTTAAGACAATAACGCCTATGATTATGAAAACAAACAAAAAACTAAAACATAAAAACAATTACGCTTTATATTCTATACATTGAAAATAAATCAAATTTTATGGGATTTCAAATACTCACAATATCAATACAGCATAACATGACGTATACGCAACATTTAATCCATCATACGATACATAGAAGAACCACAAATTCGAAGTTGCTCATACGCCTACGTAGCAAAATTTCATTCTGAGCATAAATTATGTGGTTAACGCTGGCTGTGCTGCTGTATTTTTTTCAAGTATTTTGTAGTTTTGTTGTTGTCGGTTTTATTTCAATTTTCTTTTTTTTTTTTTTTTGCCCACATTGTATTTTTTCTAGTTGTTGTTTTTCTTCTGTTTTTTTTTGTATTTAGTTATTGTTGTGTATTTTTGTTTTGTGCGTTTGTTCGTAAAGAGAGAACATGAAAATTCAATATTGGGCGTCTTAATTTGGTACAGAATGCGTGGGTGTCCTTGCATTGCCTCTAGGATATTTTTAACTTTCTTTTGTTCCAACATTTCAAGGCAGTCAGTTAATGGGTGGGTACTTTCTTGCAAGCCAGAGAGAGAGTAAATGCTGCTGTACTGTATTTTTGCTGTCGCTCTTCTATACAGCAGCTGCTTGCATTATTTGGGTTATCATAGCGTATATGCAACATTTATTCGTGTAGAGGTTAATGTGATGTGTTGCAAAAAGTTAATAAATAGAAATAGTTTTTCATTCAATTTGTCTTAAGTGAATTTTAAATGTTGCGAATGTAGAAGTAGGATTTTTGAATTTCTTATGTGGCGTTTCAAAAATTTCGTAGGTTATTTTTTCAAATAAGAGAAGTTTATGATTAAGAACAAATAATTCAAAGCTCGTTAAAAAGTGCTTTCAAATCAAATACATATTATTAGTAATAAACAGTTTAATTTTGCCTGATTAAAAAAAATTGGTCAAAAATTCATAGTAAAATTTCCCAAGTAAACGATATTGAAAAAAAAAATTACGAGTATGTTAAATGGAGAAGGTTAAGTTAGGTTAGGTTAGAAAAACGGCTTAGCAGCCAAGCTAGAAGCCATTAAGTAGCACTGGTGTGCCGTTTTAAAACCACATACGTGACCCTACAAAACTGTTAAGAAGATTGTCAGGAGATTTCAATAAGGACCCTGGTAACGATAAAAGTTATATCCAATTAGTCCTGTTGAGATAGTTAAGCAGCGATCTGATTTCAGTTTCGGCCAATTCGCTGAGGTTTTGAAGATATCCTAGTCCTAGATATATGAGTCTAATTCTGCAAAGGTCCGGACAGATGCAGAGAAAGTGGTCAACAGATTCTTTCTCGTTGACATTCTGTGACAACTGTGGCAATAAGGGTTGAATGGGATGCCTAATTTTTCAGCATGCTTGCCGAAAGTCCAGTGTCCAGTGCAAGTTGCGGTGATTCTCGCAATGTCTTTGCGACTCTTGGACAATAGGTCAATGGTTTTTGAATAATTATATGATAGCCATATTACTCTGCATATTCTGCAGGTTTTCAGGGATCCCTAGTTCTTTGCTGCCTTGGAAAGAAAGAGCGAGAAGACTTTTTTCTTAATTATACTAATCTGAGTGTACACGAAATCTGGGGTTCCAGTTTCATCAAGGGAGATACCGAGCCTTGCTAATTCGTCAGCCCTTTTATTACCCTCAATGTTCCTGTGGCCTGGAAGCCATATGAGGGTTATGTTGAGCTGACGCCTTAGTCTAGCTTATACCTATCTGCATAGTACTACTAATTTAGATTTTATTGTCTCCGAGTTTAGAGCCTTGATGGCGGCCTGGCTATCGGAGAAGATTGTTAGCTTTCCCACATTAGTGTCGCCCAATAGCGTACAAGTTAATAAAATAGCAAAGACTTTTGCTTGGAAAACACTAGCTGAGTTGGGTAAGCGGAAAGATTGATAAATTATTGAGTCGTTTGAGTAGACCCCCGCACCTATACCGCAGTCCTTCTTTGACCCATCGGTGTATATGGCTGTTTCAAAATTTAAGTCGATAGTGCCCTCCTCTCATTGAATCCTCTCCGTAATTTTCACCTGAAAGTTTTTCTTGAAGTTGAGTGTAGGGCAGGTGTAATCTGTTGAAAGATTAGTCAGTTCTTTTGGCAGTTTGTCGAGAATAGAACAATGGAGAAAAAAACATAGAAAAATTGAACCTAAATTTTATGAAAAATTTATCTTATAGAAAGAAAAATCGGCTAACAATTTTCTTATTAAAAGAATGTTATATTTTGTGCGCACCCTCAATTTCATTTTTTTTATTCAAATATGCTCAAATTAAAGAAAAAGTGACCTAAGCAGTAATGAGAAAAAATGTGAATTTCTCAAATAATAGTTGAGTTTTATTCTCCAAGTCGCTATCTAAGTGCGAATAAGACGACCAAGTAGCTAAGTTTCCTACTCGTTCTTTATGCGAGTACTCGTTGTTGTATTTCTACATTTTTATATCAAATTGCATCACGTAACATTGTTTTTTTTTTCTTCTAAGTGCATTTAAAGTGTTAGATTTTAGATACCTTTCTACATCGATATCTTAAAAAAGCGGCATAACAGAACACATCGGAGAATTCAAGTTCCGCGTATCAAGACGCCTATCACTAATCATTGTTAAGCTACATTTTTCTAAATTTCTTTCACAATTGTGTGAAAATGTTGAAATTTTAAGCGCACCTAAGTAAAAATTTGGAGTAGTAATCTGAAGGACTCAATTTTTAACAGAGCACTGATTCGACTTGTAAGCAAGTTTTTTTTGCACATTTAATTTATCCATAACATATTATGTTTATAAAAAAAAAACTCAATATCTAACATGACATATGGCCTTTAGCTATGCATTAACTCTTTTTCTAGCCGTAGAACTTCTGTAAGCTTTTTATAGCATACTTTTTTGCGTTGTATTGTTTTTTCAGTGCCATTGTGTTTATTTACTGCAAGTATTCAAGCGCATGCAAAACAACTTGTTGATTATGTTTACTTTTGTATATGTATATATTTTTATGTGTTTGTTGTATTTTTTTTTTTTTTTAACTGAATACGGTAGGTTGGTTTGAGCAAAATTTTCCATTGTATCGCATAACTTTGCAAAAAATAAAATGTTTTTATATAAGAACAGTTGATTTAAAGGCTATAAACTTTGTTATTAAAACTTATTTCAGAACATTGTTTCTAAATATTAAGCTTATACATGTATTCATTGAAACAACTTTCCTGGTATTGGTATATACACTCCTATCTTAAATTGTTTGCTTATATGGTATTTGTGTCAACTCTTGGCATATGTTAAAGAACGTTTAATGTTATTTTTATTGAATCAACTTAGACAAGTTGAAATGCCAGTTTATATGCATTATATTTTATGCAAACATAGTTAAAGAATCCAAGTTATAACAGTTTTGCTAATTTGCGTAAATACGTGTGACATGTGTTTGTACAGACAAAAACCTTGCTAGTTATATACTCGCATACACATGCCATATGTCTGTATTGGCTTAAGTTATCAGTGGACTGAGCACATACATAAATAACTTTTAACACGAACGAGCGATATTCTATTTCGAGAATTTTGAGGTCCTTAAACCCAACAGCTAGGCTGGCTAGAATAATATAAAAATTTAATTTAAGTTGCTTACGCACCTTATTTCAATTAGTGGAGCCACTGGAAATAATTTTGTAAATATTTTTGAAAGCTTTATGCTTGAGTTTCTTTTACTGGATGGTTCTTTAAAATATCGAAATCGCGGACTGAACCTGAGACTTTGGCCATCTCAATATAATTTTTTCAACTTTACTAAAGAACTTCATAACTTCAAAGAAAATTATATTGATTTGGACACTTTTTAAAAAGCTTAAGCCATAACTAAGATGTCGAAAAAAGTTGCAAAATATATGCACAGGGTGAACTATAAATCGAAGATCTTAAAGTTTGATCCAATGTCTTATATGTAGTTTAGCTAAGAGTTCTTATGTAGGTATAGAAATATACATAGTTTTATTTTTGAAATCTTTAAGCTTTCATAAAAATCAGATTTTAAAATATATAAACAGGGTGAACCGAAAATGTAAAGCCTAAGCCCTACCAAAGACAATAAGGTTCAACATTTTTGAGCGTAATGTTAAGATAGTTCTTTTGTTAGTCTGTGGAACTTTGAGATGGTACTCTTTCAGTCGGATTTGTGACTTATTTTTTAAAGAGCTAAGTCTCAACAATCTCTGTTCTTTTGTTTTTAGTTTAATCTCTATTTAAAGCTGCAAGTACTTTTGCTTTTAGTTTGCATTCTATTTATAGCTGCAATTCCTTTTAATAATATCTTGTCTTATTTCAAATGAATAAATTGCTGAAATAAAAGTGCATTCAAAGAAATGCAATACATACATATTTGTATATTGTATATAAAAATCAATTTTATTTTACACAGAAATGCCTCGCTGTATATCGAATACGAAGTTAAATAAAGAATAAATTCAACACAATCAGATTGTGTTTTGTTGTGGAACAAATTGTGATTTTATTTATATTTTCACATCGACATAATTGTTGTTGTTGTTATTAATGTTGTATTTTACTTTTGTCTTTATATAGAATCTAACAAGTGTGTTCATAATATTTTTTTATTTTGCTTTAAAGTCGAAAAAGATATTTACAAGTTGTGGCAAAAATTTCGAAAAGCTGGAAGAACTTCTGATTCTTAGTCAGAATCTTTTAGAAATTTTGAAAATTGTTAAAAATTGATGGAGTTATAGTTATACATATATAGTTTTGAAAAAAAGAATAAGGTTAAAATTCTCAAAAACTCTTTTTACTGTGGATTTGTATTAATGTGAGAGAGAAATTGCATGAGTTTAATGCACACTAAAAGACATTTCAGGTCAGGAGATTTTTTTTTTTCCAAAATCGAAATGTCAATTTTTTGTTTCATCATTGCCAAGCAACTCTACGGTACTATTTTCAAAGCAAATAACAAAAGCAACATTCCAAATAACTTTCTCCAAATCGTGCTTGCATTCTACATATAGTACTTTTGATTTACCATTGTTTTCGTAATAATTTTTCATTATGGGAAATATATATAAACATTGTACGCACATATAGCTTTTTCGCTGACAAGCAAACAAAACATTCAAAGCTCACAGAAGTAGTCAGCGAAAAAGCTATATGTGCATCGGCAACCAATTCCGAAATTTGAAGTTAGTCCGAGTGCATGGTTTAAAATGGATTTGGTCTTTAGTTTAAAGAATATTTAAGAAATTAAAATCAAAAATCATACATATACATACATAGGTATATATCATATTATCGTAACCGAGAAAATATCATAAATGGTTCAGGTCATTACTCATATTATAAGCGATTTATAAACGCAAAAAATTTCTACAAAGTCTAGTAATACTAGTTTCATCCATTGCTGAATGGAATCATCAGTGACCTTTAAATTGATTAGTGCAGGTCCGTACAAACCATAGAAGAAGTGCATTTCTAAGCATTTTGCACAGATTTTTTGCGAACCCAATCCAAAAGTGAAAAAACGCAAAGCCAAAATCCTTTTTTCTATTGTTTGTAACTCATTTCATATTACATTTTTAGTTCGTTGTAATTTCAAAGGTCACAAATAAGTCGTTTTAATTTATAACTATTGCATCACATTTTTAATATCTTAACGTTATTATATTAAATTACATAGCGAATTGCGTAACGTTACGAAATAGTTTCCCTTTATCGTAACGCTGACCCAAAGATTTCGCGTTACAGATTTTCTTTTCAACATTTTTTTTTTTTTTTGGTTTTGGTTTTGTTCATGCTGGTATTGGCCAGCAGCCTTTTAAAATGAATGAATAGCAAAAAACGAACTTACAAGTGCAACAAGTGGAACAAGATACAACAAGTGGCTCTAAGAAATATATTAACAGCAGCAGCTGCAACCTTTACTCATGTAACAACTACCAAAGCAGCAACTACAAATACAAGAGCAAAAACTATAACAGTGACCACAAATGCTGGTGGCTTGGTAAAGCTGTTGCCGCTGTATTGAGTACGACGTCATTTAATACCGTCGTAAAATATAAAATATGTATATAAAGTGTCCAGAAATATCAACAAAGGCAGCATGAGCCAAGTGCTACTTCGTGATTACAATGACAGTGCAGCTAATTTTAGAATGCAGGACACAGATTGTACCCCATACTAATACTATGACAGCTTTAATATAAATTGTAGTGTTATTGCTATAAACTCTGCAGTGTTTACTAAGTTAACGTCCACTAATAGCTGATTTTTTTTTTGTATACTACGTACAGGGCTAAAGTTATTTTAATTAAGAGAAGTGTCAAAATGGTTGGGCCTACTCTTAGAGTTGCCGAGTACTTTATAGATTTTTCGAGTTTTAGTGATAGTCCGCGGCGAATGCTTGTTATGTTACAAACCCAATAATATCCGCAAGTATGCTTGAATGTCGATTAGCCCAATCTTCCTTTAGCCTAGATTGAGCTCGTTTTAGTATTAAGTATTTTTAAACTAACTATTTAATCAAGGGCAACAATTTCTGTTATAGTACACTCCAATAGTCACATCAAGATACACTAACCGAAAATGTATCACTATTTCTCAATTAAAGTGAGCATATGCGCACTAAACATCTAACCTAAGTAACCTAAACATTTGCAGTTATTAAAATTTTAAAGTTTCCCCATATTCGTGACACTCTTGCTACACCGACTACAGTACATTTTTGTTAAAATTCAGTTACATTTTGTCTTAGACTTTCATTGCACATCTATTACAATTCAGTTACACTTTTATTACACTTTTGTTACACTTGTGTTACTTCGCATTTTTTTTGCAATTTATTGTTTTACTTTGTTATGATTCTCAACAAGTTCATGCAAAGTAAAAATCTAAAGTTGCATTGAAAACGTTTAGTCGTGATCGCTGATGAGCATGGGGTTGCGCCCAGCGAAACGATCGTGCGATCTTTTGATTATTTTTTGTGTTGGCATTTTTTTCATATTTCATTTTTTCTATTTGCATTTAAACTTTATTTTTGATTAAACGCAAAGTACTGTACTGTGTAGAGTGTAAATATTTTGACAAACTCTACGATAAAGATGTATGTATGACAACAGGAAAAAGAAAGAGAATGCTAAACAAAGAATAATACCGGGAAAACTTTCGCTGCGCTTTATTTTTGCTTTATTAAGATTCGCACTATACCTATGTAGTATATTAAAGTGAATCTAAAGCTGCTTAAAAAGTTTTCTTTTGGTATAATTTCGCATACGCTTAGGCTTAACGCTTAGCGAAACGATCGTCCGATCTGCTGACTATACTTTGTTAGATGTAGAAAACAAATGCTTAAAGTGAAAGGTGAAGATGTCATGAAAAATCACCAAAGTTTTCTAAGAGCTGTGTTGGGAAATTGCCATTGGTGATATTTCATCAGTGATAGTATTAATTACGTATAAGAATTGTGTATGGATTTGTTACGAAATTTAACTAAATTGTAGCTAAGTGTACTGAAAAGTTTCTTATATTGCATATTGGCATGATATGTAGCAAACAATTTTAAATCGGTTGTGCTATATGAGTTGTGATTTTTCAAAGGGGCTTATTTCCATGTTAAACAAAATTTCAGTTATGAGACAAAACCTTTAAGAGCTGTTTACAGTAACTTTTTTTTTCTTTTAATATCTCTAGTGTTATAGTGTGTTGATCTAATATTCTAATCCGCTTAAAGCTTTTATACTGACATATTTGTATTTATTGGAACAAATTAAAAACATTTAAAAATGTGCCCTTTTGGTGTAATATTTTACTATCATACCACAGATTATACTGTCACCACAGTCAAGTTCGTTACAGCCGCAATCATTGCCAGGCGACTCCTCTTCCCTTCCTAAATTTTGGACATCAATTACACTCTTGTACCATGAAAGTCCTTTTAAATTCCTCCAGTCATCACCAAACTGTTTTTTTTACTAAGATTTCTACATGTGACGCATGCGCACGAGCCGATGGCGATTTTTATTTATATAGCCTGAAACCTTTAAACAATAATAAAGGTTCTTCAGCGACTATAGCAAATACGTCTTTTTGTACAAACTAAAATTAAATGGAAATGTGTCGTTTTGTATGGAATAGAGATTTTTAGTTACGAGTTTCCCTTGGAAATATGTCTCCTTTTTAATAGATTTTCAACTAGAGGATACATTTTAGCATTATAATGGCAATAGCATTCTAAGGTTTTATTCAGGGTCATAAGTGGAAATAAGCTCTTTTGAAAAATCACTCTTCATATAGCAGCACATAGGTTATAAAACTGACATTTAGAAGCATCTTTTATTGATAGTCACATATGGGTAGGTATTAAAACTAAAATAAATCAAATAAAAATTAAGTTTGAATCCAATTTTTTTGTGTATAAAAAAAGATTATTTTATAATGTTTGTTGATTCAAAATAATTTTGGTATGTTTCTATTCGATGAAACAGCAGCAATAAGATGTAGAATTGTATGTAGTAAATATTGATGCTCTAAGCAAAGATGTTACACAACAAGATTGAACGAGCAATAAGGTTGAAATAAATGCCCACAAAAATGGCCAACGGGAGATGATTGCTGAACCCTCGAAGTGTTAAATTCCATGCTCCGGAAAATCCGACCAGATACTCTCTTGAAGAAATTCCATATATGAACATAAATTTGAAAATATTAGGAAATTGGTGGATTCGCATCAAGCAACATCAAGATCAATAAAATTGTCAACCAAATCTGACAATGCACAATTATTATATAGTGTACGGAGATTCCAAAAATATGGTCCGTAAAATCGTACCTGGACATTTACTCGTTTTATGGCCATCTTTAAGTAAATACTTCAAGTAAATTCTTCAAGAGGATCTGGTCGGTTTTTCCGGAGCATGGATTTGACACTTCGAGGGCTCAGCAATCATCTCCCGTAGGCCGTTTTCGTGGGCATTTTTTCGACCTTTTTGCTCATTCAAGCTTGGTGTGGTTAGCTGTTTAATTATTTTTAGTGGGATAATGTATAATATTATAAGTTATCAACAATTGTTGTTTTTGAAATGACATCGCTCGTGGTATTTTGGATGTAAGACCTCAAGTGATTCATAATTGTACTGATCGATGGCGACCATGTGCCATTTCATAAAATAGTCTTTTAAACAAATAAAAGTTGGACTCATACATAATTTGATGTATCTTACTCGTATTTATATTTGAAATTTTATAGCTCCTAAAAAAAACACCCTTTTTATTCTTCTTAAGATGTGACCAGATTTTGTTATTTAGATTTAAGCATTAAGAGAGAGAGATTAAGCATTAAAAGAAATATCGTCAACTTAAAAGAGTGACTTTAAACGTTTGTAAACTGGAAAAGTTATTTTTTTGTATATATTGATATTTGGCAAAAGTTAACAAATGATAAATATAGCTGAAAACAAACGGTGTAGCTAAACGGGGATATTCTATTTTTATCCGTTCGCACCTAACAACTAGTTTTACCTCTTAACAGAAACTCAAGTGAGCTCAATTTTTCTTTTCTAAGTTATTCCGTAGTTAACTTGAGTCTACTTAATGGTAAGATAAAAAGCAATTGACAAATTTACTAACAATAAATCAACTAAAGTCAACACTTTAAGTTCAATTTTGAAAATAATTCATAAACTCAAATAAATTTAACTATGAAAGACGAACTCAGCAACAGGCGTCTGTTGGCTACACCACAAGCATATTGTTATTCATACAAATACGCACATACAAATGCACACACATACAAACTTGTAAAGCACAACTACATCAGCAACTTATATTATAATTATGTTGGCAACGTTTAACTCTTTGTGGTTTACTCTTTTACAGCACTCATATTTTGTGGTTATATCTAGAGAAACCACAGCACTAACAGAAACATATTGTTACACTCTAATTACAGTATATTTGCTTCGTTATATTTATCAATATCTTACTATTATAGCTGAAGTGTAGGCCCATAAAAATTGTACGCCAAAAGTGGTACTAATTTCCCATGCATATAATAAATTTGATGAGCAAGAAGCTTATTTAAAGCTTCAGGCTTCATAGCTAAGAAGGCTAAGAGCTGTAGTAGCTAAACTCTATTATTATTATTATAAAACTAAGTCATATTTATTCTTTTAATTCCATATTCGTAATTCATAATAAAAACCATGTAAGAAATACAGAATTTGGTAATAATAGAAACAACGTACTGACCTCGTTGAGAAAGGTCTCAGCATTGGGAAAAAACTTTGGCATATGGTAAATTTGATTTACAAAAAAAAAAAAATTGACTAAGAGGAAAGCAATGAAGTCATGCGAAATAAGAGTCATTTACAAAAAAAAAAAGTCTGCCGCTGCTGGCTTGAGCCATCTTCCTCAAACCTCAAATCCGGCACTACTTGAGTGTGGTTTATATGCTTCAAATATTTGTTGCTAAACACTTGCTCAAAATTTATTTATTTAGCATATAAAAAACATTAATATTTATAATTTTTAATAGTTTGTATCATTATTTTCTGCATAATTTACATAATTTCAGTATATTGTTTTATTATAAATTCCAAGTTCTTTTTAACTTGTATATGAATCCACCCTAAACTGAATGTACTTGTGGTTTTTTTCCTGCATATTTATGCATATTAACATAGCAGATTAATAAATAATCAATAAAAAACACTCAAATAAACGCTTATCTAATCCCACTTGTCCATATGGCAAAATACGCCATGGGGAAAATTTTCATTTGTGGTTGTTGTTGTTGTTAGGCGGTATAGTACGATAAAGTCATAATTTATTAGAGAAGGCTGTGGTGGATAGCAAGGAAATGATTTTCTTCTATCTGCATATATTGTTGCGGTAAAGGCTTTTCATGCATGACGTCATTGTTGTACGTTATCAGTATTATTTGTTTGCATTATGGCTAACAAAATGTTAGCAAGTGTTTGCGTTTATAATTCATATACCTTAGTACTTAAAACTAAATGTTTTTGTACATAAACAACATAAGGCTTTTAAAAATGAGTCAAGTTATGTGTAATATTTGCTATATGAATTTAGTCCACCTGGTTAGAAAAAAATTAAATTAAATAAATAAATAAAGTGCAAAATTGAAACCTTCTTCGGTTAAAAGCCAACTGGCTTTGTTTGAATTCATAGCAGAAAATCTACAGAACTTTTATTATTTTAAGAAAAAATATTATATTGATATGGTTTCTATTATGTACCTAATTTGCTGAACCAAATTCAAAATTTACTAAAGCTCTTATGACTTTTTCGTTATTACGCTGGGATAGAGAATATTTTAGCCAAATATGAGATGACATGATGTAGGCACCAGAAAAAAAAAGGTGAACTTGAACTCAGTTCAGCATAAACTAGAACATATATTGCTTTCATCTGACTAACGAACAGAAAACCAAGTACGACATTACTGTATTTAGAGACCTTGAAAAAATAGCCCACTTGATACGAGTCAGGAGAAATGTCAGCATCAGCTTTGATGACGACCTGGTTGCTTTTCATTGGATCAAGATAGTTTACATATAACAGGCAACAACCAACAAGTTCGCTCTACATAAACACAGGTATGATTGTCTTCGATAAAACTGCACCGCTAAAATAAAATGACTCAACTACACTAACCCTCTAGAATACTAAACGAAAATATTAAATCTTCATTTTTGGCAGAGACGCTACTTGGCATATCGTAGAAAAAAGGTGATCTGTAAAACGCGAAAAAGACGAAGCGCGAAGAAGAAGGCAAATACAATGGTTAGGTTAGGTTAGGTTGGGTTAGGTAGGAGTGACAGTCAGTTGTGAACTGACTAACTTAGTCCAAATGTAATCCATTGTAATACCACAGGCTGTCCGACTATACCCTCTCATTGAACCAACCAGGTTTCGTAATAAAATTATCATCCAGGTCATCAAATAAAAACGAACTAAGTGCTTTGTGGCGTTTTTTAACAAGCGCGGGGCAGTGGCAGAAAAAATGTTTTATGCATTCTTCCTCCTTCACATCTCCACAGCTACTACAGAAGTCAAAAGACCTAACACCTAATCTCTCCGCATGTCTGCCGATTAGGCAGTGGCCAGTTATGACTGCAAAAACTGACGAGACACTATGTCTAGTGCGAGAAATGAGTTCTAACGAACACTTAGCATCCCAATTCGACCAGATCAGCCAAGCTATATTGTAAGTTGACCCTTGATTCCATCTTTTGTTAGCTTTTTTTACCATTTTTTTTAAGCACTAAATTGAAGGTAGCAAGTGAAATTCCTTGTCCTGAGGAATTTGTGCAGTAGTCCCCTGCCTAGCAAGTTCATCAGCTTTGCAATTGCCGTCAATGTTTCTATGCCCACAATATACTTCAAGAATTTTTGCAATGTTCTTAATAAAGAAGTTAGTCCTACAAAAAGACTTCGAAGCCAATACTCAACATATCAAAACAAAATCAGAGACCATCGCTCGGTTTGCAAAATAACAACTAGATTTCATCAACAAATTCCTTGCAAATAGGTCTGTAATCTTGTTTTTGATAGTATTGTATGATGTAATGATGGTAGTAATGTTAGATTCTGTTAATGCTGATTGTCAGCGAATATTTGAAAGAACTCATTTATGCCTGCACGCTATCAAGTAGTCCGACATGCAAGAAAATCCACCTGCCGTCAGATCGGAAGAGTAGTTCTGAAAATCAATATTAATGCAACAAAAAGCATGGCCATTCGTCCAACCAGCCATCTAGTTCCACAACAACTACTAATATATAAGCAGTGTCCTGATGGCGGTACATCAATGCTAAAAACAACAAATCTAAAAGTACCTTCATTCAGCTTCGCAGTGTCGGTCAGTCTTCGATCCTATCAACGACAACAAAAGTCAAAATCTTTGAGTCAAACGTGAAGCCAGTTCTTTTGTAGGGCTGTGCAACTTATTTGACTTACCTGAATTTTGCTACACAATTTACATTTGTTCACCAACAATTGTCTTCGTCGAAAAAATTTGGTGAAACATGGATCATCTCCTATGCCGAGTTGCTCTTCGGTTGCTTTCAAGATTCGAATTCCATTTGAAAAAAATGGGGAAAATCGAAATGGATTGGACACGTGTTGGGCAAATCACTAACTAAAATTTGCCCATAAGCATTATAGTGGAACCCATAGGTATAAGGAAACTCAGCCGTCCTAAATCATTAAGGACGCTATAGCTTAAATAAGAAATATGTAAGACGGCGACATTTTGAAGAGAATTAAAGACATTTCCCTGCCGATCGTAAAGATTTTTGTTCGGAAATAGTTTCTGGTATATACCTGACATGATTAGTTGTAATCAATCGCATTTGATTTGTTAAATTTTGAACCATTTGAGCCCATATATCCAAATTCTGATTTTCTTGAATTATTGTCGCTATTTATTTTCATCAAGAGTAACTTTTGTCACATGCGATTTTTTTAAGTCATGTTATTTTTGTAATATGACATATATTATGTCATGAGAGTATTATAATTGTTTTCTTTTTTTTAATATTACTTATGAGTTTAGTCAAACCGACTCAAAAACAATAAATTTCTACCAAAAAATAATAATTTCAAAATTGGATGACAGACTACCTATAGCAAATCTCATCATTAGTAACAAAGGACATTTTAAATGTTTTATCTATTTTTTTTTAAGTAAATTAAGCAGAATTTGCTTTTAATTTTCCTTAGAAATTCATTAAAATTTTAATTCTCTCGAATATGTTTATGATGTAATTGCTGGCTGGAATTTTATAAATCATTTAGTTATTTCAAAATTCATTAGCCCATACTATTAGTAATGCCAACACATTTACTACAACATGAACTTTTGCTAATGGGTGGTGACTTTTTCAACTGATGCTGTGAGTGGAGCTGATGTTAGTTAGTGTCGGCATTGGTGTTGATAACCTTAATGACGCTAATGATGACATGTTGACAATTATTATTTTATTATTGTAATGAAATTATTCTACTATTTCTCTTTTACACGGAAGATATAACGTTAATTGTTAGTAACGTTAAAGCTTTCTCCCCCATGCAACATTTTAGTCGTTGCTGTATATGGCCGTGTTGGTTGGTCAATATGCGCATAGTTATTTAACGCTAAGTAAAAGCTAAATAAATTTAATTACAAACTATATGGTATTAAAACGAGGGAAAAATATGAATATTCTATTAAGAGAAATATGCAGGATGACAACGTTAGCAATAATAGTTTATATTAAATTGTTAAAGGACTTTGATGGGCATGGTTGAGAAGTTAGAATATCTACAGAGCAATTAAGTCTGATGGGATGCTGATGAATCAATTTAAAAACATTGGATTAAAAGTTATGAAAATTGCTATAAACTTAATTTTATTAAGGATTTTCCTGTAGAAATAACAGATTAAAAAGTGAACTTAAGTGGTGGTGTAGTTGTAGCATATAAAGATGATAGCAAAGCTGTAAAAGCTTAAAGTAATAAATGGCTCAAATTAAAAAAAATATATAACTATAATCAAAGGCACTAATGGTGTTTTAATTAGAAATGTTGAAATACAACTCTCATAATGGGTAAGCCATCTTAACAAAGCATCGAGCTTGCAGAGTGAAGTATTGCAAAGCGCTAAACGAAGGTCCTTCTAATTAATATCAAGCTACCAGTAAAACGTGAAAATAAAGTGATTGTAAAAAGTCTACGTAATAAAAGGACAGCTGATGTACAACATAACTACTGAACTATTGAAAGCTGACAACTCTTGAAAACAATTTGATTACCTGGGTCTTTTCTAGTTGACTGGATAGCTAGCACAGTTTTCAAAATTCTGAAAACATATGGCTTAAAAGACTGTAGCTGAAAAAGCAGTATGCTTGTCTGAAAATTATCCTGAAACGAGAGGTCGCGAAAAAGGCTTTAGTTCCATCAACCGTGGCTGTACTTGGGTCCATAGGTTAGGTTAAGTTAAAGTGGCGGTTTACCAAGCATGCTTAAAGCCTTAAGTATCACTGGTTGGCCCGCAAAAACTGGTAAAAAGGTTTGTTAAAAGAATTTATAAATCCTTAGCAGTGATAAAGCTATATATTCAGTTAGTCCTGTTCAGGTAGTTAAGCAGCAATTCGATGTCGTTTTCGGCCTTGGACTTGGGTCCATACTAGCAATTTTTTGAACACGATTTTCGGCATTTGAAAAGAGATCACTGTATTTATTGATAGTAGTCAGCCAATACCAATTGTGGACTGGTACGGAACTTAAAAAGTTTCCAATGCTAGTTGGATATAATAAAGGAATAACTTTTTTATAATCGGCAAGAACAAAATAGGGTGTTTAAAATTTATAAAAAAAATTATCCAATAGTTCTTAAATATTAAAAATTTATATAAATGTTTTCCTAAATAATAACGGAAGTAAGTAGCCGTTCCATTCATTAAGGTCCCGATTGGAATTTTTTCTATGGTCCGACCTTGATAGTATTAGATGCAATGTCTTGAAGAGCAATATAATGCTAGCCGGAAAGTGTAATGCGGAGCTCATTGCTATCATCAAGACAACTCGAATGACTTAACTTTTTCCATTTCTTTATCCTAGGGAGTAGAGTACTTTCAAATAGATAGCTTCATGTCATATTTAATGAGCACATTACATTACAATGAAATTAAGTAAGCTTTTATAATCAACTATTGACAATAGTGAAATTTTCACAGAAGAAGGACATGAGTCATATAAAAACTTATTTGGGAAGCGATAGTAACAATCTAAAGCACGTAATGACATGCAATGTCGGCGATATCAGAAACAAACAAATTGCTCGAGGGATGCACTATTTAACAATATTCAGCGCCCAAGATTATTATTATATTTAGTCCAATAGGGGCTACGTAAAGACAATCTGCTGTCATCATTTTTTTGTGAATAGTACTGGACGATATCATTTGCAGAGTTCTAGACCATACTAAATATGATAGCCATTAAACTTTTTGAAAGTATCCGGAACATCTTAGTTATGCAGATCGCTACTAAGCAGTTTAATATGAAAGCGAAATTTGCCGTTTTAAAATCTATTTCTAAAAAAAGTTTTAAAATCTTTCACTTTTCCATCCAGTTTTTCCTTATAAAACCCAAACAATTCAATATTTTTCAGTACTCCTTATCTTGACAGCGACTCAAAAGAGTGACACATGTCATGTGTGCACTTGTTGCGTCGCCGCTGCTTTGATTATGTCTATGTATATACGTCCTCGACAAAAAAAGCTTTGTGCAACAATTTCAGTTTCGAGAATAGAAAAAAATCACAAGGTGCAGAATCAGGCGACTACGGGTCGGGTGGTTAAGCACGCAGACATGATTTTTCATTAAAAATTGGTGTTTCAAAATGGCATTGTGATGTACTAAACCTTTGCTATCATAGAAGCCGATCAGATTAGATATTTAGATATTTTTCGACTATAGTTGACACACAAATTTTTCTGTTATTTTCAATACTTCTCGACTTTTTCGATATTTTTGGAACTATTCAATTCGATTCGACTTTTATTGAAATTTACAATATTTTTTGTGATACCATTCTATTTTTTCTGAATATTATCTACTCTTTCGATACTATGCGAAACTTTCCGATCATGTGAGTGTTTGATACTTTACAACTTCCAACTTTCGACTCTTCGATGGTTTTCGATTTTATTTGAATTTTTCGATATTTGTTAATGGTTTTTGAGACTTGCTGACTTTTTAATGTTTTTCATTGCTATTCGAACCAGTCGACTTTTTCGATGCGCAAAAATATTTTTCTATACATTTCGGAATATACATACATATAATACATTTCTATATCATTCAATACGATACCTTTCGATAATTTCCGAACTTTATCAAATCTTTCCGAGTTTTGAGAAAACCCTGCTTTTTATCTGCAAATCTTGTTTTAGTATTTTGCAGTTTTAAATTGAAAAGTCTTGACTACACTAAAAAAAAGGACAGAATCGATTTTTAAAAAAAATTTTCTCATAATAGCTAAGAAATGTTCTCAATTTAAAAACTATACTTATTTTGGAGAAGTGAAATCTTAAATATTTCAAAATGAATTGATTTTTCTCTGAAAAATTAAAAGAAAAAATTATTATAAAATTTCATGCTGACGAGAGGTATCCCCAAAACATATTCTACTGAACGTTCTCCTGGCTCTTTGTATGGTAAATCTAATTATTTATGTATGCGATATTTTGGTAAAGCATACAAGCATATGTATCTACAACAACTAAAACAACAACAACAACAATAAGAATAACAATAATACAACTTAACTATAACAATACAACATCATTGAAAGCAAAGTCCATTGTAAATTCTAAAAGTAAAATAAGTGAACAGTAGGAAATCAATTTCCGTTTTAGTTTTTCATCAAGGACACAAGGCGGTGGGAGACAGGAAGTGAAATGTCGCCACTATTGCTGTTGCTCTACATCTGGTCACATCCTGCTAGTTAAAGTCTCGCATTCAGGAATCGGTTATTTTTCTCTTCTCTCTCTCTCTGTCTCTACCCCTCTTTCTATGGCTTTTGTTACTCACTGTGGGTATATTGTACGCCATTGTTGCCAATCACTTTTATGCAAAAATTTAATTCTTTTTTCGGTGAAATCTAATTTTCATGCCCAATTGATTGATTTTCTTTTCATGTTGTCGAAGTGCGGCAATGTTATTATTACCTTAGTTGTTGTTGTTGTTGTTGCTGTTTTTGTTAAAGCCAAAAATGCTTCTATTGTTATGTTACTGGTTGATTTATAGAGGGTGTACGAAAAAATCTGTATTTGGACACAAAATGATTTTAAAAAATCAGTTTTTTTTTATTTAAATATTATAAGGAATGATTTATTCTGTGCTTAAGTGCTTAGCAATTTTCAGTAGTTAGAAATATCTGAACTGGCTCTATCAGCCCATATTTTCTCACATGGCATTCTGGGAGCCCATCGGGCTCATACTTTTTAATTGATACCCATTAAGCTGTGAAACAGTCTGCCTTTGACTGTTTTTTGCGACAGCTGTGATATTGATAGATTCAAGAAAAATGTTCACCGATAGTACTCTAGCTCACCCTACCCTTGTATTTCCACGACTAAAAAAATCCTACCAAGAGTATTGAAAATTTAATTTCAAGTGGAAATGTGGTTTCATGTTTTTCTTGAAGTTCATCAAAAATAGCATATGACTAAAAAACACCAGTCAATATATAGTTTTTCACATCACCCTATCACTTGTAAGTCGTCTATTTAAGTGGCACGCTGCGTTTTGCTACTCAGCGGTTTTGTTTGATAAAGTGCTTTTGATGTTGTCTAGTCTGACTAAAAGGCTGTTTGCTACATAATAGCCTAGAAAGTTACTGAAGTCTTTCCAGTGGCTTGAGAGGACTCTCAAAGTCTTTATAAACATAAAATACAGTTCCTCTTAATGATCTTTAAATACATATAAAGAATTCCTTAATATAAGTGTAAATACTAAGAATATTTTTGAAGTTCTGTAAAGTATAGGCTTGAAAATATTCAAGAGACGTTATTGATTTCAAGTATCATTTAATTTTCTCAGGAAAATCAGCTAAAGGACAATGAATTGAAATACTGCCAAGCATATTTATGTGTAATTCTATAAGATAATTTGAAAAATATTGCCTAATATTGTAACAAAACGTTAAACTTTTTTTGTACAAATATTTCAACCTTTAACCTTTATATTCTGTAGACCAACCAATATACACATACACATAGTTATATAGAATGTAGCAAAAGGAATTTCATTTATAATTCATTTAATATAAAAGTAATTTTGTTTTACCTCACGCGTAATGTTGTTTCAGTTTTATGATGAAAAATAACTTTCATTAGAGGGTGAATAACTTTTGGGAAACTTTGCGCCTGAGAAGGGTTGCCATTTAAAATTTTATGTTTTTAGTTTTTAATGAAACTTGAAAGTAACACATATTAAATTAAAAGGAAAAGAAAGCAGCATTTTTCTTACAAAATCTGCAAATAAAAAATAAAAAAATTTAGTAGCGACAAATTAACAAATATTTTATTGAAGGTTAAATTTTTCAAATAAAAAATAACATAATACATATGTTGACTTTATCATTTGTGATAGAACCAACTGCTTATGATATAAATTTTTCCCAACACTAAACATAAAAACTTCATATTAAATTGTATTTTAGCATTGATTTGTATGTACTAACACATGACATATTGACGTAAGTAGTTAGTTATCTAAAAATTATAACATCAAAATGTTGAATATTTTCTTTTTAGTGGTTAGTATTTGTGTGAAGTATTTATAGATAAATATAATTTATTTATTTGTTGTCAACATTTCTGTCTTAACGACATGAAATTAAAACATCAAGAAAGGTCAATAGCAAATTGTATATCCATCAATGCGTGGCAATGCTATTTTGGTTCTTATATAAAACAGCAGTTTCTTAAATTGTGTTATTATTAGAAATAAACTATAATTTTTCTTAAATGTTAAAAGAAAATTAAAATAACGCTTCAACTGGGGTGATTCGAATCAAATAAGTTTTGTTAACGTTTGGAGTTAGATTAAGCTATGGAGCTAATTTTCCCGAATTTGTATAAGCAAGAGCGAATTATTCAATTTGAGTAGCTGCGTAAAGTGAAATTTAAATTAGTAAAAATAAAAAAATTGAATAATTGGGTAGAATTTAAAAAACAACCAAAAATTATTAGAGTTTAGCAAAAACTCCGCACATTCTAGAACGTTTCTGAAATGCTTATTATTCGATAGTTAACATCTTTAGAATAATGTTCCTCAAAAAAATTCAATAAGAAATTTAGAGTTTCTGGATAGCTTCGATATATACTACGATTACACCATGAAACAAAATTTTTTTTCCAAAAGACTTCTCGGATCATACGCTGCGGGGTGAAAATATAGGCCAAAACAAGAAACCCTTTGGCTCAGTTTGTTCAAGTTGGCTGTTGACTGTGGTTTTTTCAATATATTTCGTAAGCAAACTGAGTTTTATTGCATTTGGTGGTGGGGTTTTGTTCGTCTCTTCAATATCTACAACTTTTACCAACAAATCAGTCCTTTTAGATGCATTTTCGGTAAGTTATTTTACCGAATTCCAAAAAAAAATTACATTTTTCGGTTAGAAAGGGTTAATATCAAAAATTTTTGTTTAAATGTTATATCTTTTTAAAGTGAATAAATTGAACTTTATTAATTTGTTAGTAAAATTGTTTTTTTTTTTTTTTGAAAAATAACCGTTTTTTGTTAAAAATCGGTCAAAATTTCAGAAAAGTCTTAATATCTCGAGAACTATGAGACGGATTTCAAAAATTACCGGATTAATTTTGTAGCTTATTATATTACCTTTCATATGACAGCCATATCAATGCAGGCGTTTCTGACTGATATAGATTTTTTGAAAAGCAATATCCGCAAATTTCGATGGCTATATCTCCGAAACCAGATCCGAGCGACACTTTTTTATTCCATATTCATTCTTAGATTTTAAAAGCACATAAGGAAATATTTGGCTTATAATCAATTTCGATTGTGTGCTAAACTGTATTTGTTGCTTTAGCTACTTTCAGCTACTCTAATTTTGAATAGTATTTATTTAGCTTAATGAAAGAAACAAATTACTGAAGCATGCCACAGATATTAAATCAAAATGTTTGTATGGATCTCGGCTATGCGGAAGAAGTCAAAAATTGTACATAAATCCACCACTCGAGTGATTTCTATTGAGCCGAATGTCATAAAAGGCGAAAAATTTCACTTTTTTTTGGGAATTTTGTTCCACAGTGTTATTAAGCAAATAATTAAAATTTTTGTTACCATTTAAGTAAGGTTACCAGATGAATAAGACTCAAATCGGTGACACTCAAAAAATTATTTCAACTTTTTAGCCCAGTTGACGTCGAGGGTAATCTGGCTTTAATATGATGCTTGTAGAGCGCGAAAAGTGATCTTATTAGAGAAACAAACCCTGAATATTCTTGTTGGTGTCATTACAGGACAGTATATTATGGGCGAGTATGCCTCAAGAATAAGGCTAACTGAAATAGGAAAATTTATCTTTGAAGTGGTTGCAAATATCCTGACTCCGAAGTGCCCAGCGCTGAAAAATCGATGTTTCAAAATATTCGAATTTCACTTCTCCACTCACTCTCATTTTTTTATAAACAAAATAGGGTTGCTACTATACAGAGAAAACGATTTGATAGAATATAACAAATGCAGATTTGATGAATAGAAATTAAATATTTGGCTTAGTCAAAAATATGATGCTTCAAGATTTGCCACTGTTCGATTCAAAAATAATTTATTTGACTAAATTAAATATTTATTTGCTTTATATCAAATATGCATTTGTTATATTCAAACATATTGTGTTCCCAGTGTAATTTGACCGGAAAACAAATGATCGAACTCAGGTAGCTTTCTTGAAATTTTGGAATTCATTTACAACAAAAACAATATCATTTTTGCCTTGTAAAGTTTTTTATGTAAAACTGTAACATAGGGAAAAAATTTTTGTAAAAAATCGCGCAAATTGCGAGTAAGAGCGTACGTTCGAAGACATTTAAATATTCAAGGCTGCAATGATATATGATGACGTCTGTTAAAAAATTTCATTAAAAAATTTATATTATTTGGTAGGAATCATTCACTTAAAATTCATCAATTTCGATATGATAATTTTTCCTTGTACTTTAAGTAGTTAAATATAAAACATCAAAAATAGATTTCCAGAAACTTGCTCTGGTTACTGCTTCGCTTACAAAAATTGGAAAAAAAAGGTATATTCCATAACAAGCCAATATTATTGAAACAGCAATACTCAACTTATTGCTACTTTTAAGTCTTAAACGATTTTCCAGCTGGACTTATCTTCGCAACTAACCCCTAGCAACAATTGTTTGATTAATTATTTACTTGCAAATATATGGAAAAATTTGAGATTAATAAAACATGAATTCTAATAAACTTAACTTTTCAAACTACTTATTACTTAGTCGTGAAACAACAATTTCACTTGAAAACATTTAGTTTTAAAACAAAAACAAAACTCAACGCCTCCATAATACTGCATAATATTAAACTATACAGAGGCAGATTAAAACGATGATATATACCTACGGATATACACAGAGTTTTAATTTAAATATTTGCATTCCTTTGAATCTACAAAATACGCGTTATACATTTTGTATTTAATTTTTACATATTTTTTTCTTTTTTCTTTCGTTTCTTATCTCTTTTTTTCTCTATTCTGCAATTCAACGAACGCAGTCAAACGCTCCTCGAACAACATCAAGGAATCCGCCTCTTCGGTAGCTGCAGCTTTGAATAAAAAGTCAAGCCCAGAAACTGTACCCGCATCATTTAATGCGCCACCACCCGGACCGGTGTCGTCATCATCGTCTTCCTCTGCAAAATCATCATCAGCAGGATCTTTAAATTTAGCTGCTGCTGGTTTGCTACCAACTAATGGTGATATAATAAATTCCGCCATTGCTGCTGGTTTAACAGCAGCTGCTGTTGAAGCAGCCGCTGCTGCTAGCCAGCGCGAATTGGAACAGCAGCAGCAACAGTACGTTGATGAATATGGTTTGAGGGATGATGAGACGCCTACGCTGTTACGAAAACGTGGCATTAATTCGCAACAGTATATGTATGGTAGTGGCGGTGCTCCTGGCTTGGGTGGTGGTTATGGCTACAACTATGGCAACACTGATTTCTACAATGTTCCATTGTTGGGCGCATCCGCATCATCGGGTTCATCACCATCGTCACAGTCATCATCAACACTTGGCGTGGGTATGGCTGGTGTACTACCTAATGGTGTTTGGACAGATGAAATTGATCCTCCGGTTGTTTATACAGATTTACAGGAGTTCGATGACTATGCACCAAGAGGTATGTACTTAACTTTTGCCATATGCAAGTGACTAGTGAATGGGTTTTTTATTTAAAATTAATTAAATAGATTTTGTGTGTGATTGATTGTTGAAAAACTCGAGAAATGTTAAAAGTGTTCAAAAAGTTAATATCTGTAAAATGTTGAAAAAGTCGCAAAAAAATCGTCGAAAATTCTTAAAATAGTCGCTTAATGTTGAAAAGTTGAAAAATGTTAAAAATGCTTATATTGAAAAATGTTCTAAAAGAGTCAAAAACTGTTGATAAAGTCTAAAAATGTTGACAAAGTCAATAAAATGTTGTATAATTCGAAAAATGTAGGAAAAGTTCAAAAATGTTCTGAAATCACAACTGTGAGCATAAAACGTTAAATTTTCAGCCAATTTTTCATGTCAATATTGAATCAGTCAGCACGCTCATCAATCAATCTGTATACACATCAAACATTAATTTATATTTGCTTGTATTCTATTGGTAGCACAAGATTTTATTTACAAATGCAAGTCGTATTAAAATATTGAATTATAAAACTTGCAAGCAAAAGCAAACCCTTTTGTTTACTCGTAACTAAAACGTGATTTTTTAAATTGAGGTCATCCATCCATCTAAGTAGTTCAAACTAGCACATCCTAATGATATTTGCAAAATATTATTTCTTAAGCATAACAACAACAACAATAGCTATATATTATTTATTTAGTATAATTTTTGTGTAAATATTTTAAAAATTATAATCATTCAATTTTTAGCTCCGTATCACAACAAGGCTTATGATAATTTGCAAAATATTCTGAACTCAGAAACTTACTTGGAACCAGTCGCATTACCGCTACAATACACGGGTCGCTATTATGGCGCCGATGCTGACAGAAAGAAACGTTCGAATTTAAATAAATACAACAAATTCGCTGATATGCGGTAAGTACACAACAGAAATTACACTGAAAAAAAAAAACGCACATACTTATAAAAAGGTCAAGTTCGTGAAAACCCTACCAATATAACAACTTAAAATTATTGTTATATTACACTTAATATTATTTTAAAAATTAGCACATTTTCTATAGTTGGATATTCGAAAAAAGTCATGAAGTTAATGACAACAGGTAACTTGATATATATTACAATTATTTTTATGTATAAAATACAAATAAAAATATAGTTAATAAAGAGTTGAGAATTTGAGATTGATCTCAAATTTTTACGTTGCATGCTAAAATTATACACATGAAATATGAAGTCGATTGGTTGACGATTAATGCACCCTTATAGCAGTAATGCTCAAGAGAAAGTATGATTTCATGGGTTCTATATTGGGTTCCGGCACTATTCGGGTCCGTTAATTGTATTACGAATCAACTAAATTTCATATACTTACATATATCATTTTTACGTGCAATGTTAAAAATTTTTAATCCAAACCGTAGAACTCCATAAAACACTGTCTAACATATTTTTTAAAAGGTAAGGATCGGACCGTATTCAAAAATATAAAATCTGATAATATTGGAACTGAACAGCCGAACTTCCATATTACGAATTTCTGCACAACGAGTTTTTCTTTATAACGAATTTATTTTATGAACATTTAATTTTCGTTCTTTTTTTGTTATGTTTTGATCTTCATACAACAAATTTCTGTATAACGAATATTTCTTTAATACGATTTTTTTTCACATCTGTATTTCAAATGCTCATACATTTTGATCTCCATAAAGTGAATTCGTCACAAATTTTTTTTGTGATTGTACTTTTTTTTATAAAGAAAAAGTTCAACATGGGGAAGCAATAAAAAGATAGATAGTTAAGAATATGCTTTCACTTTTCCTCAGATCAGAGAATAATTTTATGGCTTATCGCTCGAGAAAAGTATTTTTATAATAAGTGAAGTTGAAAGAGGTCAAAATAAAAGAATAGGGATAGTACCCAGCACTTTGGATTTCACCAAACCAAAATCTCTGATTATTTAAATAACAAATGAGAAATGATTAGAAAAACAAATTTTTTCCATTATTCTGCAATAAAAACTTTCTCTATAACGATGCTATTTCTTGTCCCATACCGATTCGCTATAGAGAACTTCGACTGTAGCTTGAAAACAAACAACTTTTTTGAAATTTCTTGGTAATAAGCCTTACTATATTTTTCAAATATCAGTATCAAAGAAGTATATTTTCTTAATGTAAAAAATAAAGCAAAAGAATACAATTACAGTGCTCTACAAAAAGCCAGAGGCAGAGTTCTTAGTTCATTTACTTCAGCGATTTTTGCTCAATGATTCCGAAAACCACCACCATTATTCGAAATCAAGTCCGGACTTAAAAAACCGAATTTTTTCTTTCAACGCTAACTCATTTTTTGCAAATCAATTTATTAGAAGCCAATTATAGTCAAGAAATTAAAAAGCTACAAAAGGTTCCATGTGAAAACATAAGTACAAGGATGAAACTTGGCAAAAATAAATTAGGGGCCGTTCGTTAATTGCGTGAGTCAAAATAGGGGGAGGAGGAGGGGGGAGAGAATTTGCATTATTATAACAGATAACAGATTGTATCATATTGATTATTTAAAAATTATAATAAATTTCACGGGAGGGAGGTAAGGGGTCCCGCCCGATTTCACTAAATCTCACCAAGGGGAAGGGGGGCCGAATTTTCCAAAAAACACTTCACGTTATTAATGGACGGCTGATTAATGATGGATGATTTAGTGTCAAAAAGTAGCTCCTGTATATAGTAGCGTATCTAGGGGGGACGGTCACCCCGGGCGCAATGATCGGGGGGGCGGAAAAATGGTTGTGAAATATATCTTATTTTGCTTTAGTTATTGAAAACTGTTGGATATAGTAAATTACAATAGTGTTGTGGATGGAGACTTTGGAATTTAAAGTGATATATATATATCAAATTTTGCTATGGTTTTTGAAAGTCAAAAGTGACAAGGGAAATAAAATTTTTGCATAAATGTTAAAATATTTCAATGGCCGTTAATTTCAGGTATAAATTTTTTTTAAAAGCCGTTAATTACTCATTTTCAAATTGGCAACCCTGGCTACGATACTTTGCACGTTAAAAAGTTTGAAATTTGGGCAATTGAAAATCAATAGATTTTTACGTTTGGGTGCAGTTTGAACAATTTTGTGCTTCTGAGTTACATGACTTATTACTCTCTTTATTTCTCGGGTAATTTTGGCTTCCATGGAAATTATTGCCAATAAAAAAAAATAAAACCAGCCGTTGTTTTGAGTCCTTACATACCTTTGAATATGAGTTTTTTTTAAATATTTCTGATGAAAATCAAATTATGACCATTTTTGAAAACAGCGAGCAAAAATCATCCATGAAAGTATGCTTCGAACTTTACTTTTTTTTTTAAATGCTCATAGCTCAGCAAATAATCGACCAAATAAATTTTTTTTTTATAGAAAGTCTGATTAAACAGAAAAAAAAACTTTTAAAAACGTTTTAACCAGCGGAAAAACAAATTTTACATTGAGTTAAATCAAAATAAATTTTTTTAGGATCACACAGAATTCGTTTCATTTTGTTTTTAATATCTGGGGATTGCCTTAGAATTATAAAGGTTTCAGCACATATAGCTAATATATATGTAGCTTAGGTTTTTCTTTCCTATAAAATCTACATATTTTATTTAAAAACATAGATATATTTTACTCAATTATTTTCGCAGTGTAAAATAAAAGGTTAAGAAGAATATTGGTTATACAGATAAAGTGAAAGAAATGTTTATAATATCCTTTTTTTTATTTTCTTTATCTATTTTTTGCGTTAAGTAACTAAAAAGGATACTCATGCACCGACATGTTTGCATAAAAAAACAAGTATTAAGCGAACTTTAAGGAATTTGTCATCAAGAGTGAGGTTCCTTTGTTTTTTTTTTTTTTTTGTGGAGAAATGTTTCTGATGTTTTTACTTAATAAAAACAACAACATTTCAACATTAATGTATACAGCTACTAATAGAGTGCCAGTAGGAATAGGTTTTCCTTTATTTCCTTATCGGTGCCATTCTATGCCTAAGCAATGAAATATTTTTAATCTATAGATTGATGTAAAGTTTATAGCACAGTTTGACTGATATAAAATTAGTATCCGGAATTTTAATAGAATTTGGTTTTATAAGTTCTCATGAGTGTGGGAAAAATTGTTTACTAAATAACCGTTGAGCTCTACTAAGAAAATAGTGATAAAGGTTCCTTCTTCAGCCTTGACGATATACTAATGAATAATTATTTTTAATGCTAATAATATGTATCTCATTTGAAAGATATTTTTAAGTACTGTAAGTTTGCTTCGGAAATATGTTTATCAGTGGCGTCAATTCGGTAGGGCTGGGTAGGGTATTGGTCCCCCACAAGGATCTGATACTAGTTATTATTCAATAAAACTATCTTAAAGTGGTGGAATTATAATTCTCGCGCCCCCGCCCCTCCTACCTCCCAAGGTTTTGTGAAGTGACGCCACTGATGTTTATAAGTCTTATACAAAAAATACTCCAACACTTGTTGTAAAGCTGCGTTCATAGAAATACGTCGCTCATGCGCTTGTGCCCTCAGAATCGAAATAGATGTATCTCAAAAATATTCGTGATTCTTATGACATCGGATAGCTTAACACATTACGCATCTAATGAACTACATCAAATGCCAGTATCTTAGTTCAAACCTATAAAAAATCTCCAAAGAGAATGTCCTCTATCGCAATTTTACATCAATTATCTCTAAACGCGTTTTTTTGAGATACGCCCTTTTCCTTGTCTATTGAATAAGGTGCATTTTTCTTTGGACGCATATATTATAATACTTTCTGTGTACATACAATCCTAGGAAAGTGTTTATTATGATCTTGTCCCTAGTGATATACACATTATGTATATGGTTCGAGAATGGTCTTCAGAGGTACTTTAATAAATATGCAAAAAAACAACGATGCAGGTAGTAAATGTAATGCACTAAATGTCGTCATATCCATTCCACTCTCATTAAATAGTATTTTAGGTCCCCTTAAAACTAGAAGGCAGATGTGTCTAAGGATCTTAAGCAGTTTTGGATGTTTTGTGATAATTGAAAATTATCTGCTTGAAAAATTAATAGAAGCTTTAAGCTCCAGTCTATCTCCATTATTTAATTTGAAAGTACTGTAAAATTTTTCCAAAAAAGAAGTTACATAATAAAGTTTCAATTAGATCTCAGAAAATCTGAAATCTATCAACACAGCCATAATATGCGGAAGCCAACAGCTGGTTTTATAAATTTGCTTTGCCTTACTTAGTTGCAGATTTGTATTTGCATACACATTAGCACTACATTTTTGCACATTCATGGTTCACGAACGAACACGTGTATTTTAATGTTCGGTCACACACGTACACAAATGAATATTGTCGCCAGAGGACATACTCAGTATAAAGGAGAAAGTTGGCGCTTTCTAGCATGCACAACAACATGTAAATGAATTAGTATGAGAGCATCCAAAGCTCACTGACAGAGCTTATGTTTATACTTCTGTCAATTATGGGCGCCGACATAAAATTATTCTTCATTTGTGTTGTTTTTTTTTTTTCAATCATCTCAGCTTGTTTTGGGACAGAAAAATGTATACACATTTACTGTAGTCTTGCCGCTCAAGTTCAATTCATATACTATACCCTGCAAGAAAACTACCAGTTAAGGGTTAAGGTCATATAACCAGTATTATAAGACAAACTGGTATGTCAGAGCTCAAAACAAATTTTCCATCAGTTTCTTGTAGGCCATGTGAAAAATCTGAAGGATGTAATTGTATATGTTACCGCCCAAACTAGTTCCGTTAAGCCTAAAGATGTGCAATGAAATTTTAATGCAAGAGCACTGTGGCTAGTGAAGTCAGAAAACAAAATTTGGTCTACGGCCGCTGTTCAGGATTTACACCCTCTAATATGTCTGTCTATAGTATGTGCAACACTGGCTTCGTTATTCACAGTGCTTTTACATTAAAATTAAATTGCATATTTTAGGCCTTCAATTAAACTAGTTTGGCCTAGGAAAAACTAGTTTATCCTAAGAACTAGTTTGGCCGGTGACATATATAAGGGATTTTATAACACCTTCTGAGACCACTTACCATTTTGCTCAAAACTCTTAACATCATAAAATTTAAGTAGAAAAAAGTAGTTGATATTCAGCTTGAAAAATATTTCGAAAGAGATTCTGAATACCTGAGACCGTAAAATTCAATTCCAATACCTAATTAAATAAGGATATTTAATAACTTTAATGAAAACAATATAGAATTTTCTTTATGAATTCAACATTTTTCACAATGCTGATTTATCTTAGAAAAAATGTTTCCTACTGGGGTCATCCTAGTAATAGTGTTAGTTATGCGTTTATATGAATGAGACTCAACGTCAACGCCAACGCAAATAAATATTGTATTTATTTTTTCTTGTGCTGCTGCTCGCCCACGCATACGCATTTGTCGCCAGAACGTGTTAAAATTTTCTAATGAGTCTGTCTCTCTCTTTCTTTTTAGTTTATGTCCTGGAAATTGTCACTTTTTTATTTTTAGCGCTCCTGCAGCCTTTTTAATGGTTTCCATATGTTCATTCGGCATTGTAAAGAATGGGGGCAATATAGCGGTACGCGAATTTTTTATTATTTTTTTTTTTTTTTTTGATATGAAAATTGAAAAAGTATACAACAATCTTATGAGTAAAAGGAAGACTTAAGGAATGAAAATAGAATAAAATGTCCATGTAACCAATTTTGATATTGTCACGTATTATTCTTGGAATGTGCTAATTAAAAGGTATGAAAATATGCGGCGTATGATATGTTCTTGACATAGGACTTATATGGGAATGTTAAGTTTTTGTTTTCTTTCATTAAAACAATTAAATACGTTGCGCTGAAAATTCTAAAGTAAAATATTTATCACTTTCATCGGAAGCAGCATTTGAGAAAAAATAGCTTTCACAGGAAAACCAATTTCATATTATGGTATAACTTGAATTTTAAAAATAAAATTTAAGAAAGAAGAAACTCAAACTTCTGTACCCCAAGTAAATTGGAAACTATGCTGCGATTAATTGGTTGGCTTGGATGGCAAATGAACGTAATTAATACCGATGTGCCGTCGGTCATGTCCAAACGTTTTTGTCAACCCTTACGCATCGATTCGCTCAAATAATTTCCAAAAATGGGCTTAATACGGTTCATTAGAGTGGTCCCGGCGGCGCCACTGCTTATGTCCAAAAATTTTTTCATCTTTCTGCATCGATTGTTGCAATGAAGATATCTCATCTTGTTTGGATTTGTAAACGTTTAAAATTGTTATCGTCAGTCATGATCAGAGCTGGACACTACCACACACGTAGTTCTTTAACCACCTTCTCGTTATCATTTTTGCGCTCTTTGAGTGCCTGGGCAGTCTCTGGGCAGCACCGCTCATGAGAGTGAGTGTGCACATTAGGGTGGTTCTTAAGAAAAAAAAGTTGGGGACCCCCCCTCAATTATTTCAAATTTTTATTTTTTTATTTTTAACCCTTCCTTCCTTTTATTTTTAACCCTTCCTTAGCCTATTTCAATGTGAAATTTGGCTTTAGACCCCACTTTTAATTACTGGTTCTTAGAAAAAAAATATGAGGACACCCCTCAATTCGTTTAAAATAAAATAAAAAAAATTCTATGAGTTTTTTCCAAATTTTTATCTTTAACCCTTACTGACTATTTCAATATGAAGTTTGGCCTCAGCTGCCATTTTTTTAAACCACTTTTTCTTACGTGGTTTTTAATTTTAAAGAAGAATATATAATTCGGTCGCATCTAGTTTCCGAGATATAGTCATGGAAAGTTGCGGATATAGCTCTTCTAAAAATCAGTATAAGTTGAGATTTCCTAAATAGATTCTAAATATTTTACTGTCATATGGCAGGTAATTTTACAATCTATGGCTATTTTTAAAATTTTTTTACCATTTTTTTTTTTTCAAATAACCGTTATTTTCTTTAAAAATTGTTTTAATAATTTGTTATTTTTTTGACAGTATTAAGAAACCTCAATTAATTGCCTTTAATTCAATGTATTATTTGTTATTAATTTTTACTTTTCTAAGCGTATTATATACAAAAATAATGAACAAACTGGAAATAGGCTAAGTAAGGGTTAAAGATAAAAATTTTAAATACATTTTCGAATTTGTTTATCTTGTTTCGAACCGATTGGGAAGGGCGTTTCATTTGATTTTCGTTTACGTCAAATTTCACATTGAAATAGGGTCAGTAAGGGTTAAAGATAAAAATTTAAATAAAATTTTTTAATATTTTTATCTTGTTTCGAACCAATTGGGGGGGAGCGCCGCATTTGATTTTCGCGAAAAATCCAAATAAGAACCACTCAAATGCACAAGCAATCCCAGCTGGGAACCTTAAACTCGCAGCTAATTGATGATATTTAAAGCTTAAGTCAGTTTTTTAATTCAGACTTTTTAAAGCTTAAAATTTCACTCAATTTAGTTGTGACTGCAATATAGCAAATAGCAAATAAATATGTAGAGTATTTTATAGCTCGTTTTATAAGGTATATTAATTGCCAAAACGAAATGAGGGTCTTTCCGATAGTGCTGATTTTTTTATATGGATAATAATTTGACTAAATGCTAGTCTACAATAAATTATTTCAGCATATCTCTAATGACTCCTGCTCTACAATTTTTCAAAAATTAAAATTACCGAAATTTGGCCAATTTTCAAGTTTAACCCAAAATATCACATTCCCTATAGAAGATAAAAAAGTTCAAAGTTTCTAATTTTGTTTCAGCAAAAGACCAATTGATCACTAAGATTTTAGCTTACAAAAAACTTTTTTGTAGTGTTGATATTTATAGAAACAAAAAAAAAATATTTTCAGCATAATCGTAGGCCTCAAGGCTCATCCACTTTCGTTTTACCAAAGAATGCTCCATATATTTAGAATGCAACACTAATTTTCCATGAAAAGGCTAATTAAAATGAAATGGCATTTCTATTCAACAGAGTATCCTAAGTTGAAACAGTGCGGCACAATTGTCTAGGGGAATTCGTGGCATATGACATTTGAACGAATTACAAAAATAAAACAAAAGAAGTTTCATAGAAGTTAGAATATTCTTTTTTATTTTTTTTTGTTTCTGTCTTTACTTATCATTACTTTTATTAATTTACACTAATTGCTGCGCTTCACTACGCAGTAAAAGTACTAAATATTTCATGTAGCGACATTTTAATTAACAACAAAAGCAACAGCAGCAGCGACAACAACATGAGCGTGAACTTAAATGTTATAAAATATTGTGACGCGTAACTTTACCAGAGTATTTATGAGATTATTGTCAGGATTATGTCTTGCAAAGTTTACTGCAAATACAAATAAGCGTGCAATTAGTGCACGAAATTGTTGCTTTTTTCAGTTGTTGTTGTTGTTGTTGTCGCGCTGCTTTGTGAGTACATTAATTAATTAAGATGCTTATAACGATTTACAAATAATTTCCTTGCTTTAATGTTTGAAGAATTAAAATAAATATATATTTATGTGTAGTCGTATGTTTTGTGTAGAAATTTATTTTTATGCCATCCATAAGAATTAAAATGACGTCAAAAGAACTTAAAGGCATTTTTCATGAATATACATACATTCTACTATTTGTCGGTGATGACACACGTGGGATTTTTTGCATTTAAATCACGGATTATCACTATAATGCGATATTCTTTTAAGAACTGTTGCAACAGAGAATGAATGACCTTAAAGATGACCGTTAAAACTATGAACACATAAGAATAATGAAAAGTATTAAACATCCGGCGATGTTCAAGAAAATCTATAGTTAAGACAATATTCTTATATCCCATTGATTTAATCGCACGTGAACTCGATTTACCACTAACCCAGATGTGCGACTTCAGTTTTGTTTTAATAACGAAAGTGTGAAGTATTTTTGTACCATTGGAAAAAAAAATAAACCCTTTCCCAACTCTGTTAATACGCCGAAAGCGTTTCGATTAGCACGAACGAGCCCTCTGAGTTTTTCTTAGGTCATTTTAGAATGTGTCACTCATAAACCGTCTTTAACTCTAAGAGCTTGAGATAAATGCTAATGACATCATCTGGGGGATCGAACATTCCGACTGGGAATGAAAGTACTATTACCCCAAGAACTTGCTGCACAAAAATAGAGTGTACAAGATTAGAAAATGAAATGTACAGGAAAGATAGTGATGCATTTTGGTGAAACTAACTAAGCACGGTTAACTTACCAAAGCCCGTCCCGGTGCCCGGAAATCCCCGAATTTCAGTTAATTTTGTTTTGTTGTTTTAAGGGGGGGTAAGGTATTACATTTTTTTTTTGTTGCATTTATTTTTATTTTTTTAAATAAATGCTTAATATGTTAAGAATATTGTGTTTAAATATCAAGTCGATTGGAGTAAAATTGACAAAGTTACGAGTATTTTTAAAATTTTCTTATAAACGTTTAATACCACATTTTTTAGTGTTCGAAACTTTGAAGCGTTTTTCCCACAACTCACGTTTTCAAAGTCGAGGGGCACCGACTTCAAAACTACTGCACCGATTCTTTTGAAATTTCGAACACTATTTCTGTACACAATTTACGAGGTAACACCGGAGAGCTTTTTTAAAATTCGTTAATAATTTCGATTTTTTCACTAAAAATCTCGTTTTTCCCTTCAAAGTGTCCCAAAAAAGTGAAAAATTGAAATTTCGAAAAACCCTCTCGGCGTTACCTGGGGAAAACTATTATCTATCGAATGAACTTTGAGTTTTTGATTTCAGATGACCCAGCACCAAGTTCTGAGGGGCACCGCAATTCTACTGTTTTTTTGAGACACGTCCGAATAATTGCTACCAACGCCGTGTTTTTTAATATTTTTTCGTGAAAATTTTATACAACATTCTTCAAATGTCATACTATTAGTTTTAATAAAGAGATTTTAACTGTGTCCTCACAAAAAATTCACAAAAAAATGCCATTTTTCTTACGAATTAACCTTACCGCCCTCCCCCCCCCCCCCCTTAATAAAAAGTGTACAATGTATTACAGCTTGAAATGTTATCAATAAATAGAGCTCCAATATCCTAAATAGAATATACAGTGTTGCATTATTGAATTCAGTCCCAAACATAGGTTGCCACCGGTTTATTGGGTTAATTTCTTTAAATAAAGTTTATAGCTTGAAATTTGTGCCAAATGATAGAGCTCGAAGGACTTAAATAGAATATATATGTTAGTGTTTCCTTTTCGAATCCTGTGCGAAACATGGGCTGCCAGCCGTTTTTTTGACCAATTTTTTAAATGTGTGGCAACCGATGTTTTGGACTTGATTCTGTTTAAACTCATTTTAGAATGTGTCACTCATAAACCGTCTTTAACTCTAAGAGCTTGAGATAAATGCTAATGACATCATCTGGGGGATCGAACATTCCGACTGGGAATGAAAGTACTATTACCCCAAGAACTTGCTGCACAAAAATAGAGTGTACAAGATTAGAAAATGAAATGTACAGGAAAGATAGTGATGCATTTTGGTGAAACTAACTAAGCACGGTTAACTTACCAAAGCCCGTCCCGGTGCCCGGAAATCCCCGAATTTCAGTTAATTTTGTTTTGTTGTTTTAAGGGGGGGTAAGGTATTACATTTTTTTTTTTTTTGTTGCATTTATTTTTATTTTTTTAAATAAATGCTTAATATGTTAAGAATATTGTGTTTAAATATCAAGTCGATTGGAGTAAAATTGACAAAGTTACGAGTATTTTTAAAATTTTCTTATAAACGTTTAATACCACATTTTTTAGTGTTCGAAACTTTGAAGCGTTTTTCCCACAACTCACGTTTTCAAAGTCGAGGGGCACCGACTTCAAAACTACTGCACCGATTCTTTTGAAATTTCGAACATTATTTCTGTACACAATTTACGAGGTAACACCGGAGAGCTTTTTTAAAATTCGTTAATAATTTCGATTTTTTCACTAAAAATCGCGTTTTTCCCTTCAAAGTGTCCCAAAAAAGTGAAAAATTGAAATTTCGAAAAAACCCTCTCGGCGTTACCTGGGGAAAACTATTATCTATCGAATCAACTTTGAGTTTTTGATTTCAGATGACCCAGCACCAAGTTCTGAAGGGCACCGCAATTCTACTTTTTGTTTGAGGCACGTCCGAATAATTGCTGCCAACGCCGTGTTTTTTAATATTTTTTCGTGAAAGTTTTATACAACATTCTTCAAATGTCATACTATTAGTTTTAATAAAGAGATTTTAACTGTGTCCTCACAAAAAATTCACAAAAAAAATGCCATTTTTCTTACGAATTAACCTTACCGCCCTCCCCCCCCCCCCCTTAATAAAAAGTGTACAATGTATTACAGCTTGAAATGTTATCAATAAATAGAACTCCAATATCCTAAATAGAATATACAGTGTTGCATTATTGAATTCAGTCCCAAACATAGGTTGCCACCTGTTTTTTGGGTTAATTTCTTTAAATAAAGTTTACAGCTTGAAATTTGTGCCAAATGATAGAGCTCGAAGAACTTAAATAGAATATATATGTTAGTGTTTCCTTTTCGAATCCTGTGCGAAACATGGGCTGCCAGCCGTTTTTTTGACCAATTTTTGAAATGTGTGGCAACCCATGTTTTGGACATGATTCTGTTTAGACTCTTCAAGCTCTATCATTTGGCACAAATTTCAAATTGTAGTCTTTATTAAAAAAAGTTTACCCAAAAACCCGGTGACAACCCATGTTCGGGATAAAATTCAACTATGCAACCCTATATATTTTACTTAAGCTCTTTGTCATCTATCATTTGATATATATTTTAAACTCCAAACTTATAAGGTTGTGACTAAAAAAAGAAAATTGACTGAATTTCTGGCATTTTTGGGCATCGGGACGAGCTTTGGCAAGGCCAGCTAGGTTAGTAAGTTTCACCAAAATGCATCATTATCTTTTCTGCACGTCCCATCCCATATATGCTAGTACCTATAGTAAAATTGGGATTTCTCTATCACGGCGTCGGTTTTTAATGTAACTATTTAAGTTTAAAAAAAGATCTTTCAAACAATTTATATAAAACATCCCATTGTTAATGTAATTATAGCTTACGATTTCATGCTTTGAGTAATACTAAAAGGTATTCTTCAAATTTGATTCATATCATTGGTATTAAAGACAATTTTTTATATGGATTGAAACATTTTAGAGTTTTCAATCTTTTTTCAAAAACAGCCCATCGGTTATTATAAAACTTTTTTTTCTCAACACTTTTATGAACTAAAATAGGCACACCGTGAAAGCACTAAACATTTTTTATTTGTGAAAAACATTATTTTGATCCTATTGAGTTGAATAGAAATTATTTCTTATATATATTTCGACAAAAGTTTAGAACAGACAAATATAATGATTTTCATCTAAAGAGCCTTGTCCCGAATAGACCTCCTTATTCTTATCCTATTAATATTTTAAAATGTATATATGATTAAACGGAGAACAATGGAATCCAATCCCTGAAATGCTTTCCTAACCAATTGAGATTCTGAGTACAACAATAAATAAAAATATTTCTGAAATCGGCATTTATTTTTCCAAATTCTCCACTTTTCGAGTAAAGGGAGAGTGTTCATTTTAATTATTGTGTATATGTAATGGATAGTTCCCGGGTATGAGATGAGTTTTGTTTTTGAGCCATAAATTTTCACTGACTAAACTAAATCGGGTGTTCTACATACCGTTGGAAAGATAATAAAAATATGCATTTTAGCTTAAAAAAGTATAGTGATTCTACTAAAATTAAAAGTCTTATAAGCCATTTTATGAGCTTTTTTTCAAAAAAACATTTATTTATTTATTTATTTATATCTGTGTACGAGAAAAGTCCACTAAAAATTGGAAAATATGAAGTTAAAATCGCATAAATATTCAAAAATCTCCATCGCTGTCGCAATGCTTGTAAGTGTAAAAGCTTACATACAGACTGCACCCTTCAAATAAACAGACCGCTTGCATTCGATGGAGTTGGCAGCGGCCAACAACTTCAGCAAAAACTTCAAGCAAAAACTTGAATCTTCATTCGATGTTGAATATTCGAATAAATTCCACAATGCGTCATCATAAAATACACTAAAAAAAATAACACTTTGAAAAAAATAAATAAAAGGTTTTCAAAGTCGATTTAGTCACGATGTTTGAAACTGATATTCGCATATGCACTACGTTGTTAACACAACAATTGGTTCAGTTCAGAAGAAAATTTTTGCCATTAAGCAGATCAGCCATATCAATATTAATATGATGTAAACAGTAGACTGCCTTATACCTAGTGCTATCTCATATTTCCCGGAAACAATCCCCTACTATATATAAAATAGAGTCATGAACATTTGCATTCAAAGTCAGACATTTCAATAATATACACTCTTCATTCAACATTTACTTCTACAATATACCGAAAAATATATTCGTATACATAATACTCTACTCTGATTTATACTTTTCAATATGCTTCCAATTATATAACTCATTTCACATACACTCACAAAATATCGGGACAAGGTTCAGTGGGACCCGGGGTGGGGTGTAACGTAGTTCGCCTCCTCGTGGTGCACCCTGGGTAACGCAAACTGAACTACACCGATGCATTATTTTTTCCTACATTTCCAAGCTAAGGTTACACACAAATTTCCAGCCCACTTTGAGTCAAATTTTGTTATTTTTTTTCTATGATAATGTAATTTCTTGAAAAGATTAAATGCACAAAGCAAATAGATATTAAATAGAGCCCGAATTAAATCAAATCTGAAAAAACTTTCACTACATATAGGACCCGAAAAGGCAATATAACCCTAACGAAAATATTATTTGTAAAATTATATTAATATATTATTCAAATTTCAACAAAAAAACCGAAATCCGAATAATCAAAAAAAAAAATTACGTTCCTTGCTATGTACTCGAAGCGTTATCTTTCTAAAAGGTCTAGACTTAGACTGGCAATTTTAATTCCAATTCTTTAATATTCATCCAAAACACAATACTTAAATTGAGTAAAAGCCAACAAACCTTAAAAAAATTGTTTGATATATGTAAGTGATTTTCTGAAAGTTTTATTAAATACTATGCGAGATAGAGAGTGGTAATCATAAATATACAATTAAACGAAATGATTCAAGGTGTGCGACCACTTACTAATACGTAAATGTCTGCCAAAGATCAATGAGAACGAAAAACTTTGATACTTTCATCGGACAAGTCATATAACAAATTATAGCCATGTGATCATGACAGCTGCAGAAAATTTGAAAACTATATACATCAGAGAAGATCTAACAATCAAATTTCGACGAAAAAATGTGTTCCAGATATTGAATTAACAATTAAATATGTTATCACATTAACTAAAATAACGAACTAATCTTTCGATTTTAGCATTATATTGTTATTCAAAAGGTAAATAAATCCACTTTCTTAATACAAAATAAAATGTACATATACAATTTTGTTTATTTTTTATAAGAAAATATTACTTATACGGCGAATGCATTATTAAAGAAAAATTTTATTTAACTTGAAAAAAAAGAAGCTTGATTTATTTGCTTTAAAATATATAAATCTAAGTTATTCTAAGAACTGCTAAGTTTAACTATTAATATTAATTACGCAAAAACGCATGTAACAGCTTTAAATGAAATAAACCTCTGATTTGCCACAATTATGATGCAGTTTGATTTTTTTTATGCTAGCGCCCTTAATAGGGCGTTTATAGAAGCCATATTTATTATACAAAAATTATATTACAGGAACCTACAAAAAACTTTTTATAAACATTTTTCCCTTTAAATAAAATAAGTGATGATATATTTGCTATAGCACGCTGATGGCAAAAAAATGTTTGTGCTTATACATTGTTAAAACACTCATAACAAATGAGGCTTTAAATGGTATTTTGTTGAAACATATAAACCCTGTATATAATGTGCTGAGCATTGAGCTTATACTATAGATTTGCCCCAATATACTCCAGAATTATTTCGGTTAGAAACATTACGCATTTATATGAGGATTTTCTGAATACAAAATATTGCGTGGTTCTTTTTATGGGGATTTTTGTTTGGGGGATTCTTTCTTGTGGCCATTTGTCATTATAATGTATTCTACAATTTTTTTTTTTTCTTGAACTTTATTGATCGGGGAATTCATAGAGCAGACTTACACTGATTTGTTGAAAATTCTAGAATCAGATACACAATTGTGTTATAAAATCAGTATTGAGCTTCAGGATCAATATAATGAGGAAATGTATTAAATATTAATTTGTACAGTCATATATTTGTGCCATGTCGCAGGGTGACTGATTCCATATGGATTCGAATATGAATATTTGGTAAAATTTTAGCCAGAATAAAAAATTAAGTCATACCTCATTTTGGTAACATTATAAGCGATAACAAAGTGCAGTTTCATCTGGATTTTACAGCACAATTTTTAATATATAAACTTTTTTTACTGGCGGGTATGCAAGTAGTGGTACACAGAGCAAAAATTACTACATAAAAAATGGAACAAGAACTATGAGATGTCGATATAGAAAAAATATTAATAAAACTTCCAGGATAGTTCTACAGAAAGAATTATTTTTGAAACTTTGTCGAAATCCTTTCAGTATGTGAAACGAGCATGGGCGCATGGGAGCATGGGTTCAAATCTCTTGAGACAGTCAATTTTTTTAATTTAAATTTATTTTGACTTTTTACTCCGATATTTTGGAAACATCTTAAGTACTATGGGTAATAGAATAAAAAAAACCCAATATCATTTTGGTTTGCTCCAATGCTCCAATTTTATAAAAAAAAATATAAAAAACTTTAAATAAATTTGTTTAAGCAATACTGCCCTCAGAAGCGCAAAGGGCGAAGTTTTAATTCTTTAAATCTCTTAATATTTTCAAAAAAGATAAGTCCGGGTCTGAGCTTTTGATAAAAAAAATCCTCGAATTTCGAAAAAAAATTCATAGCTCTAAAATGGATGGTCAAAAAAATTTGAAAAACTCAATGAATGCGTTTCCTATCAGTCTCAAAAATACATAAAATTTTAAAAAAAAATCGGAGTGGATTGGTTAGGAATAAAAAGTGGTCGACTTGGCATGGAATGCCCCATGTGCTTTTAGAGCAAATTGACAAAAACTGAAAATAAAGCCTATTGTATTCGAATTCAAGCTGCTATATTGGATCAAACGATATTTTAATCGAAAAATTTTTGGAATATATTTTGTCCAAGGATATACAATTTGGGCCCATTTATCGAGGGCTTTGTGTTCCGACGATCATTATTATTTGACTCTTACCGACTTATTCGATATTCTAAACATAACGAAACATCATTTTGTAATTAGCGTAACTAGGGGGCGAAGGAGGCGGCCGCCTCGGATGCAAAGGGTTTGGGGGAGAAGGCGGCAAAATGGTCTTCGAATTATGAAATTCAAATTTAAGACGTTGCCAAAGTATCGAATTTGGTTTAAAACTTGTGGTTTTTAGTAAACTTAAGTTATGAATATAGGGAAAACACATACAATAGGACCTTTGAAATGTATTGAAGTATATAATAGCGGCAAATTATCTCTTCGCCACGGGCGCCAAATGTGCACGGTACGCCACTGCATTTAGTTCACACATCAAGCCACGATTGCTTGTACTCATCTAATTTTTTTAGTAATCGAAGAAGTCAACCAAAATTTTGCTATATTTGATTCGAATCCATATGGATGTATGTTATCAGCCATAAATTGTTGCAAAATTCAAAAGACACTTAGCCCTTCTTTAAACGATTATAATAAAATAATAAATTTCGTCCATATTGCATTGTATGTACAAAGTGAGCTCTTACTAAATGTCATAATATTTCAATGTCATGTGTTATATAAACACAACATGGCGACAACACTTGACAGAATTGCAACATTAATTTTAGCGATGTCATTAAAAGGACTTTTTTATGTCAATTTTTTTTTTATGTAATACTTAAATACTTTAAAAAATTCAAATGCTTACGTAAATTGTTTATTTATTTTTTTTTTATTTTTATTACAGCTGTTTAGTTGAAAATTATTCATTATTTTGCTCTTCTTCTTCTTCTTTTTATTGCAGCCTTAAACGGGATACAAAATTAACACCCGCCGATATGTTAGCCTTGGTAGCACTTGTTGAGGCTGGTGAAAGAGCGCGAAATAACGCTGATGTTGATAATGCCGACGCCGCCAATTCTTATGTCACATACCCTGATGTTTATGATTACAACAACAATAATGCTGGACGAAATGGTTATTATACTGGTGCCAACGCATACGATTATCAGCCGAATGTTAATAGCAACAGCAACAACAACAACAATTTGGATGATGTTATTGGTGAATATAATGGCGCATGGTTGGAACCAGCTGTTGTTGATTATTATGGTGTACCATATAATATGGAAGCATTGCCAAAGTATGAGTTGCAGCCTTTACCACCAAGAGAGCACAAATATTCTGGACAAAATCGTAAGTAATTGTAATACAGTAGTTACGCGATAGCTTGAATAAGAAAAATGGAATATGATCGGATCTATTGAAAATATGTATACTAGTATGATTTTTCAATGTGCTGTTGCTTAAATAGTAAGTTTATGTTATGAAGAAAATTCTCAATAAAGTCAAGTTATCGCTATTTCAATATTTTATTTTTTATTTTTTTATCATATGAAATATAAAACTTTTTAATATTTTTTATAGGATACGCCGCCAAGCGTTTTATGGTCTCGAAAAAGAAACGATCGCTTGGACAATATTTAAATGAACCATTAGCCAAATCAAGTTATTCATCATATAGTGGTGGAAATGGTGAAAAATATTTTTAAATAAATTGTAAAATTTCAAAAATAAATAAAAATCAAGAACGAAAATGAGAAACCTAAGAGTTGCAGTTACCACACCAGGCCCCCGATTGTAAAAGTATGCTATTATTTTATTTAATCAATTTATTTTAAGAGATGTTTTCACTTTATTTCAATTTAAAAAATAAGTTCAATTAAATGTTCAATTAGACAATGTAACAATTTTAATGGCATTTAAAATGATCTAAGAATCCAACTTTATTATTAAACATAATCATATATGAAAAATATATAGATATATATAGAAACAAAACATATATTGTATAAAAAAAAACATGCACAGGGTCTGCAGCATAAGCAGAATTTTTAACTTAGTTCTAACTTTTAAGTCCCCCAAAATATATGTAATTAAACCCCACTTAATGAGGTGTGACAAAAAATTTGAAAACCTTTAGTTAAAAATATTGAACTGAAACTAAATTTATATGTGAAATGTTTGCAAAATGCTAGAAATAACATGAATTGTGTAATGCAACATTTAAAATTTTTTGAAAAGATACCCCTAACACACACACACACACTTTGAAATGGCTTCCAATTTTTTAAAAAAGTTAAGAAAAATAAAACGCTATTTTGTTAAAAATTTAAAAGTTTTTTTTTAAATCGGCACCATTATATAAGGCACAGCTTTAAATATATATTTTGGCATGATGTGATAGTATTCCAAAATAGCCAACCCTAAATTGTAGTTTTTATTTTGAAACTTGTTTAATATGAAGTTTGAAAATATAAATTTTTCAATAAATTCAAAGCAATGAAACTTTTTGGCTTTCATTAACAACATTTTTCTTCAAAAACTCTTTGTTGTATAACATTTTTGTCTATTGCGATTACAAAACTTTTTTAACCAATGAAATATTTACAGATTACAGTGCTTACTTGGAAATTTTTGTGAGACGCACAGAAACTTATTAAATTTCCATTAATTTATTGAATTTATATACATTTTTTATATATGAAAAAATCATTTCTATGTATAGTTAGTTATGAAAAAAATTGGAACTTTTTAGTAACACCTTCAGCAAATATTTATTGTTGTCATCAAACCGTCATCAAAAGTCTTAAAGGTTTATAACATTTATGTTTATAACAATTACAACTCTTACTTTTCTGAAAAATTTTTTGAAATACCTACTTATAAATAATAATGCTTTTATTAAAATTTTTCAGAGAAGCTCAGAAGCGTATTTTTATGCTCATTGAATTAATAAATTTATATATATTTTACGTATAAAAAATCATAATATTATTGTAAAATTCCTAACTAAAAATAATTTCAAATCAGCCATCATTATAGTTTGGAATATTTACAGATTGCTGTACATATTTATGTATGTACATACATATGATTTTTGTTTTTTCTCTGAAAATTTCTATATTTAGTTCACCTGAAAACTTCAGTAATATCATTTCTTGTGAAAACCCAACAAAAAGTTTTTGTTTGCATCAAATGCACGATTAGAAATCTGGGAATATATTTTAATACAAGCGAAATATTACAACGATTTTTAATACAATTTTGATTAAATTTAATACTTTTCAATAGATTACAAAATTTTGTAATGAATTTTATATTTAATTTTAATACATATGTATTATATTTGATTTTTAAACCATGCTGTATTATTTTATTTTTCATTTTACGTTGTTGTCAATATAAATAAACTTTTAGCCAACCAATAAATAAAACTACGTTGGCTGATGTCGTTAAGCTGCGCATGCAACCATTGTATTAAAAGAGAACCAGGTTCGAATCCCATTCGAAATGAAAATTTTTTTTTAAATCTTAATAAAAACGAATATTAAATTTTAATACAAAATAGTATTAAAAATGAATTTTAATATTTAGGCAGTATTAAATTTTAATACAATTCTGGTGTAGTGATATATGTATGTAAGCCCAAAAGTATTAAAATTTATTCCAAAATTTCTAACCGTGTGGTTTTGAAGAAAGTCAAAATACGCAAAAGTTTCATTGATGCACAACTTTTTTGTTAATTCCTAATATATACTAGATTTTTTTTCTGAGAAATATTCTGGAACATTTACAAATTATTGTGTATACTTTGAAAATTTCTGAAAAGTGCAGGAGCTTGTTGAGTTCTAATGTTTAGTAAAAGCTATTTATTTCTTATGCTAAAAAAATTAATTTAACAGCACCTAACCTAAAAATTAGGCTTTTGTTGAAGATGTAGTGATTCATATTAAATAACTTGAATGTTTGTTCAATGTATACAATTTTTTTTTTTTAATAACTACATGCTTTTTGGCTCTGGAAAATATTTCGTAATGTCTGCAGGTTATGGCACTGTTTTGAAATTTTTTCTAAAAGGTACAGAAGCTTGTTAAATCTACATTGGCTAAGGAAATTTGTATCTATTTTATATATGAAAAAAAAAAAAAACAATGAATAAAACACTGAATTCAACACTTATTCTTTCTCAGCCAAAAAGTCTCCTTGTCAATAAAAATTCAATCAAAGCGCTCGCTGCTCATAAGTTTCATTGATGCTTATATTTACAAATTTTTTTATTTCGGAACACAGCCTTTAATATTTACAATTTGTAGTATTCATTTCAAAAGTTTTCTAAAACGTGCAGAAACTTATTAAATTATCATAAATATATATATATATTTGAAACGTTTGAAAAACAGTAAAACACGCTGCATATATTGTATACTTATTCGTACAGCTCTCAGGCAAAAACTATTAGTTTTGAACAAATAGCTTAGAAATAGCTTAAGCTATACTAAAATTTCCATTGCTAAGGGTGATTCATTTAGAACTTTTTTTTTAATTTTAAATAAAACACTTAAAATAGAATTGAATTTCAGAATTTAAGTTGCTAATTTCAAGAGCTATCTGTCACTTGTAGTAATTTGTTAGTATCACATATATTGCGTATTCACATTTTGATGTAAATTTATGAACAGCATATTTTTTTTAGGACAGCACCCAAAATTTGTTGTAACAATTTCTTTCAATATGCACTTGCTTTGAATTTTCAATTTACTCGTATATATATATGAAATTTTGTAAACAAACTATTCAAAAATAACACTATTTCCTCGCTTTAAATTTACTACACACAACGTACTACATTGAAAGGTGAATACCTCTCTCTAGTAAAAAATTTATTCTTCAGTAAATGTTTAGTGTGCACCTTACTTAGCAAGCTAATCCCAAATAGATTTTTTTAAGCCTATAATTGAAAAGAATAACTGAATGAATATGCATTGATTTAATTTATGTAATTGTTGTAGTAAATATATATAGTATATACATATACAAACACATAGTAAATATCTCAAACATATACATAATATACAACATATACACACATGTATGGTATATGCAAATTAAGTGGCTCAGAGTATATTTAAATGTAACATGTATAAACAAAATGACTGTTTTTTTGAAAATAAAAAAAAAAATATTTTAACAAAACATTATAATAAACTAAAAAAATAAAAAATTAAGAAATTTCTTCGAATCTACTACTTACTACTATTGTAATTGCTAACATGATTAAAATGAAATCATCAAAAATCCATTGTATTACCTGAATTATAAACTTTTAGCTTAAATTTAACTTAAATTCAAAGTGCAGCGTTTACAGTTAATTTGTTGAATTTTTTATAATGAGACAGAATTACTTTAAAAAAATGATGCATTTTGTTAAAAAAAAACTAAATATATATACTACATACATAACTACACTTATGAAATGAAAACATTACTGTTATATACAAAAACAATTTTCATAAATATTCAATGTAAACAAATACATACCTACTTAAAAATACTATATATACAATACATACATAATTTAAACAATATATATACAAATACATAAAGTAAAATAAATTAATTTTAAAAATATATAAATAAATAAATGAAAAAAAAATTGAGAGGAAAGCCGGCATTAAATATACTTAAGCCCCGTTATTTTTGAGGAGTCCTTAAGTACATAAACAAAAACAAAACCCAGTAACTTATTGATTGAGACTATGGCTTTTGTTTACTAAATAAATGAAAAGTCATTAATTTTAAAGTTTCAATTACAGCACCATAGTCTTGTGTTTTTAATTCTGAAATGAATGTTTTGCTAACATTGTATAAAATACTTGTTTGAACTATTTTTTTAAATAAAACTTCAAAGAGTTTATAAAAGTATTTTTAATAAATATCAATTTTATTTTTTAAATAAAGCCTATTTTGGTTAACAATTGCTTTGGACTTTTCATTCTTCTTCAACAATAATTTTTTCCGATTTTCGGTAGAAAAATCCAATTTATAGTATTGATGACATTTTTTTTGAAATATTTAAATGATTAAGTCCTTTCTCAGCTTTTAGCCTCGGACCCACAAAGCCTTAATCCGGCTCTGCTTCAAGAAATGCGCTTGGATTCGGTCGAAAAATGTATGAAGAACAGGATCAACCGCTGGCGTACATTGCATATGGTAGGGCCTTCTTTGACGGCGACAAAATAAATTTTGATGAATAAATAATTTTGATTTGTTTTATTTAACAATGTCACTTTATTCATTGAAGTTATATAGAGATAAGTCCACCATCAAGAAAATTTCCGAATTTAAATATTTAGAAGTCACCGATAATATTTTTCCATATATGTAAGTAAAACTGTTTGGAAGTATCATAATTTCTGCTTAAAATTATGAAATCCGAGTCATTTTCAGATATTAGTCAATGGCTAATATTATTATCCAGATAATTTATAGTTATTTAAAAACATCACTAACAAATTGCTCTGACTGATTTATTATCAAAGTTGCAACAAATTGTAGTTTCCATTATCAACCACAGGTAAGGTTAAAGTACAAATGTACCGAAAACTCCATCACGGACTTGGTTACTTTGTGCATCAAGGCCATCTTGGACAAATAGAGAGGTAAAAATATTAGCTTTTGGAAAAGTATGAAATTTGAATAACTTCGTGCAGTACTTTGGGTGTCTTCGTGCTCCATCGATTAAAAACCGCGGCGCTAAGTGCTCAGTGGCATGCTAACTTGAGCCAAAATAGTTTTTTTATGTCAAAACTTTTCCAAAAACAAATATATGTTGTGAATTTAAGAAATTTATTTTTAAATCAAAGAGATCGGACATTTATATTTTCATTAATAAAAAAAGTTCATTTTGTGCGCGCCACTAAGCGAAACAAAATTAGAACAGAATTCAGAAACATTATACTCAAAAGTCGTTAAGAAAAATCGTGTCAGTGTTGATGCGTGTAAGTCCGGACTAATGCAAAATCTAATATCCATCTTAACACATATCTATAATACCGGAAAAGTTCCATCTCTTGTCACCATTGAGCTGTTTACATCACTACGGGAACATATTGAGAAATGAAACAAAATAAAAGATTGACATTTGCAAAAACAGCTGACTTAAATATTTTAAGCACAACCGGCGTAAATAAATCACGCTTTATTAATTAAAAAGTTAAAAATTTAATTATAAAATGTTAAAAGCACGAAATTTCTTGTATATACAAAGGCGTCTTAAAGGAAAAGAACGCTGGGTAAGTACAAAATTAATGCATAATGAAAATGAAACTTTTTCAAATGGTCTCGGCTTGCACCCCCCATATGTTTACAGAATATACAACAACGTAAAAAGACTACAACCGATCGTGCGCTAGAAAACTTCGACGATTTCTATGGATCTGTTTTTGGTCTTCGCTGGAAAAATATGAGAGCAGCGTTGCTTAGTGAGCACAAGTACATTGCGATGGTTAATAACTTTGGTGATACTGAGAAAACTTGCAGCCTGCTAGAAATGGATGGTAGTTATGCAACTAAAGGAAAAAATGTGCAAATCTTAATCTAAAATTTTCCATTCTTATAGGTGCAATCAACATAAAATCACTTATACAACTGGCCAAAGAGCGCAAGGAAGGCGATAGTGATGTTCAGCTGCAATCATCAACAGATGGCACACATTACAGATTAGGAGACAAATTAGAACAAATTACAAAAACTCTAGAGGAACGTGAAAAACAGGATATTTATCCAACATCTACAGAAGAAATAGGAATACCTGAAAAATTACATTACCGTAAAGATGATGATTCTGCAACGTTCAATAAATTAAAAGCAGAATCAGATAGTAACAATGATTTTGTAGATCCCAAAAAAAGTTTAACACAAGCCATGTCTGAAGATACTGAAATAGACTATAGCCGCATTGTTGATCCAGAGTCTGGTAACACAGGTGCTCTTTATGAACATGTACCTGCTAGTCGTATCAAAGGCATGGAAGATTTCATACCCGAATCGGATCATTATAAATATTATCAAACTACTACTGATTTCCCACTGAAAGTAGTTGAAGAAACTGAATTTACATTTCCTGAAAACCTTTGCTTATACACATATGAAATGGGAAACTGTGCTGATTTCAAATCGCCAAGGAAATGTTTAACAGGTATATGATTAATTTATTCAGTAAGCGTCACTTGTCCCTCTTCACAATCATTTCAGTTATTACGTTAGACCGTACCAACCCAGTTGTATTTTTAATAGCTTATGCTTGTTTTGTATAAAGAACTATTTTTCTTCTTTAGGCGTTCTATCACACTTTCTCATGGATGGTGCTTCAATTTTGCCGCCACTTTTCTTGGATATAAAACATGGAGAGCGTGTGTTGGATGCATGCGCAGCACCAGGCGGCAAATCATTGCTTATGCTACAGACGTTACATCCAGAAGTACTTGTCTGTAACGATGCTCAAGAAAGCCGCCTCAATCGCATACGCAAAGTGATGCAAGAATATCTATTTGATTTTAAAGAACGTTGGGAGGGTAAACGCGTCATATTGCAACAATCAGATGCACGCAATATTGTTGAATACGAAAGTTATGATAAAATTCTTATTGACGTACCATGTACAACAGATCGACATTCACTGATGGAAAACGATAATAATATTTTTAAGCCAACGCGTGTTAAGGAACGTCTACGGATACCTGAATTGCAATCTGATATACTAACAAATTGTTTGCGGCTGCTAAAACCTGGTGGTAGTTTAGTTTACTCGACATGTTCATTGTCACCTGTTCAAAATGATGGTGTCGTGCATATGGCGTTACAAAAGGCTTTCAACGAATATCATATTACAGCAACAGTTAAGGACCTAAGCAAATTGATACAATTATTTACAGATATTTACAGATTTGAAAATTCAAACGGATTAAAATATGGTCAAATGGTATTGCCATATTTACCAGCTAACTTCGGTCCAATGTATTTTAGTAAACTTACAAGAAATGCATAAAGTTAATGCTGTTACGATTTAAATTAATTTTAATGATTAAATTGTTAAGTTTCAAAAATATAATTATAATGCATAGGTTTTTTTATATACACACTAAGGGACTAAATGCGAATTATTAGACTTTTTTCTTCTTTTTAGGTTTAGGTGGCAGTGGTCCTGGTATTTTAAATACAGTGCTGAAAAGACACAAAAATTTACAAATGTTAATTGTAATAAATTTTAATATACTTACTGGCAAGTAGTACAAATGGGACTGAATTTGCAGAATACTAGAAGGAAACATAAACTTATTAATATGGTTTGCAAATATTTAATTTTCGGGCGATAAGGTCTTAAACTACACCGACTATGTAACTGATATTCAGCAACTGTGGGTTTGTATTAAACGCACGTTCCATATTTGGAAACTCTGTATTGCAACTATGGGAAATTTTTGACCACAAGCGTTTAAATCGACGAGAACTATAAATTCTACTGCGCACTGGTCAACACTTTTAAATCCAATATCTAAATGTTGGACAAACAAATAATTTATCAAGTGTGAGGGCCTCTTTGAAGCAACTATTCCAACATATTTCAGTATTGCTAGATATTCAATGTCTGATTCAAAATGAGTATGTAGTAATTTACTCGAAGTGCTAGATACGAATTTCGCACAAAAGGCAGCAGACAAAATTTTTTGAAGCGTATATAGTAAATTGACAGAGAAGAATGCTTTTCGTTAAGTTAAGCCTTCAGTCTGTTGTCAAGATTGCACAGTAATAAAATAGTTAAGTCGCTTTTCGTTTTATATGAAACTTTTTATCGTATCAATCCTGTATAGTCTTTAAAGAATAAATGCATACCGCTAAAGATTATTTCCATAATCATGAATGTGATTTCTGCCTCTAGGTGTAAGTTACAATTCGTTTATAGATTATTACTATAAAGCCAATACCAAAATCCATTCGTGCCAAAAATCAAAATAAGTGCAAGTACAATAAGTATTTCATCTAACTTACTCGACAAACAAACTGAGCATACATATCCGATATCAATAAGCTCACGATGACAAAAACATGCGGCTCTATAGTCCACCTTAGTTGCTGGCGGCAATACAAGTTTGCTTCGAGTCTGTGGGTCTGGCAAAAATACCCATAGCAAATACTGCAGCAAACCCTCCAGTTGAGCAAGACGTAAGTATTGTCCACCTGTAATGTCACAACCTTGTTGTAGCAAACTCAATGGTCTATCAAGCGCACAAACATCGATTGCAATACCCAACTTTTGGGCAGTGAAAAAGACATTCATATATGTCATGTACTGTGATGCGCATTCATTACTTCCTGTGACTACCAAAATGCGAGCATTCGTTTTGACACCGGCGGCAGTGTTCCGTTGTATCTGTTATTTTTAAAAGAATTATTCAATATATTTAATACGTAGTTCAATCGCCTTCAATATACCCTAGAGATATAGCACAGCGCCATGGACATGCTACCAGCTAATAGACTCTCACAATTGTTTGTAATCTTTGGTGCTGTATTAATAATATGACTCAAACGCTGTTTAATTGTTTTCTCCACCAGGCTGAATGCTTCATATTGACCATCCACTTGGCGCACATCCAGTTGTTTGAGGGGCATCGGGTATAGAAAATCTCTATTGCAGTAAGAACACAAAGTACTTTTCTTATATATTATTCAATTTTATTTAACTCACGTTGCATGATGATGACATGACAATACTGCCAATTTGTTATGGGATTTTTGCATCAAGTGTGCATTTCCAAATGCTACAATTGCATCCAAGCACTGAGTGAGATGCTGTGGGTTTTGCCGCACTATGCGCTGCGTGGGATTTGTGTCCAACACAATTACCAGCAAACTAATGCTATTAGCATCTACGAAAATATTTTACCGATATTATAAATTGTTTGGAAATACAAAAAATTTAATTATTTTACCTTCGTTAACCGGCTTTTCCATTGTAATTTAATTTTTTTAAAACAATGAACTAAAACTATCAAACGCAGCACAACAAATGCGACTGTCAATTCAAAAGATATATTGAAGGAGGATGTGCCAGAATTAATCGATTTAATAACTATCGGTACCAGTTAACCTTTTGTTACCCAATGGATGAATTATCCACCAGGCAATTAGCTTAGCATATATATACTAAATTTGGACTTAGTTTCATAATTAATTCAACAAATAATAAATCACTTCACACGACACTTTTCATATTTTCTATTGTGAGTTTAGTGTTGTAAAAAAAAGACATTTCAATACTTTTTTTTTTGATTTTTTTGGACTTAACGACCTTAGAAACATACCATAAAAATAAAAGTGTTGCGATATAAAGGGTGGCATAATTTTACTTTAGGAGCGATGCTCCAAATTTTTTTTAGAAACATGGAGTTTTACCCCCTAAAACCGAATCTGAAAAAAAAGTCGGACTCTTATGGCTTCCGAGATAAAATTGGTCAAAGTTGAAAATATCATGTATCCTCCCTTGTATAAATAAATGTGAAAAAATTTATTTTTTATTTTGTGTATACGTGTTTTGAGTTATTCTTATGTAAAATTACTGTGGTTAGTAGGTGTTGGATATTTTATAGACTGATCTGCGGTCGAAGAACGCCACGAAGCCGGTATTGGATTTTTGGGAGTTTTAAATCTTGAGTTACGGCCGCCGGCCGCCCACTTACCCTAGTTTTAATGTATAATTACTATAGCTAGCGAAGCCGGTGTTGAACACTTATAAAAAAGAAAAAATAAATAAAAAAACTTTTTACACAATTTATTTATACAAGGGGGGGCTACATGACATTTTCAACTTTGACCAATTTTATCTCGGAAGCCATAAGAGTCCGACTTTTTTTCAGATTCGGTTTTGGGGGGTAAAACTCTACGTTTCTAAAAAAAAAAAAAATTCGGAGCATCGCCCCTAAAGTAAAATTGTTCCTAAAGGGTGATCCAATAAGAGCTTGCTACCACCAAGGTCATGTGATTTAACGCCATTGGATTACTTTCTTTGGGGATATGTTAAATAACTTGTTTATGTTGACAAACCCGAAACTATTGACGCTGTGGAAACCAACATAACTCGTATTATTCAAGGAATACCGACCGATATGCTCGAAAGAGGTGTCGAGTATTGGACCCACAGAATGGACCATTTAAGAACTAGTCTTGGGCAATATTTGAACGAAATAATTTTTAAACATTGAGTTGAAGGAACCGAATTATCATTCCAAATAAAGATTTGCATCAATACATTGATTTTTATATATTTTATTTAGAAAACAAAGTAGAAAGCTTTTATTGGATCTAACTGATGACTGATTTTGATAGTAAGTTTCCACAATTAATAAACGTTGTTCAGGAGTAAGTCTATTCATGGACAAGCCATTGTCAAAACAACCCAGTTGGAAAAGGAACCTCGTATTAGATCAGCCTTTACTTGCTCTCTTCAAAATTATTCCATAAATATGCAGTGTGAATCAGGTAATGCTATCCCAAAATCAAAGACAAATACAAACTCATACATCTTACAACTTGCAAAGGGTTAACAAATTGTTTCGTAAAATGGCAACACTGATTCACTTTCCGACTTTTTGAGGCACATCAAATTTCCCTAGAATGTTTTCAAGGCGTGCGTAAGCTTAGCTCCATATAATTTTTTTGCGGGGCTCGAAAATGCTCTCAGTTTACACAGCTTAAACAGATTTTGAGGCCTCTTCGCGTTTAGAGGAACACGCTTATTATGATATGCTTTTTCAAGTGATATAATGAAAATAGTAAGAAGACTATTCAAAATTCGATTTCTCGGCGGAAAAAAAGGATTTCACACATAGTTTTTTGAAAACACGGTGCACAATAGCCTTAAAAATGTCAAAAAGTAGTGTTTTTTGCACTTTTATTTTAGAATATCTCAAAACCCTTACGTGATAGAGCGATTCTGGATTCGGTTTCAGCGAAAAAAATTACCTCGGTAACAACTACCCAAGTAGTATTCTTGGCAGAGGAATCTTTAAATTACAGCCCTTCTACAGCGTATACAGTATACAGCTAAATCAGCTGTAGAAGCACTGTAAGTGTGCATTTAAAGATTCCTCTGCAAAGAATGCTACTTGGGTATTCATTAATAGCTGGGGGGAAAAACTTTCCACTTTATTTTTTTTTTAAATTTTGGAAGAAATTTTATTTAACAAAGATTCCAAAGGGTATAAAACGTACTGCAAAAAATAAAATCCGATTCTACTTAATTGTTGGCCGTAGGTTTTACGGTGCAAACTCGGAATATCGTTCTTTATACCTTATTCAAAGGTAAAAGATAATAAATCTTATTATTAAGGAGCGACAAATATATTTTGCTTCGTAACAACAATTGTACTTTTTCTTATTAACCGACATTATTGATTACTTGTTTAATGGCAAAACGATAAATTAAATACAGTATTGCGGTTTTTATGGTAAGTAGAGATCATTTAAAAATATTTGCTCAAGTCAATGTAATCTCATACACATACATACATACATACATGTCTTAGGTCATAGGCCTACGTTGTAACATGAGAGACCTCAAAATGATTGCGGAAATGCATATTCAAATGTTAAGTTAATGTAACGAAGAGTTAATGAGTGAAGATTGCATACTGAATGAAAGGGAAAGTAACCAAAGATTTTCTCGCCTGATATCCCATAATCTAAGCCACAACTCATACACACATACATTAAATGCAGCAAAAACAGTAGATGTAAACTATTTTTGAGAATGCGTGTAGATGCGAAGACTTTAAACCGGATTTTCGATTTCACAGAAACAGTACCGGAAACTAGAAAAGTTCAACTTTGGACCATTTTCGAAAAAAATATTGATTTTACCATTCGATGGAAAAGGATTCAAAATGGAATTTGGACAAAATATTTTTAAGAGGTTTAAATAAGAAATATATGCTCTAAACATTTTATTTTATATTTTATTAATGTAACTATACCATCCATACTTCGCTTACTTTGAGCTAAATGTAATAAGGTCTTTGTAAGTTAACGCTTAGTCAGCGAAAAGTATTTCAAAATTTCTGGCTGCATTTGTACAGATGTTTATTATATATGAATAAAAATCTATCACGTGACCAATTTGCAATGACAATATTAATTCAAATGTGCTGCATTTTTTTGAAACTTAGAATTGCAAATGCAATATGAAATTTTTTTTTGCAATATTAATATTTTAGCAATATTAACTTTTTGGAAAAATACTGCTCTGATAAAGTACCGGGCATTACAAAAGTTGCCAAATTTTATTCAGAATGAACCGTAAATTGATAAGTTAAAAGTTTTGCTAAATTAATATTACTATATTCCATAGTCAACACAAAATACTTTTAGAATCGGGTTTCTTTTCTAGAGCTTTAAAATTTTGACGCCAAGTCTTTAATCAATATAAAATCTTTCATAAATTATTGTTTTTGTATTTATTGCACAAAACAGTTTTTTGAGGTATCAGTCCCATTTGGCTCGCCAAGCGATAAGCGACACGAATATTTTTATTGAAAAAATAGCAAACAAACTAAATTGTTCCGTTACAAATGCGCTGCTTAAAACACAAGAATGAAGTCAAACTACACTTATCCCTCGTTTAAAACGGTAGATACGTTCCTGACAAAACCGTGTAATTCGAAAAAATTATTTTCATATGGAAAAACCGTGTAAAACGAAAACGACTATAAATAAGCATTTTTTAGACATTTATTGAACACAAAATATGACTAATACACTAAATAAAATATAAAAATATCATTTAAATCATAAAAAAAATAGTAAAATTTATTTGTAAAATGAAAAAAAAAATTAAAAATAGAAAACAAAAATTTTGTACTTCATCTGAATAAAAAAATTTTGGAAAAATAATAACTATAAATAAGACTTATCTTCCTAATTTTAAACCAACTTAATTGCTATCACTTTCTTCTTTTACGAAATTGTATTATTAGTCATTTTCTATATAATTTTTTTTATTTTTATTTTGATTTTAAAAGCCGTGTAAGATCGAAAACGTGCAAAACGAGTAGCGTGTAAAACGAGGGATAGGTGTAATTAACTTACTTTCGACAAAATGTTCTTATAAATTCAAATAATTTGCTTTTAAAATTCGTTAAAGTTTAAAAATCAGTTGAGTCCACAAAGTACAGGCCCCATAAGCTTAAAGACAAATTTAAATTAACAACATTTCGATACAAAACTACGATTTTAATAGCTCAATTATTATTGGGCGCCAAGTTAACAAACTATTAAATAACTTTAAATAATAAAAGTCTATCAATTTAATGTAATTATTTGGATATTATACGCTCGAATTTTATCTTTTGTTTATAAAATTTTGTCACCAAGCGAAATAAATTAATAGAGTATCATACATACTTATAATGAACTTTTTGCCATTTACCTACATATGTATGTATCTTATGCAAGGAAAAATAAAGCTGCAAATGAATGCAAAAAATATATCATATATTAAATTGAAAAAGTAAATACTTATATAACTCTTAAAACTTACACATTTCTTTTGGTTCAGGCCAAGCTATCAACCTGCAACAGTTGGTTATACTGTAAACCACAGAGGCAACATAGACAATGAGTTCACTAACCTCTCTGCACAATAGGTGCATTCAATCCAAATACCCTAGAGGCAATAAATAAAAGACGGAATTAAGAACCACAATCATATGCAACACGTACTGAATTACAATAAAAGTTCCTATAAACCCCACAACAGTTGTGACATATGTTAACTAAGCAGAACTTATTAACAGAAATAACAACATAGGTTGACAATTGAGCTGTTAGCGTACTTAGGAGAGTCAAGATGTAGTATGTGTGTGTAAATATGTCAACGTGTCCCTTACACATGTTTACTGTTACACTTCTAAGCAGGTTTTCAACGTGCAGTGTTATTTCTTTTGGGGAAAAAAAATGTAAGCATAAATTTCAAAATAAAAATAAATTTTTAATTTATATGATAGTGGAAACTAAACAAAATTGCAAAAAATAGAAATATCCGTTGCAGATTGAGACCGGCAGAAAAACACGTTTGACAGGTCCTCCTCTTCAAATTTTTTTTTCCATTCTGGATATATGTATGTAAGTATGTATGTAAAGTGGAACCTCTTTAAGTCGAACCTCGATGAGTCGAAAACTTCCCAAACTCGAAAAAATGTTGTGTTCCCTTCTCTTCAAGCCCCAACACCCCCATTGCTCAGAATCTGACCCCTCTATAAGTCGAAATATTTAGTGAGTCCCTACATATAAATTCAGTACATGTCTGTCCTCTATAACTCGAAAAAATAAATTTGACCTCTGCAACTCGAACATAGCAATGTTTGATTTTAGAACCCTTACAACTCGATTATTTGAAACGAATTACCTCTATAGCTCGAAGAAATATAAGGTGCCGACTTTAAGAATTCGGCATATCTATGTACTTCATTGTTTCTTAGAAATCAATGTGAAAGCCTACTTATATGTACAATAAACCAATTCTGTGAAATGATAGAGGAATTTATGAACACGTGATTTCATTTGAACTTTAGCGAAGTTAAAGTCCTCCATAAGTCGAAAACTCAATAACTCGTATTTTTTTGGCGTCTGCCTTGAAGTTCGGCTTACAGAGGTTCTACTGTACATATGTACATTGGATCAGCATTTCAAGTGCAGAACAGAAACTATTTTAGCGAAAAAAATATTTAAGTTAAGGAGAGCACGTGCTACAAAAATTGCTTTCAAATATGGAGAAATGTCATAACTACTCTTCGATACATCTATGTATGTACATATATAGAACATCTACATATATATAAGTGAGAATTAAAATATGTATGTGTGTACATACAAACACGTGGGGCGCAGACGTAATTTTGGTGTGGTATAGAGCGTTTTATTTTTGGAACCCATATTAATTTTTCCCTTGTTTTGTCAAAAATATGAGAGTTCTTTTTGATTTCGTTTTCTTTTCTTCGATTTAACCCAATTTGAAAATTTTTGTTTGAACAATATGACATTGAGAGAGGCCATCCAGGAGCGGAATAAAAATATTAAATTTTGTACATTTAAACTTGTGTGAAATTTGACTCGTTACATTAAAAATTAAGCAGTAGAATTAACAATCCTTAGAGTTTTTTCAATTGACGTAGATTTATTATCAATGATGTATGTATCTATATAAAAATATATAGCTTCTAGTTGATGTACTATGTATGTATGTCGATACTTCCAACTGCCTATCCACATATGGTTATGGTGTGAGCTAACGCAGTCTGCTTTAATTTTCAATCCTGTTTCTTTCCAATTGGTTGCCTAATTATTTAGTGAATGGAATCAACTAGTCTGTGAAATGTAGGTTCAACCTGCTTGTCGTTCTCTAATGAATTGAATTTAACGCTGGAGCTGCCTTTCGTTCTGAAATGAATTGAATTTAACGCTGGAGCGTTATTTTTCATTCGATAGATAGGAACTGTATCCACTTTAGACATGGACTTTTCGCTTGAGGATTTTGTCTTAAAAGACTCTAAGCCCTGTATCACAACTCTGCTTATGGTCGAACATTTCGCTCCATACAGAAAGAGAAACCAAATTACTGTCTTATACAGAATTTGATCCATCGAGAAAAGAGTTTCGCCCAATAGCTTGGACACTCGAAAACTAAAACGGTTTTCTCCAAAACTCCATCCAATATGTAATTTTACTCCAAGGTAGAGAAACTCATGAACTCTTTTACCACGAAATCACAGTAGTCGAACATTTTATTCCAGATGGTGGCAAATTATTGGTTTGTTTTTGAATGGCACGAGCTCGCTTCTATTCTGTGAATCAGCAATGACATTAATATAAGCTGCATGAACTAGCAACTGCATATATTTGCAATACTTATTCTTGCTCTTGGTACAACCTGCTCCAGCATGAGGTAAAGTAAATCGCATGAGCAACAGCTCAAGTGAATTATTGCCATGGAGTACAGTAAATTGTGTAATTTCAAGCTTTACGCTACTTAACTCTATTAGTTTTGCGTGAATTCCAAAATGGTCCATGGTTTTTATCATATTAATATTATATAATATTTTGTAGATCTTTTTTTTAGTAAATGAAAATAGCGAATTGCAATGTACTGGTGCACCATGAAATATCTTATTTTCCTAGGGTTTTTGGAATGCAACGGCTGATGATCTTTTTTTTTTTTAAGTAAAAATTTTTTACGGTGAAAAATTTAAAAATTTTATAGGTAGGGGGCAACAAGTTGCAGCTCGTTCCGGGTGTCGAGTGTCCACGGTACGCCACTGAGTATCGTAGGAGCAAAGAAAGTACTACCGTTTCACAATTTCCGGATACAAATTTGGTTGCGAATAGTTTCAAAACTTCAAATATGTTTTCAGACCAATACTGCCCTTAGAAGCGGAATGGACGTATCTCAAAAAAATGCATATTCGTGATTCGTATGGCATCGGATAGCTTATGAAATTGCGCATGAACTACGCCAAATGCTGATATCTTAGTACAAAGCTATACAAACTCTCCTGAGAGAGTTTCCTCTATCTCAATTTTACATGTACATATTTCAACAAATTGACATAAACAAATCATCAATTATCTCGAAACGCGTTTTTTTTTTAGATACGCCCTTTTCACTTCTGAGAGCAGAATATGCAGTTAGAATTTAAAAATAGGATTAGGAAGGATTAAACTGCTTTGACAAACTGAAAGATATAAAGAAGCAAAGCGTGAGCGTTATTTAGCGTCACTTTCGAAGAAACGGCTAATACATTAACATCACTACCAATCCATAGCTGCAAGCACTTGAAAGACATCACTATGACGTCGCTTTGCTGCTGTCTATGCCGTTGCTATTATTTGTGTATCCAGACCAAACAGCAAAATCGAGGGAATTTCTAAAACAAAGCGAAAATGTATTCCAGCACGTCAAATCAGTTTGTATACAACTGTCAAGCGGAGCGTATGTTAAATAACGTTAGTGCGTGCAGATACGAGTAACAGACGTGGCGAAAAAGCGTTAAAGCAAAAGTGCGTATACCAGCAAGCACGCAGGATGCGTATAAATGAAAAAAGTTGAAAAAAGTGCACAAAAAAATAAATGCAAGCGTTTGTTTTTAAATGAAATTTATTTAATAAATTTTTAAAAAAGTGACAGTTACAAAAATATAAATAAAATTTATTTAATATACGAGTACTGTATATAAATAACATGGGTGAAGAAGTTCCGGCGCGCGGCAGCATTTTAGGCAGTAAGTTTTTTCTTCTCTCATTTAAAGATTATAAAATCATCATAGTTTCCAAGACGGAATTTCCTTAAGTTAAGCTAATTGCTAAAGAATCAACAGACAGCTGTTAAGATTACAATTTTATTTCACCACACCTCAACGAATTGCAATCGTTACGCAGAACAAATACTTTACCATTTGACCTTAGTACATGATAAAAGGTCATTGCTATCCATAGCACACACAGTGGATGTAGTTGAGAAATTATCAGTGGTTATTTTTACCAGTGTTATTGTCCACAACAAATTTAAGATATGGTAAATTTAGGAAAATTGTTCTGATTTGAAAAATGTTCTTAATTTTTAGATCAAGGTTATTTAAAAGACATACGACACTCAAAGTACAACTGACGAAATGTATTTTTTTAGATTTGCAAATATTTTTTCTTTTTTTGGAATTTTATTATCTCAATAATATGCATGCAGAAATTAAAAGTTATTTTGAAATTCTGCTATAGCTTAAATGACCGCCATGTTATATTTTTAAGATTGTCTTCTACAATATTTCGCAAAATTAAAAAAAAAATGACCGATAATAAATATCATGCAGCAACAGCGATGTGAATAAATATTTAGTATTTGTTTTGTTTATTTTGCCGGCTTTATGTTAGATTTTTGCACAAAATGTGTTTGCGTTGAATTGATGCTTTATGAACACGTGCGTTGGATTTGTTTTGAATATAATTTGTGTTAAAAATGTTTATTTTAAAAAACTATGTCAATATTTTAATAACGTCAATTTGTTTTTTTTTCTTAACAAAAACCTAAATAAAACCCGGTTTTCGATTTAAAAAAAATTGATGAAAATCATCTGGTGTATACGGCTTAAACCTTTTTTTTCCCAAAGTTACATGATATTTTTTTAGTAACGGATGCTCCAATTTACTTTACTCAGACCAATATCTCGAGAACTAAGAAAGATAGTTGTAAATGTTTTAGGCAAAAGCTATAAAGTTTTTAGTGGTCAAATAACTGAGATAATTTTCAAGGTCAACTGTGATTTTTTATACATACACCTATGTATATAGCAATTTTTGGCCTTCTCAAGATGAAATCATTTTTCTTTAATTCAATTATGAAATTGTAAAAACTAAAATTTTTTTGGTAAAAATAATAATGTGTGAAAAACTTGACCAACGATAATGATAATGTATATGTAAAAATCATTGTTGACCTTGAAAACAACTATTATTTAATAATAAAATAATATAATAAATAAAAATAATAATGAGTGAAAAACTTGACCAACGATAATGATAATGTATATTTAAAAAATCATTGTTGAACTTGAAAACAATTATTATTTAATTCTCAGCAAATGTATTGAAAGCAGAGTTGCCAAGCTTAAAAGAAGCAATTCCCAGCATTTTCCTTGAGTTTATTTTGCCAAGTTTATAAGAAGCAATTCTTGGTCTTTCGAAATTGTGAAAACATTTAATTGGGAAAAAGTTGATGATTTTTTTTTTAGCTAACAAAAAATTTTATTTAAAAAAAAATTCATTTCATTTATATTTTATAAACTTTAATACAAAACAAAGGTAAACTTTCTTGATTAAACTTAAATAAAGGTTAACTCAAACTAAAAATAATACATAGAGGAACTTAAGTATGTAAATAAATATACATACATATGTATATGTACATATGTATATGACTATTGTACGCGATAATTTCTAATAAGCGGGTTTCTTATACGGGAGTGTACTGTACCTATTTTTTCTAAATTTTTGAAAAATTTTATTATTGTTAAAAGTTTTAAAAAAAAATTTAGAAAAAATTTTTGTACCGAACTAACATGCAATACAAAAATTTGTGTGATAACAATAAAAATTTAGCACACGTGTGGCATTGTACGGACTGTATCTCAATCTCTGCATGACTAACGAAGTTAACTTGCAGATAAAAGTTTAAGTGCTAAAAATGGGCTTTCAATAAAGATTGATGACAATAATATAGATTGTACTTAACTACCATGACTACATAATTCGATTTGTGGAGCCATAGATATTTGTTTTTTCACAAAAGTTAAAGTGCATCTTTAGACAGCTCAACTCACATACATAGTACATACATAGGTAACAGAATAATTTTTTACATTCGAAAAATACGCACGGTATTTTGAGTTATAGCCAGAATTATGGCCTCATGCGGTTTAAATGGATGTTAATCGGAAATTTTTCAGTTTTTATATTTTTATTTTTAATTATTTCATGCAGTTTTTGGTTTGTTTCGAATGTGAAAATTATGTTCGCTCTGCAGGGTTGCCAATTGACCATTATTGACGGCCAGGCCGTACATTGGCTGACAAAGCCATAGGCCGGTAAGCCGCTAATTGGAGGTAAAAGCCGTTAATGGCCATTAATTTTAAGTAACATTATTTTTATGGAGCTACAAAAAAAAACAAAAAAGGTCACACATTTTTTTCCAAAAATTTTGCCTTCCAACAATTTTTTTGTGTTTTTTTTTTGCAGGCCGTTAATTCACCATTATCAACTTGGCAACCCTGTCTCTCAGTGTATGAATTTACCGAAGAATTTTTTCTGATAAACTTTTGAAAACTGTCAAGCTGTTTTGTGTAGTACAAGCTGAACTGTGAACATTTAGTTTATTGTGATTAATTTTATTTTCCATTTTAGATTTTTCGTTTATAGGATTCAATTTATTGTTCAACTACATTCAATTTAATATACGTATTTATTACAAATAAAATAAAATAAATTTCATGAATATCGAAATAAATTTTTGATCTGTCGGTTTCCAATGGTTTTTAAAGATATTTGGTGCTACAAACGGTTGTAGCTAATACTGACCAGCTAGTGACTAATAGTTTGAGTCGGCAACGGATAGTATGTTCGTACTAGACGGTATTGGATTGCACCATATTATGAAATAGTTTCAAGTTTAGAATGATACCTAACAGATTGGATTATCCCAATAAGTTTTATACTGTATATTAGTAGAACTTTGTATATTATCAAAGTGTGTGCCATAAAAAACCGAAATCATTAGGTTTCGCTATAAAAGTGCAGCTCAAAAAGTTTTTTACATTACAATCTGTAATGTTTCGTATTTACTAATCGCAATAGAGCTGCCTGGCAGCCATATAGGAAAAATATTGTGCGAAATTCAAATCTTGCGATCTCTTTGGAGATACCCTTTCAATCAGGGGCTCTTATTAGTACACCTCTCATCTTGATAATACATTATAAGGAGATTGTATATTTTATATGTACAATACATAAATTATTATTTTGATTGGGATTTTTTATTTTTTCAGAATGCCTACCTGCACGTTATGTACTTGCCTTACTGGGATCCATAGGCATGGCTATTATATATGGCCTAAAAGTAAATTTAAGTGTAACCATGGTAGCCATGGTAAACCATACAGCTCTGGGGCACAGTACTACTGCAGTTGATGATGATTCGCAAGCTATACCTCTTGAAACCCGCTTCCTTTCGTCGGCCGCTAATGCAACTTCTTTAATAATTGGGAATACGACTGCTGCAATAATCGCTAACTTGACCGCATCTTTTACAAATATGCTCGATTCAACAACATCGACACAAAACCCACTTTCATTTCTTAATTCTACTCTTGCCACCTTAACTAGAAGTGCCAGAAGTGCAGATGAGGAGGAGTGTCAAAGTCCTGGTGGTGATTCTGGAGCTAAAGTAGAGGTAAGCTTAAATTCTAGTAAGTTGCAATATTCAGTTTTTATCAATTGAGTTATTCGTAATGGAAATATTCAATCAAATGCAATTCCTACCAAATTTATGACTCGTGTTTTAAATGAATTAAGTAAATTGATTTAAATAGTTTTGCTGGAACGCTTAGAACTTAAAGAAGTTGGCTTCAATTAGTGAGTTTTTGAAAAATGTATATGCGGGCTTGGTAAATTCTTAAATTTACGAATCATTTCAAATGATAAAATTAATTTGTTTGTATCGATTTGAGTCATTGTATCCAATTTTAAATATTGGGGAATTGTTAATTGGAAATATCGCTTTTCCATAATTTTTTTATAGATAATAAATTTAGGTTAAAAGAAATAAATTAGGCTTCAAAGCGACAAGCTTTGGAAACTATAGCGTTATGATAATTTGCCAGCACTAATAGGGCCGTATCTTTGGTTTTGCTAAAAATTAAACATTTAAACATTAGTGCTGCATTTTGTTGACTATTCATTTAGATTTTCCTCTCATTGACAAAACAACTACTTAACTAGAATTTAAATCTTACTTTTTTTCGTCTACAGGATGGACCATTTGATTGGGATGAACGACTTCAAGGTACCTTATTAAGTTGCTATTTTTGGGGATATTTCGTCTCACAGATACCTGGTGCACATGTTGCTGAGAATTTCTCCGCCAAATGGGTTATGCTTTTCTCTGTAGCTATAAACGTTGTGTGTACCCTACTAACACCGATATTAACTGAGCTTAGCTATATTGGACTCATATTTATGCGTGTTCTCGAAGGTATTGGCGGTGGTGCTACTTTTCCAGCTATGCATTGTATGATCGCTGCATGGGCGCCACCAAACGAACGATCGGTGATGTCAACAATCATCTATGTTGGTACATCATTTGGTACAGCAACGTCTATTCTGATGGCTGGTGTTTTATCCGCCAACTTCGGCTGGGAATCAGTATTTTATGTTATGGGTGGCTTAAGTTGCTTATGGATGCTGTTATGGATTATATTGATACAGGATAATCCAAATAAGCAACGCTTTATTAGCATAGAAGAACGCGAAATGATCACTTCATCGCTAGGTACCCTTCAAAAATCAGATGAACCTATGAAGGAAGAACATCCACCAGTACCGTGGCGTAGCGTTTTGACATCAATACCATTTTGGGCCATTTTAATTGCTCATTGTTGTAGTAATTGGGGCTGGTACATGTTCCTTATTGAGATTCCATTTTATATGAAACAAGTGCTACACTTCAATGTAGCTGGCAATGCTGTTGCTAGTGCCCTGCCATATTTCCCCATGTTAATTTTCAGTATTATTTTGGGTAAAACTTTGGACACGCTGAGAGCTAAACGTAAGTTGCAATTAAAGTGATCCAATCGTAAAGAATAATGCATATTGATCAATTTTATTTTTTATAGAAAAAATTACCACCACTACTGCTCGTAAAACTGCCACTACCATTGCTTGCGTGATACCTGGTATTTGTCTTTTGATCTTATGCTACATTGGCTGCGAACATACGGCTGCTGTGATTATTATGTCCATAGGTATTGTTTGCATGGGTGGTATGTTCTCTGGATTCTTATCCAATCATATCGATATTGCACCAAACTATGCTGGCACCCTGGTAGCAATAACAAATACTGCAGCTACAGTACCAGGAATAATAGTACCACTATTTGTTGGCATCATCACCCATGGAAGTGTAAGTATATATATTAATGTATGCGGTAAAAATGAAAAGCAAACATTTGTGTACGCTTGTTTAATTTAATGGAAATGAGAGTTAAGTTAAGGCTAGTTAGTGTTGCTGAAAGCTTCCCTTGTGGTGCAAGATCCGACTGTAAGATTTCGATTATCATAACTTTACTTGTTGAAAATGTTAAAAAAGAAACATAAATATTCGACAATAGTAGAAAGTCAATGGTGTCAACGATAATTTGTAGAAAAAGGTTCAAAAACCATAATTAGTTGACCAGTATGAATCTTTTTGCGTAAAAAAAGAAAAATTGTCAAGACATTGGGAGCACTTTGGTAAATAATAACAGGGAATTAGCCCAAATGGTCGATGGGTTCGATGGTAACGTTTCTCTTTAAAAGAGGTGTCAAACAAAAGATCTTGGACCCGATTCAGGGTGGCCAATTTGAAAAAAAAAGTGAATTCACAGTCTTCCCAAAATAAAATAATTTTTCCTTTAAATGGTAAAAAGTAAAAATTTTTTTGAGAAAAATGTTGAGGAACCTTTTTTCTTTTTTTTTGTCAGCAATTTTAAAAAAATTATCGTTCAAAATTTTTTTGAGTTGACTTTTTTATTTTTGCTTATTAAAAACAAATATCCAATTCCTGAATCAATAAAAAATTCGATAATGCACTAAATTTGGCATTTTTTCTCTCTCGGAATAACCTCTGGTGATGGTCAAAATGTATTTTCGACCGCAAATCTTTGACATAAAACTTATAATAGTTACGTCCCTGGTAATACTCGTCAGTAGCGTATCTAGGGTGGTGCCGAGGGTGCGGCCGCACCGGGCGCAAGGCTTGAGGAGGCGGCAAAATGGTCATGAAATGTATCTCAATTTGCTAGGGTTTTTGAAAGTCAAAAAGGAGGAGGTTTTTTTTTAGTGAATGCAATTAAATCATTGTAGTAAATGTGAATGTGTATGTGGAAATTTGCTAGAGTATTTAAATGTGAAAAGTGAGGACTTTTTTTTTGCTTCTCGAAAAATTTTTTTTGGTACTTAGGGGGCGGCATTCGAAGTGTTCGCACCAGGGGCCGAAAGTGCACTGTACGCCTCTGGTACTCGTATAAAAGTTAAGGGGCTGTTTATGTATTACGTACCGCTGTTTTTTGACCCCCTTCCCGCAGTGTTAAAACCTGTCGCATATCTTAAATTGAGTATTAATTTGTGTTAAATGTATTGGATATTTGTTTCAAAAGTTATATTTTTTTTTTTCAACAGCAAAACATTGGAGCTTGGCGTATAATATTCTTCGTAACCATCGTATTATTCACCATTGAATTTTTCATATTTGTAATCTTTGGTTCCGGTGAAGAGCAGTCTTGGAATAAATCCGTCAATAAAAACCAACAACCTAGTACTGAAGCAACACCATTGAAAGTACGTTAATTAATATACTTAGTTGTAAACAATGTAATGGCACAGAGGACTCATTATATTTACATATGTGAATTTTTCAAGAAAACGACTATCTATCTGATGAATGAATTACTTAATACGTTGAGAGCTATAATTGTACAATTTTAACTTGTTACTTACTGTTTGCATCTTCTTGCTTATACCTCTAGAAAAACTTACAATGTACTTTAATGTGTTACATTTTAAAAATTTTACATTTTTATATTAATTTTATTTATACACATTAGAAAAACTTACATCATTATTTTTTTACTGGAGAAAATATTTTTATCTAAGCTTCGACATTCATATGTAGATATATCCTTTAATTCTACAAAAACTTGAGCTTTTAAAAGAAATATTTTAAATAAATATAATTGTAATAATAAGGTAAAAACAGTCTGTAATCTTTTTATTTTACAATCATTGTAGTTTCCATTATAAAGGATATAAACGTCAGGTAAAGTCGATCTTCAATGTTTCTCTAAATCAAAGAATTGCTGTTACAGAAGATAAACACTAAAATTTTTTAATCTTAGACTGAGTGTAAGGTAATGTTTTCAAAACCTCTAAGTTAAATTTATCACATTTTCATTTGAAAGCTTGGCAAGAAAACTGTCAAAATGCCTTACATACAAGATTCCAAGTAGGAATTTCAAACAGGCAAGCCCTATCATATTCAGCTCCAGATCAGGCTTGGAATGGTGGACCCTATTACGGGCAGCCATGTGTGAATCTTATCAGCATCTAAAAGGTAGAAATGCTTTAAGGAATTCCGGATTATGTATGAAATAGAGTAGCCATATTGCAGCCCTATCAGGGTAAGCCATATAAGATTTTGTTCAGCCCTGATCAGTCTTGCCAAATCATTAATGGACCTGAAAGATTCTGGTAAGGACTCATTAATCCCTTTTAAGATAAGCGCTTTAAAAAACAATTCTGGCTAGTCAGATCAGATGAAGATGGGGTTGAATCTATTTTCGTCTGAGTCCAGTTACATATTGATATAGGATAAATTATTGTATGAAAGTTCATTTAATTTAAAAAAAAGATGTGTCGCATTCACTTGGGTTTGAACCTGGGTATTCCCTGTTAACACAATTGCAATATGCTCAGTTATTGTTATTTTTTTCGCTGGCTAAAACGATATTATATGAATTATCAATTGGCTACTATATAAAATTAAATTATTTCTAATTAATTAAATTTTTCATTTTAGCAGAAAAGTAATTAAGTTTAAGGCTCTCGAAAAAATAATGAGAGTTGTTCAGCAGGGCGACCTAGGTTCACTTCTTGTCAATGAAAAATAAAAAAAATTACGTTCTTTTTTTAAGAAATAAATTAACAATAAGTTCCAATTGATAAGCAGCATTAGATAAGATAGGTATGGCAAAAAAAACACAAAAACTTGCTTTACGTTAACCGCATCAGACATTTCATATCAGGTTTGCCTGGTTCGGCCCCAAGTCTGTGCCTGATTCGCTTCGATGAAAATGCGGGTAAAAATTTGTACTAGGTCTGATCAGTGTTGCATCAGGCACAGGTCTTTTCACTTCGTTGAGAACAGGGTTGCCAAGTGGCCGCTTTTGATGCAGCCAGGCCGTAGGCCGCGTAGGAATTCGAAAATTTCACAAAAGTCGTTAATTAGAGGTAGAAGCCGTTAATTAGAGACAAAAGCCGTTAATTGGAGGTAAGAGCTATGAATTGGAGGTAAAATCTGTAAATTGAAACATATTGGAAAGTGAACACTGATGGCATTAAAATTTACTAAAACTTTCTTAAATTTATTAAAAAAAAATAATTGTTAGAAATTGTACCTACAAATAAACAAGAGAACAATGATAACTGATAAATTTTCGACTAAGCATTGTGAGTCAAGGTCTCATAATACATAGAACGGTATCAGTAATGTTTTTATAATATCTAGGTAAATATACGGTTTGTATCAGAATGATTTTCATACCCTAAGTGCTCGATTGGATCTTCTAGTGGTCCATTTAAAAAATTCCTAAAAGTCGCTTTCATTAATAACGAGTTTAAGTATTTACATATATCAATAAAAAAATATAATTTTAATAAATTAAAGAAAAATAAAACCGAAATCACTCACCGATTGCGGCCTTGCGACTTGCACAATTGAAAGACCGCTAAAACTGAATTTGCAAAACATTTTGGAAGCACTGATGTATAGCTTTGAATGGAACCATTACGGATGCCACACTTATGCAGCAACTGCAATGCATTTTAGCAACAACCAATACACTCACACACTAAGGATTTTTGATACATTTATTTCTATACGTATAAAACAATCATTCGAAGAATTTCGAAAGAATTTAATTTAATTTATACATTTGTTGCATTTTTTGTGAGCAAATGAAAAGATTTTTAATAAAAACACTTTTAAATTAACAACAAAAACAACTAAACACTACACTACACTCTCACTGGCTGCTCTGCTGACGGCACCGTTTTATATGCGATTTTTTATTTTCACACAAATTTATTAAAACATTTAATGGCTTTATAGCTCACAACTTGTAAATAAACAAATAACACTACATTTCATTATTATATTTTTAATATTTACTGCAAAATATGCAAAATTTAACGGAGGAAATAAATCACGCGTACTTCGTTATTCTTTTTGTATTAATAACTAACAGAGATGGTCATTTGGGTTTTGTGGAAATGTAATGAATCGAGAATTGGAATGTACTTTTTTAAGGCCGAAAGTACTTTTTATTGTCATGGACACCAAAATCTTTAAAAATTTACAAATATTTTGGAATAATTTACTAAAAAAAACTAAAAGTCATTCGATTTTATTTACGTTTTTTATTTTATATTTTTACACAACGCAAATGTACTTAAAAAGTACAAATGTACTGAAAATGCCATTACTGTAGTGAAATAAAGTAAATGTTTGACATTAGAAAAATATCTAGCTATGTACTTTGAGAATTTTAATAACGACCGGCGCAAAGCAACATTATTTATCAAAAAGGTTGAAATTCTAACATGTAACATGAAGTTTGTTGTATTTATAAAGGCGGGAACAGGTTTGGAAAAGGTTTACTTTAGCTTTGGAGCTCCTCCTCTATTATAATCTTATTTGTTTGTTAAGGGCTCTGGAGAACACTGTAAAAGCGTCATCAAAAGTTGGAGACGCACATAGCTTCAGAGAAACAACAGTTGGAAGTCGCCGAGTGGAAAACCGTAATTTTTTTTTAAATATACTGGTATATTACTAAAGTAGTAGTTACGCAGAATATATATAACAGTATGATTATGAGTAACTTCAATTCCAAAAATATATTTCAAACAGCTAGGATACTGGTTTAAGCTCACCTAACCCCAAGGAGTAAAGGCATCTCTTTATATACTTTCAATTGGTATGTTCCTTATCAAGAATATAAATACCTATATGTTGGGCGTGAAAACGCCTCCTTCATATTTTTTTTTTGTTGAAAATCTCTTACATCCTATAGAATATTTATGGCATCGCTGACTAGAAAATATTTCTAGATCAGCATGCTGATCTCTACACCGTACTAAAATTTCCAAAAAAAAATCAGTTAGTGTCCTTTAAATTAATCTATTTTACTCAATTTTTTAACCCATAAAGTAATTATCAAATTCCAAAATATGGATGTCATCAACACTAACAGTAGGTACCAACATTTTTATTTTTGTCAGTGGTTCCATTTTTCTAAAAACTATATCAGCGAAACTAAGCCTTACCCATAATTTTTTAGTGCCATTTAAATACTTTTACAGAAACCCTAATCTCTTAAACAGAAAACCGAAATTGTGCATCACTATTTAAATCAGAAACAAAATTATCGATAATTTTATCCAGCTCTATTAGTTTATCAGCAAACGTCAGAAACAGCCGTGAAAAATCGCTGGGCGTAATTTTTGAGAAATCTTTTTTGCAACAAAATCCGAATATTTAGCTTATATCAATTTTAAAGTACATATAAAATGCTTGTACTCGTGCTGGGTGATCTTCACATTCCACATCGCTGTAGCAGTTTGCCAGCAAAATTCAAGAAGCTCTTGGTGCCAGGACGTATTCATCACATTCTGTGCACTGGGAATCTTTGCACCAAAGAATCCTACGACTATCTTAAAACGCTTGCCAATGATGTGCACATAGTTCGTGGCGATTTCGATGAGAATCTCACTTATCCCGAACAGAAGGTTGTTACAGTTGGCCAATTTCGTATTGGTTTATCTCATGGTCATCAAGTGGTGCCGCGTGGAGATCCCGAAGCTTTAGCGCTTATACAACGTCAACTGGATGTCGATATTTTGATCTCTGGTCATACATACAAATTTGAAGCCTACGAACATGGCAACAAATTCTATATTAACCCCGGCTCGGCAACGGGTGCTTTCAATCCACTTGACACAAATGTTATTCCATCATTTGTGCTAATGGACATACAAAGTACTACAGTTGTTACTTATGTTTATCAATTAATTGGTGATGAGGTTAAAGTTGAAAGAATAGAATATAAGAAAATATAAGTTGACTATTTTGAGTAACTAATGAAAAAGCTGTAGGGGAACGCAAGTATTCCCGTAAGATACGATGCTTTGGAAAAAATTAATATTATTCTTTTTCTCATTTTTTATCAGTTCATAAACAATAGTAGTCCCTTTAATATACCTTCAGCAATAGCAAAAACAATAATATACAAATTTTGTGGAGCAGTATTTTAAGCATCGTAACATATTACTCAGAGCTTTGATAACCACCAGCAAGTTTTTTATTTTGGATTAGTGTACCCTCAATATAAAAAATGAGAATCAAATATTTTATTGAAACTTTCCAAAGCACCATAAGTAAAATAAGAAAAAATTTGAAAATAGACACTGCAAACTTGCAATTTCTACAATATGTAACTAAAAAACTTAAATAAATATATTTTTACCTATATTGCATACCTATTTCTTTTATGATTTAAAATTCGTTCCAAATGTTATTTTTTTGCTTTTGCAAAACTTACAATTTTTCATTTGCTTTTATTTTAATGTTAAATCTTATGTTGACCTGTAAAAATTAAATTTTGTAAATTTTTTTAATAAAATCTTCAAATGCATCAAATTATTATGGAACAAAATATGAAATGAAATTATTTAAATGATTAGGTGGCCGATGCTATATATTGATGAGACCTTGCAGTCGCAAAAATAATATTTAATCCCATGCAAACATCAATTCTCCAGTGAGATTTCATTCAGATGTAAGTGATTTAACGTTAGTGAAACCATCCGGCAAATGGATTTTAGTGATTACAAAGTCTCATAAATTTATCCTATCTGTTCAGAGACAACTTCGTTTTTGAGGCATCAATTTAAAGTAAGAGACTAATTTAATAATTAAAAGAACAGAACTACATTTTGGAAAATTCCCAATTTCCCCTTAAAACCCCATCCGCGGAAACATCAATCCCCCATTTAAAGTTTTACTTAAAAAAATGTGTGTTTCGACAGTTGGTTATATTTTGTATTTGGCCTCATTTATCCCGAAACAAAAACGGTTGTCATCACAAAAAATAGCAGTAAAACTGAAAATTCAGTTCAATTCATAAAATTTTTTTTTTTTTTTTTCTGCTATAAATGTTCTTATAAAAGGTGCCAATGTAAGTTTTTCTGAGTATCATCGACTAGTAGGTCGACCATCTCCATAAATTCGCGCATATCCTGATTTATTTATGTATTTATGAAACCTTCTTGTTAAGTAATTTCTCTTTTCTAATTACTCAACAGTAAGATACAATTTTAAAAATTCCGGAGATAAAATTTTAAATTTCGCTAAAAGCGAACAAGAACCAGAAGCAAGATGCTACATAGACATACGTGTAACGAGTTTAGTCATTCGTTATACTTAACCTTCATCGGCTACAGCACCACGGTCAATAGATTCAACTGCAATTTTATTTAGGATTAATTGAACAAACAAGGCGCAGCACTCAAAATTATTAATCTAATCAGGACTCATATATAGAGGTACAAAACAGTAGATTTTCAGGTCCTTATGACTCTTTCATTTGTGTGTCAAGGTTGCCTACTGCTGTCACAAATCTTGTTTCGGATAGTACTGGACGATATCTTTAGCAGAGCTCTAGCCCATACTTAAAGCATTAGGCAAATTTATTTTGTATGCACCTGCATATTTCCAGAACACTTGCTAGAGCTTTAATTTTTGTTTGCAAATCTGACGACTGGACAAAGTCAAGTTTTGCTAGTAATTTTGTTGGCGATTCCCGCTTGCTTGCAAACTAAATATGAACATACATAATAGAGGTATGAGCGTGGCATCCATCAATTGAGCATCAGGTACATCTGCCTCGTCACAACGTATTCTGACATGTAACAAAATTTTTCGACCTAAAGTATATTTTGAAAACATGTCTATCCGACCAATTAGTACCAGCAGTAGTATAATTATAGGTGAATCAACTTAGCACTAGAACTTAGCTTAATTGGGCAGCGTTAAACAGCGAAAAAAATATTTGATAATCTTTCTTCGTTCCTATTAACAACGAGCTCGAAATATTTGAGTTGAATTCAAATTCCAATTCATTGGAATGGAAATAACATTTTTAAGTAAATTTTTTATACAATTCCTGGAATCAAAACCCAGAATCGATTCCAAGGAATTGGAATTTGGAACTAACTTGAATTAGTTTTAATTGCTCTGTGTTATCAACAACACTATTGTGCTCTGTTTAAATTCTTTGTTATCAGTTTCCTGAGAATGTATTGTATAACAACACGAAATATTGAAAATACGAGTATAATTCCAGTCAAAAACAAATTTATTGATAGTATAAAGGTTGTAAAAACAACATTAATTCTTTGAGAGAAATGTAGAAATAAAGCATTCATAATAGGTACAAATATCAATTGATTTTTATTTTTTAATAAATTTTCCTTTAATTTTCCAAATTTATATACTTTTTTTTTCATTAAATTATTGAAACAGTTTTTATATATTATGATACTTAGAGTTTTAGTTGTGAATTATTTTAAACATATTTTATAGAAAAAAAAAAATCTGCAAATAAATAGAATACTTAATTTGTAAAAAACTTCGATTTATCAAAAAACATTTTAATTTAAAAAGTGTACGCATACATGTGATTTATATTAGTATGTTTTTCATTTAACAAGATGCACGGCGAATTGAATAAAACAATTAAATTTTTTTATTTATAATTTATATTAATACATAACTTTTTGATACATAACTGATTCTATCGTTGGCTTTTTGTGCTAAAATACTTTAGGCCAACAGATTTACAAAATAAAAATTAGTTTTCTTTATTAAGTTGCGTTAATTACAAACTCTTCGAACTTCGAATGTAAATTCTTGGATTTAAGTGATCGTGTCGTAGCTTGATAATTTTAAAGATAAGTAAAGATATAAATTGTTATACATATTTCGTTTAATTATATGGTGATATCGCATTGTTGGCATTCTATCGCATGATGTGTTTTATTGGTGTTGGTATTGTTGTAGTTGTATTTTACGTATTTTGCGATAAACTTTTGTAGGCGTGTCGCGTATTGTAAAATCGACGTATTTAACCAAGGCTGTCAACACAAACAGTCTTAAGTGTTTTGCCTGAAATTGTAGTCTTAAATTGTTCTGGCAAAGCTAGTTCAGTCTGTTAGAAAAAAAAAAGTTTAAATTTATATATTTATTTTATATGTTAACTATTAACTTACATAATCGCCGCTTGTTTCAGGAAGCATTACATTCATTTCGGAAGACTTTGAGCTCACGATTACAACACCCAATGACTCCTTAGATAAATACATTTGGCAGCCATCAGTATTATCAATTGACACAGTTGGCACAAAGCCTAAAACCTATAGAGAAGAACAGAAGTTAAGAAGGTGGAATATGAGTAGGGTTCTTAAGAGTTATTCGCATATTTTATACGTATTTGTAACGAAATGTGACAACAAAAAAAAAATTATTCAAATATACTTAAAAAAATAGCTCTTAAATTGAACTACAAAACTTTTTAAGCTTTTTTTTAATTTTTCGGATAATACTTTGGTTGATCTGTGGGAAATTTTTCTTAAGGCAATAACGCCCGAAACCTTGCAAGAAAAATTTCGCGTGGTTTAATCTTAATTTCCTTTTGTTTTTAGATGATTATTAATAACCATTTCATTAATGTCTACGTTTTGTGAACGTATTTTTCTGTTTCTTATTTGATTTTATTTATATTTCTAGCAAATTTAATTAAGTTCGCAAAGTGTTTTAGTGGATCATAATCACTTGATATCATTGTTGAATTTCTTCAGTTGCAATAAAATATTCACTGGTTTTTAGAAAATTTCGAAATTTCAAGAATATTTCTTTATCATTTCCTTAAATTCTTCAATGATTTTTATGTCATTTTCTTTTTCTCGTAAAGAAGTCCAAGATAATTTTAACTCACCTGCATTTGCACGCTCTGGCAGTTTACAAACTCAATCGATGCCACAACCGAATCGAAGAGAAGTGAGCATTTTTTGCATGAGTCCAATACTACATTATTCACTTTACCCTTGACAGTAAGTGTAGAGCCTTCACATTTAAACATGTAGACAACATTGTTCATTTCAGCATTATCAACAAGTAGCCCTGTGTTGTTTTTTTGATATTCCTGATCAAACAATAAAAAAAGTTTATTATTTACTGAAAAAAATATATATATTTGCATAACATACAATACTCCATTTCTTGCCATCACGTAAGAATACTGGTTCCTTAACAGCCAATGGCTTTGGAGCAATGCCACCAACAGCGCCGGATTGTGTAGGAGCCTTGAACGGTGCTGGACCAGTACGTAATGTAAGATTCTTATGTGTTTGCATATCAGCAGTGACACGTTTTAAGTCTGTTAAAAACAAACAAAAAAATCAGTGGTAAAACTCATTTCATATTTCAGAGTGGTGCAAAACTTACTTTTAGTGATAGCCTCTCCTTGATTGATTTCCGCAAACAATGCGTTGCGTTCATCTGGACCACCATCTAAAGACATGGCGGCTAAGTCAAATGCTGGTGGTGGTGGACATGATCCAATTGGGGGTGGTGGTGGTGGTGCAGCACCAGTGGGGAAACTGCCTTTGCCTGACCATACCAAGCCAGTGGTATGGTGCTGCTTAATATATTGCTGTAATTCAGTCAATGTTTGAACCCAAGCACGTGCCCACTCAACATGGGTGACATTCTTTTCCTTCCATTCTTTAAGTACACGATTTGTATAGAATTGACCAGCATCATTCATTTCCTTAACATGTGGTCCTGGAGTTTTTGCCTAAATATAAAAAAAAAATATTTGATAAACAAATTAACTAGTTTTGGAATATTGGCTTAAAATTTGTGATATTTAGATTACACTAATTCCAGCTGAATTTACACATAGAATTACATTTTGGTAGAAATAAAAGAATAAAATTGTAATATTTCGCTCAAAACTCTTTCAATGTTTTTTATGTTAAAAACCAAAACGTTAAACAAACCATATAACAAACAACTTATTTTCTTTGAAATATAATTTAACTGCTTTATGATAAACAAAAACTCTGTGATTAAACACGGCCCTCCATAGCCTACATTAATAGAAGGGATTAATAGCAAAATTCCTTCTCTAAACCAACTTAGTTCATTAATTTTATTGAAAAGTAATTACCTTTCCATCGCGCTCGCAGTTAGGAACTTAACAAAAAAATTGTGTTTTCAAAGATTTCAATTTAAACCGAATTCTTAAAATTTATTAGAATTAAAGTTTCATATTTCGGTAAGCTACGCAGGTAATGTTTTTGCTCAAATTGAATTTTCAAGCAATTCGAAATACTTGTCGAATTAGAAGTACGTGAATTCAGCTGTAATGACTGATGTGTAAAAAGTGAGATAAATTTTGAGATGACCGACGCCACTCAACTGATTTTTAAAAATTAGGTTCCATTTGAAATATAATTTAAAAGCTATCAAACTGAAAGGGTTCGTTATTTTTTGAGCTATAAAGAAATTTCTAAGCTAACGTAACAAAATAATAAAAATTTCTTTTGCTAAAATTCTGGCTTACATATTAAAACGGACTGCGCAATCTGATTAAGATGAAGCTCCTATATGTTAAAGTCAGTAAATCATAAGCTAAGTAAGTCGCTACTTTTCCCAACATATAACTTTTGACTCAAAATTTGTACTGGCTACTTTAAATATATTAAGACTTTCTAGGCGTGTGCATGGAAATTGGAAGAGGGTATATTTTTTTATGTCAGCCTAATATAACATGCTTATCGCACAATACTGTGGACAAAATGCATTTTATGTATCGAATAAGTTCTGGTTTTAATAATATGCTATAGACCTACTAAATCACAAAAAAACAACTTAATTTTTGTCTAAGATAGCTATTCCTCATTCCGAGCAAATGACATATGACGCCAAACCAAGTGAACCATTTTATTAGCTAGAGAAAAAACGCACCAAGAAGTTCCAAAAACCAAAAACGAACTTTCATTTTGCTTTATTTATTTAATTTTGTATGTATATTGACTACAAGAAAATAATCAGGGACCTGCGAACATTGATTTTATTATTGCTGCCGATTACAGCGAAATAACCGATTACGCACGAAGAGTTATAGTTTCGCATTCATACAAAATTAAATAAACAAAGCAGAATGAAAGTTCGTTTTTGGTCTTTGGAATTTCTTGGTGCGTTTTCCGCTAGCTAATAAAATGGGTCACTTTTGTTCTGAGCGCGTCATATGTACTTATGTATGTGAGCACACAACTCAGAAGGTTTTTTTTTGTTTATCATTTTTTTCGCGAAATACTTCTGCTTTCATAACTAGCTCAGGTGGCTTATGCACCAAAAATCTAACTTTGAAGAAACAATTTTAACTTACCACACAGACCCAACCTAAAGCTGGAATACTTTCGCTTATAGCAGACAAATGATTGAAAAACGGTGATGCACGATTCTTTTCACGATAATCTTGTATAGCGCTTATTTGCGTCGAAGTTGGTTTCAACAAATTCATTTGCTTATCTTGACTGGGTTGCGAACATTGCGTAGCTAATGTTACATATTGTAATTGAGCACTAAAATAAATTAAAGTTTAATATTAAATTGGACACTTAATGCAGTAGAGAAAAAATAGTGTTTTTTCTTATCAATGTACTTACTCAAAAGCTGACTTTACTAAGTTTGCATGCTTAGCAACATCGCCACCAATTTTTGCCGACAGCGACAAATACTGGCTCAAGGGCCCATTGACAATATCTTGATACCCTGATACGCTCATATCGAATTCTTGAGGTGGTGGTGGTGGTGGTAGTTCTGTTTGATAGTCTTCTAAGACTGTTGGTATATTCTCTAAACTACCGTCTGATTGTTGCAATAATTGTTTCTGCTGTTGACTGCTCTGGCTGGCGTTGCTGCTACGTTGACTATTGCTGTAGCTATCGTTAAGTTTATTCAATGTCGACTCAATGCGTTCGATGCGTTGATTGAGATGACTCGTTTGTTGTGTTAATTGTTCCGATATCGATGTTTCTATTGGTAAAGGTGGAAGATCTGTTGTTTCTAAATCGAAGCTTTCACGTTTCTTTACCAATACACTATCAAAGGTACGATTCGCAATTTCAAGCTCACGCGCTGATATTGATCGTTCCAAACGTTCAACAAGCCTCTCCAAACGATTGACTAAATGTTCAAGATTTTCCGCAACTGAAGGTTTCAGATCAGGATCACAATCTATAATAAGTTAAGAAATATATTAATATATTGTTTTTGTATTGCAAGTTCGGTGTTGATGATATGCACTTTGTGTAGCCTTGTAAGATAAATTTGTTTAATATTGGAAAATTCACAATATGCATAAATCTTTTTAAACTGTAGCCATTTATAAATTTGTATGAAAGTAACATTTTAGAACAGCCAAAAAAAATAGAAAATATTATCTCATATACATAGGTACACTTTTGAGATCTATGTATGTACTATGTAACAATACTTGGTTCTCCGAAAAATCCCATGAAAAATATTAATTATCTTAGCCAACATTCTTCAAGCGTTGACCGAGTTTTTACAGTGCGAGTTGTGCAAAAAAAAAAGTAATCGAAAATTATATCAAAAGAATATGAAGTTTCTAAAAAAAGTTTTCAAAACAAAAAAGGTTTTACTGAACTTTTCATTTATATTCTTCATTGTGATGCATTTGAAGCCAAAACCTAGTTTTACGTGACGTATGAGTAATATTTAGTAATATGTAGTAATATTTTGATATGCATACAAATTAATTTATTGAGAAAGTGACTCCGATGCAACATTTGGCTTAAATTTCATAGCTATTTCGTTAAATTTTGTGAGCACTATAATTCGGTGTATGTCTCATTGATGGCCATTTCAAAGTACAACATCAGCTTTTGTACAAATATGACATTGGCTCTTGAGTTTCTTATTTTTTTGTTTTTCTGAGTAAAAACAATGCGGATAAAAACTAACTAAAATAATAACTATAAACTTTACATCACTCCTACTAATTTGTATAGATTTTTTTATAGTATAATGCAATTAAGAACGTGACTGATTCATTGTCATGTTATATACAATACTATACATATGTATACGAGTATGTGAGTAAACAAAAAAAATAAAATGTAATGACAAACAGTAAGAATTCATTGATATAACAACAATATACTGCTGATGACACATGCTTAACTTGATATTTGTTATTACATGGTGTTGATTTAAGTTTATGTCAAATGAAAGCAACAAAAAAATTTTACTGAAGTTGAGGTTTAAAACTTTGCAGTAGGAGTAATCTTAATAAATCACAGCCACACATAATTTACAAAAAAAAAAAACATAATTTCTTTGCACTCAATTTATGTTGCTTAAATGAATTTTCACACTTTCAGTAACAAACACCAAGCGACTTTTTTTTTACCTGGATTATTGCAAGTTTTTGTTTCGTTAATTATAAGCGTACGCCCACTACAGGAACTGAGTAATTGACCCATTAATTGTGCACAAAACTCCGAGAGAAAATCTCATATAAATTGGATTTTTTTTTGCTCCAATTTACGAGTATTTTTCACGCATACATTGTGTACTATTATGTATGTATATTTAAAAATAGCTTGAACAATTTTTATGTTACATTTAGATGAGCACGGCGGCGCTTAGCAAATAAACTTTGCGAATTAATAAAAATATATCTTTTCGGTTTTTCTATATTATTTGAAAATTAAACAGGTACAACTGTTCGCGCACGTACAAAAAAAATAGCAACGAGTATTACAAAGTGATGACACAAAAACACTGAGCCGCTCACTTGCTATTCATACTAAATCTTTAGTTAATTTCAAAATTCGAATGAAAATAAATAAATAAATGAGGAGAAAAAAACGTCGTCGCATTTGGCTTGTGGGAATTTCTAGCCCAATGTGCCGCGCGCGTTATTGTTGTATTTGAACTCAATGTCATAACAGAGAATGCAATAAAGAATACAAAAAAATAAATGTGAGCAGTATAAGCAACACATAAATAACCGAAAAACTAAAATCTATATAGATTAAAGTATATAATGCGATAGATAAGATAAAGTTATAATTAATAATTTTTTATATTTGTCATAAGAATTTCATTGCTGAAGTAAACTTAAGTTTGAATAGAAAATTCTTTAATGTGATACAACTAAGAAGTTACGAGTTTATAGGTAATTTTATATTCTCTTTGAAAAACTTTTCAAATTGAACTATATGTATTAATAAAATCTAAAAGTATTTGTGCTCTAAAAGTATGCAATGTTCTTAAGTAAACTTATTGCTTAGTAAAGGAATTTGTAAATGAAAGTGCTTTTCATTTGATTTGTGTCTCTTTTATATAAAGTTACTTATTTCCTTTCTGTTAATAATGCGTCATCTTATTGAAGAAGTTTATTTTTACGGTGTATGCAAAAACAATGCACGCGTATTTAAAAAAATTGCAAAACAATTTAATTGGAGTGTCATTCCACTGAAATTTAAAAACTGAAAAGAGCATGCTACTTACGATTACATACTTTTAATGCAACAATAGTAATGAGTCAACTTGATATTTTGAAAGATCGAAATTTTCTTTATTTAAGAATGCGTCATTGTTATATTTATATAAAAAACACTTTGAACTGACTGATAATAAGTAGTACCAAAATATATCGGTCATTCTTTTACAAACCGAATGAATTTTGACAAAAATTGATCGACACATTTTTGATTTGGCTAAAATTTTTTTTATGAGTTCTGTATCGAAAAAGAAGAGATACATACGTGTTCGAGGATTTTTTTGAAAAAAAAATTTATTTTCAAAATAGAGCGAATTTAAATTTTAAAAATTTCGTGATTTTTGGTTTGAAGGAAGACTTTCAAAAATTTATAACTCCTAGAAAGTTAAAATTACTTTCATTTTAAAGCTAAGAAGAAAACTTTGAACTTTAATAAAAAAAATTATTTCTTAAAAAATTATTAACAAATTAATATTGCTATAAACAATTTAACCCTGCATCAAATTTTTAATGTCACCATCGTATTCTACGTCAAATTTAATATCGAAAACGTTTTTTTTTAATGGGGATACTATGGAGCAAGAAAATGAGGCGTACAATAGAATCCGCGCGCCGATAAGACGTGCACTACATAAATTAATTTATTTATTTCTTATAGTAATAATAGTTTCCTCATTAAAGAAAAAACCTTTTCGATAGGAAATTTGACGTAGAATACGATGGTGACATTGAAAATTTGATACAGGGTGGACGCAGTTGTTAAAAATTGATTTAATCATTTAAATTGTTTATAACAATATTATTTTGTTAATAATTTTTTAAGAAATAATTTTGTTATTAAAAATAAAATCCTCGAACACGTATCTCTTCTTTTTCGATACAGAACACATTAAAAAATTTCAGCCAAATAAAAATACTTCGTCAGAAAAGTGTTCGGTTTGTAAAAGAACGTCCTATATACTAAATATTTTCGAACTACACGAGAATGTGTTAGGAGTTAATTATTTTTTTAATAAGAGCAGCCTTCTGAAATATTCTTGGTTGAAAGTGAAAAGAACGCTATTTAGAGGTAGAAATAATTTTTATCTTAAAAATAGTATCTAATGTCCATTTCAATAGGATGCTTGCATTACGAGACATCGAACATTAAAGTTAAGCAGTTTTTGTAGTTCATAATATTGAGCTGCTTAAACCGAATCTGATGCTAAAATTTTCCATCACGTCTGAATTTTGAGATATTTAACTCATAAGTATTCTATTCATTTCAGCTTGAATAAATCACATACAAGAATTTCTTTGCTTACGATTTCGTAAACAATAATTTTTGCGAAAGAAATGCCAACGAAACAATGGCTAACGACTCGCGAGAAAGATAACAAAACGAACTAATGTTTGTTTTTAATTTTGCACCACTAAAGAATTACACAGGTCGACAAAGTTTCCCTAAGCATCAGAGCCAGAAACAAGACTATACTTTTCCGAAGATTTTTGACGCGCTGAATCCGAATTCGACTCATCAGCAGCTCTGGTTTTTGATATATCCTAACATAAAAGTGCAAAAAGCGCGGTTTTTTTTGTCATATTGGGGATTATATTTCAATGTAGGATGAAATTTTTGGACGGATCATCCGAGAGTAACTCTCATTGGCTTCAAAACCCATGTGGACTCGTCTTTAAATTTATGATTTTGTCGAACTTTTGCACCATATCAGTGAAGCAAAACAAAAACTCGCGATATATTGAAAAATATTTTTTACTTTTATTTTTACGTTTATTCCAATACAACAGATGTCAAAAAGCAAAAAGCGAGTTTCAAAAATGTCGGCAAATCATAAATTTCTACAAGCGATATTTCAAAGTGAAAAAAATATTTTGAGACGAATCCAAATAGGCTTTGAAGGCAATAAGTGGTAGTTTCAGATGTCCCGTCGACTTATGCCGAAAATAGTCATCCTACAATGAAACATAAAAATTATCGGAAAAGTAGTAAATTTTGTCGGCCTGTGTAATCTTTAACGGGGGAAAAACAGCTCGTCAATGTGCTCGATACTAATATCAACGAAAGAAACCTCTTGTGGCATAGAGACTGCAACGGGAAACTGAAACAGCGAATTCCAGTTTTTAAACAAAGTCCACTACTATTTCTAGTTAACATAGGTTTCACATAAAGTGGAACCTCTTTAAGTCGAAAACCTCCCAAACTCGAAAAATGTTGTTTCCTTCCCTTTAAGCCCCAAAACCTCCATTGCTCGAGATCTGACCTCTCTATTGGTCCTACTGCAATACACACCAATTAACACCAAAAAATGATTGCTGTGAAAGTCGAAGTCGAAAACTTTATAACTCGAATTTTTTGGCGTCTCCTTCAAGTTCGACGTACAGAGGTTCTACTGTATTTTCTATAACGCCAAGTTTCTCGAACATATGTTTTTCTATATTAATGCTGAATTCAAATTTATCGTCATTTTTGAGTTTTTATCGAACGGCTCGTATATGACTCCCTTTATTGTTGGAGGAAAAGTAATTTTTTACATACAAAACTCTCACACACAGACACACTTTAACAAATACAAGTTTTTCAATTTATAAATCGTTTGCAAAATTGTTATTGGATATTTTCAGTTTTGAAAACAATTAAACTAAAATTATTTTAAAAACCTCGAAATTCTTTGCTGAATAAATTCTGCGATAAGTAAAAATAAGTAATCAAATGTGTAAAATTTCATAAAATTCAACAGTTGGTGCTATTTTTATTGGCAAAACTTAAATAACAATCACAAAGAAACACATATAAAATAAACATTGCATGGAATATATCTTTAGAATTTATAAAAATAATAAGTAGAAAGAATTTAATAAAACAAATGTAAATTCATAAAATGAAGAAAGCTAATTTCTGGCTTTCGAAAACAATATTAGCTCATAAAGCACAATAAGAGAAAACCGAAAAAAATTTGAACATAAAAATTTCTCAAGAAAATTAAGAAACAATAGAAGTCCATTTTCATTGGTACAAATGAAAATATTCAAAAAGCACGAACGAGTTGAGTCAGTTCTATTTGAAATTAAAATAAAAATTAAATTGGTGAACATACGTATAAAAATATTTCACCTTCGTCATCACCGGTCCTATTTGATGCTGCTGCTGCTGATGCTGCTGCTGTCGTCATCGCACTACTGTAGGTGTACACTTCTGGACCAAGTGTATCAAAACGTACGCTATGCTCTACAGCTGCATGAGCTGCCCTTAGTAATTCTGAATATAAACGATGACGCTTCATTTCAAGTTCATCGCGTCCAACAGGTGTAACAGGTGGTTCAACACAACCGCTATAGTTGGTTGACGAATGAGATGTATTTTTATTTTTGATATTTAAAATCGGTAAGAATAGGACAAACTCAACGATAAAGTTAAATGAAAAATTTTCCATCTTAATGTATTGCGATTCGGTTTAGTTTTATGTATAAATTTTAGTAGTAAATTTTACGACGAACCCGAATGTATCGTAAGACATAAAGATAGAATGTAAAAATGGCCGTTGCAATAATCATTTCACACAATTAGGCGGAAAATTAGCTTGATTTTAATCATTTGGAAATGCACGTAACGAGATGCGGTTAATTATAATGCCAAAATATAGTTATATAGAAAAAAGGCAATTTGGTTTATCTATATATAGAAAATAAAGCTTGAGAGCTTAATTTTCGTAAAACGTTTACTAGAAATCTAACACACCTTTATCAGCATTAAATATATCTCGACAGTCATAAAAGATATTGCAATGAATTTTAGTGCGATGGCACCTTATAGCTAAGAAAGTTCATTTATGAAATTTTGTTACAATTGCTAAGTGATTCGCATAGAATCAGATGTTAAAATTTTTACTTATATGGAAGGGTCAACGCCTACTTTACTATACACTCCAATATGGTAAAGATGGAGATAGCTCTCGTCCACACATATAATTTGATTAGAAGGGGTAACGTAGTTTTTTAGTTACCATGTTTCGAAATTTCATCAAAGTTTCTTTTATATATCTAAGATATAGCAAATTCTTCGTTTTTGAGAAGTTACTGAAATTAAATAAGGTTGGGAGCCAATTTGATCTATTTATTACATCCAGTAATATCTGTTTTTGGAATTTTTATGTTGTAATGTAATTTGGTACTAAAATTTAATGATTTGGACGGTATAGGGGCTCTTATTAGCTATAAATTGAAACTGTTTCAATACTATAATATAATAATGCTTTACATATATGTGGTTTTTGTGAGTTTTTGAATTATATCAAAAACACAAAGGATTTTCCGGTAACTAATACGATTCGCTTTACAGAAAAAATACTAGTTTTTATTCATTATGAAGGAGCCGAAATTGACATGAATGCTGGGAATGGTTCGGACAAGCCTTAAAAAGTTAGACGGCTAATTAATATAATAATAATAAATCCTTTTCAAACGATGCAGTCGTACTAACTTCAAATCTCGGAATTGGTTGCCGATTATATATGTTGTTTTCAAAGGAAATAATGGAACATGTATTCTCCCGATTTGATTGAAAAACATTTTTTACGAAGTTATGTCCATTTAAAGTTTTAGTTTCAAAACTTGAAAAACCGCTGAAATTTTTTTCAAAATACATAGTCGCATTTTCATCCAAATCAAAATAATTAATTTTTGTCTTTTGATTCCAATAGAACTTTTGATTCTCAGTCAGAATCTTTAAGAAATTTTGAAAATTGGCGGAGTTATAGCGCTTTTCAGGAAAAAAAATCCAGGCTGATTTTCTCAAAAACCCCAATTTTTTTTCGCTTAAAATTTTACTGTGGGTTTGTATTAATATGAGAGAGAAATGACATGAGTTTAATGGTCGTTAAAAGTCATTTTAGGTCAGGAGATTTTTTTTCCAAAATCGGAATGTACATTTTTTTTTCATCATTGCCAAGCCACTCTACGGTACTATTTTCAAAGAAAATAACAAATGCAGCATTCCAAATTACTTTCTGCAAATTGTGCTTGCATTCTGCATACTTTTGTTTTACCGTTAAGTTCGTAATAACTTTTTATCATGGGAAATATATAAAAACATTGTACGCACATATAATTTTTTTCGTTGGCAAAGTCGACAAACAAAACATTCAAAACCCACATTCAAGTACAGTCAGCGAAAAAGCTATATGTGCGTACAATGTTTTTATATATTTCCCATGATAAAAAGTTATTACGAAAATAACGGTAAAACAGAAGTATGCAGAATGCAAGCACGATTTGCGGAAAGTAATTTGGAATGTTGCTTTTGTTATTTACTATGAGAATAGTACCGTAGAGTGGCTTGGCAATGATGTAAAAAAAAATTGACATTTCGATTTTGGAAAAAAAAAATATCCTGGAAGATATTTAAATTATTTAGAACTTTGTTTGATCGCCAAAATTACGTTTAACATTTTCAAATGTAATGGTCAAGCAATGAAAAACCAACAAAAACCCATCAGGAAAGATTAAATGTCAAAGATATTTAGCAATTTACTTAATAGATATAAAAACATTAAAGACAAAGAACTTGCTTTTTTGAGCTCAGAAGTTGGTTTTATATACTGATATCTGTACAAGAGATCGCCAATAATATTATAATATTCGCAGACACCGTGAATAAGAAAATAAAAGAGCAAAACAAAAAGAAAACGCAAGAAAAGGGGAGGAACATAAACAAGGAAAAAACTTGCAATACACTGTGCGACAATACTTAAGCAATGTTTATTAAATTCAATTTTTATGACCAGATTTGATTTTAAGTTTTAAACATTTCTTTGTCAGTCGCACAGTGTTTGTATTCATACTCGTTCGTACATATCATTAATCCTTTCATCGTTAAACCATTCAGGCAGACCATGTGCAAATGCTACCAATGTCTCGGGATCATCATCTCTCTCAATGTATGGTGCACACATGCTTTCACGCTTCGGCGGTGGCAATGAATCGGAGAAGACATCATCATCATCGGCTAGCGATGGATGATCATATGGTGGCGGTGGTAGTGGATCTGGTTCAATGATCTCCGCATGATTACAAATATTCACTTTCTTTTTAACCGATGCATGTGTTGAATTGTGACGCGATAGGCAACTTTTTGGTGGTACTTCATGATTATAATGGCTGTGGTGGTGGTGTTTCTGGTTGTATTTGTCATGTTGACTGCTGTCAGTACTTGCTGACTGAGACACATCTTCTTTGTTCGTAGGAAGTGATGGTGGTGGTGTAGTTGATCTCGGTATTTTATGTATGATGACAGTTGAATTGGTATCATCTGTTGATGTTGTCCCAAGTGATGATTTACTTTGCAGATGTTGTTCATTTGTTGATATTGGTGAATTGCCATCAGAATAAGCAACGAAATTTGAAACTGAAATGTTTTTTTTTTTTTTTCTTTTTTAATTTGAAGAGATCTTTTTATTTTTAATTTAAAGAAGACATTTATGAAACAAAAGAAAAACATTTTTAATTTTTCGTGCACTTAAAAAAAAGTTTAAGAAATCAAAAAAATTGAACTTTTGTTAAAAAATAAATTGTTCTTTAAAAGAGTTATATTTTATTTGAATTCCTTATTATCTCTCTACAACAGTTTTAGGAAGAGTGCTGTGGACAAGAATGATGCACACCTCACAAACAATAATTGGAGCTAGTACTTTAAATTTCAGTTTTCAACGTTCAAGTTTAAGGTATTCCCTTATACACAGTGCGACAATTTTTCGCCCATATCTCCCGTCTGAACGCGTAGGTCCTTCTGCCGACATTATATATCGTTAAAAAGAAGTTTAAGCTAGCTCCGCTAGATCGGCAATTCAAACGGGACCAACGCACTATCATAAAATACCAAATTAAATCAGGCCTAAGGGCCACAAAGCGTACGAAGTGTCGTAAGAAACTTTACGGCGATGAGTGCTTAAGCCAGATTCCGATAGGCATAAACATTTTCGCCTGGAAATACCATCAAAAATCAACGCAATGCTGATCACCTATACGATAGCTTGTGTTTGGTGCATCAGCAGTGGCCAAGCAATAATGGCAGTATTCTACGGAGTTTAGTTACAATAAAGTTTTTTTTTGTAGAGCAATGTTATTTTGATTTCATTAAGAAAATAGAATCACTCGAGATCAAGACAAGGACAGAAGTTGGAATTACCACAGAATGCAATTAGAAACTTATAGAAAACTTCACTAGATATTAATTATAAATAAAATGTAAGTACTGCGCATGTTTTTGATTAGAATTATTGTTTAAAGGGGTAAGTCCTTCTCGAAAATTTTTTGAAATCAATTTCTCCAGGGCACGAAATGTTCTGACACTAATAATGTCCTGCCTGGCTGAAGAGCAACAGAAAATAGCATTGCAAAATAGTCTCTGACAGAATATTAGTTACACCATAATGATAAAAGTATAACTGGAGGTATGTGCACTTAAATATTCAACCTTTTACTATGATTTTCTTCACAAAGTTGGAACAAACTAATCATAAAATGATGCATGCAAAAAATAAAAGTAGGTATATGAGCCATTTCTTTTAAAAGTTGCTTAAGGGTCAATTAAAGTATAATTGTTCTAATATTTAAAAATGTGAGACCAAATCATGTAGTAGATATGATCAACATATGCAATATGCAATTTCGAAGTGATTAATGTTAAATAGCTTTCGAAAACGTTTTATTTAAAAAAAATTATGTGTATCCAATTGATTCGGATCGAAAACTAATTTTTTTCAAATATAAATAATCTTAATGATTTTAAACTATGTACTTTCAAAGTAAACGTCTCAAATAAGAAACAGTGTTCATTTAAAAATAAAGAAGAAAAAAAATATATAATAATTTTCAAAGTATTCTTTAAATCTTCAGAATACATGGCGGTGACAATGACAAAAAGTTATGTCATATGCTTGTCACTCTCATAATTTACTACAATAAGCATAAAAATCATACAACAGAAAAAAAAAATTTTAAAAAAGTTATATCTACAGTTTTTATAATAAAATAATTAAAAAATAATATACCCGTGACTCTTGTTAAATCCTCATTTCCTTGACAATTAGACTCCTCCAAAATGTCCGCTAGATTTTCCGCTCGATCTTTGAACGTTTCAACAACCGCCTCGGCATCTTTTTGATTAAATAACACATCATCATCATTCTTTTCACATTTCACTTCACTTTCATCAACACTTTTCGCTCCGTCGCTGACATCAGATTCTGGCGTTGGCGTCTCTGATATCGTCGTTGTGGTATCATTTAATTTACCACCATTTCCTATTGTTATCGTCGGTATAATCAATTTTTTATCGTTGTTTTCCGTTGATTGTTCTTGTTCAGTGCTCTTCTTTTGTTTATCTTTTTTATTTTTTTGTTTTGTTATATCCTTTTCAGGATTAGCACGGCAGCACGAAAACATTTTTATTTATTTTTTTTTTTAAAGCGATTTACGTGTATGTTAGCTTTATAACTAATGATTATTTATTTTCATTGTTTTGATTAAATAGTAAGTTTGCTTCAACAAAAAAAAATTGATTTTATTACTTTAAACAATACCTAGATAATTGCAATACAAACATTTTCTTTTTGCCTAATATAAAATAAACGTAAAATCCGACCATTAAAAAGGATTTTTATGATTTATATCAATATTGACCTGGTTTAGAAAACATTAAGTTGCGTGCAAGAGTCTCGTATAAGTATCTTCTCATTATTTACATTTTTTCCACCTTGCCTTGCTAATTAATTATGTGGAAAATAGAGCAGGAAGTCTCTGGAGTATAACAAAGTGTCTGTTAGAAATGTAAGGAGATGACGGAGTGATAGAATTAACAAAAAAAAACACACCTTTAATCAAAACTTGGCTAAGAAATGCAATAACGCGCTTTTGCATTCAGTGTGGCAAAAGGGGACTGTCAAAAGAAAGTATACACTTACTCTTAGAGTGAGACATATGTAATATAAAATTTTCAAAGAATGGTGGTATACAATTTTCATAACATTTAAAAGTTAAAGAGTACAAAATCTGTTTTTAGTGAATATCTTGCATTCTATTGGTCCTGCAAGTAATTTGGTAGAAGGAAACATTTTTACACCACAAAGTTTCGATCTTTTTTTTTGTCAAATTTAATAGATTTTTAAATTCACATGATATTTTTTTCGTCTAAATGTATTTTTATTAGGGTGGATCGAGCCTCAAAGAAAAGAAAAAGCTTGACGTATTTTGGTAACTTACATGGAAAGTGGTGCTTTAGCGCCAAATTCAATTTTTCACTATAGCATTGATATTTTGTAGATATACATATACTATACCAAATATTGGGCGATAATCCATTTGAAAAAAAATCGGCCTAAGTTTAAGAATATGCAAGTTCGGTTCATTTCATATGGGCAATTCATTATTTTCAAAATCACAAAAGAACCTACCAAAACCGTAAGAAACTTAAATAATCACTAAAAGTTTTATAACATTTTCATACGAAATAAAGTCTAAAGTATAATGGATTTTTTTCTTTTCTTTTGGCAATTTTAATTGTTGACCTATATAGTCTACACCTGAATAAATCAATTACATTATCAAACTCAATTTAATCAAGTCACAAAAATTTCAGCATATATAAAATCAGTTCAATGTGGGTCTTTTGCAATATTTTTAATGAATATTTGATTACTATCGATTTTTAGCACACGCATTTTCACACTTTCGCATGCGTTGAAAGTAAATAAAATAAAAAAAATTACGTTCATCATTAATAATGGCAACACACAACAAATTGAACTCTTGACATTTTTACTTAAAATGATAAAAGAAACAAGTTGTAACGATTTGACTTTTATGTCAATTGAAGAAATGCACTTAAGGATGCTGAAAACTTTTATTAAAGCCACACCATCTATATATACTATGTATCAGAGAAGTAGTAAGTTCGAAAGCCCCATGAATAATAAATGACTAATATAAGTAAGTGTGTAAAGTTGAAAGAGTTCAACAGCGACTACCACAAATGGTCAAATACACAAGGAAATAAAAAAAGCGTATCAAAGGAAGCTATAAGCACAGTGATATGTAATATAGGCAAAAAGACATTGATAAAATTGAAATAATGTTCAGGATTTATTATTTCGCTTTTCAGCTTTAATGTATTGTACAAATAGAGCATGACACCACACCCGAAACAGTCAGTTTACATATTGCCACATCAGTAGATTTTCAATAGTCTCGAAAAATATATGCATACCGAAAAACTATTAAGTGTCTATAACTATAACTATAAAGATTACACACAATTTATGTCTTTTATTTAAAATTTAAAAAGATACCTCAAGTTTAAACACCCTTTATATCGCACATACTTTAAACTTTCGAAAAGAAATTATACAAAACAAAATCAAGCAACATGGACATATGTCGTTAGTTCGGACAGCCATAGATTTATGTTCTTTGGTGCTAAGTGTCGTTTCTGTTATTTTTACCTTTTTAACCTATATATTGATCGTCAGAAAGTATTAAAAATTTGTAGTTTTGTTATTTAACTCCACAAAAAATTAACTTTTGGAACAAAGTACTTTGACTTTATTTTCATATTTTAATGAAATTTACGTTAAAACTTGCAGCTTTTGTCAACCTTCTATGAATGCTCAATCGCTGTGATAAGGGCGAATTCTAAATTTTATAGCCTGTGTGTGCAAAAGCTAAGGGAATAAAAAGTGCCATGGGAAGTTTCTTACGGTAATATGATGCAATTGTAAAGAAAATAATAAAAATGACGCCACAAAAACGATACTTAATGATGTTTCTAGCAAAACAAATATGAGAACTACTTAAATACTGTGCTAATACATAGTATATAGAAGAAAATTACATTAGGGTAGGATATGCGAGTACAGTATGAGTAATAGAAAATTATACAGCGTATAAAACATGTTGCATCAATACAATTTCTATTAATGAAAATTGGCTTCACACAAAAAATACTATTTTTTTTTTATTAAGAATTGTTTATGAAAATATTATAAACTTTTTATAAAATACAAGTCAAAACATAAAATCATCATATGTTGCTTGCGAAGTAGGTCAAGCCGGGCAAATGCCGGGTAACTTTATTGAGTGCCTAGAAAAACACACCCCATCAGGGCTGGCTAAAAGGCAAAAACAAACAAAAAAAACACACGCCTTTATCTTCTTATGACTTAAATCACATTTTTAACACTCTTTTAAGACATCTGGAAACTGCTTAGAGGATGCTTGAATATATGTAAATATATATTTTATTAGAGCACACACGATTCTTTAAGCCAAAATTTATTTACTATAAATTACTTTGTTATTTATTGTGTATGTAAATAGAAAAATTTCTTTATATTAAAATACGAGAAATTGTACGAAACGCGTGGAGTGTTGAACATCTCAAGATACCGACTGATGGATGTGCTTGCTTGCTTGGTTGCTTGACTGACTGTTTGAATAAATGAATGAATGAGTGAATGAATATCGGCAACGACTGACTGCTGCACCAGTCTCTTCCACCCTCCAACGAATGCCTGATTCGTACGACTGCCATGTTTGGCAGTAAAAAGTGCCATAGCAGAAATTTTGCCTGTTAAACTGGAGAAAAAAAGCAGCAGATTTTTCTGCGTTGATTTTGACCAAAATGCAAACTCACGCAACCATAGCGTTTTGTATGGTGTGGTGGGTGGTGAGGTGTAAAAGATGACGCACTGCAAGTTGAAATAGCAGTTGGAAAAAAGAGGGAAAGTTATGCTTATCAGTAGAGGTGGTGTGTGTGGTGAAATTAGGTGAGTTAGCAGTAGCATACAAATTGAGTGGATAAAAATGGTGAAATTATACAAATCGAAATCTTCTAAAACTAACCATAATACCTATTTTACTATACAGAGTCAAAGACAACTACGTTTTAGAGACTTTCTTAGCTCTAAAATTAATTAAGATCAACTCCCGTTCCCCGCACACATAAATATTTTTCCACATGCAAGGGATTATATTAAGAGCTATTGAACCTAATGAAGAGTGGATGATAAAAACGGAATATTTCATTTTACTGGAGAATAAGTGCTTGTATAGATAAGTTTTGATATAGTTTTTTTTAAAAAAAAATGGCAAAAGACCTACCAAGTCCCCTGTTTTTCTTGAAAATTTAATATGTGACATAGACAACATAGCATTTTAAAATTTAATTCAAATTCTCGATGTCTCCAAAACAAAGTATTGTTTTGCACATCGAATTCCACAAAAATATCAAGAGCGAAAATTTGGTGCCTCGCAAATCTCCTCCAAACAAGTAAAAGACGAAAATAAGACTGGTTGTGATAAGATAGCGAGACAGCTCCTTTGCATACAAACATTCACCAGAAGCCAGTAGTCTGTATCAGCAAACGTTACCATACAATGTTGGGTAATATATTTTTATTACTAAAATATCTCTCTCATTATAGTATTTTTAGTTATTAATGGTATGACAGTTGCCACACCTACTTATCCAAGCCAACCCGACAAAATTCCGGTACCACACCTTGAATTCGTATACATAAGTTTAGATTGCAGTTACTTAAATAGCTCTCTTAGTGCATAATTTGCATGAAGTCCCGCCCATACCTAATGATACTCTGAATTTAAAACTTCTTTTAACTTTATTGAATTTATTAAATTGGCTGAGCAGTTTTTGAGACCTTTTACATTGGGTAAAAATTTCAAGGTTGGTTTAGATTTGTGTGAAGTCATGTCAAGGCACCGATATATCCCATTTTCAGTCCTTTAAAATAAAGCATACTAGCTTAGCTGCGTGTGAAATATCATCCATTTATCTCGCTTCGTTTTTAAGTAATCGTTATTTCCACGGACAGATAGGAAGGAGGTGAAACTAAATAAGAAATATATATTTTTCTATATCTTTGTTACCATATTTGCCAAAACCAATGCAAGATGTAAACAAAAATTCTTAAGCTCGGTTCTTTTGTTAATGTTTTATATTCGATTTTGACATCACTAAGAGCAAGGAAAGAGAGCACACATTGAAATGGCTTAACCTTACGATTGAATCATGAGTTAAAGAGCTAAGCTATTTGCCTTTCCAAACTAAAACAGATGTATTCAAGACATAATTTGGTGGTGGTGAGTTTTTTTTTTTTTACACATGCGCACAACCGTTTATGCTACGTTTCCACATTTTGTATTAACTATCAGTAAAAAAACAAAACCATTTTATTATCCTTAAGAGCTTCAAAATAGCACACATGTTCTTAAGAAGGAAAATGTAAATTGTGCGAAAAGAGCTCGCGAGAGTACTGAAAGGTAAACAAACAGCATTATGGAAGAGCAAAGAATGAAGAGCATTCTCAAAGTATTTTAAGGGCACTACCGTATCAAGCGTTTACATGAATAAGAATATACGGTAGAAACTTGTTAACCATAGCGCCATCTGTGGAATATTGTGTTTAATTAAAATTTTTAATAAAACACTAAATGCTATAAAAATTTAAACAAAAACGATCTTATAATAATTAAAATCAAGAATGATACTTCATACTTCTGAGTTTTTAAGTTATTGTATGTTTTACACTGAAAAAAGCTTGACAGCGGAATAGCTAAGAAAAATGCGAGAGAGCTGGTATTAGCTAAACTTTGTTTTTTTTTTTTCAAATGTTAAGATGCTTTCGCACAAGTTATTACTATAGGAAAATTGTGTGTTTTCCTTTAAATGATATATTTCTTGTATTATTTCACCCTTAAATTTTGTGGCAATGTAATAAATAAGAGTATGCCCATAGAACGCACCCTTTCCACCTTCTTATATATTTTACACCTTTACACCAGCATCCTTCAACTTTTGTTAAATCATTGACATAATTAAATTTTTTGCCGCCAAAGGGAAACGCATAGAGCGAGCAAAGCACGTGTCACATGGGGTGGTTCTAACACTACGCTCATTTAAAGAGGGTTGCAAATATTGACCACTTTTCATAAAGCGAGTTTCTTAAGTTTCGCACTTAATTGAAGTTTATATATGAGTTTATTCTTTGAATAAATAAATACATTTCAAAAAGTTTAAAATTTACACAAATATATTTCACAAACTACGATTTTTTTTCCAAATTCACGGAGCACTTGTATTTTGGTAGCGCAAGCTCGAACCACACCTAGACGAAGACTAAAGAATCACCGCAATCCGAAAAAATAAAATTTAATCGAACATACATAGTAAGTATGTAGATATGTAGGTACAGAGAGCAACAGAATACAAAACACATACACAACATGTGCCAAAACATTTAAATGGAAGACGTTTTACCACGTCGAAGGAAAATAAAAATTTCAAACAATAGCATACACTGCGTTCATAAAAAGAAGTCTGTGAATGGAAAAAACTGCATATTTATGGTATCAATTTAAAGCAAGAGCGCCGTCGTGTTCGACAGTTAGAACGGAAGAAAGCGAACTTCTGCCGGAAGTGCCTGTTAGCATAGGTTACCAAAATTTGAAATTCTACTAATTTACTTCGAATAGAAAATTAATGGCAGAAATGTATTCTAATGTAAACAAAGTTTTTACCCAGTTGGAAAGAAAATACAGTTAAGTTATAATTCTTTAATTTATAAAGTTATAGATCTATACATTATATTAACCTAGAAGTTACTTAAAATATTTTTACGTCAAAAGTAAGCTAGATAATAACACTCACATATGTATTTTATATAATATGCACCATTATATTCAGGTTTTGTATCGATATGAAAAAAATTTAAATTTTGAATGAAGATATTAATTTTGCTTAAGTTAAAGTTTTCTATTTCAAAATATGCTGATAGATACAAAAAATTGCTTTCGGTTAAATTGCAGTTTATGTTATTCTGAAAAAAGTCCTTCTGGGCAGAAGTCCATTAATGTACAGCGTGCTAAATGTCAATGGATGCCAAAAAAAATTAACCATTTATTTAATTATATATAGGTACTCCATCTTTTTAACACGCCATAACTTGATTTGAAACCATGTAAACTTTTGGTTAGAATGATATAAAAAGATGAAGAACGGCCTTTCGATCAAATTTTTAGTAGATGTAGTTTATGTCGTCCTGATGAAGTCTATATGGGCACAAGTTAAATAAAATTTAATATATGGCTAATGTGTATGACGTTAATTTATTTTTACATCCCTATATCAAGATATCGTACTAAAACTCCAGCCAATTTAAAGGTAAATTTTGGTTTAGAAACTTGGAAAATTTTTTTTTCAAAATTGGGAAAATATTTTTTGGATCACTCTGATCAAAAGTCCTATTGGTCGCATATATCGAAAAAGATTACTTTTGCCTAACGTATTAACGAAATTCATCAGTTCTAAATCAAAAATATTTATAGACATCGAGCAGTTTAAGGGACCCACAAGATATTTTTAAGTTTTGTATTATTTTTTGATATGGTCATGAAAAAAAAGTAACACCTAAGTGAAAGCGTTTAAAAACCAAAACAAAAAAATTTTTAATTTTGCTAGAAGTATTCAGCTGGAAAAGTGAGGATCTGTTTTAATTCGTTAATTTAGGCATGACGAGAATGTAAACCATTATTAAAGTAACTTATTAAGCTTCAAGTGTTATAACCTATAAGTTATATTTTATTGTGATAAAGTACAAAAAAAAAAGTAAAAAAAATTTTAACGCTCAATTGAGTAAGATAGGTATTAAAGTCAATGTAACCGGGTAACGGGTACGTGAATGTTTAGTGATACAAGCAATCAATAACCAAAAAATTTGATAAGGGGGCGCGACAAGTGGGCGAGGCACCTCCAACACAATCAAAAACGCTATCCGCAGAAAATTATTCAAGGAAATTTTATCAAGCTTGGTACAGAAACATTTTGTGGCAAAAACAAGCAGAAAACAGAATTTGGGCGGGGTGTTGCATGGAGGCGTAGTACCTTCCATATAAGCAAAAACTTATAATCGCTATGCGCAGAAAATTATCAGCACATCTCATAAGGCTATAAAAACTCAATTTCTAAGTACATAACTATTACGTCATGCGCAAAACAGTGATTTGCAGTTAGTAAGAGATAAACAGGTTTCAAAGGTATCTTTGAATGCAGAAGGAAAAACAAGATTTAATTTCCAAGGGTTGTATGTCTTTAAGAAAAAAAAAATGGACAATATTTTTTTTTCTTCAAGATTTCCACTACATAAAATTCTATTAATTTCCACCTTTTCATTCTGCTATATATACTCTAAAACGCAACCTTAAGGAATTGGGTGAAGATCAGTGATAAAATTTTGGTATTTAGTTTTCAAAAGATTTTATTTTTAGTTTTATTTTTATTCGGTCGCTACAACCAGCCTTTTTTATAATTTAATGTTTAATTAAAAAATTTACCTTTTTAAAAAAAAATCCAATTTCATAAAATTTTTGTACATTTTTATGTAGTTTTAAGAGGATTAATTTATGAATGGAGAAATCCAAAATTTAACAAAATTTTTGGTTCATAAATTCTTTTCGAACAATTACATTGTAAGTAAGTTCTGTATCCAAATAATTTCCTAACAATTATTTTTTAAAAAAAGTTTCATTAAAATCAGTTAACTTTTACGAAGTTCCAAAGTTGTGATGAATTTTTAGCTACATTGTCCAACCACTTTTAAAAACAAAAGCATTAAAGGCAGCTTGTTAAGCTAACAGCCGACAATACAATTAACTATCACAAGCGTGCAAAGACAGTTATAGTTGCTATTTAGTATTTAATAATAAAAATTAAAAAAATGACAATGGTACTGACAGGTATTTTCATTATATTATTTATAAGATAAAAAAATTAAAGAAAAACATAGCGCCGTTAAAAGTGTTTACGTTGCTTACTGCTATATACCCATATATGGATGAATCACATTATACAAGCACCGACAACATCATCAATAAAAATGACAACCACAACAACAAATCAAAACAAACAGGTGACTAAGACCGGTTGAAGAAACATATGTAAATAGTTGAGTTCAGTCAGCCAGCTTTTAAAGGCAGGAACAATAGCATCGTATTAATCGTGTTTTTATTGAATACTTTAAGCTTAAAAAATGAGTTTTTTTTAAATTTTATTTTTTGTGGCACATCGCTTCTAACCAGTGAGAAAAAAAAAGATCAGTACACTCTCGATTATATTTACATTTGGTGATATGGACCCTCGATTACAAGCACACCTGAAAGTTTGTATAAACGCAATTATCATTTATTATTTAAAAAAAAATTAAATTGTCTTATTTGTGCTTAAAATTGAGATAAGCTGAACATAAAGAGACCTTTGATTATATATAACCCTCGGATTTATGAACAAGCTCAACATTAATTAGGTAATGTAATCGAGAGTGTACTATATAATATTAATTTCAAAAATTATATTCTAAATGTCCAATTCAAAAACGCTTTAAGGCATAAAAAAAAAGCTATAAATATTTATATGAAATGTAAAAACATTTACGTAGAGTCAAATACAGAGAATTTTCAAACACATTGGTGCGCATATTCGTAGAAGTTGATCAGAACAGTGATCATGCTAGACTCGAGTTTTGCTAAGCTTAAACAAACCTTTAATAAAAATAAATGGAATTCTTTTTTTAGTATAAGAAAGCGTCGTAGAAAACCATTTTCTCTTATTTGATAAAATTCTCTCAGCGAAAATTTTTGAACTTAAGTCTATCAGCTCTATTCTGTTTCACTCACAAAACTCACACAGCTCATATATTTTGGTATTCGCAGCTTTGTATCCAAACAAATACAATTGACACAATAATTGCGACCTTATCAAAAGCAGGAAACAAGTAAAAGTTAGAACTAGAAAAGTTATTTAAAATCTGAAATAACTAATACTTCACATTTTTTGGTAAACAAGAAAATTTTTGCTGTGCAAATCGTATGAAAAAAATATATAAGTTTTTAGTGGGAGCTTTAAAAGCTTTTTCGTTTTATCTTTTGATACAACGTATCAATAACAAGATAACTGAGAAAGAAAATGATATTATGTTAATTTTAAAAACATCTTAAGGGTGCTCAAATTTGAGGTATCTTTCTAAATTTGCCGCCATTGTTTTTACAGGTACTAGATTACATCGATGTTTTTTTCAGGTATGAAGTAAATACATTCCGGTTAGTTAAAATGGATCACTACATGAGTGAACAGCGTGTTTCATTATTAAAACTTATTTTAATATGGTGAAAGTTATTTTTAAGAAAATTTCGTTCAAAATACGATGGAGAAAATGCTCCGAAAAATTATGCTTTTAAACTTATCATTGATAAAGTTGAAGAAACTGGTTCAGTTCAAGATCTGAGAAGCAGAATTTATCATCGTAGTGGTCGTTCAAATGAAAATATAAAAACTGACAGAACAAGTGTTGCTGACAAGCAGTACATAAATTCGTCGTCGAGCTCGATATTAAGAGATGATTAGTTACTTTTGAAAGAAAAGTTTAACTATCGAATAATTTCTCGAAGAACATACATGCAGTGCCCACCAATATCATGCGATATAACACCATTGGAATTCTTCTTGAAGAGTAATAGTCTAAGTTACGAATATGGGACGACCTTCACCCATTTGTTTAATGGATGAAATGCATTTGATATCAAATGTAACATGTTAAGTAATATATCGCGAATGGGTTGCCTGAAAAATTTCAGTTGAGTATGCATGATTATTTAAAAATGTTTTTTTTTTTCTTAAGATTGCACCGGTTTGTTTAATGGACAAATTACATTCCAATCGAAAGAATGAAGCCTATAGATTATGAAAACCCTAGGTTGACTATTTTTTCCCCGTCATAACTATTGGGTAGGCAGGTATTAACAGGTCAGTCGATACGTACTACTAATTTGCACCCAGTTGGTAATGAACCAACTACGTAGTCTGTCAAGCGTTCCAAATATTTTTTTTGAGAAACAGAGAACATTTCTTTTTTTATATTGACGAGAATGAATTCTGAACATTTTTTTTTATAAAATTGTTAAAAATCAATTAAATAAAATTAAACATACCTAAAACAGTAAACAAACCGTCAGAGAATTGAGTATATCCTTTTCTGATTTAAAATATGCTTGTCACATTCTATGGACAGACATTGACTTACATTTGGAATTCAAGTTATTGCAATTAATCTACGATTGAAGTAAAAACATCTTCATGTTATAATCAGTTGTAGCAGCAATAGAAATAATTAAAAAAAAAATGTGAAACAAAACTAAAAAGCGTAAATAAATGCAATTAGAGTACAGACAAAAAAAAAGTAAAAAGAAAAATTAGCTTTATAAATGCGTTCATGTGTCGTTTTCTGTGTTAGTTGTGCATCATTTGAACTGGGTTGAAGTAGCGCGCAACAGACAGACCGTGATTCAAGTTCTATGCCATGAATTTATGTATTATTGTCAGTACGTGCAAAATCAACAATAGCACACAGGTGTGAATTTTATTTAATCCAGTAATGTTTTTTATATTTATTTCATATTTTCCTTTATTTCATAGTATGCATTCTCTTCCATTACATTTATTTCAATATTTTTTTTTCTCCTTTTGTTGTGATTACAAAAAAATTGTTTAAATTGCTTTGTGTAGTTTTAAAAACAACCATTAGTTAGACATTAGTCAAGTATCTTTTAAGCCCAAGCTGTAGACAACACAAGAAAATAAAAATTGTGTTGATCACAAAATGCAGTTGCAACCATGAAAGTTGCAAAACCTGCATCATAAAATTGCACTGAAGAGACATTCGAGAAGCGTGCGCATAAAAAAAACACAAAGCGAAAAGAAAATAAAATTAATAGGAGATTGAACCCGTGGTTTCTATTAGATACTATAAGCATTAATACTAAGTCATTCTAATGCTGTGCTTTAAATGTGCAGTGTACCACATGTGTGTTGGATTTTTTTTCGGCTTCTCATTGATTTTACTTTACTGTTGGACCATAAAACTATACATAGATTTAATTTACAAAATCTTCATTTATTCAGAAGATTATTTTGGAATAATAAATTAATATAGAATCAGGGTTGCCAAGTTGAAAAAAAAATTTCCGGCCTTCCCAAAATAAAATTTTTCCTTAAAATGGTAAAAAATAATATTTTTATAAGAAAAAGTTTTGATGACCTTTTTTTTTGGTCCGCAAAATTATTAAAAAAAATTAATTTACATAATCGAAATAAATTATGGAAAAAAGCTTGTGACAAGTACATGCAACAAATAACATTAAATATTCGGCTTTTTACGAAATTGGCCATTTGGCAACAATGCATAGTATGTATTAAAATTGCGTAGCGGCAGAGATAAGCAGAGTTTTAATAAAATAAAATTATAAAACTAGAATCAATGCTTCAGATAATCCGATTCATCAAACGTTGAGATGTTCAAATTTTAGTTCAGTTAAACGGTGGAAAAAAAGTAATAAAAGCGACCACAGTTTCACAAGACTTTGTATTATTTTTGTAAAGTGGATGGAAGTAATTATGAATTGGCAGATTTTGATGTTACAGCTCTGAAAAGTTGGTATTTGTTAGGTGACAAAGGGTATAAGTGACACTTTGAATCAAACGAACAGTTTTTAAGACACGCTAAACTTTACCTCTATTAAAAATATGTCCCGGTTACCATACCTATTATTGTTGCAAATATCCTTGAAACATAAACCGATATTTACTATTTTTAGAAAAGTTGCGATTTAGATAATTCTTCGCTAAACATTTTTGATGTATTGAAAAACTATCTGAAGACAATAAAAGGTACCACTTAGAACAAGCGTGCAAAATAAGAACGAAATTCACATTAGCCAACAAAATTACAACAATGAAATGAAATAAAAAATTGAGAGGTGGGCTTTTCTATGGATTCTAATGCGCAAAGTTCAAAATAACAATTGTTACAAGGCAATCAAGAGAAAAATTACCGAGTAATTAATTTATAACACAAAATACGTTATTGTTTTCTTATTATTTTAGAGGCTATATTGCACGTTTAAGGAAATTCATAAACTTTTCATTTTTTTCTCACATGTATAGTCCATCAATAAATAATATATGATACGAGTAATTAAGTCCCTACCCGTTTCACGCTAGCATATAAGAAAATAAATCGATATGTAATTACCATTACATTTTAAAAATAACTTTTTAATTGATTATTTTAAAATTACTTGGGTCGTATTAAAAATATTACCCAATTCCAATATTTATTTTAAAAACTTCAACCACTTGCAATAACACTTTTAGGGCCGTTTTCACATTGTCCGATTAAACTTATTTAGAGTTTTAATTATTTAAAAGATTTTGTATGAAATTTTGTATTAAATGGCGGGTTCAAGTCCTGTTTAAGATTCAAGCTAAGGTTGTAAAAACGGCCCTTAAGTACTTAACGGAACTTGAATGACTTGAATGAAAAAAATGACACGAATGAAAAAAACATTGAGAATTTAAATGATTTTGAAATGTGAAAAAATGCACACCGCTAATTCATCTAAAATTTTAGAAATACATACTACAGTAAATCATAGTTCTGTGATCTGAGGCGACCCTGTATTCAGGTTTTTTTAGGAAGCATATGTAACTCTTTGCGTTTGGCGAATGATACAATGATTTTTGAAATTAATCTACAATTTGGTTGTTCAAATGTGAAACGATATGCGATAAAAATTCAAAGCTAACTAAAATAAAAAGGTATAATTTTAGCTCTATTCGCTGTCTTTATGTACTAAACTGGATAAATATTTAAGAATCCCTGGCACGATTTAAACAATATGGATATCGGTTGATAGGCAATTTAATATGCTGTTAAATTAATTAGCAAAGCACACAAATTTGTTGGATAGTTTTTAATTTAAAACAGAACTTATGTAGTAAAAAAAGGAAAAGCTCACAAATTTGTTGGATAGTTTTTGATTTAAAACAGAAATAAATATAAAAAAACGAAGGTAAGTAAAAAAGAATAACGATAGGAAGGGAGTTCTTGAAACGATTTACATGGGTATTAGTTGATAGGTTATTTATTGAGCTATAAAATCAATATGCAAAGTTTACAAATCGGTTCAAACATACTTTATACAAAAATGAAAGGTTTCAAAATATCACAAAAACAATTGTATGTTTTTATATCCTACACATTAATACTTAATTAACCAAATTCTTGTTTCCGCAGTTTCTTAAATCTCTAGTTTAGAGCAAATTATCTCTCAAATTATTTGACTAAGGATTTAACCAATAATTTAACTATAAGTACGTGAACGCAAAAACGAAATCTCAAAATCATAACATATCACTTTGATGATTATTCTCAAAATTTAAGTATTTCACAGTGGTATATTTTAAACTTGTAGATTTTTGTAGAGTAAAAGTACCTTGTCCAATTGTCGGCCTTATCTCGACCAAATGATCGGGATTATGGCTCTTTAAGCATATGACTAACAACAGAATATCTTATCAAAGCACAGAAATTTTGCGATAGTTCTCAAAATCAATTAAAAGGATGAAAATTTGCCTTATAAGGCATAAAGCAAAATGCTGCTATCTCAAATTAAATGGTACTAGTTTTACGTTGATTAACGTTGCTTCATCACTTTTACCCTACTTCTCTGCCTCTGCTCTTTTATAACCACTATTGACACTCTTCCAATGCTAACGCTGACGGCTGTCGTCGCTACTGCTGGTTTTTTGTTTTTCGCTGGCAGCTTGGATGACTCACATAGCAAGCGGGCGGCAACGAGCTATGGCTACAGTTGCTTTTCCAACCGCCCAACGAACCAGAACTAAACTTGATAATAACGACGAGACAAAAGCTCTGCTTTTTTTCTATTTTGTGGTTCTTCCCCATTTTTGTGGTCAAATTAGTATTTGTAAAAATTTTTATTGATAGATATATTTTAATAAAAAATGCATTAAATCATCAATAAAAATAAAATGGTTATTTTTGTTTTTATAAAAATTTCCATTTTCACAGTCGTACGCCAGCGGAGCACCTAACACCCACGTATATTTATTTTTGTCCACTTAATTTTTTTTTATGTATTTTGTGTTCGTTTGTCTTCGTCCACAGCAGCAGCAACACCACCCAATTAATGACGCCCCTTGATTCTTGTCAAACCGGCATTTTTAGTTAGTGGACAAATTTTCAATTGCTTTTTTTAATTTCTTATTTGTGTTGTTGTAATTTTTCAACTATGACAAACAGTTTTATTTATAACAAATTGGCTACATACAAAAACAAATTTATCATGGCCACAATGGGTTTCTTCTTCTGCGATAGAAATTATCATTTTATATTTTTAAAAATTATTCCACTTACCGCATGAATACTTTAGAATTCTGTCTGCAACACAAATTACCGGCTTTTTATTGTGCGAGATATATTTTTTTCACATATAATTAAAATTGGTCTGCGCGAGTAAAATGGTTTTCACAAGACGTTCCAGATTCCAACTGCGATTGTTTCTGCATTTGTTGGTCGTTGCTGCACAGTTTTGATGTGCTGTGTTTAATTTGTTTGCGAAAGACGTCAAATGGGTCAAATGTCAAAAAAAAAAAGCTGTTTATTTGTACAGTTCTCTTAAAACTGGAACTACTTGACGCAGTTGACTATAAAAAGAACTTTTAAAAGAACTGTAATCATAAAGGCAGTTCACATGACTGCACGGCTTGGCAACAACAATGATTATGTGAACGCTTGCCACACATGTGGTATGACTTAAAACTTTTTGATTTTACTCCTAGCTAGTCTAACCGTATATCTTGTGTGAACGTTGTCTATCAAGACCAGTATGCATTTTTCATTTCAAATAAGATATCATATAGTAAACTTTGGTAAAGCATGGTGCAGGTTTACTTGAGAGGCAACATCTTGATTTTTTTGGGGTCCTAGGGAAAGTAAGAAACGTGGAGTCTAACGTTAGCAGGCACAACTAGTTTCGTAGCACCTAGTTTATAGCTGTAAAAAAATACTCAGTTATTTTCAACATTTCTTATTTAAATTTACTCGTATCACAAAAAAAAAGCTACTTTTCAATGGAGTTAACACGATGTAGTGATATGGCTTTGATATGTTTACAAAATGGCGGAAAATGCGTTTAAGTCCCCTCTCAATATTTATCGCACTTGACGCTAATCGAATTTTCAATTAACAATTTTCATCTTTGCAGGTAATTCTGTGGAAAATCAATCATCATTTTAATCATCCACTCGAGGTGAAAAGTAGTTTTGAATAGGTTTCTTAACAAATTATGTATACCATAAATATTAAACTGAACAAGCTATTGAGCTAAAGTATTGTGTAATGCCTTTGCTTACCATTATCTACCACTGTGATGAAACTGAGCGAAATCGCATTGTGGCGTGGTGCCTCCCATACAAGTGATCTTCATATCAAAAAACAACTGAATCAATCACGGTGAAATTCGGCATTAGGAATCTATGGTCTATGAACTCTCACTGGATAATGTAATGTATTTTCCCTGTTTTTTCCAGTCAATACAAATAGTATTTTCTACTTTCGCACAACATTTTTAACAATATATTTTATAGTTCTGAAGATAAAAATCATTATTAAAATTATTATTATTATTTTAAAAAATCCTTACAAAAAACAACAAATGTGATGGTAATTCACACTAAGGATCAAACTTACAAACATGTTTTGATGGCCATTTTTGTTTTTCTTAAAAATTCTACCCACACTTTTCTGATTGAAATTTAACTTTTTTATTATAACTTTTACATGAATTTGAACTATTATTAAGCTTTCTTATTGTTTAACAATATCTAAATTTTACTTAAATTAAAACCAACATGCGTTCAATAGCAATGCAAAAGATTACAACTTTGAATGTAAAATATGTAAATCAAATATTTTTACTTAAAATAAAAATATATATGTAGAAATAAATAAGTTCTTTATATTTTGTTTAACCCAAGAACGGTTGCTATTTTACAAACATTTTTAAAGTATATGTATGTATATCTTAAAACATTATTTACTCACTAAACATGTTCAGACTTTCTTTACTTGAAATTTTTCTTCAACCAATAACTCAGCTCCCGCCAAGAACAATTTTTTTTAGAGTTGATTTCCAAATTTACAATATCTTGGGTTAAAAAAAAGTATTGTTTGTAAATCAATTTAATAGTTTAAATTTAAAGTAAATAGAGCTCAAATTTGCACACATTTTTTAACAAGCGTATGAAACCTTAAAATAAATAAACATTTTTTGGATATTCATTGGGCATGAAAATGGACAAATGGAATGAACAGTGAAGAGTACTATGCAGTCTATTTACTTTTGTTGTGGTATATTGAGATTTCTTTTATATTCCTTTTTTTTATTTACACAATTTAAATTCAAACTAATTTGATGGATTTATGTACATAAACATATTCGCGTAGATATATAAAATGACATTTTAGAGGCTTGATATTATTTGTTTTTTTTTTTTTCTTCTAGAAATCTAAGTAGAATTCACAACTAAGGCACATTACAATTATTCCTAAAATGAATGTTATCCAACATTAAATATGGTTTTGGTGTTTAACTTAGCAACGAAAAACACAAAGTGATTGTATTTGTACTTAAACTTAATAATATATTTAATTAACTTTAATAATAATGTATATATTTATCCTTAAACTAGAAACATTAGTATTGTGCTATTATCTTTGTGTTTGTTTCTTTTAGGTAGTTATGTTTTATTAATAATTTAACTGCAGGTTTAAATTTAATTCTCTTGAAATAGATGTTGGTTTCTTATTGTTCCAAGCTAAATTAAATTTTAAGTTCAAATTTACTCGAACTTATTGATATTATTTTCCATTGCTAATACATTGATACAAATATCGTTCATAAATCGGTTTTATACTAAAAACCAGGGTTGAATCGTTTCGTTTTTTCCCTCATATTCCAAACAGTCATGTCACATGATACAAATTTCAAAATGATTGTTACTATATGAACTTATATAGATCATGAAAGTTCACCTATGGGAGCATTCTGAAGCCACAAATCATGTATAAAGTTATACAAATCATCACTTACAGCAACCTGAAAAAAAAATTAAGAACAATAGGTTAGTCACTGTGTCAATGTATTATATTATTTCAACAATTATTATTTTAAAAAAGAGGTCATCACTTTTTACTGCGAAAACAAAATCGTTTCCAGTCGATAATATTCAGTATAAATTGCAGAGGAAGGCACCTACACAATAGTTTTTGAGTACTTGAGAGAGCCTAAATAATAATTAAAAACTAAAGCTGATTGAACTAAAGATCCCGTGTATACCAGTGACCCGCCAAGGGAAAGGCTGCGTCATTACATCCACAACAACACCTAGTAATACTTGGCTCGAGTGCTGCACGGAGGGAGCCCTAAGGACTGAACTTCAAATTATATTTTTCTTAAAATAGCAGCCTTTCCACCGTACTAGGGAACTGGACCCAGTTACTCATTTCTGCTGAATAATAAATGATTACAGAAAAAAGAAGAGAACCGACGGAACTCAAAATGAATGATACTTGTTTTAAAAAAGGTTGCATGAATAAAGTACTGGAACGCTTACACACTCTTTCAATGCGGTTTTTATCAGATTATCCTCGAGTTTAAGCATTTATGACTTGATATGTTTTGACTTAGTTATTGCCGCTGTAAGGGCAAATGATAACCTCCACATTAAAAGCGTAGGATAATCTCTTGTGTAAAAAAGCATCACAATCGCTGATAGAGTGGCACCTAATCTCATCCAGAATTATCACAGAACGATTTAATCCAGAGTAAGAAAAATAATAATAGTTCAAGCAAATACCAAATTTAATTGTGTGTTAACAATAAGTAATGTTAAGTTATGTTTGGTATTTTTTTTTTAGCCAAACAGATATGACTAAATTACTTAGGTACGTAAATTCATTTACCTTATATGGCGTTGGATTTAAAGTTCTCTTATGGTCATTTCTTAATGTTTTCAACGATATTTGCACTTTTTCTCGAACTTGCTCTAATGTTGGCAATTTTTGACAGATTTTACCATCTTTCCAATAAATTTTAAATAACGATTCAACATGCGATGGAATAACATAGGCTCTTTTCGATTCCTGAAAGGGATGGCGACAAAGTACTTTTTGTCCAACAGCTGGTGGAGGTTCGGAAACTTTTTGCAAGAGATCAATTAATGCATGTCCATCAGCGCTGTAGAGTCTACCAGTGAGAAAAGACAAAACAATATTAAATAACTTTTGAAGATATATAATAGACCAATTTATTAACCTATATGCATTTTTGTTTCCAGGCATTGTTACCTTTGCCACGTCCTGACTTAGTTTAATTCTTGGTTGTCCATTTATTTCAACTAATTTATATACACAACCGAGTGCTGGCTGCCGCTGGCAAGTAACTGAAATTAAAAGAAAAAAAAAGAAAGTAAAGCAAACATAAGAAACGTACAGTTTTATTTTACATTTCCAAAGATTCCTTACCCAAGTGTGTACCTATGCCAAAACAATCAATTTTATGTCCCTGTTCGTTTAAACTTAATATGGTATCTTCATTGATATCGTTTGAAGCCACAATGGTTAGAGTATTAAACCATGGTACTTTAAAGCGTTCAGCTACTTTTTCAAAGGTTTCACGCGCCAAACATGAAAGATATGCCAAGTCACCAGAGTCGATACGTATTCCAACAGCATGATAACCAAGATCATTCAGTGCCAGAGCAACAGCACAAAAGTTAAGAAGGCCACTTCTGTAAAAGAAATTTCAATAAAGGTTATACAAAAATAAGTGCACCGAGAATCCGTTGATCTAGTTCAAGCCAAAAAATCTATTTATAACAGATTTGTGCAATAGTGTGTTGGTGTTTTGAATTTGACCATTTAGTAGAAAAAAAAAATGATTATGTAATTAACAATGATTTTATAGCTACTCGTACACGATGGGCTTTAAAGAAAATTAATTGCCAAGTTCGGCGACCTAAGTTTAGCTTGGAGTTGAATTCGAGATCATGTGTTTATTGAGTAATGTCTGTTTCGACTATTTAGAGGTTGCCCAAGACCAATATTTTTTTTTTGTATAAAAATTATATGGGAGCTTATTTTAGAGAATTTAATTTAGTGATTCTCGAGATATCTCGAGAAGATTAGATGCTTTTGTGAAACGATTTTTTATATTTTTTAATTGGAAGAATTTTTGAATGCTACTTCAATAGCCTTCATATGTAATATACAATGAAATATAAAAAACACGAAAATCGCTTGGACTCATAGCTTGACTAAATATGTAATTTTTTTCTTATTTTATTCACTAATCAATTAAGGTCTCTTTATAAGAATAGTTCCAAAGACCGACTTCAAATTGCACCAGATGCACCAAGTTGAATTTCGGAACTTATTTGTTTTTAGTTGGGGTATCAACTTAAGCTAACGTACGAGTAGTTTTACATTTTATTTTTTAGAAATGAGTTTTATTAATATTATTATTAGAAAGGGCTATGCCTTATTAGCGGAACGAAGTTATTATTTCAATTAATCAGTAGTTGATAGCGAAATATACATATGTAGATACATTTTTACAAGAACGTGAGTTTAAACTTTGAAAATTTTGAAAGCTTATGTAATACGGACATTAAATATTACTCATACGTCAAAATAAACAAATTTAACTATTTAAAACTCGGCTTCGGGATAACATAGGATTCATGTGTGGAAATCAATTTTCATATTTTGACGTTCTGTACAGAAATTTATGTCTAAATGAACTATGGCTGCGTAAAAAAACCGCTTGTATAAGGCATACCCTTCCAATTGTTAATGTATGTGCATTGATTGACATTGCACAAACAGCAGAGCATAGTTTTAACATTAGAAAGTCTTGTTACAAAAGCCATGCAGTGTGCTCTCTCGGACTTAATTAATATGAAAAACGTTTTAGAACAAAATTACTCTAATCAATGACGCTCTATTCCATTGAGATAAAAATTAAATGGTTTGATAGAATTTCGAGACTGAATATTAAGCTATAAAATTATATAATATTCAATTATTTGAGATAGATGATATTAGATATTTTATGCCGAAGATCAAATTTATAACTGAAGCTCTACCAAATCATTATAACATTTTATCATTGGTCAATAAAAAAAAAACATTTGTAAATTTGTGATATTTTCAGTGCTTAACAATTTTCAACATATAAAACAAAACAAATATATATGTAAGTGCAGGTAGCAAAACATCTGGTGGATACACTTATGTTTCATACTTTACTTGGACGAGGACAACTTGACATTACACATACATTATAAAACTAACTAAAAAAATATTTCAATTACAATATTTTCGTTAGGTTAATACTTTTTTAGAATTTTTCGTTTACATACCTCTGCCAAAAAGATTCGGGAAGTCATTTTATAAATTTATTTTCAAATAAAGTTTTATTGTTAGAAATGTAAGCCAAATTATATAAAGCCAATGAATTGCAAATAAAGAATTTAAAATAGACACAAATTTTTTTCCCCAATTTCTTATTTGCGCATTCGTTCGCACTCGATGAAAATTTGAATATTCAGCTCACACGGAACAGATCATTTGCGCAAATGAAACAAAAATTAAGAACCTTTGATTTTACGCAAACGGACACGATTTGCACAAACGGTCTGTGTCGTCTAGGGGCCCCGTTAAGTTCAATTTTCCATTACTTCTGAAGTATATTTCTCTTTCGTTTTTTTTTAAACGATTTTTTATATATATTTAAATATTTAATTTAACTTAGAAGTAATGCAAAATCGAAGACTATTGCGTTTACCAAGTCCTTAGCTGTTTTTTTGCTGTCCCAAAAAAACTTCATAGCAGAAAATAAAAAGTATAAACATGCACCCCCACCCATGAGTCTGATATAACTAAATGCATGTGAAAATTTAAAAATATGATTTATTTGTGTTTCTGTACATATTGAAGTAACATGCTCACAGCACCACAACTTTTCTGTTTTTAGAGGCAGATTACGTGTTTTTTCTGCATCGAAGAGTTCGAGTTCGGTGTCTGCTTGCAAGTCATTAGAGCATCAGATTTGGATTATACAACCTGAATTTCTACATAGAAATACTTTAATTTGCGGGACCTCTTATACACAATGAATGGCGTAAGTTTTTAGTGCCAGTTTTAGTACAAGAATTATCTTTATCAAAGCATATGATAATGCTCATTTTATAAAAACATTCTAGTTTGTGGATGCCCATGTACTAAGTGTTAAACTATATAATAGAAACTCTTTCCACTACTTAGTGATTCCTACGCAAAACATGTTGAGAACCATTTTTATAAAAAAATTTTTGATTTATAATTTTGCGAGGTCTTCGAGATGCTCGCTGAAGGTCATTGTCCATCGTCAAGTACTGTCAACAACAAGGATATGAAAGTTTTCCCTTATATAATACTCTACCTTGAAGAGGTTAATAATGTTGGGTCCTGCACCTCGTCGGTTCAATGCATTCCAAACGCAATAGCGAACTGAAGCGGAATTTTGTTCTCAGTCGCCCAATTTGGAGCGTTGACCAAGAAGCCGCCCCCTCTACATTCGTTACGAGTGTAATAAAAAAAGGTATAACTATCGAAAAACTAGGTTCAAATATTTTGCTTAAGAAAAAATTTTTAGAGTAGCCTATTTGATTTCAATGGGATTTTTTCACACGCTATTCAGTCATTCTACAGTATTTCTAATTGAATTTTATCTCTTTTAATGACTATCTTATGTATGTTAATTTATTTAAAAGCAAGCAAACAAATATAATGTATTAAAAATAAATAATAAAAATGATATGAAATTTACGTTTTTCACTAAAGTTAAGCAATAACAAAAAATAAAGCAAAAGAAAATATAAACAAACAAAAATGAATTCTTATAAAATATGATATTAGGTAAATAAACATCACCTCGTTTTGTGTGGAATGCTTTTTTATAGCTTTTCAGTTTTTGACCAATTCGTCGTGTGCACTACACTCAAGTAGACTTTTAATTGGAGCAGATATTTAGTATGAAATCTTTGACATGACTTTTGAACTCAACCAATTTGCGGGCACAAAACAACATGTGGTTTATATATTCGCACTTTAATCATTAAAAAACATAAAACAAATTATTAAGCCGGTAAAATTTAAAAGTTGGTATATAAAAAAAACGCTGATTAGCCTTAGTACAACATGCAAAAATGAATATTAACTTAATATGAACTTTGGTGTTTGTGTTATGTCAAAGAAATTAGCAATTCCTTGAATTACCTGAATGACTTCCCAACATATTTTGGCAGATACGAAGACGACAGCGACGAAATTTTTAATGTCGCAATTGCAGAATCAGTAGTATTAACTAACGGAGTAGAAACGAGGGAAGATGATTTATATGATGGCGATGAGTTAGTACAATCACTCTTTCTATTGCAATTGGTCGCGTTTATTGCCTTAGCATTGGAATTTAACAAAGACACATGCGACATAGTGTTGTAGGTGTGATCACTTTTTGCTACACCATTTATTTCAAGTAAATCATTGGCATAAGCCTTAGTTTTATTATTATGATTTATTGCAATATTGTTGTTGTTGTTGTTGCTAGTAAGCCGTTTTATGTGATTAACTGTTGGCATTTTGGATTTCCTATTGCCATTTGATTCTGGTATAAAGTTTTTTTGGCTGAAACCATTCGAATTTTGAGTTTTATTATATTGAGCGCCTAGATCTGTATCTTTAGTATTCTTCAAATTCATATTGCTGTTGAAAATATTAATTATGTTACAAAAGTTTACAAAACTAAGCTAACAGAAAAACAAAACAAAACGAAACACACGAATTACTTGACGACAAACACAATTATTGTTTTGTTTTTCTAACAAAATCTGCTAAATTCCTATTGTGGATAGTATTTTTGTGCAAAATTTAAATGAGAATAAATAAAATCAGTTGGTCCATTAGATCAGACACAAATCGTAGCCAATGGAAAAGAAATTACAAAACATAAATTGATCCGAGAGAAACTGCCTAGAAGCAAAATACCTCTTAACATCATACGTATCGACTAGGGCCATAAATCCATCGGGAAATGCAATTGCATACGACACCATTGCAGCCAGTTCCCCTTCACTTGATTCTTCTGTGGAAACATCGAGAGTGTGTGATAACGATTGCCGATGTGTGACAGCGTACTCTAGTAAATCACCAGTTATTCCTATATTATTGTGATAAATTAAATAAATTAAAGCCTTGGATACACAGAAACTGAGGAGTACAATTCTTTCAAAAATGGTTAACTTCAGACTTACAAAAGTGCGTAAATAATACTTATCGCTTAGTTTCGTAATAATCTTATAATTTTACTTGAAATCGTTATTATTTAAACAAATCATAAAAGTTATAGCTATTGTGTAAGTACGAGAGAAAAGCGATAAGTCAGTGACATTTACTTTGTAGGAACGCTGCTCAAATCACGGAAGTTTTTTGGCATCTCACACCCTTGTTAGGCATACACCCAAAAATGCAAGTACATCTGACTATTAATATCTTATAGACAGCTTCTGTGTCGTTTTTGTCAAAATGTAATAAAATGAATTCCGTGTTCCAATAAAGCTCTATTTTTTGCGCAGGAAAACTTAATTAAACCTATATATGTAATAGTGATAGGCATAGAATGATTCACGAGTAGCTTACTAAATTTTATTGTGGTCTATACGACCGCAGTAAAAATTATTTAAATGGAAAATAAGAAACCTCATGTTCTAATAAACCACTACTTCTTGCGTGGAAAAGAGCTAGGAAAGCTAAAAAAAATGTATAAAAGTATTAACGACAAGCAAAAAATAGTCCACAAGTGATTTAATGAATTTCCTTGCGGTCTTATGATTAAAAAGGTTCACAAATAGTCAACTAATTCATGAAAATTTTCAAAAAATCAAGACAACAAAGCATCTCAAATAAATGTGCACTTAATATTCTACATATAAATGTTGAAATCAAAAATATCAGTGAAATGGCTACTTGCTGATAGTGGGTTAGTTGATCTCTTATTCACTTTATCTTTTGCATTAGGCTACATGCAACGTGTTTCTCTTTCCAAACAAGAATAGCTCGGTGGATAAAAAATTGCCTACAAAGTCTGAAGAAATTAGTGCAAAAATTAGTATTTTTCAATCTTAAGAAATCATATTCTTTGGAAAATTGAAAGAAAATGGAATTCCATTGAAAAGAGTATGTCGAGCAAAAAGAATAGCATGTTAAAGAATATATTAAATGTCGGCATAAAAAAAATTATTTTATTAAAAGATCACGGAACTATCGACCCACCCTCATACGATTTTTCCTTAGAGTAAGCATTCAAATATATATCTCAAAACATAAGAATTGAAGTCATGCCACTTTCAAAATCAAAATTCAAAAATTGATTATACGAACCTGTTACTTTATGTCGTAGCAATCGTGTTTTTAGTTCACCAATGCTGGAAAACGATGTTATATAAGCGTGGGCGTGTGTACCTTTCACAGGTATATTGAAAAGTTTTCCAGCTAACACATTTGAAGTTCCATCAAATCCACCTGAAATACAGAAAAAAAAACGTAAGTGGGAATCTAATAAATTTACATAAAATTTTAAATTAATATTCAAGTTTTTATAACGTATATTGACGTCAAGCTTAATAAATTATATAATAATAACGCTTAATTTACCTAAACTATATTCAAAAGGTAAAAAATGTATGCGACTAATTTGCCTCTATGTGTTGCAAATTGAAGTCAAGGGAACATTTAACTGTCAATCAAATGTCAGTGCCTAGCAAAGATCAAGGTTGCCAAAAAAATTTAAGGTAATAATGCACATTGTTAGCGATGAAAATTCACCCGTTGAATTGGAGACAGATGCAAGAATTAAAAAAAATACTCAGTCAGTCAATTGCACATGTTAACATGCAAGTAAATTGATATTGTATGTACATCGTACATACATATGTATGTACATACAAAAGCAGGAGCTTTTTCATTGCGCTCTTATTTTTAAATTTTTTATTAAAAATAAGAAAACAATATTTCTAACCCTGTTAACATTGGCTGCCAAAAATTGCTTATTAAAAACATGTAAATATTTTTAGGTGCATTTGAAAAGTAGTAGGTGGTACTTTTCTAAGTAAATGCGAAAATCTTTTAATCAGTCATTTTCTAGACGAGGAAATAAGTTTGAAACTTGTACATTTTCGAATTTGTGAAAATCACTACATATATCGAGTATTATCTTTCCGCTAGTCAATAATGTACATAAGTCATGTTAATTAACTACCTACCATGGCGATAAAAATAATTAGCGATCTTGAAAAGACATTGATCTTAAGCTCAAAATATATGATTTTCGAAAAATTTTAAAAATTATTTTTTTTTATATATGGAAATGGTTAAATGAGAAATGGTTATTGAGTTTTTTTCCTTTTTATCTGATATGTGAACATCATTTCCACAAAAACTACGATTCCTACTTAATACAAAAATATTAGATCTAGTTGAAAATCATTAAATGTAGAACACACATTTTTTTGGGCAAGATCATGCATAATAAGGGACAATTGCAAATTTTAATAAGCTCCTACTGGTGGCAAATATTGAGAATTTAATGGTTCCACACGATCTCAATTCACAAATCTCATTTGAATACCAACCATACTTCTACCTTAACTTCGATTATGAAGAGACGCTATGAATGAATAGGCAATTCGTTCAGGAAATATGCTAGAGAAGCTTGTTGATCAGCGCATTGGTGGAACACTAGAGTGACAGCTGTGGAAGAAGATCCAGTTCTTTGAGGCGAATAATGTTAGAAAATGATACATCAAAAATCGAAAAGAACAACTGCAACATAAAACAACGTGTCAGGCATCAAAAAATTGTTATAGAATGCTTTGTTTAGGCTATGCGCTCTTAATGGAATCACAAAATATTAATAGTTAGTAGTAAATCGCAAAATGTATTTCTTAAAAATTTTGCATTAGAAGATTGAAAACCTTAATGTGCTAAGAGATAGTTTAAGTAAATCGTGCGATGAAACACTCTACCACTCAATTAGCTTCTATAATTCCCACTCCTAGTGACTAAAGACTCAATGACAGTCAATGACAGAGTGTATGTATCATATGCAATACAAATCGAATATGCGAACGTTATAAGAAAATTAATTTAACTAATATAAGGATATGGTATCTAAGTGTTCAATACAAAATTAGAGGACAAAGAAAAGCTACATCGAATACTAGGCATTGCTACGATTGAAACTCACAAGAACTCTAGAACAATTTACGAAGTGTTGTTAGTGAAGAAAAAAAATAATCGCTGGCGCAATCATTAAATAAATAACCTGGTACAGACTGTTACCGTGCAATATTGAAGTAGTAAAATGGGAAATACATACTTAGGAAAGAAACTTTTTTCCACCTTGCATATGCTAAAATACGTGCGATAAACACCTTTAGCAGTTTAAAGCACTGGCGAATTAAGCACTCGTAGGTTTAAAAAGTTCTTAAATTGCTTACACATGATAGTTGCTGCGCATAAATTTTAATATAAAACAATTTTTGCTTTTTGTATGGTAGTGGAATGTAGTACACAAGAAACTTTGTCATAATGTTTTCTGATGCGCATTTTGACTGCTATTGTTTTGTGTAGTACGAGTAAAATATATTTCATTTTAGCTGAAATCTTGTCAGGTAAAACTTTTAACGTGCTTGCATGCAAACACTTCATAAAGTTTGGAAAAAGAGGAGGTTAAAACAATACAACAGTACGAAATCAATGAGCTACCTTCAAAGGCGCTGGGTACGTGTCATTTTTAAAAAAAGCTTAAATGTATTGCTGACTAGAATAGGATGTATGCATATACATACATATGTACATATATATAAATGTATGTATAATGTACAGCCTTGCGCGTCAATTAGATATTGCATGATATAAAATATTGTTAATTGTTTATTTTCATTTATTTTTTATTAAATATTTGACATACCTGTATAGGAATATTTAGACGCTGAAAGACCGCCATCGGGACCTTGTGCTCGTCTTAGACCAAATTCTAAGAGTTTAACATGTTTGCCAGCAACCATACGATAACGCGCAGCATTTGTTGCCATAAGACTAAATTAGGTAATAATTAATAGATTATCAATTTAAATTCACACAATTCTCTTATAAGGAGTGTAGGCTTTTATAACTTTGATAAATGCTTACCTAGCATAATTAACTAAAGTGAGTAAAGTTGTTTCTAAAATTTGTACAATTATTAACGGTCCTTCCATTTTTATAATTGGTACTCTAAAAAGGTATAAAATTGTTAGTTGAACGTTCTAAATAAATTTGTTTCAATACCAGTTAAATTGTTATTGGTGATGAAACGTATTAATATGCATCGAAAAACATGAGAAACCAAAACAAAAAAACTTCACCAACAAAAATTGGTTTCTCATAAAGGGACCGTTCAAGTATTACGTAACGTACTTAGGGAGGGGGGGGGGGGGGTTCGACGAACGAAGTTGAAAATCTCTTGTTTTATTTTTTATTATCGCAAACGCGACTAAACCATAACAAAAGTCTCTAAAACGACTTTCTGGTACATTGCGCAACATAGTTGTGACTTTTAGGTAAACATGGTCACTTGGGTGATACCGTAACGTTTAAGGAGATTGAGGGGGGGGGGGGGTCAAAAATCTTCAAAAATTGCGTTACGTAATATTTGAACGGCCTCAAATTCAAACACTGTCAAATAGTACAGGCCAATAAATATTTCTCAAAAGAGCGTTTTTTCTACTTTTAAGCAACGATACTTCAAAATCCAGACGTGACAAAAAATTAATGACAGATTCTAGTTTAGTATCTACATATATATATCTACAAAAATCACTAAATAGCCCTTGAAGGGGAAAATCGTCACATGCCTGTGCACTTTAAGACCTCGCAACTGCCGATCAATCGAAAAATCTTAATTTTCCTTAAAGATCACCCACTTGTCCTTCTTCAAATCACGTACGTTTCTTGAGTGAAATTTTATTCTTAATGAAAATTTTTCTTTTCAATCTTTCCGTCAAAATAAATATATTTTTTGAGTAAAATTTTAATTGGGTGGCTAATACAGTTTAAACTGTAGTTGTCTCTAGCTACCTGGAATATGTTTGTTGTAATTATTATTTTACAAATTTCACTCGAAAAATGTATGTGATATGACTTTGTTGGACGAGTCTGATATTTTCAGAAAATTAATAGTTTCCAGCTCATTGCAAGGTTATAAATTTTTTAATGATTTCACTATTCTTATTAATTTAATGTACATAATATCCTTGCTTGAAAGTGCAAAAAACGCTGTTTTAAGGCATACGAGTATTATGTCAACCGATAGTAAAAATGTTACTTTTCAAAGAATCCCACAGTTTTAAATATCTAAAGTATCAAAAATTGAATAAGCGGCTATACTGCAAAAACATCAGGCGTGTGCCTATATACATAGAATTCAGGATAACAAAACCTGCATTATACTAAATTGTTAACCAAAGATTATTTAAGTTATTGACATGATACAAAAAAAGTTTGCAGACCAGTATTATTTGACAATCTTTGATTATGCTTTATGCTGGAAAAATACAAAGTCAGACCTAATAACTGGCGTCGGAAAAATAAGTTTACTAAAAAATGTGAGCATATTTTTTACCTTGGAAACGCTACTGTTCCTTCATCGATAGCATAAAGTGTTACATCTTTTGCTGTTAAATTTCCCAAATAATGAAAAAACTCATTCTCAATACCTTCTGGTAAAGTTTGTTTAAGGTATTCAATGTCTACGGTAGTGAAAGGGAGAAATAATAAAAATGTATTCTTAAAACATAATCATTATGTATGTACATACCACTTTCAGAATAATGAAAACTGTCTAAGAATTTTAGGCACTCTTCTAGACCAGCAAAAATTGTAAATTCTCCATGAAATGGATTTGTGCGGAAGAATAAATCAAACACAGATTGATCTTCAATTCTGCCTGATTTCCAATATGCATAAGCCATAGTTATCTGGTATAAGTCTAAAGAGATAAAAATCATTAGAGTTATTGACAAATTGTTTTGTTTTTGTGTTAAAATATTAAATTTACATAAATAAATAAACACAGAATAATGTGTTAAATTGTGCATTAAGCACAGCACATAGCAAATTAAACACTTAACAGTCTGTGTTTAATGTGCAATTTCGCATTTTAACACAAAAAAAAAACAGACTATTATGACTAAGTTTTATTTTTTTTTATATATATATTAGTTACTATATAGTGCTACAAAAAAGGTGGGAGTATGTATTGTATGTACAAAAGTATTATAGTTGGGTATTTTATATCAAAACGACACTTTTTAAAAAATTAACTTTAAAATAAATTAATTTTAATAAATGAACTATTTAATTGAATAAAATTTTTTAAGCATAGTTATAAAAAAAAGTTGTTTCAAAACCTTTTTTTTTGATACTTGTATTAGTTTTTCTTATTTGCCCAAAAAATCTTAGTGATCGATATACATAAATATCGGTCATTCTTTTATTAAACGCACACTTTGTATTTTTTGACGTTTTTGAACATTTTTTGAAACCAAATATCTCAAAAACTATAGGAGATAGGATGAAAAATTGTTTAATCATTTTTGTTTAGAAATACTTTAACTTTATAAAAAAAATTAAAAAAAATTTAAATAAATTTGCTTAAACATTCATTTTTTTAATTAAAAGAATTTTTCTCAAAATATTTTCAATTTTTTTGATTTTTTTGATTTTTTTGAATTTTTTTATACATGTTTCAAATCAAAATTCTCTCCATAGCTTTGGAAAATATGAGTTTTTCATGAAGGCGCGCATCAGTCTAATTGTATGAATTGTATCATATTGTCCAAAGCTATATTGGGAATTTCGTTTTGAATGCAGATACATTCTAAGGATTGATTGCAAATAACATTACAAAAAAAAACAAAAACAAAACAAAAAAAAATTGATGTCGGTTTTTTATGTTGAAAAAACATGGTGCGCGTCATCATTCGTAGTTTCCAAAGTTATGGCGGGAGTTTCGATATGAAAGCACATGCATTCTTAGGATTGATTGAGGAATAACATATAAAAAAATCAAAAAAAACGAAGGGAGAAAAATTTTTTTAATTAAAAAAATTAATGTTTAAACAAATTTATTTAAATTTTTTTAGTTTTTTTTATAAAGTCATAGTATTTCTAAACAAAAATGATTAAATGGTTTTTCATCTTATCTCCTATAGTTTTTGAGATATTTGGTTTCAAAAAATGATCAAAAACGTAAAAAAAACAAAGTGTGCGTTTATTAAAAGAATGACCGATATATAAAATGAAACGATTTCTTTAAGTGCAATTTATTTTTACATAAAAATTATCGCTAAAATACCAAGTTGATGACTTTTTCAAAATTTGTCGAGTGATTTTGCAAAGAGACTATACATACATACATAAGTTTATGAAAATAGAACTCATATCACCCGCAGTATCACCTGCAGTTTTTAATAAAACAACCAAAACAAATCAAATATATCGAGCGTCATTTTGTTTCAGTTTAAAAATTTATAAATAAACAAAACTGAAAATTTTATGACTGATTTTTATGTTGAAAAAAATGTCTTGTTTTCCAATTTTCCTTGTTGCATCGTTTTTTAACCTTTCGTTACGTTAGATCTACTCATAATAGCAATTTTGCCATTTTTCTCTCTTTTAAACGTTTCTGAAATCTTTTTAAATTTATTTTTTTTGTAGTGTTATCATAATTTTTATTGTAATGAAAATTTTAATTTTTTAAAAAAGGAACAGTACAGTTAATAAATTTCTTTAAGTTTAGACTAACGTGACCAGATATTTATTACCAATACGCGGAGCAGGAAAAAGTTGATAAAACTTTTTACATTTTTTTTTTTTGTGATTACCTAAAATCAAAAAAGTAATAATAAAAAAGTAAAGTATAATTTAATAAAATATATTGGTATTTTCTTAAATAACTGCACACTTTCTCGACTGTTTTATCCGATATTTTTGATTTTTATATATTGTTTATATTAGTTCATATTTATATGTGAATTTTAAACATATGTATTTAAATTTTAAAAAGTGTATTTTCAAAATATTTATGATTATTTCAAAAATTGACTCAAGCATTTTTCGGAACGGAATATCTCAAAAATTATGGAATATAATAAAAAAAACTTAATATCATTTCTGTTTAAAATTGCTTTAACTTTGTAAAAATTGAACTGTCTGTAAGTTCAATTATCATTCAATTATTAAAACTACTTTACTTGAAATACTCTATTCTGCATAGTTTCAGAGATATTTCATTTCAAAAAATGTTCAAAAAAGTTAAAAAATAAAACAAAGTATGCAGTTATTTAAGGGGACAGTACACCATGGAAATGAAAAACAAAAAATTTTTGTAAAATGCTTTATTTTTTATGAAAAAACAGAGATATTGTAATGAAACTTTGCGCATATATTACTTAATCAAAATAGTATACAAAAATACTTTTTTCGGATTTTTCCTGCCTGTTTTTTTGGCTGCAGCAGGTTTTTCTCAAAACAACCTTTTTTGAGTTGGCGGGCATGATTAAAAAAAAAACTAGTAGTCCGATCGTTCTGAAATTTTAGTATGTTATTGTACATATCGCTAGCTTAGAGTGCAAAGGCGCTAACTGCACTTTTTTACAAAATTGAGATTTTAATGCAGAACAAAAGAGAATTAAAAAATACATCGTTAAAAAAAAAAAAAAGGTTGGTTACTCTTTATTTCATATGGTTTCGTGTTGATGCGCAAAAGTGCCATGTACATAGCTGTCAAAAAGCGCGCGCTAAGTTCATTAAACACATGTGATTGTTGCTAAATTGGGCTGGTTGCGCGTTCGCGCTCCGTTAAAATTAATTTATTGCTGTTTCTAACATCAAATAAGAAAAATGTTCACATAATTTTTTATAGAAAAGGTGCTAAATGATACGCGCAAATCAAAAATAGCAACAGAAAGGGTGCTAAATGACAAAAAAAATTCTTCTAAATCAAAGATACTACTTTTTTTTTAAATTTTTTTTTACTGTATATGTATGTAACAACAATTCAAATAAAATTCCATTCAAAAAAATTTACAAAATATAATGTAAATTTCTTTATACAGTTTTTTGTCTCTCCTCAAAAAATTCAAAAAGTGCAGTTAGCGCCTTTGCACTCTAAGCTAGCGATATGTAAGTCTATAGAACTAGAATTACAACGATCGGTTATAAATTTTTTGATTTACAAGGGTTTTTTTGCGCCAAAAATAGTCCAATTTTGAAAAAACGCCGCCATTTTTTTTTTGGTCCAAATTAAATCTTTTTAGTTCACTCTATAGCAACTTTGATGCTGATTAAAACCCACTTTTTTTTTAGACCATCCAGAGAACCGCAATCACGCCTGCTGTGGTTTTTTGGTCCTTTTTTCAAAAATTTGCTGCAGCCAAAAAACAAGCCGGAAAAGTCCGAAAAAATATTTTTGTATACTATTTTAACTAAATAATATATGTGCAAAGTTTCATTACAATATCTCTTTTCTTTCATAAAAAATTAAGCATTTTAAAAAAATTTTTGGTTTTCATTTCCATGGTGTACTGTCCCCTTAAATAATGACCAATATGTATAGCATATAGAAAAATTAATCAACAGTGAAGTAATACAGCTCGGCTTGGCTTTTTGGGTGACTAGGTTGACGTCATATTATAATCTTGCGCGCAACAGCAACGTAATATACGTGTCATGCTTACGTACTATATATTGAACAACATTACGTTGTTGTTGGGTCAATTCGGTTAGATATTTTATTCATGCGCCGCTTCATTAAGATATTCAATACTATTAAATGCTATATTCCAAATGTTAAAATTACAAACATATTTTGATTGAAATTTTGACTGAGGTTTGGTGTTTTCGCGGAATAAATACTTTTATTGACAATGCAAAGTCTCGTATTGTATTTTCAATAATTTATATAAACAGGGTGGTCCTCCGAAAGTCACTGATTTATTGCTTTAGCTTTATTACTTAGAAAGAAGTTATTGTTCTGGCTTTATTACTTAAAAAGAAGTTATGAGACAAAATTATTGTTTGTAGGTACTACGAGTACTCTAAAGGAGCTTTGTTAAACATTATGTAACTCAGGTCTTCAAGATAGCCCCTACTTATTCATTTTTTTACTAACAATGAACCAGGGAATCTAGCCCTAGATTATGGCTGCTCAGATCCGGACCACCATCTTGTATATTTTTCAAAAAAAAAATTGATATACTCGTACACTCGAATTTTGTGAATTCGTATTTATAAAAAAGGAATTTTGTCTGTCTTACAGTTGTGTATCAAAATTGTCAATCATATTAAAAAGGGTGCGTTGAATACTCGACTTTTTACGGCTCTTTGTGAAGATTTGGGTACAGACACTGTTATTCAGCTTTTGGAAACTCAGAATCAAAGTGATATGATTCATAATATTCAGAAAGTCAAGGGTACAAGGGGTATTTTTTTTATCTATCGAATTTGTTCGATTTTTTGAACTTGAAATTGCAGGTAAAGAGTCGAAAATAACTTATCATCAGGATGCGAACACAAACGCGAACGTAAAATTCTAGCACGCACTTCCAATAACAGAAGAAGCGTGCTTTGAGGAGATTTTGAATGAAACCGATATTAAAACCGAAATATCAAACCATTTGCAGCACCTCACAGATGAATTCAAGCGCTATTTCTCTAACTCGGGTGATGATAATATTTACGATAGACGTGCTTCCAGAAATACTGCAAAAGCAAGTTTCGAAAACAAAAAATGATACTGCTGCGAAATATGATTTTGAGAAGATGGGTAAGCCATTATTTTGGGAAAAATATATCAGAATATATTTAGCTTAGAATTGGGAATATTTTCAAAAATATGCAAGCCACAATTGTACCAATTTTGTGTTTCTTTTTCTAACTTACAGTAATCATATATATTTTTAAATTAAACATTTAAATGATAACCAGTGATAAATTATGAGTTGATAAGAAAGCTTCATATTCGACAAGGCAGGCGGACTTAATGTTGACTACATCCTAAAATAACCTGATAAGAATTGTGCGATTGAATGCACCATTGCACATTAAATGCAATTATTATCAGAATTGTTATTGAAGCCATGTTTGATTGTATATTGTGAAAGTTTTCCATTGATATACTACAAAACAAATATTAACATGAATGTATTCAATTTTAAAGTTGGTCCGTCAGTCCATCAAAGCAATTGGTTTATTCCATAAATGAAAATTTTTGATTTAAAATTTCATTCAAAATAAAAAACAATTTCATTCAAAATAAAAAAAAATTTCATTCAAAATAAAAAAGAATAAATTATTACTCTCAAAATTGGGTTCATCGTATGAGCTATTGCAAGGCCAGCCGAGTATTATAAACTGATCTGGTGGTGGATCTAGGTATTGTCAAGAGTACCTCACATATATATCAAGAGACAAATTGAAAACAATTAAATTAAATAATAAAATCAAATACATACATAATGTATACAAAACACGAAAATAGATGAAGAAAAAACTGTTACTCAGTCAGAGCTTTGCAAGTGTCTGGGAAATATTCATTCGGCAAAAAGATTAGACAACACTCAAAAATTAATTTCAAAAATTTATCTGCTATCAGAGACGATAAATTTACGAAACTTTGTATATGACGATAAATTTACGAGACTTTTCCAGAGACGATAAATTTAGGAGACTTTGTAATATCAAAGAAGACCACACTCGAAATTTCAATCCAAAAATGTAAGTGATTTGACAGAAGGAAATGGGGTCTGATATTTCCACGGAATGCATTTACAAAAACTTGTAAGTTTATCGCGTCCGACTTTACAGTCTCAACCAGTCATTCAGCCGAAATCTCCGACCCTTCAAAAAATCACTTTTGTGATTGCAAAGTCTCCTAAACAGATTTTACATTTAATTTAAATAAAAAACTCGAAAATCAAAACTAGAAGAAAATAAAATTATAGAAATAAAAAAACTAGCATATTTTGAGACAAAGGGCATTTTAATCCAGCGAATGTAATCATATTAGCAAAAATTTAAGCAATTATCTTATCTTAAACATAAGCATTTATTATTTTTATTTTTACTTGAAAAGTTAACTTTGAATTATGTTTTTCTTATCAACTTTTTTGTTAATCAACTAAATAAATGAACCTTGCTTCTACCAAAAAAAAAATATTAAAACCAAACACGCTTTTCAAATGGAACAAATTTCATTTACCTTTTGCTAAAAGCAATTCAATTTATGCAACGAAAAAATTTCAATACATAAATACTAGTGAGATACATATCTAAAATATTTCAACTTTTAGCCAGTGCAAGTGTTATCAGTTGATAGAAATGCGTCACAAATGATCACAATTCCGTGAATGCAAAGACCAACAAATAGAATTTTTAGTTTGCCGGCGAAATAGAAAACACAACATAAAATTAAAGAATATAATGGGTAAAGAGGATACAAATACAATGATTTGTATGTTAAAATATAGTAATAGCTAAATTTATAAAATTTCTAAACATACATATGTACATGTAAATAAATTTAAATGTCATGCTACATGTCGCTTAAATTAAAAAATTAACTCTTGAGGTTATTAGCTTATTAATGGGTATATACATATATTTGTTTTATATTACAAAAAATACTGAAAAATTTGGTTTGTTTGTTTTTAAAGTGGCATCAGTCAAAATTTTTCAAAAATGTAAATATAGCCGTAAATAAATTATTTTATTGAAAAAAAAAACACAAATAAAAATGTTCGCATTAGCTTAGACTTACCGGTTAATAAAGGCTGCACTACACCATTTTGATTCATACGACCACGATCCATAAACTGCCCAGCTGAATTGCACGCTGATTCACGGTCAGACATGTTGAAGACTTTATTTTAACGTTTAATTTAAATTTTAAAAGTTCAATTCAATGCTCTTTAGCTTGCATTTAGCGAATAACAGATGCGTCAAGTCAGCAAAGTGTGATGTGAGCGCAAAAATTTAAATGCTATTGAACCGTATAAACGTATGCAAATCTAAAAAAAAAAATAGTAATGCAATTTAATCAAAATGTGATCTAGCAAAAAATAAAGAAACAACTTGTTTAAAGATGACTACGTATTAATTTAGACTATATAAGCTTTTCATAATTATTACTAATTTTTTTATCCTATGGTACTTATATGACTGTCGTTTGGTTTTCGATAGGTTGAGCTACACATATTTATATAAAAAGGAAAATTAGTGTGTGTTTATAAAGAATTTTTCAGATATCTCTATTTTTGGTCTGAGAACTTTCACAACTGAAAATCAGTCATGGAGAAATTGATGTTTTCTTGAAAGAGTCGATTTTTTTATCTTTCTGAACATAGATAACGTTTAGGCATTCATTCATTCAGATTTTTTCGTCACCTACTAATACCACACAAATACCTAAAAATAATATAAAAGCTAATTTGAATTGTGTTTGTTTATATTTATCAATGAATGGTGTAGTTTTATTTACGAGCTTTTTTAAACAAAATTAAAAACTTTTTCTTGTGGGACAGAATAAGTAGTTATTACTAAAAATTTAAGATGTTTGAAGTAAATAAAAGAAAAACAATGCAACGTGTGCGACATAACTTGAAAACACGCAAAATACGCTGTTCAAAAATATGAAATCATATTACATATAGTATTTTAATTATACAATTAGTACGACTTAGCAATCGCCTGATTGTTATCCGCATCAGAGTAAAATTCAACACCAATATGACGTAAAAATCATGCTTCAAAACAATGAAAGCACAGCCTCCACAACACTGGCTGCCACCGAATTGTCAACCTGCCAATCAAATTGACCTTGTACTTGTCGAGGCGATGCAATTAACCAACATTCTTAATGTGCATGCATTATAATGCGCAAATGTCAATCCTGACCACTACCTTGTTGGCTTCCGTTTCTTAGTTCTCCTTTAAAAAAAAAAACTGCGCCGTCCCCAAAAAAAAAATATATTAAACTGAAAAATGTAATACATTGGATATAGCCAGATACTACCTAGAACACTTGGCTTTATGGCTCGGAAATATGCCTGCATGTTCCAACATTAATGACGTATGGGTGCAATTCTGCACAATTATTAAAGTAGTCGCTGCGATTAAGGCTACGAACCAACAAAAAAGGTGGTACACTGAAGAATTGGCACAGCTTAAAGCATTAACGGACGCAGCATACCAACAAGCTCTACGCTGAAAGACAAGAGCTGCTCGTTAAGAAAGCAGATTCAAAAGAAGGAATGAAAGAAAAATCCTGCACAGGAGAAGTGCCAGAACGAAGATATTGAAGGGTCACATGAACGTAAAGACGCTCAAAGTTTCTATAAAAAATAAAACACAAAATTGATAGCTGGCAGCAATGTCGAGCTACGAGCTCTTCGAAATGACTCAGAAAATCTGGTCTTGGATCCACAGGGATGCAGATGCTTCTAACTAGCATTTCCTATAGTTGCTTAGCGGGAAACAAACAAACAAAGTGATATAACGTACAGCACCACGTCCATTTAACGAAGAAGTTCCTCCACTCAGTCTAAAAGAAGTAAAAAGTTGCAGTAAATAATTTACTACTTAAAATTGGAGAGACAAATGCCTGCCTGCCAACTGGACTATCTGTTCTGTCCGCCCTAATGTCTAATTTTAAGTGAAACATACAACGGCCGCTTTTAAAACTCTACCTGGAAAAAATATAGCTCTAATTTTAATCTATACAACGCCAATAGTTACCTTACAAATTCTTTATTTTGTGCAGTTTACTATGTAAAATTAACATTAAATACAGTTTAGGGCCAAATGAGATTTTTGTTTTATTAAAAATAATAAGTGGGCTTCATGTTAAAAAAGAGAACTGTTCACTTTTTTTAACAGATTGAGATAGCCTACATTATTTCCCTTAAAATTGTTGCATTTTATATACTAATTTTGAGAGTTTTTTGCCTATGAAATAAAATTTATATCTTGGATCTAATAATTTATTATTTTTGAAAAACCGGTTTAAAAAATTCCTTAAATGTCAAAACATTTATTCGCAACATTTGAAGGCTATATCTTCATAACCTGATAAGGTTCATAATGAAAAACGCACACATATTTTGGACAAAATGAAAAAAAAACCTCACTGTGCTCTTAACTATATTTGTTTCGTAAATGCTTTATTGTTAAACAATGAACTCGGCAACATTTTGAATATCAACAACAAAAAAGGTAGGTCGGCTCGGATCACTGATTTGCATGAGAGCACTAAGGAATAATTTTTATATTATACCTATATGTATAAAGTATTTTTTATAGATCAAATATTTTAATGAGAACTTTATGATATTTATATTACCTATACACTTGGAATCAATGATACACAAATGCTGCGCTGAATAATTTCTTATCAGACACCAGTCACGTTAAGAGTTGAATGGCAAGTAAAATTAATTTCAAGATTATTTACACAAATACACAATGAAATTTTAGTCACTTGGAGAACCATTAGCTTCCACATGCATTGACGTGAAAAATACAAATGAATGCAGTTGATGTACAAGCGACTGGAGTATTAGCTTTTGGGATTCTTTTACTCCAACAATTTACTCAGTCATTCATGCAACGACTTTATTTGTGAATTTTTTTAAACGTATTTTGTATGCTGTGATGTTATATTACAGTGTATTTTTGTTTACTAGTAACTTAGCAGCGTAGTTTAATTATTGATTACACACAAGTTAATGCTTGAAGGTTGCGTGAAGGTCGGTGCTGGTGGGGCTCCTCTTCAAAATGACTGTAACAATAAGGGTGTGTGTGTTTGTTTGTACATGGAAGACTTTGTTGGGGGGTGGCGAGAGGAAGAATGGACAGTGCAAGATGATGCTTTGCTTAGTTATATGCAGCAAAACGAAACATGAGTGCGTGATAAGCTAAAAAATTATCACTGGTAATCATAATCTTAAAACTCATGCAACTAAATATATCTACCTGAGCAACAAAGTTTACCACTCATTGGCATAGAAGTTTTGTTCTCAATTATTTCAGTAGCTTCACTTTGCACTTTATATTCACTTGCAATTTTGTTTATTTCTCATATTTTGAAGTTATTTTTATTTCTTCATATATTCCCGTGGTCTTTTAAACTTATTTTTAATGGCATTAACACCAAAGAAATTCAACCCGTCACTTGACGACAAACAACTAAATTTATTCAGTCTCGCAGTTTTGACAGTTTTTCAGCTCTGCTGCATTTTCTTTCTACAGTTCGTTCTAAGTGTTACCATTTCAATTTTCTTTTGTAGTTCAATATAACAGTAGAACGCCAATGTCCGCGAATATGCGCATTTAGGTAAATTTGGAATGTTTTGATTTAAAATTGAAAAAAGTTTACTAATTTACAAAATAACAAAAATAAGTAATTTCTTTTCATAAGCTCTATGTTGCTTAATGCTGTTATATAGTATATAAATGAAATCTGTCAGCGGAAAGTTCAGTTTGTATATTTAAAAGAATTTTTATTTACAAATTATTGGGAAACTATATAGTATTGTAATACTTGCACACTATCAATTGTCTTTGATGTTATTTCATTTGATTCCGATTACTGCCTCTTCACTGACTGTCTCCATGAAGAGCTAAACAGAATTGGGACATGAATATCATCTAGATTTTTCCTATAGAACAGATTCAATTTTTTGTTGCAATTTGACACATAAGATAAATCTTACGTCCCAATTCTGTTTTTAGCTTGATTCAATCATATATAGGCTCCGCTAACTCTCAAATTCATCTCTGATAGTGTGAAACGTCATGTACATCGAGTGTCAAAATGAATAGTCTAAACAAAACAAGGAAAAAGACTAATAGGTTTTGACAATTGAAATCAGTGAAAGAGTTTTCTTATACGTCATGAAGGTTAAGGGATTGAGTGGAATGACACACGATAAAATCGTTAGGTATATGCAATTACAGGTTATACAGAAAGCGGGGAGGCCTATGAAACAATATCTATGAAGGTATATGCGCTGGCAATTATTTCAAGAGTAAAAAACTTTGAATTGTTAGTATTTCTGCGTTTTGTAGCACCCTGTTGGAAAAATGTCAACACTTTTCGGCAGCTGTCATTAGTTGTCGATTTGACGGCGATAGATAAAAAAGTTTCCTCTGGATGTCTGATTCATTTTGCTATCAGAAATCATAACTTTTTGCAATAAATATTCACTATAATCAATTTTAAGTTTTAACGAAAACAGCAACAGTTAAAAAATGGCTAAAAATACTTCCAGCTCAGCATTCCGTAAAATTGATGTTGACCAGTACAATGAGGATAATTTCAAAGAGGATGAAACCGATTTGTCGGCATCTGTGGGGCCAGATGAAAATGAAATTACCACACTACTGACACAAGGCAAATATATTGAGGCATTACTTAGTGTGCTGCAAAATGCACCACTACGCTGTAAGCAGCAAAATGTAAAAGTATGTTTCCATCTTTTGTTATTAAAATTTTTTAATAGTTATTTTCGCTCTCCATTTTCCATGTGCAGGACCACGCCTTGAATATAACATTACGGGTACTGCTCTCCATTAAAGCATCGCAAATGGATCAAGCTGTAGACACATTAGAGCAAAATGATTTACTAGATGTTCTAATGAAATACATTTATCGTGGGTTCGAGATACCCTCTGAGGGATCCAGTGGACATTTGCTGCAATGGCATGAAAAAGCATTTGCCAAAGGTGGTGTAGGCTGTATTGTACGTGTGCTCTCCGATACAAATCGTGCCTAATTGAGAAATTATGACATAATTGTAAAACAAAAAGGAAAGGAATCAATGGCTTATGAGAACATAAATAACAATGTTAAGCCATGAGGATGCAATCACTAGCCAACAAAAAAATTAACTTTATTAAATAATTGCAATTATGTTTTTCAAATAGTTTAAAAATTAAAGTATTTAAGTGTTATAGAATTAAATGCAAATATTTTTACTATCGACTTCCAGGAATGTCTGAAAAACCAAGTATTTTGTTGTAATTAAATGGCTCTTCAAGAAACGTCACCCCATTACACCTTTCGTTACTCTGCTAGGATTGATAAAGATATTCAAAGTTTTCAGAGATGACCTAACATAACTCAAGTTTAACCCCGCGAGACTTAGAGAAGATCGTTCCCTGAGGTGGCCGTGATTATTGCACCATGTCCCACTTAGGAATACGGAGAAGATTATGATTCACATAACTCTAATTTGGACTTGCGGGAAAAGTGGAAGCTCAGTGTGAAGTTCAATTAAATACTAGTGCAGTCGAACGCTTTTATGGTAAGGCATTCAATATCCTTGCGTTGGGAAAAGAAAGTTGCAAAGAATTTCGTGAACGAATTTTCTAGATGTCTTAGCTACTTTAGCCGAGCTATTCAAGAAACTGAGTCGCCTTCAAATAATTCTAGAAAGTATGTAAGTTCAAAGACCGATCGAATCAAACGTGCTTTTTTAAGTCATTTCAATAAATATAAACTGATATGAGTATATACACTAACTCCCGCATTACTTATGTAAGGCGAAACAAGTGAGTGACTGATAGTGACCCATTCACAACAGCCGTTTGAAACTTTAAATTAAGCTACGAATTTTAAGTTCGTTTGAACTTAAATAATAAAACTTAAAAAAAAGTTTCGATTCAGGTTTACACTTTCAAGATAAAGACAGATGAAAATCAGTCATTCACTTGCTCACCCAAACGGTCATCTTCTCAGTCAAGGCTTCTAAAAACTAGCATTAATACAGGGTGAGGTAAAATCATATATACGGTTTAAGTTCGATCCAACTTTAATTTCAATCAGTATTAACATTTTCGGCACATTTATACTTTTTTCAGTACATTTGCGTTGTGAAAAATATTCATCGAAAAGTTTTTAGTACATTCGGTACAATGGACGAATTTTCAGTACATTTTACATTGATTTTGTATTTTCGTAAATTTTGTGTCTATGATGTACGTTCCAAGTTCGAATTTAGTACAGTTCCACAAAACCCAAATGCCATTACTGATTTCTATATTTATTTTATAGAATCTTAAACAAGGCTTAAACAATTTAATATGGTACGATATACAACAGAAAAACAAACTATGCAAGCCGTTTTTCGGTTTGGCTCTTGATTTTGAAATTTTTAACATATTTGGTCCGTTTTCACAATGTCCGTTTTAACCTAATTCGAACTATAACTGACAGATTTTATATCAAACTGCCATTCTAAGGGCCTAAAGTGCCGTGATCTGAAGACTACCACAATTTAAATAAAATTATTATTTCTTATATCCTTTTTTATATTGAATTTACCATGTCAGATTTTGATGTACTTAACCTACATGCACCACTAATGTTATTATTTATAATTTTTCTACTGGCAAGGTCAGGATTAGATACCGAGCTAGAGAGATTCAACAACCAAATTTGGATTCGACCAAATCGTTAAAACGATATTTTTGGAGAATTTAAATGAAAGAAACAGGAACATTTATTTTTCTTTTTGAAAAATGCTGGAAATATCGCCCAGATCCATAATTTAGATTTAAAAAAAATAATTGCTTTATTTTTATGTACTCAAAAATTCTGCTTCATGTGCACGAAAATAGTCAAAATCAATGTTTCTAACACATTATTACGAAAACTGGACATGGTACGATTTGAGTTGTGTTATTTAATCCTGTTTTCTTACACTACCATATATGTTTCAGACAGAGCATATAAGTGACAAGGTTCACAGATTAGTATGTCTTCATATGTGTCGCTAAATATCAAAATTACGAAAGCGCCTCCCTGATATGCAAGTGATAAGAAATAAATTTATTGCATCAAATTTATTCTCTTTTGGCTAGGTTAGGTTAGAGTGGTGACTTAGCGAACATGCTTGAAGCCTTAAGTAGCACTGATTGTGCCGTTTTAATACCACATTACGTGACCCGGCGAATTGATGGATGTTAATATAGCTATATCCAGTAAGCTTTATTAAGGAAGTAGAGCAGCGATCCAATTTCAATTTCAGCAAATTCGCTGAGGTTATTGAAGAAAGGTTTGCCAAGATATCTTAGCCTGATTCTTGCTAAAACTGGACAGCTGCAAAGAAAGTGCTCAAGTGATTCAATCTCGCTTGCGTTCAAGCAGCTGAGGCAGGAAGAATTGAATGGTATACCTAACCTTTCAACGTGCTTGCCGATTGCCCAGTACAGGTTGCGGTGATTATTGCGATGTCAGACCGGCTCCAAGATAGTAAGTAGGTGGTCTTCAGTTTATTGTAAGAGGGCCAGATTGATCTGGCTGTTTTACAGGTGTATAAAGACTTCCAGTAGTTTCCGGCTGCAGATAGAAAAAGCGAGAAAATCCTCTTCTTAACTAACCCGAGAGGAGCGAAAACACGTTCCGGTGCGGTTTCATTATGAGAGGAACCAATCAATGTTCCTTTGACCTGGAACCCATATGAGAGTAATGTCAAATCGATGTCCTAGCTTGACAAGCTCTTGTTTGCATTGTTCTACTAGCTTCGATTTTATGTCTCTTTTGCCTAGTAATGGCAGTATAGTGGCCCTTAGTTCCGTGATGAGATACAGGTGAGAAGAGTAATGTCAGAACGAGACCTAAAAAGATTCATTATTAATGCAGAGTGCTCTACTTCTATAAACTAAAGGGAAATAATTAAAACAATCTTCAATTGTTTGTGGTAATTTTATTATATTTGTTTCAAACCATTTGGGAATGATTTCTTAGAATTAATTGCTTTCACGCCAATTTTCAATGAGCATAACCAAGCGATTTAAATTCTTAACCATTTCTATTTTTAAATTATTGACAAGTAAAACTTCATTTTCCTTACTTACAAAAACTAACAATAAGTATGAAATTTGGTATGCTTCGCTAATATTTCAGTAAATACATATTAAATATATTTTATGGCGTAGTGAAAATAACTTTAACAGGGTGCAGTACATAATACAAACAATAGTATACATATTAGATCGAATTAAAATTTGAAAAAAGTATAAAGAAATAAATCATAAAGTTTTTTTTTTATTCAATGAAAAGCTTTTTACTTTAATGCTGCAATTTGGATTTATCAATGCCCTTGCAAAATCTACATGCCTAAATAATAAGTTTTATTTATTGTGAAAATTATTATATCACAAAATGTGACCTGTTTAAGCATCATAGCGACCTGAATTGTATTATGGGTGAATATACGGTAATTGAGTTTCAGTGCCATGTTTTGAATGTAAAGATTGTGCTCCTGATTTTTAATACATGATTAGTTTATCAATTTGCGATATTGCTATATAATGTGAGCTAAATAGTTTTTTTTTGTATATACGAAACCAGAGGGATAACAAATTTAAATTGATGCCGAAAACATCAATTTGAAAAATACTAGAGGTTATGACACGAAGAGTAGGGCGCATACAAAAATCAGAAAAGTTTTAATTTCGTGTCATTTGTTAATGTTATGTTAATGCTGCTACAATAATTTTAAATAATATAGAGTTAAAATTCCTAAGTTTATAATGCTTAGGAGAAACAGTTGAGAAATAATTATTTATTTTGTTCAGCGGCTTGGGAAAAGGACATGATCGAGGATGGATATTTTATTGAAATATGAATTTTTTTATAAATACCAAAATTATATTTCTGAGTCAGACATATTGTAACTTAAGAAGAGCGTTACCACCCTATACTATAGGGTGTTTTTTTAGACTGTCGTAGTTTTGAATTAAAATAATATAAGTTTTGGCTTTATTCGCTTAAAATTTTAAGCTATTTATATGATTTCGTTTAAATGAGCGCATGAGCTGACCAAAATATAGCGAAGCTTGATCTCCTGATCTCTTCGATCAGCAATTGAAATATTTATGAAGTTTCGCCCTTATTAGGAAAGACACTCTAAAAAAACACCCTATATTATGGCGATTATTTCTTAATGCTCTGCAGTTTGTACCTTAAGATATTTTGGTGTTCTGGTTAAAATCAATTACCGTATATTTACCCATATTTCACTGTTGTAAAAACCAAACTTCTTGGTGTAGTGACCTTAGACATTTGGCAATTATTCAAAGGCTTTTTAATTAAAACTTACGACTTATAATTTTCCCTTAATAGAACTTTAACATATAAATATTTTGCTTTATTCTTTTAAGGATGAAAATCGTGTTTTAAAAATTAGTTTTTCTTGAGTTTGATCAAAATCATTTTCTCATATATTTATAAATAAAAAAAAAAGAACCTAAATAAACTTAAACAATTTAATATCAAACGTTTTGTTGTGTGTTTTTAAATCTTTCGATTTTTCTAATTTAATTTTTTGCTTTCAGTTGTTTTTGTTATAAATACATGTTCAACATCTGATACGTGCATCGGATACTACACTCTTTACCACATGTGAGTTTCACGAATTTCACTTATAATGTGATTTGCTCGGGTTAAAGCCTGTAACAAGAAACCATAATCAATTAAAGTTTAGATTTGAAATTAATGAATTTAACGTACCTTAAGCATATCTGCGGCTTCTTTCCGGCGCACAGCAATATGCTCAGATTCGTTGAGAAGCGTTTCAGCTCTCTCCGATTTGTATAGATGTGTGACCAGTTCGCTTTGTAAATTATCTTTAACGTGATTAACTAAGAAATGCATTATCGCTTTTGGTACTGAATCTTGTATGGATTTCCGTATAATATAGTAATATGATTTTATCAAACGTTCTGCAATGTAAAAAATCAATTTATTAATTTAACTGTGAAGTTATTATCAACGAATTTTTCTCCATATTTATTTGTAAGAAATGTATTTGAAAATGATATTTTTTTTTTATATTTATGTACTTAGCTCTTTCTATTTTGATATATTTTCTCTTTTTGGAGTGATACATTTTTTTTAAAGCTGCGGCAACACTGTTGTTCATTCGTTTACATAGATATTAATGTTCCCGTAAGCTTTCTAGTTTTAAATGCATTCGGAGTTTTCGCGTTTAGAATACCCTTATAACACAATATACTTATCTCGAAAACTAACTTGAGTTTTCTGAAATTTTTTTTACAAATTAATGGTCAATAAATAATGGAACTTCCTGTGTCACTCAAGAATTTGCCAACAATATAAGAAAGTCGCACATAATGTTGTGAACTTATTGAAAAAATATTAGTCTAGTACAACGCAGTAGTAGAAATTCGTAAACATCATTTAAAGATCCGGCCTATAAAATAAGGTGTTATTGCAAATTTAATTTTTACTTCATTTTCACAATTATCTTGGAAGGAAAGGTTTAAAGCTATGAGATCAGTTTTAATTTTGTCAAAGCACTTAAAAATATGTATAAATTGAGGGGACGGGTCTAACCATACTGGCAACTACATTTTCGAGGTGCGAAATTTTGTATTAATTGGTACTTTCTGATTCGAATAAACAAAGTCAGAACTAATTGATTCGACAAGACTTGAATCCCACAGGAATTTTAATAAATAAATTTACTTATGCTCATACACTATCCAACAATTAAAGATTTTATTTTTATATTATCAAACTGATAAGTTGAGATCCGTTCGCCTACGGTCTTATCCACAGACTGCCAATATATACAGACTTTTCAAATGTTGGTAAAAAATTTAGCTGGTAGCTATATTGGACCCACTCGTTACTTTTTTTTTGATACTTTCTAGTTATGAGAAACGCCCAGGTCGAAGGGGCACGCAAATTTAATATTTTCTTTTTTTTTTGTGAAATAACGAAACGGTAGTCATAGACTGAAAATATCAACTTACCAATAACATCACAATCTCTTTGTTCCTTATCTGTAAGACGCCTCGAAACATGATTAGCTGGTACATCAGGAAGCAAGTTTACAGGCTTAACTGGACTCATAACATTATTATGCACTGGCGTATTGCTTGCCGAATTTTCAATGCTGTCAGGTCGCATTTGTGGTGGTGGTAAGATATTTGAAAGCCAATGGGTAGGTCCGTTATCACCAATATGATTCTGCAAAATTAAAATAAAAATTAATTAATTAAATTTATTGCTATAACACAAAAAGATAACACAAATTTTAGATAATCTGTAACTGATACAAAAACATAATTTCTGTTTTTTTATGTAATTTTTTTTGTTATCACACACTATACTGAACGGTAAGCTTCATTGATAATGGAAAACGCACGTGTTTTACCTGTTCATGATTTTCATATTGGTGATTTTGTTGCTGCTGTTGTTGCTGCTGCTGTTGTTGTTGTTGTTGTTGTGGATGTTGTTGATGATGTTGTGATTGCGACACTTGAGGTGAAGAATTCGAAGCTCTTGGTGTATTAGAACGACGTATTTGCCCAAATGAATCAATTATGTGATCAGATTTTAATAAACTTGGCACCAAGGCAGCATCCTTGTGAAAATCCGGATGTTTTGTATTGATATAAGCCAACTCAATAGCCACCAAATTTTCCACCATAACATTTGTTGCTGGTAAACGTCGACGCAGCAATTGAGTAACAACATCTACTATTTTCTCGTGTAATTTTGGGAAACTAAATATACGAAGAAAATATAGTACACTTTTCATTTGATTGATTGTTTTTTTTTACATACCGAAGCATTTCCTGTTGTACTTCATTGCCACAATGTTGCACAATTCGTTGCATTTCCTCATGTATAAGCTCCACGCAACGTAGCGATGGCTCCTCCAAACGTCGAATTTGTCGTTTCACAAGTAGTTCAAAGGAAACTTCTGGCACAAATAATGCTGGTCTTGGACCCGTTGCATTGCGTATAGCTGTTAAAATGTCCATTTTTGTTAGTCCAGACAATGGATGAATTGAATCTAGAGTGCGACCGAAAGTTTCATGAAAGATATAACAAATACGTGCACCACCGCATAACTCAGTTGTCTCAATATTCCGCGCTGTGCCCTCAATAGTACAGCAATAAGCGCTTGCAAATTTCGTTATTATCTGTAGTAGAGTTTGACTTTTATCGGTGACATCGTCACCATAAGAATGTAGTAACGATTGAAATTGTGATGACATAACGTTGACGCGAGTCTAAAGATTTTAATAAAAATTTTATTATTAAGAAAACTTAACATTTGTTTTTATTACAATTTACCTTTAAATCTGGTAAGCAGTCACGTATATGGTGCATTAACAAACGATTTAGCGTTTTCGCCAAGTATGGTGTTCCATTACGGGTTGCTAATGTTGGATATTTGCGCTGCAAGTAAGCAGCTTCATCCTTAAGTTGTTCTTCGATATGCTTCTTATCAATTATATCTTGCTGGGAACGATTAACCACACCAATAATACCTAATTTTACCGGAATCACACGACCACATAAAATATCAATGGCATCTGTACCAGCATCCATGAGATCTAATTTAGTGACAACAGCAAGAGTTCGTCTTCCATCGGGATCAACGTTTTTTGAAAATTTTAAAGCTTCACTTGTAGCCATATCTGTATTAGCTGCAGTAACTGCCAATATGATAGAGTTTGGATTTTCAATATATTTCAAAACTAATTCTTTAATTTGTGCTTCAATATCTTCAGGCTGATCACCCACTGGAACTTTTGTTATTCCAGGTAAATCGACGAGAGTTAGATTAACAACACGTGTTGAGAATATTTTGAGATTAATAGGCTCTGGGCAGATACCTTTATTGCTGCCAGCAGCGCGATCAGTTTCCTCTTCAATTTCTTGGCGTATTTGATTGAAATCAGTGAAAGTCTTTTTAGTGTGCAAAAATTTTCCCCACTCCTCAGTATTAACTGTGCCTGTAAAAAAGAAAGTTTCAGAAATAGAGCCATGCAATAAAATAAAAACTTTAACCATTTTCCGCTGAACGATGTTCATGATCCTCTAAAGGACAATTAATTAGTTGAAGTATTAGAGGTCTTCTTGTTACAATTCCAGTGCCTCGTGGTAAAAATGAACGTCCAACTAAGCTTTCAATTACGGAACTTTTTCCAGAACTCTGTAAGTATAAAAATAAGCAGATATTTAAATTTTCAATTAAAACAAGTGCAGATAAACCTCGTATACGATACTTATATAATGCAATTCAACTATGTACATATCTGCAAAGCTAAATAGGAATTCATACTTTTCAAATTCAATTCGAGGGAATTGAAATTAGGAATCGATTTTTCAATTTATTTGCCAATTCTATTACAGGAATCAAAATTTGGAATTGAGAAATCTTGATTTCGAGTAATCGAAACTTTTTATTAATTGTAGTTAGTTAATTATTTAACGACTTGAAAAACAACGAAAAAGTCGATTCCGAGTTCCAATTCCTTGGATTGGAATCAAAATGAAAGGAGTAATTTTTCTCCAATCAAAAAGTGCTTAAATCATTATTGCCTAAGTCCTAAAAATAAGAATTAAATGAAAATAAATTGTAAAATTAAATAAGCTAAATGTAAGAGAATATAATGAAATAAACAATAAAAATGAAGTAAAATTTTAATGTAATGGTCAGCTAAGGCGATCTCCTTTGAACTTAAATATTATAACTATTTTAATGTGATAAGTGGTTTTTCTTTTAAGCTACTCCCCCCTTCTCTTTATGTGGAGGTTTATTGTATTATAGCAAATTAATTGCTATCATAATTCTGGTTCTTCAGATTTTACAAGTTTCGATTATTTTTAATTATATACTTGGAAGTTTTATATAACTATTGCTTCGTTTATGCGTTTTCTTTAAATAGTTATGTCACTTGAATTTATTGATCGTAAGCTATATTCTATAATATTTTTTCCAAAAAATAAATTAGTAATGTTAAAGAATTGCTGTTTTTTAGAAAAAGATTGTGATATGATTTTTTGTTTTAGCCTACGTTTTTTTCACCTTTTTTGTTGGAGCCAACTTGAAACAAATTTTATGCGATATGCATTTCCATTTCATTGTAACGTTTCGCATATGCCATTTGTTCTTATTTTAATTTTATAGATCTGTCTATAGTTTTATTTTCACTTGGCTGCATTGCATTGATTATGCTGCTGTTTTTATACCTTTTAAGTTTCTGTAGCTTGGGATGTGGTAACTAATTACTTGCTATATGCCACTTTTTTTATTCTCAATTGAATGTTTTGCTCCATTACTATTTTTGAAAGTTGTTATTTTTTTTATCATTTCTCTATTAAAAAATCAATAGCTTTTTAACGTTTTTTCCTGTGCAGTTAGATTTTGTTGTTTTTAAGTTTTAAAAGAGTTACTTGATGTTTTATTTAATTGATCCTTCCGCAAAATATATTTCTTGTTTATTATATCGTTAATTTTTTGTTTAAGATAACTTATTATTCATCGTCCACATAGAATTTCACTTTTATTATTTCTTTGAAGAAGTTTAAAATTCTTTTAATTTTTGTTGTCTTATTTCGTTTCTGATTCCTTTGCTAAGGAACATCGGAGAAAGGATGTCCAGTTTTGGAAAAATATACTTTAGACTGAAGAGACAAAGATAAATCAACTGCGTACAGAGGGAAAGACATTTGATAGTCGGCCAATAAGTCAAACCTTGAACTCAAGGATTACCAGGAAAACAGTACCGATGTTCCTTGGCAAAGGACAAACGCTTCATCAAGTGTTTTTTTTTGACAGGAGCGACTTTTTTCTAGCAATACGCCCATCCAGATTTACTGCATTAAGCCGTCTTCCTATTAAGTTCTGTGACACGCTAAGCCCATATTCAGCATTATATACCAGTAAAATGGACCTTCATGACCCGATACATACGGCCAATATCATCAAACCCTGGCTTCAGCGAGAGAAAATAAGTGTTTTGGACAGGCCAGTTCAAAGTCCGGACCATAATTCCAAAGAAAACTTATGGGGTGATGTAGAGACAAAACTATGGAATAAGAATATCAAAAATTTTGACGATTTGTGGACTGCATCTCAAAAAACCTGGTGTTCATTCCTAAGGAGATGTCTCAAAGGCTTGTGGAGAGCTTAAGCCGAAGATGCGAAGCGTTCATGCAAAATAAGGGACTTAATATAAAATATTAATTATACTTAATTATTTACATGCAGATTTTATTAGATTTAAACATTGAAAATAAAAAAATTTCCAAATTTTAGTATTTGTGCTATTTATATGAACATGGCTGTATGTACATTAGAACGGTTCAAAAAAAAAACTTTTTGATTTTTTCACGATGTGTCAGTGGATTACAATAGCCCTATATGTCTAGAGAAAACAACCCATAAAGGTTTTCATCAATTTTGAAAACTGGATTGCCGCCGCCTGTTTTAAGTTGCCTACCTATTTTCGAAAATATTGATTTAAAAAAACGTGCAAGCTAAAAAGGTTATCAAATTTTGCAACAAAGTGGGTATGCTTTTCGAACTATTATCGATCAAGAAATTCGAATCCGTGATCAGTTTTTCTTCTTCTTCTTTTTTTCTTATAAAAAAAATTTAAAATTGCCTGGACAAAATTAAAAAATGCCGATTTTCTACTTTCTAGTTGCAAAATCATGATATAATATTTTACCGCCGATCTAGTGGTACATTATTTTTAATGAACTTTTAAGAGAAAACCGTAAACCGCATATCATTATTTCTTTCAAAAGCAAGATATCTGTATTTTTCTAAATAAATAGACCTGCAATTTTTCGATTCGGCGTTGACATACATATTAAGCTGAGTATATTTTTTTTTGTTCTAAACAGCTATTATCGATCAAGGAACTTGAATCCGTGATTAGTTTTTCTTCTTCTTTTTCTTTTCTTATAAAAAAAATTTAAAATTGACCGGAAAAAAAAACAAAAAATTCTGATTTTCTGCTTTCAAGTTGCAAAATCGGTCCATATTATATTACCACCGATTACGTTGTACAATATTTTTAATATAATTTTATTTGCTTAAAAGAATGCCGTAAACCGCAAATCATTATCTTATTTCAAAACCAAGATATCTACATTTTTCTAAAAAAAAAAGACAAAAAAGGATATGATGGGTCGATTCTGAGGTCAGATTCGGATTCAGCGCAAAAATTACTTTGAAAAACGACCCTGTTCAGCCCAACAACATTAATCACCTATTCATTCAGATACCTTTTTAATAAAAAATAATTTTTCCATACAATTTACATGTAAAACTATCAGGCTTCGGCGCCACCTTATAAAATTGAGCTACAGAGCTGAATTTTCGTGAACTTTTTCTTCACTTCATTAACTTATTTTTTAAGCAACATCACCATAAAAAAACAAAAAATAAAAAATTTGAATCACCCTAATGTACATACATATATATGTATGTATGTATATAGGTAAATAAATCTAGTCAAAGAAATTTTATGTAAAACATAATTTTGTATAAAACAGCATTTAGCAGCTAGACTCTAGCTAAATACAAGATAATAAAATTACCAAATAGGGCGTCATAAAGAGGAAAACGTTTTTTTTTTTATTTTAGTTTTATCAGCTAACTACTAGGCATTTTAAAGCTATGTTGTGGAAGCTGTTTAGGTAATGGTATCCAAGCTTGGTATGTGAACCTATAGGACGAAAATTGGGAGGATTTTGTATTACATTTCAAAATAACTTTTTATATACAACTACCTTAAGGTTAGGTTACAATGATTAGTTCAGTTACATTTTTTTCTAATAAGGAATGTGCTAATTAAGTAGCGTTAATAATATAGTAAGTGTTATTTCTTTTTTTGAAATTCAATTTTGGTCGATGACCGCAGTCAAAATGCAAAAACATTAATAGCATACAAAATTAGCAAAAGACGAAAAATTGTGTAGTTCTACACGGAGAGCAACTATTTATAGGTGACAATAAAACAGGAAGCAACGATGAATTAGGAATAGAAATGTGAATTTCATCGAACTTCGCCTTGGATAATGTAACAATAAATACAATTAATAAAAAGAAACATAAAAAAATACTAATAACGAGCAAAAAAATTCAAACAAAATTACTAAGGAATTTGTAAAAACATATCAACAATGAAATTGAACGATAAACCATGACGGAATGCGTCACACTACACACAGCTGCTGCCGCTGACAGCATGAAAAATTGCTGATATTTTACCTACTTTTATTTACGTACAAAAATAATAAGTTTTAGGTATCGATTTTTCTTATAGAAAATTTTGATATGAATTACATAAACGTTTATTGGAACTTCACTGAAAATATTTTTAACACTCGATAAATTGTTTTTATGAGCCGGTTATTGTTAAGTTATATAAATTTTAAAACAAAATGGGGCAACCTCATTTTCTGCTATTTCGATTATACATAAGTCTTATTACATTTTATTGTAAAGTTACATTCGCTTGTTTTGCGGCCCAATCCTTAATATTGTAAACGAATCTAAATGCATATTTTACAGCACCAGATTTCTTTATCTCTTTTGGAACATAATTACCTGACTGCCTAGTACTACAATTTGTGGCAGCTGAATGGAGTCTGAACCCACTGTGTTAAAGACATCCTGCAATTTGTTGATAACTGGAATTAATGCTTCCATTTTATTGTTAAAATTTAACTATGCGCTGTTACAAACACACACACACAATTTTTTATTAATAATTTTGTATTTTCTTGTGGTAATTTTTAGCACTTTTTACACTGCATTCAATCTTTTCTTTAATTTTTCCTTCTTGCATCTATTCGATGAAAAACTAACGAACGTTTTGTTGAGTGCTGCCAATCTAAATTCTTAAACGTCAAATTATTGGCAGCTGTTCCGCTCGAAAGTGCGACCAAGTTCCTATTTGCTTTGAAGCTGACACAACAGGCTTTGTTGCGGATAAAAGTCTTACAGAGATGCTATGAGTAAATGTTACAATTTTAAAGTGTGTTATGGACCCCTAGTAATTGAAGCAAAACGCGACCTCCATGTTTAGCTTCCAACCACCCAATTAATCATTCTGAATTTATTTCTCTAATAAAATTTATTATTCCTTTTTTTATGCTCTCTCTTAGCCGCTAAGCGGATCAACAAAATTTTAAGTGACGACGACACAAAATCGCGGACTTTTGCATGATATTGAATTTTAAACGAATTTTATCTTAGAATTAAGTATATATGTAATATATGTATGTTTATGTGATAAATGTACATATTTTTATAAGGATAAAGTAACATATTTGAAATGTCAAGTGGCTTTTCAATGTAATTTCAAGCAAATTCTACATTGTGATATGAGCTGACACGGATAAACTCCTACTCTATTAAATCCTAATGCCTCGTACTAACATTGCGATCTCTCATAGATGAGCTTGTACAACCCCTTACGATTATGCGAATGTACCAAAGATTTTAACGTTAGTATGGTTGTACAACACGTTGTACCAGCGGTAGCAAGAAAAATCAAAATTTCTAATATTTTACCGAATCGCACGACTAGTCGCAACTTTGTATGTACGTTGGTACAATTTTGCTTTTTTTTTAGTTTAGTCAAATTGTTGTCTGATCAGACGTGCCTATAATAAGAGTGGATTGTGACGAAGAGTGGATATGACTATAAACGATAATGCAAAGTGACTCGATTTCATTTAAGTTGAAATACGAGAAATTGCAGCGTTTGTACAAATGAGAACAACCGGCTGTACAACACGTTGTACAGTTGGTCTCAACGTTAGTACGAGGGGTAAAAGCGTTCTCTAACGACAACGTAGGGGCATAAAAAACTTGAAATTTAAAGTTACTTCACAGGATTTCCCTTTTTACCTACATTTTAAGATTCTCTGTTAATAAATAAATAAAATTAACGAAACTTTCGATGCTTTTTAGATTCAAAATAAATACAATTCTCGTATCTGTTATCATATCCCTCTCTTTCCTCTTTGTGTAAGAAAATATTTGATATTTACGCCCTTTTGAATAACACTCCTGCTTTGTGAACATTTATTTTTTGTTCCACAGGAAGTGACACTTGACATCTGTCAACCACAAAAAAAAAATAATGGCTGCCAGTATAAACCAATTATAGAGCAAAACAAAAAAAAAGGACATTTAATTAAAACCAAAGCAATTAACTAAAAGCAAAAATTAAAATTGATCAACCAAAACACAAAATAACTTAAAATTAAATAATGTGAAATAAAAATATAAATAAAATTTTAGTGAGAAAAAAGGAAAAATTTAAATGAAAATCTGAAACGAAGTGAACCAGGCGGTGGACCTTATTGGTAAAAAATTTTTGGCAGACTGCTGCAATTCAGGTAATTGTTTTTTTTCTTACTTAATCTACGAGTTTAAGACCCACACGCAACAAGTGATAGTTTACTACTAGCCAATATTCCGAAAGAAACTTATGTATTGTGCTCACAAAAAGAGTTTTACTTTAACTGCAATTGCGCAATTTTTTTTAGGGTTAATAGGGAGCTAAAATCAAATAAAAAAAATTAAAAAAAGTAGCGCTCGGATCTCGGATTTTTTTATCTATATTGTTTCCAATAAAAGATTAAGAGCTTGATTCTTTTGCTTTTAAATGATATATTTTTGATCGAAAAAACTAAAATCACTTTGGTGAATTTTGGCATTAAAATATATGGCAATTATTTACTTTAACGGCCTCACTCCCAATTTTCGTGAAATTATAGTATATCGTACAGCGCAGTATGCTTATCAAGAATATATAGATATGTGGGGCGCGGAAAAGACTCCTTCATACTATTTTTGAGCTTGAACATTGCTTAAATTTAATGGTATATCCAACATCGACTTCGCTAGCCACACAAATTCCACATAACAGTTAGGGTAAGCTTTGCTAACACACTAATGTTTGGACAAATTTTTCATGAATGTAACAACGAATGTTTCAATTGAAAAGAGAAACCAAGCAGGAGCGGCACAGACAAAAAATTGTTAAGTTTTAAAGGTATTTTAAGAAAGGAGTGCTTGCTGCAGGCGAACAATTTTATAAAGAAAATCGTCTTTTAATAACACAGGCCGACAAATTTTTAAACTAGAGACCAGACCTATCATACTCGTAGGGCTTTGATGCGCTGAATCCGAATCCGAGCTCAGAATTTCTCCTATACGTCAGGTTTTCGAGATATTCTAACCTATAAGTGCGAAAAACATGGTTTTTGGCTATATTTGAGCTTATTTTACATCGCGAATAATTTTTTTTTCCAAAACTTGTAACGGCATCTGAAAGTATTACTCTTACCCTTTAAAAACTTTTTTTGTCTCCGAAATATCGTAACTTGAAATTTATTACATATGTAGGCCTACATACAGATCTACATAAATTCTAGTATGGCAGGATGCATAGAAAATTTAAATTTATGATTTTTCGGTGATTAAAAGAGATGTTGACAAAATTTAAAGTGGGTTTTGAAGGGTAACAGTTTTGGAAAAACAATTTTATTTGCGATGTAAAATAGCCTCAAATATAGTCGAAAACCGTTATTTTTGCACTTTTGGGTTAAAATATCTCGAAAACCTGACGTATGGGAGAAATTCTGAACTTGGATTCGGATGTAGCGCATCAAAGTCCTTCGGATATGATGGGTCTGGTCTCTGGTTTTGGATTTTTTTTTATTTCTGTCGGCCTATGTAATTGTTGTTGTACCATTCGTTAATGTTGTTGTTTTTTTATTGTTTTTGTCCGTAGATACATATTTTTCACACCAATTCATTCACTTCTTAATCGGAAGGTAGCGCCTATGGAAAAGCGTCTATGGAAAGAAGAAGAAGCGTCTATGGAAAAATTTGTTCCAAAAATGCCGAATCTGAAAGTCGTACACGAGGTTGCGTATGCCGCAAAATACTGTGATGCCTATAATCTGGACTTTGGAGGAACATATTTTTGAAAACACTGATGCTAGATCAAGCTATTCCTTATATTTGAGTGCAATTTAGATTCATAACTTCTTAGTATAAGGTTTTGAATTTTTTGCTTGTATGGGAGGTGCCTCGCGCTGTTGCCGAAATTTATCCAATATTTGTCCAGAGCTTTTTTAAAACACTCCTGATTAGCGTAAAATTTGTTGTATAATCTTAAATAATTCCTTCAGTGTAATGTTTTAAAGTTTTGAATTTTATCGTAGGCCAAACTGTCTATTGTTTGCACTTTTTTCTGTTGCTATGCCGAAGCATTTTTAGTATGGTTTTAAAGTTATTGTTTCAAGTTATTTCTAGTATTTGTGGGAAATTTGGTTACACTACATTAAAAACCTCACTCAATATAGCGTTTAAAATGTATAAGAAAAAAGCCCCTGTATGGATCTTATTTATAAACATTATAAATAATTTCAAATTTTATTCAGGCAGGTGTAGATACTGAGCTCAAAAATATAAAAATATTGATCAGCTTGGTTGTAAGGTTTTATAAAAAGGTAAACAAATTTAATATTTGCACGCTTTTGTAAGAAAATTCATAACCAAATATAATGACAGAATTTTAATTTTAATCACGTAAAATACTTTTGTGAGGCCTGAAAAATAAAGTATGTAAAAATAAATACTGCAAATAAAAAGCTGTAAAGAGAATTTTGCACTTGCCATCATAACAAATGTTTTTTTTAGAAATGGCGTAGTAAATGATATATAAATCATATTGTTTCTGGGCACGGACTACAATGTAAACTATTTAAAGTGTCGAATCATGTTTATTAAAATATAGTTTATATTCAATTTTTTCATATTAATCCTAGAGGAAACAAAATTTCAAATGAATCCATATCTATCAGCAGCTGCCTCAATATTAAAAGAGTAAGCTTAGCAGGAAGAGCCTACATATTCACTAGTTAGGGGCGTTAATTAAGCAAAGTAATTCAAATAAGACGAATCTTCTTCAAACGAATCGATCCGATCAAACTAAAATAACATTCGCAAGCCTTAAACCCCTATGCAATTTATTTTAAGGCTAAAGCATTAACTGTGGTTAGCGAAGCCGGTGTTGGACATATTGCAGAGCGTAAATACTGATTCGCGGCCAAAGGTCGCTCACTTACCCTAACTTTTATGCCGAATAACTTTGAGTGAAGACGAAGTTGGGCAAACTTAAGAATGTTTAACTTGACCTAAGGCTGCTCCACTTGCCAAGCATACATTGAAATTTATAAATCTTAATTATCTTGCTTTGCTTGCCGTAGTACTTAGGCATAAAAGTTGGCGCGTGTTAGTGGACTTCGGCCGCGACTCGGGGCTTTCATCGCTAGCCACAATGCATTTGGATTAAGATTTCATTGCATAGTCTTTGGCTTAACGATAACTAGTTTGGCCGGTAACATATACATACATATATGTACTCTAAAATCAAAACTCTTGTTGAATTTTTATTCTAAAATCAATATTTGAACTTTTGAATAATACTTCCTACAGCACTCATGGTGAAGTAAAATTGGGCCATTCAATAGTGGTCGCGCTAAAAACGGGAATATTAAGACTCCCATATATTATCAAACTCGTCATACTAGATTTGCCTACATAACTAATAGGTTTTAAAGAGGTCCACTGACAATATGATTTGAAGAGTTGCATAAAAGCTGGGCGCCAAATAATGTCAAACGGAAGCGCTTAGCCAATTTTTACACCTATATCAGCATAAATATCACTAGATACTTAATAACATTATAACAAAATTTTTTGAAATTATTAGTTACGTTCGCGTACAATAATGTACAAACAATGCCTTAGTTCAATTTACAGGATGTAGTCCGAAAAATTTAGGACTAGATATTCCAAGTACAGTAACGCTGTTTTCAAATAAATCCTGTAAATAGGACTAATGCATTAATGTACGTGGGCGCAGCTATTGAATACTAACTCTAATTTTTTTAAATGTAAAATGTTTGAAAGTAAATATCACCATAACTGGAAGATAATATACCGCATTTTATATATCGTTTATTTATATTCAAAATTTCATTCTCGCATGCATGCATCTAATTTATGTACGCCTTAGTACTCGTCACGCTTCCTAAGATGTTTTCCAACGACAGTAAGAATTCAAGAATTTGACTATACTGTTTCAAAAGTAAATCGTGTTGACTGACCAGAGTCCACGATTTTTCTGTAATTTTTATTTTCTTAAAATAATGGCTAAAAGATTGGTGGATCAATTAATTAAATGTGTAAAATTAATGGAAACCCATTATTAAATGTTGTAATTTTACACACGAAATGTATTCATAACTTTGCACATAAAAATTAGTAAAATAGATGCACATTAGATGTGTAAAGATACATCAAAAATGTGTGCACCTATACACATTATTAATTTAATTTTAATGCCTTCAAATTTACTACGATGAATGTGTAAAAATGCAGGATTTATATTGACACAAACATAATAATTTTATTTGTTATTTTTTTTAAACTTATGACATAACAATAAATAAAAAATAGAAATTCATTTTGCTGTAATATTAACATAAATAACAGTTTACTTTACAATATTGTACGATTATAGCAGCATATTTATAGTTTTACTTGCTAGTATATTATATTTTTATTTTTATTTTTATTTGTAAACCACACCATTATTCACAGCATCTGCTATATTTATACAACTGTCATGACCAATTCAGCAAACTTTATTTCCATCACTTGAAAAACTGATTCTCTCTCCCAGAGAATGCAGTTTTTAAATTCTGCAATTAAATAACCTAATGGCATTCGGCTTCCCCAAACGGTAGGTGAGGGTTGGTCCTCGATGTCTTTGATATAAGAAAAAACTCGTACCTTATAGTCAGTTTATCCAGCTACAATAAGAACATTGTTCGGATTCCAATCCAATGAGGTAATTGTTGATCGAATTGGTTTTTTAATGCTTCGATACCCGCCAATCGGTTTCAGACTCAAAATAGCATACCGATATCAAACGGGATCCGGAACCAACAGCAAATTTATTCTCAGCTGGAGACCATTTGACGCTGGTTGCTGCACGATTTATGCGAAGTAATACTAAAGCCGGTTTCCATTTTTTATCTTCAGTCTGCGTCCAAACATAAGCGTTACGATCGGCGGCACAGCTTACAATCCTGTTAGTGTCCTTAGCCCAGTCAATGCCCATAACTCGCAGGTTATGCCGAGTAAGGTTATCAACCAATTTCCAGTCATTACTGTCCCGCTTGTATATATGGATCTCATTGTTATTTGAAGACAGAGCTATTTGTGACTTGTCCCTATTCCAAGCGTGGCACGTTATGGACGCTTATGATGCACCAATCTTTTAGCCATTATTTTTAGAAAATAAAAATTACAGAAAAATCGTGGACTCTGGTCAGTCAACACGATTTACTTTTGAAACAGTATAGTCAAATTCTTGAATTCTTACTGTCGTTGGAAAACATCTAAAGAAGTGTCTGAAAGAAAATTGATGTAGAAATATAAAATAGAAAATTGGAATAAAATTAATTAATTACCGAAAACTTCAATACGTCAAGAATGAAATACTGAATGACAGCTATTACACATTTTATCTGCAATATGAGACTAAAAACACTTTATTTTTTGTAATAAAAGCAGAATACAATATTTTTTTCGTAATAGACAGTAGAATACATATTTTTATTAGTAAAAGGTGGTTGAATACATATTTTTTACTACATTTTTACATATTAAACGTGTGTATCCTAGAATTTGAAAAAAGTCACATCTTCTTCTTCTTTTCATTTTAAAATGCACAATATACAAAATATAAGTTTGCTGGGTAGCCCTGGCAACTTAAGCAACTTGCTATGTATACATACCAACTATAATTTTACTCGTTAAGTTTGTAATTTTGTTTTTGCTTTCCTATAGATAACTAGCAGCGGATGGCGAATAAAATGCCGCTAATTTACCCGGTGTGTAGAGTATAAACATATTTAAACAAACTAAAAAGCAAAAGAAAAAAACTAAACTTTAATTTGCCGGCAATAGAATAACATTTGAATCGTAAACAACGGTTTTTAAACAATATATAATTTATTTTATACTTGTCTCGTTTACATTTGAGTTATTTGACATTGACATTGAAGCTGCTCAAAAAAAAAAAAAATAAATAAAATAAAGAGTCGATTTGAAGCTGTTTGTGCATTGACTTTACACGAAACTTGTTTTTACCGATAAGCATGAGTATACTACTTGATTGAACATATAGCAACATACCTAAATTTACGAGTGTACCAATATGTGCAAATCTACGTACATACTACATGCTAAAGGGAATTTGTTGTACGTATACACATACATACATACATGTACTGCTAACTTTATAGACATTAAGTTTTGATATTATTTGACGTACTTAAATGATTGATTACTTTTAGGAAAATGATTCAGATTGTTAAATTAACTATTTTATGCACTTTTAAATTAGACCTATTTTTTCATACTCTGCAAGCGCAAAGTTCGACTCTCTTGAAGTCAAACTTAAAAATTTACTGCAGAATTAAATGCTATCTTACATTTATGGCTCATACGATTTTTCTGAATATAGAACACAATCACCTTATATGATTCCGAAATCCTGCCGAATCTTACTCAGTTTTTGTTTAGACTTCAATTTTGTATTTGTGCTTTGTATATTTTATTTTCCTATTGTTCCATACAATACACACCGGGTATATTCACTTTGCCCTTCCGTTTATAGCGAAATATATTTCATTTTTGGTATAGAAAAGTATATACAATGTATACATACGTACTATACTATGTAGCCGGAATTGTTAAATAAAACGAAATAAAATTATTTATTCATCAAAATTATTTTATCGCCTTCAAACTGTAAATTAAGAATATTATTTAGGCGTCATGAAGCGCTTGCGTGAAAATGTCCGCCGAAAACGGCCTGATATGTGGAATCGCACAATCGCAAGAGTTTTTAGCTAAAAATTCAACGAATGTCATCGATCAATCACCAGGGCCATATCACCTGCGTTGGCTACTTTGTTGTTTTCAAGAGATGCTATTTGTTATCTCTGGTAAGAGTTTTTAATATATGCAATTTAAAGCATTTAAAATGAAATCAGTGAACACAGAATATAAAATCACGAAACTGACAACAGAAAAAAAATTAAGTTAACTTTTCACTCTTGTCTTCTGACGCACAAGTTAAGCGGTTCCGCTTTGGACTAAGTACATAGTCAGGCTAAAATTGCAAATATGCTTATTGCAAAGGTAATTAGAAATGATGTTTTCCGAAATCAGGCTCATTATGAAGAAATACCTAAGAATTTTTTTTTTAAATTTTTATCGGGCGTTTTTCCTAAAACAAAATTTGAATTTTTAAAGTTTTTTATATAAAATTTTTTTTCAATTTCCTATGTAACTATGTAATCCGAATATGATGCTAATCTTATTTAGTTTTTGAGATAAATGAGGTCAAATAATTCGAAAACACAAATTTTGACGTATTTGTACCAAAAGCACATATTCCTTTGTAGCACTTAGGAGCTATTCATATATTACGTTGATTTTCGAAGTTTTTGACTCAATTGCTTCTTGTGGCATAAGCCCAAGCCCCTTGAAGAAGTTGTATTTTGTCCGCTTTTTCAGCCACACGAAAAATGTAGACGTGGTTTCACAAGAATGAGTGGCACCACCAATACAACTAAAATACATAAAGCGCTATATCATGCCACCTAACGCAGACTTTTTCTACGTTTTAGTAAGTCGGTTTTTTCGTAAAATTTCGACGAATTCGGACACAAACTCTGTCCGCCGTTTACAGGTTTGAGCTATGAAGTTCAAATTTTGTGACAACTATTTTTAAACCCCATGCTAACACATAGGCAAAAAAAAAATTAAAAACAGCCTACAAACTTTTCAAAATTAACGCCCTTATGTTTATGCTCGTGTGTTGGTAGTGGTGAATCCACATAAAGGTTAGTAGGTTTTTTAAAACTTACTGAAATTTGTGTGCAAAAAAGCAATGAATTTTTTTTTCGTAAATTTATAGTTTTCGTATAGAATTTTGATATTTGTTCGCCACGAGCGGCAATTTTGACTTTATCAAATTGGCGTCATAAGCTATGAAGCCTAGGGCACCAAAATTGTAAATCCGCCCCTGTGTGTTGACAATTTAGCAATCTTGATTGTGTGGAGCCCTTCAAATTTTGTCAGTCGCATTTTTATTAGTTAGAAGTTTTGTAGGGAATATTTTTGATTTAATTTCTAAAAGTTAGACGTCATATAAAAATACTTTCAAAACGAAAGGTTCACGCTTAAAATTATATTTAAAGCTTACAAAAAATGTAAATATTCAAATAAGTAACACAGAAATATTTTACATTATGCAAATGATATACAGAATATTAAGGCTGCTCTTTCGAATATTTAATAAAAAAAAAACAATAAATAAGCAAATTTCGGCGATATATTTTGCAAGATAAGATACCCATATTATGTTTTCTCGTGGCATTCTCAATTTAAATTTCACATTTCCACGTGTATTTTTCTAATTACCATTAATTAAGTCACATTAAGAAAACAAAAATAAATAAATACCTGGTTGAAACAATCAACAATACTGTCAGAAATAATTAATACTTTTAAGTAGTTGATATCGATGCAGTATTATCATTTTAATATTTAATTGTATGTTGAGAGAAATTATTTCACTTTCAATGTTAAGTTTCAATGAATAGACGATGTTTATAAATTAATAAGTAACTTACCTTAGCGAGTTCAGCACTAATAGAGGGTTACTTGAGACATTAGTAAGATCAGTTTGAAAAGTCAATTAAAATATGAACGTATTTATTGCCTAAGCCACTTAAAACAATTTACGATGCTACACAACATCACTCATATTTCTAAAAATCTATATTATTCTGCAGATACTGACTGAATGGAAAGAAAATTATGTTAAGACGCTTATATATTTGAAGCAATTGAAGCTGCCCCCTGCTGCAAAAATAAATCGCATGCACTTTGGCATAGAAAACAGGGCTAACTTGATCAATGTTACATATCCGACACCTCCCCTCTCAAATCATCCATACATCAAATATTGTCGTTTCCTTCAGGCAGATGCAGCATACAAAACAGTGAGTATATCTTTGGCAGCATATGTTACATGCTCGAGCTTGTGGCTGTATTGCCTAAAATCTTATATTACTTTTACAGAAGATTTATTTGTGTGGTTTTTACTTTTTATTCATTGAGACATTTTTCTTTTATGGGAGTTTCTTTTTTTTTGAAAATCATTTCTGGAAGGTATCAAAGAATATATGTATATAATGGACTGAATTAGGTCAAGAGTAATGCTCATGCTCAAGGTCGCGAATAATGTTAAGGGGTTTTCAAATTTGAGGTATCTTTTAAAATTTTAAATAAAAGGCATCAATTTTGTATAATCTTTTTTTATTTTTATTGGAAATTAAACTAGATTAGTTCCGGTTAATAATGAAAAAGAATGTTATTCAAGGGAACTCCTCTGCTAGCTCGGCAGGCTGCCAATCTTTTACCAAAATTTTTAATAGTTTTTTTCGCATAATGAGTGATATTTGCTAGATGATGTGATTTTTGTGGGTTATCAGCATAAACTTTACTCTTGAAGAAACTCCATAAAAAGTAACTCAATGGTGTTAAATCGCACGATCTTGGTGGCTCATTCACGTCTGTTGTTCAAAAAATTATTCTCTTTTAAAAGATCGATTGTTTCCGTTGCATGTTGCACCGTCCTGTTGAAACCACAGATTAATTCTTGTGCTAACTGTATTTCGTAAGCCCTTACATGAATATCTTTGTGTAAAATATTAAACAAAGTTGTTGGATTGAGGTTTAATTGCTGTGAACGACGACGAATTGATGTCCTTAACTCTTCAGGAACACATCTGCTAATAGCTGCAATGTTTTCACTTGTACGACCACAACGATGATAAATTCTGCATCTCTGATCTTAAACTGAACCATTTTCTTTCAAATTTATCAGTGATAACTACGGTTTTTCAAAGCATTTTTTTACCGTGTTTTGAACGAAATTTTCTTCGAAAGTATGATGGGAAATTTAAAAAGATACCTCAATTTTGAACAGCCTTTATATCAAGTTGTTCAATATTTTTCGACTTTTTCAATATTATTGGAATTTTTGAATATTTTTCGAATTCTTTTAACATTTTTTTGATTTATGCAACATTTTTCGTCCTCTCTAACATTTTTGGAATTTCTCAACTTTTTCGAATTTTGTAAAATTTTTCGACTTATTCAAATGTGACATTAGATTTGATCAATTCACCTAGCCAAAAATACATATTTTTGTAAATTGCAATTGCAGTTTTTATTAGAAATTTTGAAATGATAAAAGGTGGGACAAATCTTACCGTAAAAAAGTTTTGTGAAAATGAAATCGATGTAGCTTTATCTCCTCTAAAACTTTTTCTATTTGAGGCTTACTTCCCGAGTATTAAGCGGTTTTATTTCGGCTTTCTATCAAATCGAAACATCTTCCTAAGCGTGAGCAATTTACTGTTTTCTCAGAAAATTGAGTGCTCAAACTAGACTCTCTATTCAAAAATATATTTACCAATGCGTATTCATTCTAAAAAACTCAATCATGCAACAAGCTCTTGCAACCGTAACACAAAAAACTACTAAAATAGAAGTTGCGTTTTGAGGGTTGAAACCACCCTCTCAAGGGCTGAACATTTTATTATTTTCTTGAATTTAATTTTCCAATTAATTCCTTATTAATTTAAAAAAAAAAATTCACCCCTGAGAGTTGTTATTATTTTCGTAAATTTCGTAAATCAAATATTTATTTGAGTCAAGCATATTGTATTTGGATCAAAAAGTGATAGATGTTGGTTCAAACATTTTATGTTTGACAATCAAATATGTAATTGCTCTATATCAAATATCATTTGTTGTATTCAAAAAAATCCTTCTCCCAGTGTAGTTAACTTATTTATGTTCACTTCAAACAATTCGATTCTGCTAGCCTTCGCAAACTTAAAAAAGGCATTGTTTTTTCCATTTAGGGGTTAACACAACCCTGATAAGGGCTGAACATTTTTTTCTTAAATTTAATATCCCAACTAATTTGTTCACAAACGTAGCATAATTTGCATTTAAACAAAGTTCGAGAATAGTAGGATCGTATTCCCCGCCCTAGAAAATCTGGGGGCAATGTTTTGCTGTTCATTCGATAGGCTTGTATTTTTTTCAGTTTTTATTTTTAATGGACTTATAGGTGAAACATTAACATGTCGTTGTTATTGTCAATTGTTGTCATATTTGTTCATTAAAAATACAGCATTCAATTAAAATTTTACAGGAGTATCAAAAGTTGTGAGTTCATTGTAATGACTTAGCTTGTAATGAAAGGTAACTTAAAATTGTTTAAAGTTCGCGAATATTTGTCTTAAAGATGATATTGTGTTGCTTATTTTTTAGTTTATTTCTGAGTGAGAAAACTTTTAATATGCAATAGAACCTATGTCATTAATAATAACAAGCTCAAAGTTCAATCCAAGCCGTAAAAGCATAAATGGTATAATTTTTTTTTTAATTTTGATTTGTTTCTCAATTACATATATGCACTCACAGCTACATGCTACCAACCTATTTACGTCCCAGTACAATAGTATTAAGCTAATTAAAATTTATAATTTGTAATTACATTTTTCCTGCTCTTCTACTTCGTTGCCTCAAATTTGCGTAATAATGAAACGAAAATAATTAACTTGTCAAATGAAATGCAACAAAAGTGTACTCATACTTAGAGTCGCTACTAGAGAGTTTTCAGCAATTTATTGGCGCTAGCTTACTGAGCGAAGCTTAGAGTTGTCCAAACCAATGTGGAGAGCATTTTAATTTTGAAGTCTAAGGTAGTCAACCCTGCACATTTGTTTTATGCATAAAATTCTCTCACCGTTTTTGTGTTTTCTTATGATATGCATTAGGTTTCCTGAAGTTTTTTTTTTTTTTTTAAATTTTGTTATTGTTACTGTGGCTTTCTGTGTCGATTATAAAAAGTTGTATTGATTCAGTTTATAAAAAAAATAATATATAATCAGTCTTATAAAATATTCGAAACGGCGCGGTTGCAAATTTCGCAAAAAGCGGGACATTCAAACTCAGGCTTTAGAAAAAATTCTAAATTTTTAATTGACAAAACTAAGGACGTTTTTATTCAAAACAAAGTTCAAAGTGTTAAATAATCAAAAACTAATGCAAATAAAGTTAACAACTGAAATAAGCAATTTTGACCTAGACATACATATAAAAGTGTGTTTTTATATAATAAAAAAAGTATGAAATTTCTTAAATTTATAAAAATAATGTTTTTTTTTTTTAAATATTAACAAAGAACTAAAGCGAAATGCTAAATGGTTTGAATACTATTACAAATTTTTAATAAGGGAAATAAAAAAGTTCAAAGTTTAAAAAATTAAAAGATAAAGTAAAAAATGAACTTTTGCACTTTTGCAAATTTTAATGACTTATTCTGTTTGAAGATTTGGAAGATCTTTTTCTGCATAAAATTTTGTAGATTGTGATGTTATTTTTTTTTTGTAACCTAAATTATTAATTTTTGACGAAGCTTTGCGACTTTTATTTTTTTTTTTGCGTCCTCTGATAAATTATACTTAATTTTGAAGTACTAACAAAATATTGTAGCAATACAAAAAAATTGCTAATATAAACCGTACCATATCAGAGAAATGGGGCGTGTAACCGCCCCAAGAACAGAATTTAGTTTATGTCAATGAGCTTATTGGATTATAATTTAACTTAAGGGAAAAACAACTTCTTATAAGGAAATACTCAGGAAATAAATGGACGTGGTAAAAACTAGTTAATAAGAACGCATAAAAACTAAAAGTAAAAACTGAAAAACATTTTTTTACGGTATTTTTCCAATAAGAAATGTTGAAGAACACAATAAAAAAACAATTTTTTTTTTGGTCACTAGTTTTTAAGCCCAATACAAAAATGCTTATGGGAACAATTCCCATAAGCCGAATCTTTCGTTGACAAGTTAAGCTTGCGTGATTTGAAAAAGTGAAGCTATATTTATTATTTATTATTATTTATATAATTATTTGGTGAGTGACCGACTCTAAACAGTGTTAAATGTTCCCCAAAAGAATTCATAAGGTTAACTATAAGTTTTTATTTGTGGTGAATCATTATATCGTTTTTTGGTGCTATCACACACTATACTGAACAGTATGCTCAGTAAAATAATTATAAGCTATATATTTAAAATTTTTAAATCGGTTAGCAGATATCGTGCACTTTATTCCTTAAAGAAAGTATCGTCCAAAAATAAAAAACATTTAAGGGAATACCAAATTTTACGCAATTTATCTCATTTTCTCTTTAACTGATCAGCTAAATTTCAGTAAAAGGTGCAAATGTGCCGTTGTATTTGACATAAAAATTACTACATAAGCCAGGCCTTAAGAACAAATGTATCATAGGACACATTATTTTATTTTTATATTAGTCTTTCTTAACTTGCTACTTAAAATTTGGGTTAATAAAAAATTTTTTAAAATTCTAGTTAAAAAAACTACGGGATTTTTAAATTTTATATGCAATATTGTAGCTTTCTAAATTGTTAAGATTCATCTATGGGTTTTTGGAAAAGATTTATCTGTAACTTGTGAGTGCTATATCTCTGAAAATGTGCGGCAGCGAAAGTATGTTTAACTGTCTGTATGCTTGTTGACTCTACACGGCTTAGCCATTTTTCAACGCAAATTGGCAAAGAGATTTTTTAAAGTTCGACCAAGGTCATAGATTACTTTTTATCGCTAAAAAAAATTCAGGGACATGATACCTCTCATACATTAAAAACACTTAAATGCTATATCTTGGCACTTGTAATAGCTATAGTTATGAATTCAGTACGCTAATGGATATTGTCCTTACCAAGAATTTCGCAAAATGTGAATGAAATTCGAGAACATGGCGTGCTAGTATTGTATATACTAAAATTACACAGTGCTTCTTCCGATATGCTCCAAATAAATTTTGATCATACCTTAGACATTTCGTTACCCGAGGAAGATTTTGATAAATAGTTCATTTCGATTTATGTATGTAAATATGGATTCGTATATCTGTTCCACTCAAGTTGTCGAAATTTATTTGAGGAAAACATTTGTGCAGTATTAAATGCATAGTGAAAACGTAAAGATTGATTTATTTAACGATAATTTTCCTAACTATGGAAATACTTTCTAATTTCAATCCAAACTTTTTTTCAGATTGTATAGTAAAAGTTTGTAAAATATTTGTTTTTAGCAGCGAAAATAATATTTTGACTCAACAGCTCATACAGGGCATTAGCTATACATTTCTTATCATAATTTCTTTGTGTTCATATGGCGGGAATAGCGAAAAGTGAGAAAGTTTTCAATGCAAATTATATTCTTGAAGCAGTTAACGATGTAGTAGTTGTTGCATACGTGATAATAACCGGCAATTAATCTAAGATGAAATTAATTAATGCCTCACATAATACCACAATTGGTTAGGATGTATGAGGAAATTGATTCAAATATATGTATAATAGTTCCGTTCAAGTATGTTTTGCGTGCATAATTAAATTTCATTACTTCGGTTCAAAATACAAATCGACGCTTAATTCACAAAATGGCGAAAATAATAAAATCAGAATTAGGGTAGAAATATATGAAATTTTTTTTTCAAAACTATAAGAAATATACGTAAATACGTCACTTTGTTACTGTATAAAATTTGCTTAAACGAGTTAATTGTACGTCTTATTTTCAAACTTGAAATTTCGTAGTTACGCCCTGTGTTTAGATCGTCATAGTGTATGTATGTTTGTACATATGTTTTGTAAAAATGTTAATTCCGAAAAAAATATTTTATTTTCAATTTGCATATTTAATTGGAATGGAATAAAACTTTGTTTTGCTGTTTCTAGCTTTATCAGCGGCTTTGCCCGCGCAAGCCTCGTTCTCCAAACCTTACTACATTTTTCACGGACTTTATTCATATAAGTATGTACCAAATTTCATATAGCTGCTGTAGATATCAAAACTTAGTATTTAAAGTATTTTTGTCGTACAAGAGGTGCAACGTCTTGCTGTCCAAATCCTGCACAGATATGGCAAGATGTTTGCAGATTTTATCCGTGTAAAAAATTATACAGTTGTATATATGTATGTGCTAAGCGTCATGTGTTATAGGAAGGTGCCACGCCTCTATGTCGAATCCTCCCATATATTGCGAGATGTTTGGTACAGATAATATCCATTTACTGGTTTTCGCAACTATAGCTGCTCCAAGAGTACCAAAACTATAGCGTTTTGAATGATTTTATTATATTGAAGGTGCATGTTTTCGGGATAAAAAATAATCAAATAAAAGTCCTTTTTGGAGACTTAAGAAATATATATGCTGAGTGGCGTTGAAATCAGTTTAGTAGTTAAGCTGTGAAGAGGTTAATAACATACAGTCAAACACACTTTCGGATCTACAATATTAAGTTATGATAATGTGAATGCGTACAATCGTATATATTTTTTAATTTTGCTAAATGGAAAATTCTTATAAATTCAAAAAAAATAAAGTTGACGTAAGTGTTAGAAAATTGACCCAAGTGTGACGTGGTCCTTTTTGAATACTTAGTATTATGCTGACAGCAAAGATTAAATACGACATATGAAAATTTGAACAGTCACTTGAATGACTTGAACAAATCTTCCTATTTTCATTTTATTTCAACAATTACACACATAAAAAGTGCAATGAATTCACTAAATACTCGTAGACTTTATATAAAATTTCATATGATATTATGTGCTTAATCGGTGGAACGAATATATTGTTGTTCATAAGTGGGTCAGAACAAATTGTGTCAAGTTCAAGTGTGATACAATTTTAGCTTAAGTTTTAAATTCTTTAAATTTAATTAAAAAATTGTAAAATAGAAGAAACGTATGTGAGTACTATACTTATGAGCTATTTCATATTCATATCTCTCAGCTGCCACACATAAAAACTAAGTTTGGATAAGTTTTTCTTCAAAAAACGAAAAAAAAAACTGCTGAACTTGTGGCTGTTGTGACATAAAATCGCACTTTCAAAGATAAAGTTTTTCTCTACACATACACTGAGAAAACAATATGTTTGAAAATAACAAACGTATATTTCATATAGAGCAATTAGATATTTATTTGAGTCAAACATATTGTATTTGGATCAAATAGTGGTAAGTTGAAGTTTGGTTGAAGCATTTTATGTTTGCCTCAATCAAATATTGCTCTATATCAGGCTTGCACAAACTATTTTCGATGAGGGGCCACAAAAATTAAAAAGTATCATGCCGGGGGCCAAAATAACGTTGTAAACGTGAAATTATATTCTTTTACCATTGCTATTTTGCAATTACACAGTAAGCATGTGTTTGCTCTTCGTGTTGCGTCCGCGCGTGCCGTGAAAGGGTGAAAAGAGAAAGAGTAAACAGATTGAAAGATGCATAATAAAAATTTCTGATACGGAAACAATTTTATTAATTACACTGGCGGGCCACTTTTAAAAGCTCCTCGGGCCATAGTTTGTGCATCCCTACTCTATATGAAATATACGTTTGTTATATTCAAACATATTGTTTTCTCAGTGTATGCATGTATTTAATATAAAAGTCTTTTGAGTATTTTTCGAGATATAAAGTGAACTCGAACTTAGGTATGTGAAATATAATTTTAAAAATCTTTTGAGCATTCTGTAAATACTCGTAGAAACACTAATTAGTTTTTCTGATTTAAGTCTCTCTCGATTATACATATTGTATACAGAATATGTACCTTAATTTTGGTATTATAGTTTTTTTGAAACAGATGAAATCATAACTTCTGTATCAAAGACTATTCAAGTCAAAATACGATATTTTTTTGGACACAATATTGTACATTCATTTCAAATGAGGTATACATCTAACTAATATTACAAATACTGAAGTGTTTATTTGTCTGTCGATACCCTTATGGCTTAACACTGAATCAATTTTTACGAAATTTACCAAAGAGAATTCCTTAAGCCGAACGGAGGACATAGTCTACTTTTTATCTTGATAAAATCTAGGAGCGTGACCCCTCCCATTCAAAAAACAAAATACAAACACTAACAACGGCCTGTCCTGCAATTTCATCTTAAAGCCGGAAACCTGTTGGGAAGTTAAAACCTCTGAAACAGCCGGTAGTTTCACGATATTCTTGTTAAATAAAAAAAAATGTCTTCATCTTTTTCCTACAAAAATGTAAGCATTGTAAAAATTATTTTTTTAATATTATTACTTAATCGGAATTTGGAAAATTTCCTTCATAAAAAGCTTAGTTTAGTACTTTTTCTGAGAGTTTCATAAAAACGGCTATGAACTTTCCGAGTAGTCAAGATAAATCATTTGTCTGAATTTTACACAATTCGAAGAACATGCCATCGTACAGTATGTGCATTAGTCTGGAATGGTGTGTTAATAAAATAAATTTATGTAAATCCGAGCCGCTGTAATTATTCCAACATTGTTGCTTACATTGTTGCTAATAATTGTTAGCAAGAATAAGTTATAGTGACTATAGTGATTATTTAATTAATTAATTAATTAATTATTTAATTATTTTAATAAATAGTATAATTGTTAGCAAGAATAAGTTATAGTGATTACGAGTAATTACTAGAATAATTTTTTCAAGTTATTCAATAAATTTTGCATTCGTTGTGCTTTATTTTATCACGCAAATAAATACATATTTGTATACATACGAGTATCTCGAAAATTCAAAGTTTTCAGATAAAATAGTTCGAGAAACGTATTTTACTGCTGGACTCTTAAAGTAAGATTGAAAAGCTGAATTATTCTAAAAATATGTAAGTGTTCCCAGATGAAGATTTCGACAATTATCCTGTTACCAATCCGTTTCAGAAAATAGCAAAAATAAAATTCTTTGAACATAATATGAATAACCGAAATTTATCAGAAACAAGCTTTTATTTTTCATCGTTTTGTTAGTTTCGAATCTGCGAAGATACCGTGTTTTTGGTTATAATATGATAATTTATTTCATCATGCAAATGATGCATTTGTTTTTTAAAATTGGAAACTAGCTTAAGAGCTCAATCCCCTTTCTTGGTATAATTTCAATTGCTTTAAAAAATTTGGCCATTGACATTTTTCGTTTATGTAATTTCGAAGTGTTAATCTATTATTCCACTTTCGGTCGTAAATGCGTCCCTTAGTTTCAAAGATAACGTATCTGCTGATACTGCCTAAAGCCCACTTGTTGTTCGGATGGTGCTTAGTCTATACACTTCCATGGTTTTTTAAAGCATTTTGTTTCAAAGCTTCGAGCAGTGAAACTTCCCAATTTTGATAATATTTCGCAGAGAGAATTTCACAAACCTGCCGATTTGTATCAGGCCAGTCTAGTTGATGCTTAGTTACATCTACCTTACTTTGAGTTGTTTTATTCATATCTATATGTATATCGCTTGGTGTTTGTCTCTAAATTATCACAACAAGTGCGTGTGGCACTTTCCATAGAGACAAAATCTGAAATGCTCATATCCAAATAGTTTTCCAAGAAAACTCAAATATAAAAACAACCGGGCTTTGATAATAATTTTATAGAGGTATAGAGTAGAGGTGCAGGTAAACATTCTGATTGTAAATATGGGAACATTTGAAACAGGAAACAGGATACGTGTACAAAGCCACGGGTAACAGCTGGTACGGAAAATATTTTGTTAAGGTTGAACTGAGTGCAACTAAAATAACCCTTAGATCTGTAGTCTTCAATGTTTGGGCAAAACTTCTTATTGCAATGTTGTATATGTTTTATGAATCGTTTTGCTGTGGTACTGATTAGGTTCAAATGTATTAGTACCGCTGATTTTTCTACTAAAAATACGCAGTTCTTCAGCTATAACTTCTTTTATGTCCCATTCTACTTCTGAATGAAAGCTAATTTTATTTATATATTTGGTAAAACATAAGTACAATAAGATTTAAATCTTTTGGCAAAATGTGAGTAAGTCTTTATTATGATTCCTGAGAATGTTTATTGTTAATTTGGTTTTAATAATGGAAACGAAAATAAATCTATTCCTTTTGTCATGAGATTGAATGATTTGATTCCAAATCCCAATGAATTTGATTGATTCTCAAATGAATGGGTAAAATTATAAATATATATTTGGTTTTTGTTGTTGTTTTAGTCTACATGAGTACGTATAAATTTTCCATTGTAACTTTAAAACATGCAGTCAATTGAACGAACTCACAGAATATTAAGTTTATTTCTCTTTATGACGTTTAATCGGTTGTCTGACGTCACTCTTGTTAGTATATACATATGTTCATTAATGTATGCATATTAAATGCTTTTACTATATGTATACGACAAATGGTTTTCAATATTCTTGCACAATGGCTAATAACACTAGTTTACAAAAACGCCGCACAATCGTCCTTATTAAAAGTCAAATTTTAGAGTTTGCTATATGTTTTTACATATATTTGTACATAATATCGTCGCTTTTGTATTTGAGGGTAACTTTTCAGAGTCCACAAAAATGTCAATTTCGAAAAATAGATGAGCTAGGACCTTTCTATCCGCGAGCGACGATATGCACCTATTCGCCCTTTTGAGAAAATCGGTTCGATTTTATTTTGTTAATTTTTTGAAGCAATTTATCTTTGTAGTTAAATATTTTGAAAACTTTTGAAATCCAACTCAGTCTTACTCCGTTATAAGTGAAATTCGCGACAGATCGATATATGATTAAAAACAAATAAACAAACAAATTATCAATTTTTTCTAAAAGACACTATTCAATTGATTGATGATCTTTCAGATATGCGCTCAATGCGCCTAAATTCACTCGACCATAAGTATGAGGCTACTTCCTGCAATCAATGGCTGTTCGCTTTCTGAAATTGCTCATAGGAATACATGTATATACATTTTCTAATTAAAACGAAACAACTGGAATTTGATTTTATATTACGTTGGCAAATCGATTTAGCTATGTTTTTCATTGGCTGATAATATTTTAGCTGTACGCCAGTGTAATCAGTTAGTTTTTATAATGCACAGTGAACTTACATATGGGGCATTACAGATCAAAACGAAAGTAGTTAAAATCTCCGAACTGACTCAATTCTTTAATATTTATAAAAAAAGGAAATAAATTTTATTTATTTATTTATTAGAAATATAGTTAAATATTTTTTATGTCTGTATATTTATGTATTAACTCTTGCAAAAAAATTATTGAAACATAAAATGTTAGGCATTAGTTCTTCCTTCTAAAAATTTTTAAAAAATTTATTTCAATTTTTATTCCCTTATAATAATTCTAAATTTGTTATAAATTTAAAAAAAACTCTAACGCAAGAATGATTTGAATTAAGGCAGATTTATTAATGGTACTATATATTATCAATAACATCAAATTCTGTCCACAAGCAAAATCGGAAACTCTTATATCCAAGTCCTTTCGTTTTGACTTGTACTACCCCATATGTAAATAAATATGTAGCTTTGCAATTGCAAGTGTCTCTATCAACTATTCCAGACTTGCAATACGTACATACATACATATGTACATGTACATTAAATACTCATATGCACAATATATAGTTCAAATTTAATCATGAAAATGTGCTCTATCATCGCCTCTTGAGGGAAAATACGCAAATGTTATTTTTTCTATTATATGTACTCTCAGCTTAAATGTTTCTATCATTGAATACCCTACAATAATGTATGTATGCTTGCACTATATGATAAGTTGGTGTCATTACATTTATTATAATTTCAAAGAAAATTTTATTGATTCAATGATTAATTTTATTTATTGAATCATCTTACGAACTAACAATAGGTTTCAACTTCTTTACATTTATTTATTTTTAATAACTGATAAAAATGCTTAAGAAGATTACTTGATTTGAGGAGGAAAGTAAACTGCAAGAGAGCTATGTAAACGCGACAAAAATGATAATAAAAACTAGGTATGTAATCATGTTCCTTGTAGTTCATGAACTCAGTAATGCCTCGATCGGAAAGATCATTTGTACACATTACATTCCCTCATGGAAAGCTTGGTACCAACAAAATATTCAAATTTGAAATATTATTATCTCGAGATATTTCAGATATTGTTACGAAAATTTGGGGAAAGTCAAAAGCACTGACTTGCAAAATCGAATTGGTAAACGTGACACTTTTCCAAACAAAATCGAAGTAAGGCTTATTGATCCTTGTACGTACTATACTGCCTCAAAGACAATTTTAAATAAAATTTGATAAGATAATTATTTTATGTATTGAATACAAATCCACAAATTTTCTAAGCATTATAGACAGTTGAACTAAGATTTTTCGAAAATACACTAACACCGTAAAAACGTAGGGCATCAATGTTTCGACTTTGTTGTTTAGGTTTTTCTTGATGCATTTTTTGCACATCGTTGGTGCATTATGAGTAATTGCACACAATTTAGTTGAACAGCAAATTTCTTTAGTGTAATAGAAACATTAGTTTCGCATTTATTTCCTTTCATTAAAAGGTATAAAAATAATTTTTCTTAAATTGTGCAATAATAAAAAACGCAAAAAACTAATGTAATAGAATGTTAATATTGGTTCTTATCCTATTATAAAAATAATATATCTGAAATTGTGCAAAAAAAAAACGAATAAAATTAAAATAATAATAAAATGAAAAATTAGCACTCATTCTGTTGGACTATAAACTTATTTGTTTTCGCGTTTTTAAGTTTGTGTAAGAACTATGGTTTTTAAAAGCATCAATTTATAAATTGACAAGTCTTGGACTACGAACTCTTGTTTATTATATAACTTTTTATAGCTTTTAAAGTGATAAATTTATAAGATTTTGCAAAAAAACTTAACGATACGTTTCTTAAAAGAGATTTTGCAAAATATAACTAACCAAACACAAATTTCAGTTCATTTGTATGGCAGGGCATGCGTATATCCAGGGATATGAGGTGGCTCTAGCGGAAAAATATGACAAAGTTCACAATTTATAGGATTACAGCTTTTTGTGAGTTATTATAAGTTTCTATAAACATAATCTCAAACTCTGACTACAAAACGAATAAATGACATTCAATATAAAAATCAGACAGGCAATATCATTAATGAGCCTCAACGGTATCATTATCAGCACTATGTGACGAGAAAATGGAGACAGCAGAGTGCATAATTTTTTTTTATTGTGCCGGTTTGGGTCTTGTGTCTCCTTTCTTGTTTCAAGGACATATTTCGCTATAAGGAATGGCCGCAGGCTAGGTTAACTCAATTGAGTTGCGAACTTTTCATGGTTGGAGCTTTTTCACTGAAATTTATGGGAATATACATATGTACATTAGGGTGATTCAAAAAATTTTTTTTTCGCTCCAAACAGATTAATGGTAGCAGGTACATGAAAGAAGAATTCTGGTGCAATTTCAAAATTTAAGGATATTTCGAAGAATGTTTTTTTGTTTTTGTAAAAAATTGTATGTTCTTTCCGATGGAGTTAGTCCCGTTCGTATGAAATTTTTTTTTACGAGATTTACTCGAAACTCTAATAGGGCATACTCTCTCATATAAATGGTATGGAAAATTAAAAAGCTCACCAGTAAATTTTAATTTTATGACCTCTTTCCTTGCAAGTCAATTGTAGAAAATTTTATGCTCTTTTCGATGGGCTAGGCCTCGCTTCTGTAAATTTTTTTTTTCACGAGATATTGAGACAAATATCTAGTAAACTATTTCTTGCCATACAAATCGTATGGAAAACTAAAAAGCTCGATAAGCCACCCGTAAATATTAATATTATGAGCTCTAAACGCACCAGAATTTTGCTTTCGTTTACCTGTTACTATTAAACCTGTTTGGAGCAAAAAAAAATTTTTGAATCACCTTAATACACATAGTTGTTCTTATGTACAAATTAAAAGTTTAAAAACTTCTGTAGTTTTTTAGCAATTTTTTATGATATTAAATCAAGTGTTTTTCTTTTATGGCTCAAAATTCAAAAAAACAAGAAAGTATATCGAATTGGCTTAGCCACAGTTATTGTTTTTGTACAGGAGAGCATGCTATGTTTCAACGAATAAAAATCTTTACTCTGCGATTGCTTACAATGCCTCATCGCATGGGTCAATAAAGCAAGGTTTCATTTTTGTTATCTCTTTGTTTTATTTTTTGTCAATAAGAATGAACCCGTGAGATCTCATTGTGTTTTGGCTACACTGCGAAAAGAGTCCCTTTTTCTACAAATAAATGCTTGCAAGTTTCTAAAAAATATTTACTAACAATTGACGAATTTTGATATATATTAAGTATTATGCTCTGAATTGAAAGTTAATACGTTTTTTATTGGGCCAAACATGATATTTGTTCGAAATTATATTTAGTATATTTTATTTGATATTTGATTTCACTTCATTTAAATATGATATGTTGTAGTTCTCAACATATTTAAGTAAAAAATTACTAAAATTACTTTGTTAAAAAATGAAGAAATACAGCCATGATTTCTACTAAGCGGTATGTCAAAAACAAGACAAGGGTTAGACTTCGGTAATATACGATTCATTCTTATAATTTTTTGTTCCAGAACTCGGAACTCAATCTTTTATTTCACCTCCATTAGAGATTTCTATAGAAGTGCTTCAAAAAGTTCCAAAAACAGTTCTTAACACTTCGATCTAACTTTTATTGTGTTTTTGTTTTCAGATTCGTAATTCACGAAAAAAAAATTTATCGACATCACTTGCAATTTCTCTCGAAACAAAATCATAGGTGACCAGTGTAAATATGTACGTTAACTGTTTTCATATCATTTATGTATGGGATAATACTAATTGCTGTAAAATTAATATTTTATCATAATAACCATGATGTGCGAAAAGTTTCTGAAACAAGTTTCAAGTGCAAATTTTTCAATTTGAACATAATGACACATCTACATACAACGGTTAAGCGTGTGCGCTTATACAAAAAGAATTAATGTGGTTAAAACAATTCGATATATTTCTATTTTCTTTCAAAATTTGGAATCATAAAAGAATGATGCTTAATTCTATATGTGACCTAGTCTATTAAAAAGGAGCTTAGGTGTCAAAAATCATTTTTTCATTGCTTTGCCAATTCAGATAGACGAAACTTTAACTGCTGTTTTTTCGAAAGTCCCCATTTCAGAGAGCATGTCACATATAATTAAAAATTGCTAAAAAAAACTGCGGAAAATGTTTAAATGTTTTTTTTTATTTTAGTTACCAATATTGCATTTTTATGACGGAGACAATATTTTCTTATAGCCCGAACTTTAAAGAACTAACATGCCAAAACCTTAAAATTTTCAGTTTGATAAATAGATAATTTACAATAATATCTTGATAGCCTGTGAGTCTCAAATAGAACCACGTTCCCTTAAATTTATGTTAAATAATTTGCAACCTTGTGAAGTTCGCATAAACTCACTACAAGTTGTTTATCTAGAAATTGTGTATATTTCATAATATACATATACTATAATTTTTAAATGTGACTAAAAATTGTAATTTTAAGTAATTAAATTAAAGTAAATGATTGAGTTTCTAATACAAAATTGATTTCCTATTGATTTACCTATGTTTGTATGTATAATATGAATATTTACTTTTCTACCATAAAGCAAGTAATTTGAATTGATATAATAAGTGTTTAAGGTTAACACTTTCATAATCTCATTTTATAGTACTTAATGAATATGCATTAATGCAAGTTATATTAAGTAATTATTGTCTAATTCAATTTTGAGTTAGTTCAAAGTATTTCCTAAATAAATATTATAGATAATTACTAGAATTTATGTTCTTTTTATTAACGTTCATTGTTAATGGCTTCAGTATCGCAGTTCTGCAAATATGAACATTGTGCGGTGTAAATAAATTTATTAGCTGAAAGTCAACGGAAATATAGTACGTTATATTCTTACTCATAGTTTAAAGCAGGCATGGCCAGAAGAGCTGAGTAAAGGAGCTGCAGATCGCCAATCATTTGATTAAGAGAGCTAAATTTGCAAGACTTGAAAAAAATCCAAAAAACCAAAAGGCGATCGAAGCGATCGCAACAACAATTACGTACCTTTCGATACACAAGCATAAAGTTGAATGTGTTGATACATTTTTCGTTTAGAACGACGAACCGCGACGTTTGTTCGTATTTTTCCGTATTGTTGTTATTGCTTTATATTTTGCAAAATAGAAAACTACAAAAACAATGGAACTGATAATGAGCGACTTAGTAGCGACAAAAAATGTTGACAAAAAACACGCTAAACGGTTTAATTTTAATTGTTGTTCGCTTGTGAAGAAGCCGACTTGGCCATATCTGGTCTAAAGCCTCAAAAAAAGTTTAAGGTCCAGAAATAGTAAGTACATTTCCCACATAGTGCTTTTCGCTCGGTTGCCAAACTACACTCTTTCAATATAGAGAAGTATTAATAGGGCATCACATTAATTTTTCCTTCTGATATCCTATTTTGCCAATTTCTTTTATTTTGGAATATATTTGACTATTTGTAGATCCACTATATGTCAGAAGTCGAATCAAAAAAAAAAAAATATTGATGATATCCGATTTTTATATTTGAGTATTGTTAAAAAATTACATAAAAACGATTAACTACAAAAAAAAAAAACATTCAAACATCAATTAATTTTATTGTTTACTATTCTTTATAAGATAATTGTGTGCAACGCTCTCGGTATCAGTTTTGTAGTTCATTTTGCTCTTGTGGGATGTTAATAATGTGGAACATTTCTAATTTTAGTTTTATTTTGTAGTTTGTCTCTTGTTGCAATATGTTAAAACTGTCAATATTAGCTGCATGTTCGATTTTTGCACAGTGGGCATTAGTGGTTGCTGTGTATTTTAGTTTTTAGTAGAAAAATAATTTATATCTAATTTATATCTAATCTATCTATCTGTGAAATACGTATAAAAAATATTAGATATACAAAAATAGAAATATGATTCAAGTTTTGACCAGTTTTCAGGTTTAAACAAAATTTCATAAACTTTTTAAAATATTTCAAAACTTGTGCGAAATTATTGGAAATAGTTTTGTCGTTCGAATTTTTCATAGAATTTTTCTGAAACTTAAGGTTTTTGAATTACTTCATCTTAAAGTTGCAGTGAGAAAAGAGATACATTTGCATTAAATAGCTAGAAAAAAATCTGAGGCCTAATTTGGATTCAGCATTTAAAAATCTAAACCTAAGGAGCTGAATCTAACTTCGGTAAAAAAAATTCTCTATCACGTCAGATCTTAGATATCTTTTTTGTGTTCATTAACTCCTCACGGAGCATATGGACTCCTCCAAGGTACAGAATAAATAGTAAACGCTTTTAATATTTCTCCGATTCACGTATGTACTTCTTAATCAAGCGAGCGTTTCCACGATGATTTAAGACTGCCGTGTTTTCTGTTACTGTAACGATTTCATATTTATCTTATTGACATATTTGTTGCAAAATCGCCAAATTATGAATTTTACAGATGTGAAATTTTCATACACGTGTCCAGAAATTTCTCTATGAAAAAAAAAGTTCCTTAGAGAAATGAGAAAAAAAATTATGAGGAAATAATTGTAGATCAAAAAAAATCGTTAAATAAAATAAATATAATTTATTTATAAATTAGTTGGAAAAACACATACATTCGATCGGGATTTAACTTTGTATTGTTTGAGGGCAACACCAATCCTTAGCTAGCTTGGCTAGGGTAAGTTAATTCGAATCAAAGCAAAATTGTTGCAGAAAATTTCTGTGATGAATTATGCATGAAAATTTGTTGATGATATTCTTTTCAACTTTGACAATAATTCACAATAAAAATAAGATAAATATTAAAATATCACATTTGCGATGCAAATATTGTTAAGCTTTTTAGTGTCTGCTTAAGAAAAAAATATCTTTAAACCTGACCTATGGTATTTAGAAAAATAGAAAACAAATCTTAATGCGCTTCTGCTAAAGTCGCATTGTATTTCATTTTAAAAATTACTTACTTTTAATTTATGTAAAAAAAATTCTAACACGTTGCTGATTATTAAGCAAATGCTGCAAATTTATAAACAATTTCCAGTTTTATAAATTTCGAATTTTATTTGTACCAGCAGAAATGACAAAATAAGCAAATTAATATTTAGCACATTAAACCGAAAGGAGTGAAAATGCAATTGACGAAATTTTGTTTTTATTTTAAACACTTGCTTAGCAAAAATTTTTTTTAATTAAAAGAGCAATGCCTTTACTTAAGTCAGAATGTAGAAATATTAAGCTTAAGAAAAGGCCTTTAACATAACTGTCCAGAGTATATTAAATTCACTTTCGTACGATGCACACTGTGGCTGTTTTGAGATTTAACTGGTAAAAAAAATATATTTTTCGATTAAATAAGTTGTATTAAAAATTAATAAAATTGCCTTTCGGAGATGACCACTTTTCTTACAACTACAGCTCAATAAAATTACTTAAGGACAAAGATCAATTTCATGATTTTTTCAGCCTTCGCAATCGACATGTCCTCTGCTTACGCAAATTCGTTGATGACAATTTATTGTCAACGCTGAATTAAGATAGGGATATAGCCACGATTTCCGGTCAATGCAATCCATATACACAAGTCGTGTAAGTACCTGGACTTAATAATAAAAAAAAACATTATTTTGAGAAAGTTTTTACTTTTCAACATAGCCAATATTTAGCTCGATACTCTTAGCCCAACCTTTTATAATTTTTAAAGACTTTCGGAATAATACGATTTCTCCAATCTTATTTGTTTTAATGATGTCCTCGTCATTGGAGCAAAATGTCTATTCGCCGAGTAATTTCTTCATCTTCTGAAGCAGAAACCAGTATGAGGCTATATCTAAAAAATTAGAACGTTTGTGGAAGCAACTCATATCCTAAATCATGAAGTTTTCTGATAAGGAAGATACATTAGTGCACCCATTCTTGATGGAAAAGTGCTCTTTTCGAAATTATAGTTGAATCGGTTCAATAAGTTGGAATAGTATTCGCTGGTAGTCATTCCTTGTTTTTTGATATCTAGTATACTCTGATCGATCCATGTTTCGTCCGCGACCAAAAGTTTCATTCTGCGTATTATGTAAATCATTTTTAACAGAAGTATAGTATATATGGCACAAGTTTAAGTTATAAACCGTTTTAGAGATCTGAAGGATCAAAAATTGAATTTATAAGAGTTTCACTGACTTTTGATACCTTATATTTCCAATACATATAATCCGATTCCTATAAGTTTGATAGACATAATTTGTATCTTAGTTTGGCTACAAAACTGCATCATAATTACATTTATAAAAAAAAAAAAAATAATTTTGAGCTGTCAGGCACTTATATGTAGCTATCCACCCCAATGTGCGAGGCACTACACTTTGCACCATTAATACTGGCATTCAGTTGTCTTCCAAATGCTTGCAGCAAGGAACATACCATCTTGAATTTCTTACAAGCGTACTATATTTGCTTTGTATTTCAGTATATTTATTTTTGCGTTTTCCTATATATTGTCTGTCTTCCGATTTGGTTCTATATTCCATGATAATTTTTTTTTTGTAGCTGGTATGTCATTAAATTTTAGAGTTACCTTGTAGAATGAAGGTTGTTGGCTCATTATTATTGCTTCGCTGTTTACTCTGTTGGTTGGTTGGTTGGTTGTAGGGATGAAAATCCCAGAGAAAAATTCTGCATTCGGAATTTCAGGAACCGAAATTTATAGTTCCGGGATTCAAGTACAAATTATGGGATTGTTTTTTTGTAATAGAAACTGAAAGGAAAGCAAGTAATGGGCTAGATATCTATACCATTTATATAAAATTGCTTATATGGAAATTGTTTATAACGCTTTGATGCAAAATATACTGAACCGATTTTAATTATTTCTTTCTTAAAACAACATATTTGTGCTAAAGAAGTTTATTGCATACTTATTTTTTGAATTTTTTTAAGTTAAATATTCTTTTTTTAGGATTAAATTTTTGCAAAAAAAAATGGGTTTACGCTTGTGCATCTTCTTGAATTCTCAGGTCAGCCGCTGATCTATGTATGTATACTATTGCGTCTATAACTTCCACCATGACCAGTAATTTTAAGCTACTTATGCATATATTTTGAAAAATACTAACCGAATTTCGATGCAAGTTGCAGGATATGTACTCTGTTTGTCTTACCTATCTCTATCTTGTTTCTAATATGGGAAGTCTGATTTTCAAGATTCCTTCATTACTGACTTTTCAACATTTTGCTGCTATTCTATAATGGCAGTTTTAGCGATTTTCTTAAGACTTTTTCTGTACTATTTGATACACTTTCAGACTGCGATGATTCAAACTATCTCTGTCATGAATTACTATTACTTATCATCCTTTTTTGTGGTCATTTTATATGAAAAATTTGTTTGCCGTAACAAAGATGCCAGTAGGTGCAAATAACTCTAAAACTTTTGAATAAATATATACTTAATGAATTTTACTTGTCAATCGAGGATATAAGAACATTTTGAAGACAACAATTTCAAAAATTTCTATAACAAAATTATTGCTATAAAATATTAATATACATATTACAGAAAATCCCCGAATTGTCACCCCTAGTTGGTTGATTCTTTTTGACAATGACGCGCTTCATATACGAACATTCATATGAAAATTACTACACTGAAACAAAAGAAATTGTAATATAATAACAATGCAAAATCCAAAACATAAATCGCACCTATAAAGCCTGTTGGTTGGTATACGCATGCTTCGCACAAGTTCAGCTTAAAACTCTTGACTTTATAGATAGACTTACGCGTCGCTGAGAGCGAGAGCAGTTTGTCGCGTTTTGCATCGGCAAATATTTTACTTTTTTTTTTTTTTTTGTTTTGTTACGGCTTGGTGGCGGTGTCGTCTGGTCTGGTTTTAATGTTTGGATTTTTCTTCCGCAGTTTTTAGCAAAACGGTTATCGGTTAAGATGTTGCCGCTGGTTCGACAGTAAAGTGCGTTGTGTAAATTGTTATGTGAGTTTTTATTTTGTTTTGAAACTATCCATTCTAATATAGTTACTTGATATAAAAATTTTTTAAATGAAAATCAAAATTCTTTCTGTAATGTAAAGATAAACTTAAAATATTATGTTGTATAAAGCATAAAGAAATTTAAAAAAAATGTTTTATAAAAGTACTTAATATCCTTAATTTAAAAAAATAAAAAAGTGTCGATCAACTGAATGAAATTCAGTTCAAGATTAACTGACAATGATCGTTTAGTTAAAAATATTTCAGTTGCAAAAAAATTTATTACTGATTTAATTATTTGTTTTATAAAACTTATTTCATATGAAGTTTGTTTTCGGGATAAGTACCGACTATTTTTTTTTTAACTATCAACTTATTGCTAAACAGCATGATTATATAAAAAAAATTTCAGTTTACAAAATCACGTCAAAAATCGCATGTTCTTGAATCCTTCGTGAATATTTTAAGAAAGAATTATATGAATTATTTTAGAATAAAAAATTGAGTGTTTAAAATTTTATTTTTTTTTTTTTTCAAAAATTGCCAAATAATTTATTTCTTTTTTTCCCAATTTTTTGGACAAACTCTACATTTTTCAAATGAATGGTGTAATTTATTCGGGTGAAATCAATGAATATTAAGTAGTTTTTATTAGACTAAGCGCCAGCGTTTGCCAGATAAACGTAAAAGTATAAAGGCTGAAATTTTAGGTGTGTACTCTCCAAAAAAATAAAATACTGTAGTTGAAAATGTTCGGGGATTACAAATCTAGACTAACAGCTAGAACTATATTTTTTAATTTCCGCATGCCTATATCCCAAAAAATAAGTAAGATAGTGTTAATGTTTTAGGTAAATGTTATAAGTTTTCTAAGGGGTTAAGTAACAGTGTCCTTGACTTTGATCTTGAAATCAATTTTCAAGATCGGTTCAAGATCAACTGTAATTTGTTAAATGCAAAACTATATCTTTTATTGCAGATTTGTATTCTATGCGAAAAATAATATAGATATGTTTTGCACAAACAAATTTTCTTTGGGATTTTTAGTTTGAGCGTTTTGGGCAAAATTTCACCTTATATAATTTTTGCTCCTCAATTCAATTTTCAGTAGAAATCGCATCGAGCAAAACAGTTTCTAAAATTGATCAAAAAAATCAATAAACGTTGTTTTTTTTATTTTATTGTGACTTTTTTTCTATAATGTCTCAGAGTACTAATACTTGGTGCCATGTGATAACTCCAATGGTCATAATACTCAAAAAATTTTGGGCTTTATGCCCAGCTGAAAAACTGTCATAGTCCCTAAAATAATTTTGGAAATTATGACCACTCATAACAGTGGACATAACTCACATGTGTGTTATGACCACTTTTCATTTGCTTAGAAATACAAGAGAAATTTTATATTTTTCTAAAAATTAATTTATTTTAGTTATATGCAATAAATTAACATAATCGGTAAAACTATTCGGAAAACGATACGTCACTGATGAACTTAATTCTTAAATATTTTATTTAGGCGATTCAGCCTATAGTATGTCGCAACACCGGCTTCGCTAGTCATAATAATTTTATGTAAAAGTCAGGGAAAGTTGGGGGCCGTGGCTCAGATTTTACATTTCCATAATGTACGACTATGTTCAAAATCCACCTTTAGATTAGCACTAAATATTATATAAAAATCAAAAATATCGGAGCAAAATTCGAAAAAAGTGTGCATAAGGGTTGTTCAATAGGGACGGGTAGTTGTTTAAATTGAATAAAAAAAGTTGTGCGTCTGATATCAACGAATTTTTTATTTTAACTGAAAGGGCCATTGATGAAATTTGATTATATGGATTTTAACATCTTTCAAATGGCCACCGCGGTTTTGCTGGATGGCGCGCATCCGAGAGGTCCCATTTTCGATAACTCTGGCGTATATTGTAGATCAGGCTGAATTGGCACAGTTTATGTTATCTTTAAAAGCACAATTGAGAGCAAAATTGCTTAAAGGTCTTACACACTGCTAGATCTGCCTCAGTATTATTTTCGAAAAACTTCAACCTTCACTTTGTTTTTGCTTTGCCATTTTGAAAATTAATTTTTTTAACGAACGCTAGCAAATTAAATTGCAAAGCAGAATTGTTTGCAATTTCAGAATATTAAACTTTTTTTTGCTGCAACTCATTTTCCCTACACATTATTTGAAAAAAATATTAACATTTTTTACCCACACCGTTTTTGGAAATAAGAATATTTTATTGATTGCCGAACATGGGTTGCCTGCCGATTTTTGGCTTATAACGTGTAGACAAAAAAATATTTCCATTTCTCAAATAACAAGTATTAAAATTTCTCAATTGAGCGTAGGTAAAATCGTATACTCATTTCACAAATAATGTATGGGTAAATATATTTTCCATTTTATAAATAGTATATAGGGAAAAAACAAGTGGGAAAAATGGTGTCATGTAATAAAACAAGTCATTATCATGTTAAAAATATCTAGTTATTCCAACTAGGTTTTATTCTGCGAAAATAAATTTATATCATGATATATGCAAAAAACCATTCCGTCCGTCATTCTATTATATAAATTGAACGATATGAGCTGCATTCAAAGGTTCTTTCAAATACTTAAGCGAATCATAATAAAAGTTAGTATCGTAATAAGCACGAATACAGTAATCAGGTAATTCCGTGCGGGTGAAAAAAAGAAAAGGTTGCAATTGGAAATTATATATTTCTCTGTTATTTTGAATTACTCAATTTGATTTTGAATTGCTAATATTTGTAAACTTTGGCATATGTAAATTAAGTTGTTTAATGTTGAGTTAGTTGGAATAAAAAATAAATAATTTTTATTTATTCTGTTTTCTTTTGTATTACACTGCAAACTTAATTTGATTTCAATCTAACACTTGCAAAATACTTGGTACAACTGAACGGAACTTATTGTTCTTATAGTCCGGGAAGCAGCTTTGCATTTTTCAAGAAGAGCAGATGAAAACACATCGATTTCATGCCCAAAAAATTTCAATATGACAAGATTTGATCTATTTTTTGTAGTTTTAAAATTGTTAATGAGCATCTCCTATCTCGAAAATATGAAGTTTTTATTGAAAATTTTAAATTAAAATTACTCCTTCAAATTGCCCTAAATAACTATTCTGGCTCGAAATTGAGGAGCTTCGGAACAAAAACCGATAAAAATCGCTTTCGTGTATTGTGTGGGAAATTGTAAAAATATGTCCAAGTTCATGGTTTTCTAATTTGGAATTGAACGAAATCTATCTATTTATTGCTGTTGGAATCACTGTTTGGAAACCTAAATTGAGCATTCGTGTGCACGGTACTTGTTGAGATATACATATAAAAAAACAATATGGAAATATCGGTTTTTGATAAAACACTCTAGGATATACCGGTAGATTAGATAGTTTCCAATCAAACAACTTTATTCAAAATCACATCACAGCATAATTCTCTTAGGTTTGGTAGCACATAACAAATCAACTGCTGTAGCAAATGTCAAGCAATAGCACATGAATTTGTTATGCTGTCATTTTCGGCTGCACATAGCAAATCAACTACTGTAGCAAATGCGAAGCGTTTTTAATACATGATAGAAGTATTTTAAGGCCTTGCAACTTTGTTCTTATAAATAATATCGAAGATTTAATTGAATCCTTTGCCCATAGAGTTGTTAAGCATTTGATAACTAACCTGCTCAGGTTTTGTTATGTGTAGTCATGTTATTGTTAAAATTCATTTTACTATAAGAAGTAAACAACATTTAAATTAAACGAATTATTCTAATTAACAAAAGATATATTATAACTAAATGTTCATGTTTTGCTGTTGTCACTGTTTTTATTATTTTCGGCAATTCCAAATGATTTGTTTTTAAAAAATCAAGTTACAGCCAGCACAACAATAAAAATTTTTAATTAATTTTATTCAATTCAAAAAGAATCACATGTGCGCATTATAAAAATAAAATATCTACTATGTTGCTAGTTCGTTAAATAGAACTACTTAAGTTATTATACATACATATAGAAAGAATTATAGTAAATATACATCTCATTAGGTTTTGCTTACGTCACCACAATCACGAAATGTAATCGCTTGCAATCAATTCAATTTAAATAATGCAAATATTGTTTTTCTCTTTCATGTGGAATATTTATGTCAGTAAGCGGAAAATATCATATATAACAATTTAAAAAAAAAAAATAAAAATAACACATGATATACAACAATATTATTTTATTTTTCTAAACACTCATGTATATATTTCGAATTTCTTGAAAAATGATTTTATGTAAATACTTCATATGATGATCGCTAAAGTCGCATAAGTCATATATAATATATAAGTCAGTACTCGCTCAGAACTTTTGTGGCTATACTACAAGTTAAACTTACACCATTTAGTCTTATGATAATTACTTACTAAGCTGTGTCAGAAAACGGGTGCAAGTCAGTCTAAAAAATTTTGAGTTAATCCACTTGAATTTCAGTGGCACATACATTGGACTGACACAAAAAACCGATTTTCTTCAGGTTTCTCCGGTTCCTTAAAAAAAATGTATTATTAAAATTCCATACATTGCAATTATTTAAAAAAAAAAAAATAAAAAAGGTGATTATTATAAATTGTCCAAATGTACCGAATATGTACTGAATATGTGCTGAAAATTCGCCAAATGTACTAAAAATGCGGCAAATGTACCGAATGTTCAGAAAACTTGTCAAATCTACTGCCGGCGATTTTTCAGGACGCAAATATACCGAAAAAAGTACAAATGTTCGAAAATGCCATCACTGATCCAGTGCGCGATAAAAAAGTCAAAAGTGTTTTAGTGCGATTTTCTGATGAGAGCATTGAACAGAATACGAACATTAATTCTGCATCCCTACTGCATCAAACACGTGTAATACGTTTTCCTGAATAGAAACCCCTATTGAACTTTTGAAACCAATTACTTTTAAGCAAAGAAATAAAAATTAAAATACAAAACAATAAAAAATTTGCACACACGCTATACATAGTGTAGAATAAATAAACGTTAAAAGAATTAAATTACTTAGATTTTTAATATCAAATTCATTTATTTATTTGAGACATAATACACAATTACTTAGGTTAGGTTAGATTTGCATAATTATAATATAAAAACAAGCTATATAAACTTCGTAATTAACATGCAAGATATTCTAAATTTCATAGACTGTTTTAATGACAATATAAAAATTTTTTAAACAATGTAGAAAATTTCAAAGTTAAGGTTAAAATTAATGGCATGATTAAAATTGCAAAATACTTGATTATGTTCCTACAGTTTTATTTCTTATCTACATACGTTAGATGATCTAATAGATTTAATATTTTATTAATTTGTCTTAAATTGCACAACGAAAATATTCAGTTTAAATAGCGATTTTTAATTTCACAAAGACTTAGGCACCAAACTACACAGTGTTACATGAACAATTGTGACAATTATTTGATAAGGACTTAAGCATTATTGAAACCGCATTGAAAAACGCTCATACAAAATTATACTACAGCATGTATCGATTTCGAGACAAATATTTTCAAGCGATTCACCAAAAACGTTTCGAAGGACAAAAGCATGAAGCATCATCGTTCAACGTTAAAAAAAATTAAATCACCCAAAGTTACCAAGTGACCGGGATTGTCCCGGCCAAGCCCGAAATTTCATGTGAAAGCCTAGTAGAAATTTAAAAATTTCTGAAATAGCCGGTAATTTAAGGATTTTTTGAGACATGCATTTCAAATTTCTCCCAAAAAAATTGTAATTTTCACCATTTCATAACCTTTCATCAATAAAAAAAACTATTCACAATATACAATAATTAATTAATTGAACGTTGAATTAAGTTTCTTAACATCAAATTAAATCTCTGTGCTCAAAACCACAAAAATTACAACTTGTGTCCCATTGAGTCCTTTGAGGACCTTCATCTTTCTAAAATGTTGTTACTTATGTACATACCTTGCAATTTTTTTCCTTCGAAAAAAAATCCTTAACAAATGATAACATGATTTCTAAACAATATTTACCCTTTAATTTGTTCTTGTTAACGGACATTTTCAAAAAATAAAAAGCTCACCGTTTCTAGAAAGGGGATGTTGGTTTATAAAATTGTATTGTATGTAGTCATTTTCTCAGTGTTCATTAAGCACATTATGCAAACAACAGATCTTTGACACTAAATTATTGCACTGATAACTATAAGTTTCTGGCAGAAGCAAGTAAGTTTGTTGCTTAAGTCTTTCAGAAGGAATATATTTTATAATAAGTTCTACTATCGTTAAAAAGTTTTTTTTTTTCAAATAAGCTATTTATTTTATCTAGAATATGAATTAATTGCAACTTCATTTTTTGTGTTTTTCTTTCTTTTTTAGACGCAGTTGTGATTTATATTGCAGAAAGAAGAATTAAATTTTATACAGTGACTTCAAGGGATATACCTATAAGATAATACAACAAAATGTCCGAAATATCTTTGAAAATGGAGAATAAAAGTAAATTATTAAAAAATCGTGTAAAACCGGTTGATATACAATTTACGGATTTAACATACCAAGTGCCAGTACTACATGAAAAGAGTAAGTTTTAAATTTTTATTAATTAAATTTATAAGATGGGATATTTTTTTAGAAGTAATTGAAAGTTTTAAGTTTAATTCTTGATTTAATACTATTTATTATATACTATTTAATTATTCACATCTCAGAACATAATGTGTGAACAGTATATATTCAAAATTTTTTAATCCTAAGTCATCAAAATAACCACGGAAATGTTAAACTCGAGAAAATATATTATATTGTATGATATGAATAAGTAATTAAATGACTGTAAATTCAAATTTGAACACCCTTTATTTTGTGTGGAAGGTCTTAGCACTATAGCTTTCATAGTTGGTAGTGTAAGAGCCATATTTTGACCTGTCGGGTCTCTTATATATCACTTATGCAATCAGTCGCTTTGTTAATATTATGATGCTAAAAAATACTTTTCAAACAATATACAACAGATTTAGTATAAATAATTTGGTAGTTTAATATTAGTTGGGTGTATAATAGCGACACACATTTATTAATAACACAGGACCACAAATTTAAAAAAAAAATTGACAAGAAGATATATATAATTTTTTAAAAGCAAAAAACTGTCTAAATCGTTAAAAATTAATCGTCTTTTAAATCAAAAAAAAAATTATTCTAATAAAAATCCGCAAATTCTCTGATAAATAAATCATAAAAAAATTCCAAAAATAAAAAAAAAAAATTATTTTAATTTTTTTTATTATTTTTTCTATTATTTTTTTTATATATTTTTCAGACTATAGATATTTATAATTCATCAGAGAATTTACTGTTTTTTATTAGAATATCGAAATTTTTTTTTGATTCTAAAGACAATGATTTTTAACGATTTTAGACAGTTTTTTGCTTTAAAAAAAAAAGATCCTAGCGTGATGGGTGAAAAAGCTCGGCGGATTCGGATTCTACGGCCAAAATTATTTATAGAAATCTTGTTTTTGTCAATTTTTTTTTTAAATTTGTGGTCCTGTGTAATTTGACATTTATGACTTATAAGTAAAATACATGTAGCGTCATGTGTAGAATATATTTATTTTACATTTTTCTTTGTTACTTTATAAAGTTTTCAAAATAATTGTTTAGGAAATCACCATTACTTTTCAGGTTTTTTTAATAAGACCAATTACAATTTGCTTATTTCTTTGTACACAGCATCGTCTTTTGTGTATTTGTTTTTATATTTTATGAAACGCAATTCCATGTTTGATTTAAATGAAGATATCATAAAGACTTTTATATCCAACTTCCTAGTAATTTTATAGTTGGCACGTTTTAATTTTATGTTGATGGTATGTCTGTTAAGAATATTCGCTGTGTGCGTAAGCACATACAAACAAACATAAACAGTTGGTTTTAAAGGGTGATTCAATTTGATTAATTAAATTGTAAAATTGTATTTTGGGAAACTGTTGATATTTTTATTTTACAACTGAAAACATTGAAAATGAAATGAAAAGAAAAATACCAATACTTAGTGTCATAAGTCATTTTTGATAAGGAAAAGTATTGGCAGTTTTTAATTGTAACCTCCAATCGAATCACCCTTTATAAGGCATTTAGAAAAAATAACTTACAAGCACTAACTTGATTTTCTTAATGCTATCTATAAACGTAAAGATTAAAAATTTCCTATATTTTATAATATATGTATATTATTTTAATGATATACCTAATTACTTTTTGTCATATCAATTTGATTTTTTAATTATGGACGCATACTTCTGGAAATAATTACTAATTATTCGTTATGCATGCAAAATACTTGTAAGCACTTGTACAAATCCCACAAGTCAATGCTACGAGTCTTGACGATTGTCACGCTTTTGACATTCAACGTCAAACGTGTTCCGCATTTTAATAATGCTAGACAGACCAAAGGCGAACGACCAGATATCACAATAGAAATGGGTCAAAAATTTCCGGAAGTAATGCATAAATTCAACGCATGTAGTATAATAGATGAAGATGAATTGTAAGTAGCTGCGCTTACTCTAGAAAAATGAGCATTAAAAATTATCAAAAATAAAAACTTTTAAGTATCATGTAATTATAAACATAAAAAAAATATTACAAGCCATTATAGATATTAATTGTTTGCTTTGTATATCAAATATTTATTAGTTATAGATGATTATCATTCACTTGGTGTCAATTTATTGATTTATTGCAACAATATGCAAATATGATGAGTAGTTTGTGAATAGTAAATGATGTGTATGGGGGGGGGCTTGTGAGAAGCGTAGTTAACCGATACTTGAGTATTTTAAAACCAGACAGATGTGGTACTTTACTTTATTGATATTCACACTTGATTTGGTAGGCAGTACTAATTTCTTGAAAATGACAATAATTAGCAATGGAGTGCTATTTTAATACCACTCTAAAAATGTTGCCACGCACTTCATATCTAAATGGTTTGCTCAATAGATATTTGACCAAATATGATAAAGAGGAATATAGTACCAGCTATATTTTTAATTCATTTTCATGCTTAAACAACTGCCTCTAGTTCATTGACAGAGATAATCGTTTTACCCCATGAATTTGTGGAAAAAAAATCCTAAAATCCACCATTTCTTTTAACCTAAGAAAAGCAACTTTTTTTATGCATCAGTCCTATTGTCGTTTTTCGGTCAATGAGCTTAGTTTATATAGGACGTTCTTTTACAAACCGAACACTTTTCTGACGACGCATTTTTGATTTGGCTGAAATTTTTTTTATGAATTCTGTATCGAAAAAGAAGAGATATGTAGGTGTTCGAAGAGTTTTTTTGAAAAAAATTTTTTATTTTAAAAATAGCGAATTTAAATTTTGAGAATTTCGTGATTTTTGGCTTGAAGACTCACTTTCAAAAATTCATAACTCCGGTTCTGTTAAAGCTAGGAAATTTAAATTATTTTGATTTTAAAGCTAAAAATTAACTTTAATAAAAAAATTATTTCTTCAAAAATTATTAACAAATTAATATTTTAATATTTATATCGAAAACTTTTTTTTTTTGATGGTGAAACTACCAGAGTTATGAATTTTTCAAAATTCCGTCTTCAAGCCAAAAATCACGAAATTCTCAAAATTTAAATTCGCTCTATTTTGCAAAAAAAAAAAAAAATCAAAAAAATCTTCGAAAAAATCTCTTCTCTTTTAATTCCTTTTTTTTTAAAAAAATTTTCGAACACGTATCTCTTCTTTTTCGGTACAGAACTCATAAAAAAATTTCAGCCAAATCAAAATTGTGTCGGTCAAATCAAGAACATCCCATATACACTTACTATTGCACTTATGCAAATATACACTTACTTTGTACTATTTAAAACCATACGTAATTACATTGTTTATTTAATTAAAAATAATGTGCAACAATAAATTGATTTTAATTATGCATTTTTTTTTTAATTAAAAGAGACAATTTACATTGTTTATCACAATTAAATAATAAAATAAGTTAATTTTAAATCACACCTTGTACAAATCGATTTGTTATAAAAAATGTAATTTATATTTATATGTCTCATAAAAAAATTTCAGCCAAATAAAAATTGTGTCTGTCAAATCAAGAACATCCCATATACACTTACTTTTGCACTTATACAAATATACACTTACTTTGGACTATTTAAAACCATACGTAATTACATTGTTTATTTAATTAAAAATAATTTGCAACAATAAATTGATTTTAATTATGCATTTTTTTTAAAATTAACATTTACATTTTACATTGTTTATCACAATTAAATAATAAAATAAGTTAATTTTAAATCACACCTTGTACAAATCGATTTGTTATAAAAAATGTAATTTATATGTTTCTTATACCATATTTTTTTATTCTTCAATCAAACTAAGATGTATCCACTTTCAAATCGAAATTACTTTGGAAAATATCATATAATTCATACAATTAGACTTCATATTTTTCCAAAGTAATGTCGGGAATTTTGATTTGAAAGCTGATACATTCTTAGGATTAATTGTAGAATAAATAACATGTAAAAAAAAAAATGGGGATATGTTGAAGATATTTTTAGAAACGTTGTTGTAAATTAAAACATAATTGTTTAAACAAATTTGTTAAAAGTTTTTTTTTTATAAAATTAAAGAATTTTTAAACAAAAGTGATTTAATGTTTATTTTTTTATTATATTCCCCATAGTTTTTGAGATATTTCGGTATGAAAAATGTTCAAAAAAGTCAAAAAATAAAGTGTATAGATATTTAAAGAATGACTGACTATATAAACATTTAGCTCTATAATGAGATGGTCAGATTCCCATGTTAACACACAAACTTTGTTAGATTTCAATGCCCCTTTTTTTTATTTGCATAAAACCTACGTAAGGAATGTTCCTATTTATAGAAACTAAGTCATAAAACATAATTTTTATTTGCTATAACTACATCATAATTTGCATAGTCAATATTTAGTCATTAAATATGTTAAATGTAAATAAACAACATACTTTGTTTATTTGCTTAAATTTTTACGCAAATTTCGGAGGAATAAACTGCATTAAAATAATTCTCCAAACAGACAGATAAACGGTTAAACATGTTATTTGAATAGCAAGAGTTTTTTCTTTAATATTTTAAGTCAATAAAAAGATGAGTAATAAGAAAAACACAATTGTGACTCAAAGAGTTCAGGCGATGTGAATAAAGAATTTTGTTTAAAAGAATTTAAGCTAAATTTTCTCATTTAGTTTTAGTTTATTTAGTTTAGTAAAAATCCTGTGATTTCAAATTATTTAGGACTATCCGGTATGTTCTACGATTCACTGCCGAGTGAAAGTAAAACGAAATCACATGAATTTATATGAATGAATAAATAATATTTTTTACAAATTTATACCAACATTCCTTTTATCTTCTACAGAAAAGAAAACCGTCCTAAATAGCATATCAGGAACATTTAAATCTGGACAATTAACAGCTATAATGGGACCATCTGGCGCAGGAAAATCAAGTTTAATGAACATTTTAACTGGTTTTACGTAAGCATAAATGCAAAAGTCAACAAAAAAATTATTTTCTCACGTAAAAAATAAATAACTTTACAAATATAGCAAAAATGGCGTTTCGGGCACAATCAATTACGGCGAAGCATCCAAAACGCGAAAGCTTTGCTGTTATATAATGCAAGATGATCACTTCTATTCTTGGTTTACAGTCGAAGAAACAATGATGTTAGCAGCAACATTAAAGATATCCAATAACTCTATGAACGCTAAAGAAAAACAAATACTGGTAAGAAATATGAAGATTGTGCAATATTTATAACTATAAATCTTAATATAACTTTTCTACTAACGTTATAAAGATAGGACAACTTATGGACACACTTAAGTTGTCATCAGCTAAAAGTACCAAATGCAGCAATTTATCTGGTGGTCAAAAGAAACGTCTTTCAATTGCTTTGGAATTGATTGATAATCCACCGGTATTGTTTTTAGATGAACCGACAACGTAAGTAACTCATTTTCTACTGAATGACGGCAAAAAATATTTGGTTTTTTATTTTTATATTAATATTGCAGCGGCTTAGACAGCTCATCCTGCTATGATACCATAACACTTTTACAAATTATAGCCAATGAGGGGCGCACCATCGTTTGTACAATACATCAGCCTTCATCCAATATATACTATTTGTTCAACCAAATTTACGTTATGAGTGGAGGTTTAAACACATATCAGGGTACACCGCAAAATACGGTGGAATTTTTAAAAACAGTTGGCTTAGAGTGTCCTGCCTATCATAATCCAGCAGATTTCTGTAAGTATAAACTGTCCAAAATTGACTTGAACAGCAAATTTTAATTCAATTTATTTACTTAATATCTAATTTATTTTACAGTAATAGAATGCGTTAGTGGTGAGTATGGTGATATTACCGATGCACTAGCGGAAGAGGCACAAGATCCTCACTGGCGTTTTGATCATGATATAGACCCAACCAATTTAGATGAGGTGCATTTAGTCAAAATGTTGGAAGCTGCCAATGGAGAAAGACGTGCGAGACTATCGATAACACCGCCAATGGAAACGACAAAACATATATATCCACCACCAGAATGGATGAGATTGTGGATACTTATTGGTCGGTGTCATGTACAATTCTTCCGTGATTGGGTAAGCACTAATTTTTACCCTACTACTTGGGTACATATTTTTTAAATTTGAAAACATTTAATTTTTTTTGTTCTTAGACGGTTACATATTTGAAATTTGCTGTACACATAGCGTGCGCCGTAGTTGTTGGTCTTCTTTTTGGTAACTCTGGAATAATTGCAACTAAACAAGTATCGAATATAGGCTCATTCATCATACATTGTGTTTACTTGTGGTATACAACAATGATGCCAGGAGTGTTAAGGTGTAAGTATAAGTTTAATTATATAACAAAATATATGTGACCGTTAATGGGATAAGTGACATTTTATATAATTTTCTCGAAACTGAGTTAAATTCACTTCTCGTGAAATTTTCATCCTCTCAAAAGCAATACTGCTGAAAAAAATCATGTTTTTGAACTTTTAACTTTAAGCAATAAGTTGTCGATTATTTTTCCCGAACCAGCATTTATTGGTCGACATATTATAATGCACTGCTAGAGACCACTTATCATTCGAAGGTGTCCCTACATAAAATGTAACAATTTCAATTCATTACGGGTTACTATCTGAACCTATATCACTTTCCATGGACCTCAATAGCAACTTGTTAAACCAAGTGATCTGCTGCCAGCAATCAACCTGTCAAGGGTTCTATCTTTCTTTTCATCTTAAATCTGAATTTGACCATTATTGCATTTTAAATTTTATATATTATTTAATTTCAAAAAAAAAAAAAGATTTTCCAAACTTAAAATATAATTTTTCTTCATCATTTTAGTTCCTCAAGAAATCAATATCATCAAAAAAGAAACTTTTAACAATTGGTACAAATTAAAAACTTATTATCTGGCGACCCTGATAACGTCTACACCGGTACATGTAAGTAAAATTATACTACCTAATATATGATTAATATTATGTAATTATATATTTTAATTCATAATTTTAGATTATTTTCTCATCGGTTTATATAACTATCGCTTACTTTATGACTGAGCAACCATTTGAGATTGATCGTTTTGTAAAATTCATGCTGACTGCTGTCGTTGTCACAATTTGTGCCGATGGTTTAGGAATTCTCTTGGGCACCGTATTGAACCCAATCGTAAGTAACAATTAATTCTTTCATTTAATAGTCTTAAGATGAGCCATCATTTCTAAAAATAAATTGTGGTAGTACTAAGCCTTTACACTATTCTTTATGTCCCGTAATATCCCGAGCAACCAGATCTATATATTATCAGTAATAATAACAGAGTCCGTGGGTTTAAGTGAAGTAAAAAATAGGATTCCCAAATCACTCAAAACTATAAATTACAGTTAAAGTTACACAGGTACATTTTTTGAACCCAAAACGCAAAAAAATGAGTTCATATGCTAATGGCTTCAATAAAAAATTCAAAAGCAACGCAGAGAAGCTCATTTGATTTCATAGGTCACATCCCCTTCCCAATCGATGTTTCGTGTTTTTTTTTATAATCAAGTTGTGAAATAAATCGAAGCGTGTATGGGCTAATTTCAGGCTTATCAGATGGAAAAATTTGTGGCGCATATTACGCACAACACAAATTTGTGTGCTCATTTTTTTTTCAAGTTTAGTGTCGGTCAAAAAAATATAAAAAAAATATGAGAAACGATTACCGAACAAAATAGTTTTTGCCGAGCGATCCTACACTTCGATGTAAGGAAGGACCGACTCTAATAAGTAGGTTAAGACAGATTATTAAAATTTACCTAGTTCTAGATAAGGTTTATTATGCTAATAAATATTGTATAATGTAATTAGTCATTATGCGCACAAAAAAAAAAAATGAATTTTAACAAAATTTGTAGCACAAAGTTGATAAGAATCTTAGTCAGCTACTTATATGAAATGGTATGTTCAACTTTAAATAAATGTATTTGCTTGAAATTGTATGTTCTACTTTAAATAAATATAATTGTCTACAGCTGATACAACATAATATTATAAATGCTTGAATAGCGAGTTGCTGTGTAAATTAATCAAACGCAGATCATCAACTATGTATATTAAAACATAAAATCGGTCTGCAGAAGCATATATATTTTTTTTTCAAAAAAAAACCCTATAGTTTTAACAATAACATAAAAATTTAATTTTACCATATATCTATTTTATTAATTTTAGAATGGTACATTTATTGGTGCTGTATTGACGTGCTTTATGCTGATTTTTTCTGGATTTTTGATATTATTGACGCACATGTCACAATTTATGCAAATTGTATCATACATTTCTCCAATACGTTATGCTTTGGAATGTATGGTACTCTCAATATATTCCAACAATCGAGAAAATACTGTATGTCCATCAAACGTAATATATTGTCATTTTAAGTAAGTATTATAATAAATGAATTTCCTTTTGATAATAATTTTAACTCAATATTTATTTTATTTGATTTTTAGAAATGCTAGTACAATACTTCGCAGTTTTGGCATGGAAGATGGCAATTTTGGAGTCAATATTTTAATTATGCTTATACAAATAGCAATATTTAAAGGTGTAGCTTATTTCACGCTGAAAAGAAAAATTTCACAACACTAACGAATATTTTAAGAATATTAGTAGTAGGAGTATATTTATACTCGAATATAGTACAATATTTAGAGTTGAAATTTTTGTGATAAAAAAACTCACGTACATTTACTTCGTACTTGTGTATTGCGAAGGTATTGCTTATCGCACAAAATCAGCAAATAGTAGGCATAGGTGCCAATTTAATAGCGAACACTTTCTTTACATTTCATAAAGATGTAATTGATTCATGAAGAGCGAAATCAAAAACCTAAATATTTCAAAAAGTGCAGAGCTATTAATATCCGGAAAAGTAACTTACTTTATTCTGACAAAGATGTAGATGCACTGGAATAATAATGCTGTGAATTTTGCTAAAACGGAGTGTCAGTCTTGTATAGACACATTATTAATTCTTGCCTGGATGTGAATGAACTGCTGATGTTGCGATCGGAAGAATAGCATAGAGTTTTTGTTATAATTACGCCAAGTCTCAGGTCTACCACAATATCCATTACCATTCTATGCATTATACTTGCAACAGTTATCAATTTTACTGGAAAAACATAAAAATTAAGTACTTCTGGAATCCTTTACGAAATATTAAGGTTTTTTTTTTTGCGATACTAAATTGCCTATACATGTGTGCCGTATGATTTGATAGGATTATTAGTTAATATATAAATGCCGACATTTAAGTAATTAATAACAAAAGTTTTTCATATTATTAACATACATAAACAATTGTTTTGTAAAAATAAAAATCACCTGTGTGTGATTATAATTATCATCAATTAAAAAATATTTTGAACAATAACACTAGCGTGCAAAGTTTTACCTTCCAAATAAATCATACATTCCTTTACTTAATTGGGATTGCTGAAATCGAATGTGCAAACAGAATTTAAAAGTAACGTATAAAACCTTATAAGCCGTATAAACATACATATGTACATATAATGAACTGTTAAACTTCATACGAAAAAAAAAAGTTTAAGTAATCAATAAGGTTTCTATACGTTCATATAAATACTTTAGGAAAAAATTCGTTTTCGAATATTTGTGACTATAAATCCTTAAGTTTCTTTTCAAAATGCATTTATAATCTATTTCATGTTGATTAAAATGCAAAATCTGTCTTCTAAATTTTTCAAAAACTAAAAACACTTAAAAAATTCATAACTGGGCTAATTTTTATATTATACAACTTTTAATTAGATTACTTCTCATTTGAACAAAACCATTTTTGATAATTTTGGCATATCCAATTCTACATAACTCAGAAATATGTGTTTAGTTTTGAGTAACGTTTGCATATTTGTGTTCAGTGTCCCAAAATTATTAGAATGACATACAATTTATATGAAAGCTAAAAAATATTACAATTTTGTAGGCCAGTACAATTATTTTTTTACAAATGGCGTGTGATAATATTATGGTGCGCTCTCATTTCGGCCTTTTATAGGCTTATGAACGTCTCATTGCAATAATGTGGCAATATTGTTGCTCTTTTCACATATGAAGTTAGAAACAGCGTCGTCATACTATTACAATTAGATGATAATAAGCCCAAAAAAAGCCAAAATGAGAACCCACTATTAGTTAAAATTAGTCTTAGCATAACAAAAACAATTAATTTAAGAACAAAGGAATGCTTTATAATTTTCCGATTTGTAATTTCTACTGTACTTATGAAAGTATGTATGTATGGTATGTATGTACTACATATTTTATTTAAAATACAATTTAAAAGGTATAAAAGACAATGTATTATTACATATAAATCCACATGGAAATGGTTTTAATACACCTCAATGTACATAAAAAGCTTTTGTTTATGGAATATGTGGAGGAAAAAATTAAGAGCAGAATATTTTTGGTGAAAAAATTCATGAATATTCTTTCTAACAATATACAAAAAAAATTTAAACCTGAACTTTTTATAGGGGCTTGAAGTGTTTGAAAAGCAGGAAAGATAACATTTTGAAATCTCAATTCTCAAGTCTCATTAATTTCCGAACTATTTTCATCTAGAACTTTTGACATACCTAGCTTGTTCACTGCTTTACATGCAGAGGTAAATCATACATCAAATTAAAGTTTTTAAATAAGCTACAATTTTTACTTGATTTCTTTTCTGAAAATAATTAAGGTTGTCAAAAATGTTATTCAAACACTTTTAGCCCCAAAGTATTTATGTACATATTTGTAATATCTAAAAGTACCATGAATTTCCCATTTTTAACTTTTTTTCTTTAAGTTTTCTATATAGTATACTGCATTAATTAAAAGTAAAGAGAATAAAAAGTTTATAATGTATTTAAAAATTTGATCTTTCAATTCATGAAAAATTAAGCCCGCAGTATTGATTGATGATGACTACATTTTTTTTTTGCAAATTGCAATTGGTTTTGGATTTTTTTTTTTTATTTTTGTCGTCCTGTGTTAGTAAAATCATACGAAATCAAAAGTAGATAACTTAGCACAACTGTATTTTAGTCAATTTTTATCCAAAATACTTATGTGGGCCTTCAATTTGACGGAAACTACGTCACCTTTCTTTTTTGTGAACAAAAAAATCCCCTAAATACACTCAAAAAAAAAGTTGTTCTCAAAAATTTCAAAAAACCATTTTTTCGTTTTTTTTTCAATAGTTTTTTTAACATATTTTGTTGAAAAAAAAAAATTTTTCCCAATATAAAGTTTTGATAGGAAATTTAATTCCTTACATAAATCTTATACAGTAGACGTCCAATATAACGAACTAATTAATGCACGGGACAGTCGTAATATCGTAAAATTCGTTATATCAAAGTGTTTTTTTATTAAAGAAACTGGATTTTATTATCGCATATATTAACTCGTATAAACGTTAAATTAGATTTTGCAATGCTTTTCTTACTGGCGATCACCTTTACTGGTAAAAAAAGTTATTTCAGTTCAACAGTTATTTTTGAATTAAACAATGTTCGTTATTAGAAACGGAAAACATTTTTAGCGTTCTTAATTTAGAGACATCAATGGAAAAGTTTCAATTTGAAAAACTGTTCATTAAAATGAAAATTCGTTATATCGTTATACGTTATATTGGAAGTCTGCTGTAATGTGTTTCTATCAAAAATGTATAGTTTTTGAGTTATAATTAAAATAATAAAAAATGGACAAATTAGACCCGTTCTGAAAAGTCCAAGCCAAAATTTAGTAGCAGTTTTGGCTATATCATTTTTAGGGTTCAATTGAACATATAAGACAATAAAATACCTTTAACAATAGCCTAATATGGCGTATAAGTTTAATCTATTGTAATTCTGCTAATGATCACTTGGAGGAATGACTGAACCTCTGTTATAAAAAAAGAGCCTGGTTTTAAGGGCGGAAAACTCATGGGTTTCACGAACTATATTTTTTTCGAGATATCGTTATGACGCTTTTGAACTGTTTTTAAAGCGTTATAGATGCAAACTGCAGTTTTTTCGTTTCCCGTGCATAAAGAAAATCGACGATGGAACGTGAAGAACAAAACTATTTGACGCTGTATTAAAAAGGAAATATTACAGCAGAGCCAAAGCAGCGATTAAAGTCTGTTATTTCGTTACTTTATTTGAATATTTGGGCCTAGCACCTACTGGATGCATGGGGCATTGCACGACCTAAAACGGTTTATTTTGGGTTTGTGTCATCTTTATACAATGTGCGACATCTGTTCTTCAATAGCGTACAAATTTAGTACGATCAAAATAAGTTCAATCAAATGATCTAGATTCTAGAAATTGAGCTGGTTCACGAATTGGTATGAAATTTTGGTTTAATCAGAACGAATACAATACGGCTAGTATAGTAAGTTTGCAATATATTTAATTGTCAAGTGTAGCCCTGGTGGCCGTCAGTGTGACAATCTATTACAATACAACTATGACAGTTCAGAGATGTAATTTGAGTGTCATGTACTTTTTTCATGGCATCTTCTAGTTTTCGGGGTATGGCAATTTTATTAGTTTTGCCAAATTTTCTCACAAAACCGTTCTTATCTCCAGAAATATTTAATGACATTTATTTTAAATAAATTTTCAGAAAGCATTAAATTTAATACCTTCTGATTGATATACCATTTGTGTCTGAAATTTTACAGGAAACTATAGAAAAATTAATTTTGTGGACAACGTAAACAATAACTAACAACACAAACAATAAATCTTTGTTTGATTTAGATTATAGCAAGCACTGCAAAAATAATACTATTTGTATTAAATGAAAAAGTACTTTTCAATATGTTTTCTTTCCATCTCTGTGAATGCTTATCAGCGATACGTCAAAAGTGCATTGGATTTAGAGAAAAAGTGAATTAATTTTGTGCTCAAAAAATAAAAAAATTTAAATAAATCAATCAATTTAAATAAATTCTTCATACTGAATAAACTATACTTTTGCAAATATGTTTCGCTCAAACTTTGATAAAAATCTTGGTAAGTGTGGAAGTAACATACATGGGAAATCAAAAATTGAAATATAAAAAATACAAAAAAATGACTCATCAATAAACTCAGTGCAGTACAAAGAGTTCTACAAATAATAATTTTTTCCTTATTTATTGCACAAAATAAAAATATATCTGTTTTAAAATTATTATTGTATGTTTATCAAAGAAAACGCAACAAGCCACTTGCGTCTGGAACCCGATTGGCCATCAATCCTTTTGATTTGTGACGAAATCAATCAAAAAGATGTCACGTAAGTAATGATTTTGCTAAATTTGTGTAATAAAAAAGTATGTATGAAAAATTTTCCATTGCAGTCCAAAGACCGCTTTCGCTGGCATCAAGAAGAAAATGGCATCACCTAATCCGCACTCTGCTTGCTATTCACTGCTGGTTTTGGAAAGTGTCGTAAAAAATTGTGGCGCACCGGTACATGAAGAAGTTTTCACCAAGGAGAATTGCGAAATGTTTAGCACCTTTTTGGAACAAACACCACATGAGAACGTTCGTCAGAAAATGTTGGAATTGGTGCAAACTTGGGCGTATGCTTTTCGTTCATCCGAGAAGTATCAAGCTATTAAGGTACCAAAAAATTTATTACACTTATGTATTATGAATATTTGAAAGTGCACTCATTCGACCAATAATGCAAAGCTTAAGTTCCAGAAAAATTGTGCGTTATGTATATCGTGTTGTACAAGACTTAGACTAACGTGACCATATGATTTGCGTTTCGCGGTTTTGTTAAACCAAACAAATCTTTACAAAAGTTTCATAAACTTTTTTCTGCTCCGCGTTTTGGTGAAAAATATCTGGTCACGTTAACCCAATACAAACATAGAGTTACTTTATTTCAAACAAAGAAACAATGCAAATTAATAACAATTTTACATGGTACCTTTATCCACTCATGCGTTCAACTAATATTATTCCCAAGTTATAGGATAATATAATTTTTGAATCGCCTAGTATAAGTCTTAAATATCGCGTTATATCGATACTGCGTTATACGAAATATGAGTAATTATAAATTAAAAATCTAAATAGGTAATTTGGAAAAATAAATTAACTGATAATTTACAGTACGATAATTAAGAAATTGAAGTCAAGACATGACAAAGCTATAAATTTAGTATTCATATATGAAGTTAGCTAAAGTTTTACAATTTTATAGGGTAGCTCATAACACTTTATATAGGCTGAAGGCTATGTTTTACTGATGTAGAAGATTTTTTTAGAAGCTACAAAGTTCCGAACGTTAAATAGAATATTTTTTTGTAAATATTTAGCACAGTAGACAGGCGCTCAAGTCTGCATCGGAGACATGTAGATATGTCATGTGAAAAATAATAGGGACATTTACATTGAAATAATTCAAACACACCTCTGCTTCTGTTTGCATAAATTGAGGTAAAATGTTACATTACATTACTTGCTGCGATATCAGTGCTGTAAAGAACCGTTATCAGAGTAAAAATATTTTTCGTCGTTTCGAAGTTGTTGATCGTATTGTGAAGTGGGCTCAATTTAGCCTGTGCGAAATAATAGGGACACGAATATAAAGCAAGTTATATTTTTGAAACTTTGTGATTTTTAAACTTTTATAAGCTATAACGGTATTGTATATGAGATATAGTGTAATATAGTGTTTCAGAGTGGGGAGAGGTCGAAATTGCACCGTCCAGCTTCGTAGAGACATAAAAGACCTTCACGATTACGGATTTTCATAAAGAAAAATATTTTGTGTGCACAATTGTGCACAACAGTTGTGTTGACAGATAAATATATTGTTATGATCAAGTGAAAATTATTTTTAAAATCACAAAAATTAACTACTGCTAAATATATATGTATAGCCCTGCCCATGATACTATCAAGATTACCGAAATATTGCGTTTCACAGAGCTCGTTTTAAAAAGACGTGCTCCCATTGCAGGTTAAACTTGATAAAATTGATGCTAGAGGCCGCCAAGCACTATCAAATTGCGTAAACTGTAGACAATTTCAGGACGTAAAATGTAATCACTGTGAAGTAAAAATCCTACTTCGTAAAAAACCAAAAGAAGAACAAATGCCAATGACCCAAAAAAGTCTTCTATCGATACTTTTTTATTGCATGAAACTGATTTCGGCTATTTCAAGTAAACTCCCAAAACTAACAAAAAACTCTAATAAGAAAACAACATCACATATTGAAAATCAAAATCAATATGCAACGGACAATATATTACTACAACAGAGACTTACCAAAGTGTACCATCAAAATTCTCAAAAATATGCACGATCTACAATTACTAGCGGGTAAACATCAAATTCAATTCAAATGGTTCAACAACAACAAAAAAAAAATTTGTATATGCCAACCCTTTAGCCATAGATTCATCAATGTGTAGTCCATATTATTCTCTAATATCTTACAGGTATACTCTAATGAAAAGTCTTGGAAACAAACACTGTAACTCATGTAAAGCTAGAAGTGTTGCTAGTATTTCACTATAAAATATTATAATATAGGATCCTGGAAAAAGTTTAAAAATAGTGCCGAAGGTGGCAAAATCAACATCTTTTCGTATATTTTCTGTGAAACATTCAAAATCAAAATCGTGAATATATCTCATAAAATTTATTGCATACAAAAAAAATTAACACTATACCATATGAAAAAAGGCTTGGTTGGATGCGAAAATATCGATTCTGATTTAATTCCTATATAAATTTAGTACACGGTAAGAAACTTTAAACTGCATTACCTGATTATTGTGCAGACCAATTCTGTAATACAATTTCTGGTCTAATTAGTCTTACAAATTTTCTCTCTCCAAGAACAAAAATATACATAAAACTATTTGAATAATTCGAAATCGCTTCATAGCCTAAGGTTGTGATTCTAATTGTGTGATCGATATAGCAAAGTAAAAGTTAAATTCAAGGTCGTTGTTGTCATATTTAAATGCCATTTTGCTAAAGAATACCAATAAAGAACACGTTACAACCATTTGGTAGATAAAAAAAAGAAATCAATGGTAGGAAATCAAACAAATTGTAACTAATTTAATTAGTGTCAACCCAAGAGAAACTACATATGAACAATGTCAATAGTTGCCATAAAAATTGTTTAACAATACGTTATTCATATTAAATAATAAACTTCAAAACAGCAATGAGTTCCGAAGAAGAAATGATTTTTGACGAAGAAAAAGTAAATTAAAAATATATACCAGATTTATTGAAAGCTAACAATATATTGTTACCTTTGTTTTAGGATACCATGACCATTCTTAAAACGAAAGGTCATACATTTCCAGAACTTAAAGAAGCAGATGCCATGTTTACAGCTGATACAGCACCAAATTGGACTGATGGTAAAGTGTGTCATCGTTGCCGTGTAGAATTTACATTTACTAATCGAAAGCATCATTGTCGTAATTGTGGTCAAGTATTCTGTGGGCAATGTACTGCAAAACAGTGTCCATTGCCAAAATATGGTATTGAAAAAGATGTGCGTATGAATTTAAATAAGTCTTTTTAATAAATATTATTTATCTACAATCTTAAATATTATTTGAATTATAGGTACGTGTTTGCGATGGTTGTTTTACAAGTTTGCAAAGACCAGCAAGTGCCAAATCCACCACGCGTACTGCAGAGAGTGACTTACCAGCTGAGTATCTGAATAGTTCATTGGCACAGCAAGTGCAGGTAAACTAATAAAAATAATTTCTATCAATTTTTTTCGTTCAAAAAACGCTTGTTTTATTTTTGTTTTCTTGCTTTGTTTACACCACCTTAAAGACTCCACCACAAAAAACTGAACAAGAATTGAAAGAAGAAGAGGAATTACAATTGGCATTGGCACTGAGTCAATCCGAAGCTGAACAAAAGAAACAACAACAAGTAAGTTAAATTTATTTTTGTATCTTATCTTTTGTTTGAGTCATAAAATCGAGTCGTTTTATTTGTGTTAATTTCTTATGTCAATGAACAGTTTACGTTTCTACCGCATAAAAATTTGTGTTGTTTTGCTTTGAGTGCAAATTGTTTGCTAAAAATTAATTTATATAATTTTTTCTTTGGCTTTTAGTCATTGACCGCTACTACATACCGTCAACAACAACGTTCACCAAGTCCTGAAGCCCCTCCAGCACCAAGAGAGTATCCACAACAAGAGGAGAATCCTGACTTAGCAAAATATTTGAATCGAAGTTTTTGGGAACAACGAAAAATATCTGAATCACCTATGGCAAGTCCATCAGCACCTAGTCCAATGCCAACACCACAACCACAGCAGATAGTAACACAGCAAAAGGTTAACAATTTTTTGTTATATTACAATAAATTATCTTTAAGTGAATTGCTTATGGCCATTGCATGGGAGATTAATACTAACTCTGACGCTAACTGAGAAATTCAACAAAGTAAATAAGAACAACAAGCAAAACAATCAAAAGCTTAATAAAAATGAGATCAGTTAACAAAGATACGAACAACAGCCGTTATTGCAAAAGCATAAAGAAAACAAAATTCAAGAAATCATGAAAGCCTGAAAGTTTTTTTTTTACTTAATAAAAAAAAAGTGAAGTCCACACTATCTTTATTAAATAAGTTGTAAACAACACAGCACAAAAATAAATACATCAGTTAAATATCCGCATTATCCCATGAAGGGCTAATAATATAATCAAAACGATCTGTTTTGATCACTTTGGTACCAACTTAAAAGGCATTCTCCTCATTTCTGAGGTATTTTGAAAGTTAATCTCTACATCATTGACATTTTTTTAAGTACAATTCCAATCAGTTAGGATTTTTTTTTAATTATTTAGTGTTTACAGTTTCATTAATTTCACCTTTTTTCGATTTTTTCTTTATATATTACAAGCAGCCAGCTGACGAAATCCAAATCGATGAATTCGCTGCAAACATGCGTACTCAAGTTGAAATCTTTGTTAATCGCATGAAATCCAATTCAAGCCGTGGCCGTAGCATCTCTAACGATAGTTCTGTGCAGACACTATTTATGACGCTCACCTCATTGCATTCACAACAGCTTTCATACATTAAAGAAATGGATGACAAACGCATGTGGTACGAACAATTGCAGGATAAACTGGCTCAAATCAAAGATTCACGCGCTGCCTTGGATGTGTTGCGTCAAGAGCATGTTGAAAAATTACGTCGTCTTGCGGAAGACCAAGAGCGTCAACGTCAAATTCAAATGGCGCAAAAATTAGATATTATGCGTAAGAAGAAACAAGAATATCTACAATATCAAAGACAATTAGCCCTACAACGTATACAAGAACAAGAGCGTGAAATGCAAATGCGCCAAGAACAACAAAAGGCACAATATCGCATGGGCCAGACTGCATTCCCTTTTATGCCGCCAAACACTGTGGTTCCTGGATCACACAATTCTCCATCGCATCAAATGAACAATATGTACAATCTATATGCCTATAATCCAAATTCGCCAGGACCAATGCCAGGTGCGCAGTTTGGCCCACAAGGTCAAGCAGTAGGTGGTAGTGGTGGGGCACCGACAGCATTACCAGGCATGTATACACCTGGTATGGTAGCACCATTGCCAAATCATAATCAACATCCCAGTATGATGCTACACGGCGGGCAGATGATGCCGCCTAATAACCCTATGATGAATGCTGCACCGGGAATGCAACCGCCAGGCTTACAACAACAGCAGCAGCATCATTTAGTAGCAACAAGCTTAGGGGAAAACGGCATGCCGGGCAATCAAGGTAGGTTGAATAAAATTCAATTATATTGTTCAAATAATATTTAAAGCACTCCATTTCAGTTAATCATTTACATCAAACAGTCGCACCTCCACAACAACAGCAGCAACAACAACAGCAACAACATCAACAGCAACAACATCAGCAACATCAGCAACAACAACAACAACAGCAGCCACCACATCAACATCAATCGACTGCCATACCAGTTGGTGGGGGTGGCATTCCTCCACAACAGCCAGTGCCACAATTAGGTCATGTAATGTTGCAACATCAAAATATCGTGCAGACCCAGTCGCCAATTCCAACAGCAACTCAAATCCCTCCTGCAGGTACAACAACAAATGCTGCGCAAATGGCACCAATGCAAGTACAAGTGCCTGCTCCTTATATTGCTAATACACAAATTCAGGCAGTAGCTGCTGCTCCTGCACCACCTCAGGCAGAACCAGAACCACCGGTGTCTGCAGCACCATCAGAGGAACCAGCAACAGCTGAATTAATTTCATTCGATTAAATTAGGACGTGCGAAATAAGCACACATAAATTTTAATTAATTATTTTTTTTTAAAAAGTTCGAGTATTTATTATGCGATAAAATAAATACAATATGCATGTTTATCGTAAATGAATTATTTTAAATCTGTCATTCCATGCAATGGTTTATCTTAATCAAATCCACTATTGTTATTGTAAGAAATGCGTTTTGCAAAAAAATGAAAAAAAAAAACTATTAAAGTATGAATTATCATTGAAAACCTTAAAAAATGTGTCTAAACATAAAAGCAGATAAATGCAAGATAGACATTTTTGTTGCTGCGTTTAAGAGTAATAAAATTAAGTATTTTATCGTCAAGCAGATTGGCGAAAAGACAGACGTGTTGGAGCACTTAAAAAAAAGCTGAAGGAGCAAGTGAATTGAAAACAAAATCACAGAAACAAATAAGTGCATTACATAAACAAAACGCATGTGACGATATCGAACCATATAAGGGGACGTCCATTAATTACGTGAGGTGTTTTTTTGAAAATTCTGACCTCCCCCCCTCCCGTGAGATTTAAATATTAATTTTTAATGTAAATTCTATGCATTAAAAAGTTGACGTGAGGTTTTCCTTGACCCCCTTCCCCCCTTGGTGAGATTTGGAGAGATTTTGCCGGACCCCCTTCCCCCCTATTTTAGCTCACGTAATTAATGGACGTCCCCTAATGGAATAAGCTCGAAAAGAGCTCGATATTTGAAGCCAACTTTGAACATCCTTGATTGAAGGCAAACTTTTCCCCCAATCCAACCGGCTGCTTTCTAGTACTAACATTTCCTCTGGGCCTTAATTTTGTAGTAAGTATTGGTCGATTAAATGCGTTTGCTATTTGAATAGGTTGATTTTGAGCAAACTTTAAAATAATTTTCTATATACTCTAAATAACATACCTTAGAGTCAACAGTACAGAGTTTTGCTCAATATCAGATTTGTCCGCAAGCAGCACATGGAAAATGACGAAGATAGAATAATGTAACTTTTACTTCATTTGCATATAATTTTTAAAATTTTGATGCACTCGATATGGTAAAAAAATCTGCATATGTTACAAAATAAGTCCCAGCAAACATTTTTTATTGTGGAATCGTATTCTAATGCCAAACGATAGTTTCGATCGCGTACGAGCTCATTTTCTGCTGCCAGCTATATTTTTTTTCAGGTTCACGGTTGCCAAGTGGCAGCGGCTAAGCCTGGAATTTCATGCCAAAGCGGGGAGCCTTAAAAGAATTTAAAAATTTTAGAAAAAGCCGTTAATTGGAGGATTTATGTTTTATGTTTGAATGTACTTAATTACATATTTAACGAGCAAAATGAAAAAAAAGTTTTTTCTTGAAAAATTTTTATTTTTCCACTAAATTAATTATTTTTTCATTTTTAATACAAAAAAATAAGGTCAACTATTTCCCAAAAAAAAAATTTACTTTTTCTCACAAAAAAATTGAACTTCAACATTTTGAGGAAAATTTGTTTATTTTGGGAAAGCAGAGAATTCCTATTTTTTTCAATTTTTGAGATAAAAATATTTTCGACGTCATCGGATTTGGAATTATCGTATGCATATTTATCTCTTCCCTTTTAATTATATTTATCCTTATCTATATTTATCTCTGAGTCTTGCAAAACAAATATAATCCTACTGCGTGGCACAGAGTTCAATGTTTCAGGAATGTTCCCAAGCGCAGTTTCATTCATGTATACCCTTTTTACAGCTTTGGTATATTCACGATGCAAATAACAGAAAAATTATATTGAATCGTAATTACATATCTACATGAAATTTAAATACGAAAAATGGTATCCAATAATCTTTTGAAAGAGTCAATAAATAATCGCAGGGATGGTTCAAAATCAATTCTTAGTTATTTTTTATATTTCTTCTTATTTATCCTAACTCGGCGTTTACACAGGCAAATTCGGTGAAACAAATTCTTGTCTATTGTGGTTTTTGTTTGGCAGTTGCAACATATGACAAATTTTTTACCTCGTCTCTTTGGTTTTTCCCGTCTTGCCCACAAACGAAACTTTTCGGCAAGAATTTGTGTAAACGCCGAGTAATGAAGTTTTTTAGGAGGTTAGGAAGTGCGCTAAAATTTTTTTACGTAAGACTCTTCTATAGGAGTTATAACTTATAAGTTCATTACCATAAATATGGATGCTTTAAAAACGCTTCCTAATGCTTGCTGGGATATATTGCGTTCATATATGTCTGTGCAAATATATACATATGTATATAGTTTTGTTTGTATGTACATATATATATTTTACTATAACTTCTATAACTTTGAAACTGCATTTTATTATGGGAAAAGTTAAGTCACTCTTACAATTTTTTAGCTTTACTTGTCCCACTGCCTGTGTGCTGTCTACAAGGACCAAAACTTTCATACATACATACATATTCATAAGCATATGCTGTCTGATTTTACACTGGCTGAATCTGCATATGTTTAAAAGTTATAGAGGGCAATTGGTGCATCCTCTTCCTGTTTCTTTGGCCAACTCGTCATTGTTGTGGGTTTGAGGTTGGCAACATATTGAAAATAAACAATTTTACTTAAACAAAACTGATAAACAAAATGTGTAAATCTATATATATCGCAAGTTGATAACCAAAGTGTCACAACTTAAAAAAAAAAAAAAAAAAAAATTGCTCATAACCAAGATATCTGCATTTTTATAAATTAACAGAGCTGGCATAATTTCAAATTTTTGAAAATCGTAGAAAAATTTCAAATTATGCCAGATCTGTTAACCCTTTGACGACCATTGGGACACCGGTGACTCTTTTACGTTCGTATTTTTCCTGGAAAAACTATGGGATCGATTTTCGCCAAAAAGGTGCTATTCAATAGAAAATGAATGTGGCTTTCAGAAAGTACATAATTTTTAAAGGAATATTCGTCCACTTACTTACCAGACTACTCGAAAGTCGAAATATCTTAACTTTTTCTTCCCCATTTTCATGCTGGAATATTTTGAAGGTGGGTGGAGCTAAAGCTCTAAAATTTTTGGACACGTAGCGGGCAACCGTCTTCTTTTCAACAAAAACAAAATAAAAAAGATAGTTCACTTTGGCCACCCACGCGACCACATAATCTGTTGGGACCTCTATGTCCCAATGGTCGTCAACGGTAAAAATCAAATTCGAAGTTATTTATTTGGAACAAAAGTAAAGTTGTTTACCTTTTTGATCTTTACATTGAACATTCATTTAGGGGCCATACATTATTTACGTGAAGTATTTTTTAGTGAAAATTCGGACCTCCCCTCTCCCCTTGGTGAGATGTAAATGTACTTTTGAACTAAAAAACTTGTAAAATAGTGGATTTCAAAGCTTTTTTAATATTCTTTCAGATTATTATAAATTTTAAAATAAATCCTGGATTATATAATCCATATATAATAAATTTTTTTGTCGCTAATTCTGACTGACACGCATGCATATTAAATATCATATATTTCCTATGCCCGGGATTCCTCGATTTGAAACATGCGCCGTACAAGTTCAAATATCATTCGGGAAGTTTCATCCTTGCGCTTTCAGTCAGCCGTGATATCTGCAACCCATAAGAAGCTAAACATAACTGGGACGTGTGATATCGTTCAAATATTTCCTATACGTTAAAAGTTAGTACAAAATTGACACTACAACATTTATCACAGAGAAATAGAACAAATTCTATTTTTTGGTCCGATTTGACCCAGAAGCTAAATCGCACGTACCAGTTGTGTTTAGCTTCTAAATCGATGTTATTGTGTTCAACACTAATTGTCGACATGCCAAACAAACCGAATTAATATGATACAATCTGTTATATGCTATAATAATGTAAATTCTCAGCATTAAAAAGTTGACGTGAGGTTTTCCTTAACCATCTCCTCCCCCTTGGTGAGATTTAGCCGGACCCCCTCCCCCCTATTTTGACTCACGTAATTAATAGACGGCCCTTTTCATGAATTTAAGTAAATAAATAAAAGTTCATGCGTAATATAATACGTTTCAGTTCTGAAAACAGCCGCATACATTTTTACAGTTGACGACCATTGGGACATATAGGTCCCACGATTTTTCACACCTTTGCAGGTAAAATAATTTTTTTTCGCAACACTTTTGTTTAGTAATTTGGGGTCGCTGAATACGAATCCGGTGGCGGATTTTAAAATTTCCCCGCGGTTCAGGAGCGGACGTCAAAGGGTTAATTTAGAGAAATGCAGACGTCTTGCTTTTGAAATAAGCGAACATGCGGCTTACGACATTCTTTTAAGTAAATAAAAATACATTTAAAACGATGTACCATGGGATCGAATGTGAAATAATATGGGACGAGTTTGCAATTTTGAAGTAGAAAATCGGTTTTTTTTAATTTTTTTTGATCAATCTCCATTTTTTTTTATATAAGGAAAAAGAAGATGAAGAAAAACTAATCACTATTTTGAATTCTTCATACCCTCACTTTTTTGGAAAATTTGATAACCTTTTTAACTTGCACCATTTTTTAAATCAACATTTTTTAAAATGGGTAGACAACTTCAAACAGTGGGCGCTAATTCAGTTTTCAATATTAATGAAAATTCTTTTGAGGAGCTTTGTCTAGACATATAAAGCTATTGTAATCCGCTGACATATTGTGAAAACAACAAAAAGTTTGTTATTGAACCGCTCTATTGTACACATACTAGGGATATGTAAATCCATTAGTCTACCGAAGCATAATTGGCCTTTATTATGGACGAATTAAATGTGTGTCACAGGAAAACTGGATGAAATTTACTAGAAATTTGGAGACATATCTAATAATATATATCTAATAATTTTTACGTTACAGAATATTTGGGGAAACCTTCAGCAAATATCCTTATCCTTATATATACTATTTTTCTATATTTTCTTTCTTTGTTATGCTACAGTATCGTAAATATTTTTAACAAACAGCTAGTGTTTGATTTTTTGCAAAGATATATCCTTCATATTTAATAATAATACGAACTTCACTTATAATCCATTAGCAAAAAAAAAAAAAAATGATTTCAATATAAAAAATCCGATGATATGAGCTTTACACATAAATGGCACAATCTGAAAAAAATAGAGAAAATATCGTTATGGTCTGTAGTGAATTTTGTTGGCATGTCGTAGGCCCGCTTATAAAAATCAATGACAAAATGGACAAGTTTCAATATTTGGACACATTGACAAACCATATGGATCCATATGCACTCCATTCCATGCCAATTAAGTGGACATTCTGGCTTTATATGTATGTATATACAAGGTGGTCCGATCCTAAGTATTTCTAACGTTCGATATCCTAGTTTATTGTGAGTAAAAAATTGTGTGAAAGAATGGGTCTATCTTGAACACCCTTAGACCTAGAGCAATAAATTGAGCGAGTTTCATTAGGTAAGTAAGTTATACATACATATGTATATTATTTAGTAGTAACAATATTGCTAAAAATCAAAAATTGTTTTTAGAGTGCAGCTTCGGAAAGGTTTTTTATTATTTTTGTTATTGCTATTCAAAAGATTAACGGAATTTGACCATTTGCAAAAATTCCGATACTCAGGGAATTTTCGAGAGCTTTTGACCATTTCTTTACACATAAAGCTCTTTATTTTTTTGTTATAAATTATTTCTTAAAATATACCTATATAGTAATTTAAAAAGCAACTCCCAATTATACTCTCCCCAGCTGCATCGTGATAGTGAGCCAACGTGACATCATCTCAAATAGAAACAAAAGAATTATCTATTCTAATGCACGAAATAAGCAAAAACAGTGAATCAAACAAAATAAATTCGCAAGATTTGTGTATCCCATAAGAAATCATTGGAACCGCAGGCAAATTATGAATTATGACGAGCGAACAGAAATTGATGTTAATCGTATTTTTACAAATTCTACGTGCAGGTTTCTATCCATTTTTCCTGTCATTCATCTATTTCTTTTAATGTTACTCCTTCCGCCGACAGAGGAAGCTTTTGTGCGCTATACAATGTATCCAGATGGATAGGGTTGCCAGGTTGAAATTCCTTGGCCTTTAACAAAAAAAAAAAAAATATTGTGGTTTCCTGAAAAGTATGGGCTTTTTTTTGCCCATCAATATTTCAATGAGGTCGAATTTATAACCAGTATTATTTTTTATTTTTTTAGATACATTTACTTCTATCTGATCTCATTTTTTGGAAGATATTTCTCTGGAAAATATCTGGGACCTTTTTTTAACTTTTTTTTAGCTCGATAAAAAATTATTTTACCTCAAATTAACAGCCAGTAACGGCTTTCGTCTCCAATTAACGGCGTAGCAGCCTCCTCTGCGGCCAACGGCTGTAGCATTGAATTAACGGCCTGGCAGCGTTATTCACGGCAACGTAGCAACCCTGCAGATGGATCATAAGGATATTTTTGCAATTTTAAGTCTGATACATCTGATGTTTATTAGGATTGGTCATAAAGGGCTGTGCATTAATTGCGCTAAGCATTTACGGGAAGGAGGAGCTTTATAATTTTATTACTACATCATATAATGAGTACATTCTTTTTACAAACATTTTTTTCAGAGGGAGAAGAGGCTTTTAAATATCAAAAAAAGTCAATGAAATTAATGTTTAGTTCTTGTACATACCATAATTTTTCTAATTTTCCTTCGAAATGGCATCAACTTCTATTAATTTGGTAATGCTGATTTCAAAAATTTTATAATTTACAAGTTATTGGAAAAAAACCGTTTCGAAGGCTCATCTCTTCTGTTTTGAAAAGCATTTGATTTTATATATATTAGTCCAAGGGGCGAAAAGCGAAAAATACCCTTTACCTGCTACCCTTTCTTGAAGGAAACTACCTTCTGAATTTAAGCACCTCCCCTCGCGCTGTAGGCTTTTACAATTAATACAATAATTGTAAAGATTGCAATATGTGAAGAAATAAAAATATGTTTTTCTTCTTATACATATTTGCAATTTCGATTGGCCCACCTACTGACCCATGCAGAAACCAAAAAAGATTTTAATTGTAATCCAGAGAATAACGTAATAACATAACTTTAGTAATTATTTCTTGTTCATCAAACATTTTAGCTCAGCTTGCAGCTTCCTAAGTAGAGCGATGTTGATTAATAAAAATACGAACATAACGGTACACAAAGTAACGTAACGCAATATTAACTTTACCATTTTCCGGATATTTGCGCATTTATGTGGCAACAATGCATCCATGTGAAAATGTCTCACGCTGACTTTGTTGTTTATGATGACTGACTACTGCAATTTAACAGAAAAAGAAAAAAACAAAAATAATAGAGATGTCATGAATTCTTCTTTTGGGATGCTGGGAGCGCGTCAGAAATAAATCACATGAAAATACCACTATTTATTTATTTATGTTTCTTTTTCTAATAAATTTATGTTTGCTGCATGAATATGTTTGGCGGTTTTTTTTTACTTTCATTTATCGTATTCCAATTTATTTTCAATCGATAAATTTACTATCCACTTGCCTTGAGTTACACGAGTACAGTACTCGTACCACACAGGATATATGAGAAGGGATCAGATGTGTTGTACTTGTAATAAATTTATTTATAGTTTTTTTCTTTTTTGTATTGATGTTGCTTTCTTACATTAAGTTTGTTTTATTTTTTCTCAACACGTTTGAGGTAAAATTGAATTTTTTGCAATTTATTGTTGCAAAAAGTTTTTCGCCTAAAAAGTCCCATAAATCAGGCCTGTTCTGATGCTGATATAATTCGGACGTAAAATTGAAGTCTGAAGTCTTCTAAATGCAATAGTCAGAATTTACTATGTAATTTATTTTAACTTCGAAATTGAGCTGTTATAGTTTCCATAATTTGTCGGATTTCCTTTGTTTAAATGATCCTAAAATAAACTTCAAATTTCAATTCCGTTTCCGAAGCAAATCCGAAACGGAATCAGAACAGCCCTGAATATTTACGTAAGAAATGTCTGTATCGATTCTAGTACGTTGATTGCTAAACGTTTTCATGAATAATGCTGAAAGCAAAATATGATGAATTACACACGAATCCGACCTAAGATTTGGCATATTGCGTCATGTTTTTGAAATATTCGAGGTTTAACACTTAAAAAATTTACTTTTATTTTTGCTTTTGAGGTTATACCTTATATATATATACATATATATATAGCATTCAAAAATGTTTCTAGCTACCTCTTTAAAATAAGCTCTCAAGGGATGTCGTCTTTAATGTTTCCTCAGAAAGTTATAGCCATTTTAAGATGAGATGAATTTGAAAGCATGATCACTTACAAAAATCATTTGGATAAGTTTGTTAGGTGGTAGGGGAAACAAAGGACATCTCGAAAAATTTAAAAATATACTAATACATTGGCCAAGGAATTTACTTATAAACAAAAATTACATTTGAAGAACAAAATTTTTCAAGGTGTTCCTTGCCAACTCAAATTTTAAAAACATAATTTATAAGGAAAATTAATTGCGAGTATTCCTGACCATCACTATTTTCAAGGTCAATACTATTACTACTGATATTCAAAATTTTTTTAAGAGTGTTGGATCCAAGCAATGGTTCTACAACTATTTCGACCTCTGGATCGTTATTTAATGCTGCAACAGTTCATTTTAATTTTTGACATATCATTTTCTACAATTCTTCACCAAGAAGTTCTTGGTCTTCCTCTGCATCTGTCACTCTGGAACGACAAGTTTCTCTATGATCTTACTTAGTCGTATGACCTATCCTTTGCCAGCGTCTTGTCATAATCTAATATAATAATGCAAGATTGTGCAGGACTAAAATTTCCTACTCCGTCCAAAAGAGGAATTTTCAAAGGTTCGAAATTCTTCTCGTCAGCATGGAGTATATATCACGCATAAATCAACACTGAATTTGATAGTTATGGGTGTTTCATTTCTATATATTATGAAATTGAGCAAAAGCATTGTTTATTCCTACAGTTACGTCTTCCGTGGTGCGTCTTTTCGTAATGAAAACGTTGCCAAGGTGATACAATGATGTTTATAAGCTCCCTGATCGCAAAGTCTTGTAAGAGTGGTGGCTTGCATATTCAACGATCTTGAAGTGCAATACTATCAGCATAGGTATGTTTTTCCAGATAATCAAAATCGTATTTCAAAAACCTGATATGGCAGAACTAAAATGATTACCAAATTTGAACTTCGAAAATTATAAAGGAAATGATATGAAAAAATATTATAAAAAAATAAATTTTTAGAATAAGTGGGCGAGTGTTGAATGAATTTAATAATAAGAAATGTTGAACACAAAAACGGTATACATGACGTATGAGTGACATGCTACGATTTGCAGCATCTTGAGCATTATGTTTAAACAAAGTTTACATTACCTTTTCACAGAAAACTTTCCAAATCTTTTCTCAGGACGGCAAAAATCAATTTATGTATTCAGACTTAGGGCAGAGAAATTCTTCCAACATTTGTCAACGATTTTTTTACTATTTTCTAAAAGTTTCGCTCTTTAGTCAATGTTTCTTAATTTTTTTGGCTTATTCGTAAATTGAATTTTTAATAAAATATTTAACGCTTTAAGAGTACATTTTACAATACATATACATATGTAAATATTTACGTATGAATGTATTACATATAATTTTTTTTTATTCTTGTAAATATCAACTGATTTTATGGCTTTGGTTTTGTTCTGATGTTGACGTTGATATTTAACCGATATCATATCATATCCGATAATTTGTAGCCTTTCATCATGGAAATTAATATTAAATCTTTTTTTTTCAACTTATGCATTTAGCTATTGGTACGAGTAATTTATTTATTTAATATTTAAATAAAAAATAAACAAAAAAATACATATAAAAATCGCATAAACATTGTTACATAAATAATATTATGGTTTAATGTTCATCAGCACGTAAAAACCAATATTAATTAATATGTTACATACATTGTTGTAGTTGCTATTGCTGTGCAGCATGTGGTATAGCTTGCGTTTTGATAAGCTTCAGGCAGGCAACAGAGATAAAAAATTATGCATCAAAACAACAACAATATGTCAAATATCAGATAACAAGTGCATTGACAACTACAAAATGATATGACGTATGATAAGGCACACAAAAAATTTATGTATAGAAATTATATTTTTTTTAATTCAGTTGGCATGGTGAATATATATCCCACTCTTATGATGTAAATCAGGAACAAACTGCGCTTTAATTATTTTAAAAAAAATTTTTTTTTGAGATTTTTGAGAACAAATTTTTTTTATTAAAATATTAGATATTCATCTTGAAATTTCAATCAAAAGCTAAAATTTATATTCTTTTAAATTAACAAACCCATAAATACTATTTTAAAGGAACGTATACAGCCAGAATTACAATGGAATTACTGCAGACTTGATTGCTCTGGACTTTTTTTTTAGGAGATATCTGAAGAGCAAGACTTATGATGCAAAGAAACCAGAAACCCTTGACCTTGAACTCAAATAAAATATTCGTGATAACATTAATGCAATTCCGGCAGAAATGTGTTCATTTATCAACATTAAATCCATTGTCATTCATTTAAGCGAAATTTATAATCAAAAAAAGTAGTATAAATTCCAGGCGGACACCCTGTTTTAATAAAGTATTCGATTTTTTAGTTGGCTATATATTTAAAACTTGATCCGGTCTTCGGTAATATATGGTTGTATACATAGATTAAGACCATTGAATTTGCCACTTTATATAGGTACTCGTACACAGTTAGTATTTTGCAAAATAGTGGTATGTATCAGTTAAGATTTATTGTTTTAATAATATCGAAAAACCGCATTTTGTCATTCCTTTTTATTTTTTATTTTTATTTGCAGCAGCAGCTGTAGCTGACAGAGTTTAATTGTTGTCCTGAAACTTTGTCCAATGTTGTAAAAAATTGCTGCTGTGGATGTATGTATGTATGTAGGTATTTAGGTATGTACATATTCATATTTTGATATGTGTCTTTTATTATTTTTTCTGAATTTTATTCATACTTTAATTAATTTATGTGCCATAATGAAATACACAGGTCAAAAACACTGAATCCAAATAAGGTTTCAGTGGTATTTCGAGGACTTTTTCAAATATTTACCGGTTTTTCAGATTCGTATGCAGCTTTCTTTCAAATGTCTATCTCTTACATCAGAAAATACTTTATAAGAATACTGCACGAAGTTATTTAATTTATTAACTTTCATTTGATGTGTATTATTGTATAACTTGAGTACGGTTTTATCATATTATTTCTCACTAAGCTATGCAAAACAAAAGTTCTTTTCGCACTAATGTCAAGAAATTTTTGTGATAACTTTAAGAATGGACTATTAATTTTATTTTTTTAACTGACCACAAACTTTGTGAAAGACAATTTTTTTAAATGATCATTTCCAGCGGAAATGGCAAGAAATCTGTTCTCTGCTAAGACCACCTCAAAAAACAGTGCCGCCGATAGAAGATCAGAACATGTGGGAAAACCATATCGTATGAGTAACGTATGAATGAGAACGACGTTGAAATCATATGGCAGCAAAAAAGAACTTTCTGTTATTGTTGTAAAAAAGGCAATTATTTCTTTAAGTGCAATTCTTCATATTTTCTTTAAGTTTTACAGATAAAGTTTTTTTGGATTGGTAGATCGCTACCACCTGGTTTTGGACATTTAATTTTTTAAAAACTTGGATGAGCACTTCATTAAATTGCCAATTAATTGAAAACCTCTTCATCAATTCTTATAATTCAAAGATAATTAAACAAGCGTAAACACTTTAAAAAACACCTGAAAAAAATTTGTATGCAATTGTGCAGTTTTCTTAAAAAAGATGTTCACCTTTTTATGTACTAAAATTCAGTAGTTTGGCTAAGTTTTACTCCCTTAAATTTTATAAAGTAGTAAAATAGTCAACAAAAGTATGACATATCCCCATTTAAGAACATAAGGTATACTTTTCAAATAAAAATATTAAAATCACAGGTCAATAACAATTTTATATAAAATTTTCAAAAATTCCTAAAAGCTCTAAAAACTACCAAGACGATTTTAAGCTTTTTAATAAATTTTTATAGATTTAGGTTGCTAAATTTTGTTTGAAATTATATGTATGTATATACATCGAAGCATTCATACCTACATATATCGAATTATAAATTTCTGACCTTGGATTCGTATTCAGCTACCACAGAAACTCCCGTGTACCAAATTTTGTGCTAGTCGGCTGATTTTTAAACAATACGTCCGCCATATTGAATCTACCATTTTGATTTTGAAAATTTTTGAAAAATAGTTTCAGATTCGTAATCGGCGACCTCAAAGACCTCCGTATAACTAATTTGGTACAAATCGGTAGATTTTAAAAAAAATACGTCCAACATCTTGGATCGGCCATCTTGAATTTGTCAAATCTGACCTCGGATTCGTGATCAGTGACCCCCAAAACCCCCGCATACAAAATTTGGTGGAAATCAGTTGACTTTCAAAAATTTGGCCACCATATTGAAGTTTTGACCGCCATATTGGATCCGCCATTTTGGATTCTGTCAATCTTCCACGCCAGTTTTTTAGGAGCTGCAATTTGAGTCAAGAAACGGCTTGATCGGTTGAGAATTTTTATTTTTACAAGCTTTTTTTTCTGGACACTCGATTGCTCTTCGGCTTCCGGCCGCCATATTGGATCCGCCATTTTGAATTTAAGAGCGGGCCACACGGCTTTTAGAAGATTTTCATGAGACGAACTTTTTAAGACCTCGTACGTCTTGATCGGTCCAGCCAATTTTTGAGCCGCTTGACATGAAACGTACCATATACATACATATACAAAATATACTTTTAATAATATCCAAATCTCGATATATACAAATAAATTATTTTCTTTGTATACTACTGATGCTATGTCTGTAAAAAAAAATCAATTAACTGAAACTACTACTACTACTGAAAACAAAAACCTTATTTTACTGAAGAGTACTTTTGTACCTTTATGGTTCTAGGTACGTCAATTGTATTGACGTTTTCCCTTTTAATACCTATGTTCCCTGAACTAAGTCCAAAGCGCTTCGATGTCATCAAATCTTAGCTAATCTTTATCATGGCGAAGAATCCTTAAAATATTGTACACCAATCGTTACAATACATAAACTGAATTTGACTACAAACGCTTTGCCAAGCTGGGCACGTGAGCTCATACGGTTTCTCAAGATGTTGGATACAAAGGCATGGAGATAAGTTTTCAATGATATCCAGACTTGAACAATAGTCAAGCATGTTATGTGATCCGGCTGCTTCAGTAGAAGAACAAAACCTTTATCATTCACCATCATTAAACCTTAATAAAAAGAATGCAAAAATCATAGATATTTTACCATTTCCATCAAAGAAAAAATTTTTGTTTTTACATTTAATAGAGATTTGGATTTTATTTGCCTTTCCTTTGTTTTTAAGTTAAATAAAATTTTTAATTACATTGTAATTTATTTAGCTATCATCGTTAATACATTATTTTAAGTATTTTTCGTTTTATGTTTCATTACTGTTTTTTTTTTAGACTAACGGTCGTAAAATCGTTGATGCGATTTTATTATTTTCTTAATATTAACTTTATTAAATCTTATGAAAATTTGGAATTATTTTTATTTTAATTTTTGAAATTGACATAAAAAAGTACAAAATGTAATGAATGAATGCGTATGGAATATACTAAAAAAAAAAATTTTAAAAATATTACGTAGGTATTATTATCATTTCGCATTCAGGAAAAATGTATTTTAAAAAAATTAGCTAATAAATTCTTTTATTTCCTTTGACTATTAAGTAAAGTTTTACAAACAAATCAGGTACACTCAAAAAATAACTGGTATAAATTAATAAGAAAATTCACAAATCAAAATATTATTTTATATATTAAACTAATTTATTTGCTTAAAATACTTAAGCAATAAACTGAAGCCCATTATTATGCTTAAATGCCATGTGTATGAGTTCCAAATGCGCGTCGCAAAATTGGCTAAGGTTGAAAAGCGTTCCACCTTACTCCAATCGCTGAGTCCGGCCAGATTTATACATGCAGCACGCATTAAATACGTTGTATTGCGTTCCAGATCAGAGATGACGAAACGGCCACCTTTATTTAAATTTGAAAAAAATAGTAAAACAAAATTTTGCTGAAACTAAAATAATATTTTTGCAGATTTTCTTTTTCGTGTAAAATTCAATTCATCAATCAATCACCTCATCCGTAATGCCAAGAAAACATTCAATCAAACCAATCACACATATCAACTCACTTACGTCTTTGAAATGGAAAATCAATCTTTTTTGCATAGCTCCAGTTGCCAGCGCAAAATTTGAAATCACTATCACTCATGTATTCTACCCGATAGCCCAGTGTGTACATATTTTCCACGATATGTGAGTATTTCGCAGATCTTATGTCCAATTCAAAACCATCGGAAAACAAACGACGCAATTGAAAATGCGTTGGTAGCACCGGTTTCTGACCCTCCTTCAGCTTAATAATACGCTCCAGTATACCCAACGGATTGGCTACTTTGCACTTGTAATCGCCAAATTGAGTTTCATTCTTGACGTGCACCTGCAGCGTAGAACCGTAATCGGCATAGAAAATACGATAATTGCGTCCAGTGATAGCCTTGCCATCGTGTATCCAAGTAAAGGATGGTGGTGGTTCACCCATCGCATCACAACTGATGTTTACAGAGCCATTAATGTAGGCATACTGCACAGATAGTGTATTGTTGCTGAACCAGTGCGGTTTATCTGGAAGAAACAAAGAAAGAAAACAAAAAAAAAAAAGGAAACAAAACAGAGAGTCATGATGGTAGGTACATAAATTTGTTGCATAGTGTATTTTGAAAATGCATCGATATTTTATGGGAGTAGTGAATATCGGCATCATATGTGTTGTCTTGTGAAGCTTTCGAATTAGTAACCGCTCAAACTTCTGTGCTTCACTGAACTACAGCAAATCTCGATTATTTTTCCCACATCTCTAAATAAAAGTTGGTTACTTTGTATGACTGATGGCGGACTCTTGGCAAAGATTTAAGTTTTCCCTTACTTCTTCATTGCATACGCAGTGTAATTTTCTAGAATTTTTTTTTCATTTGCACACCTATTGAGTTAACCAAACCCTATACCCCTAGTTGCATCTCAATTTACGAGCAATAAATTCTAAAAGTTTCTAACGAGCAAGCTTTGAGTTTGAAAAGGTTTCGCCTGCTGCAAGTCTCACGGGTGCATAAAACTTTGTGTTGAGTCTTAGATTACTTTTCTATCTTTCTAGAGAGCAGAAACTTATATATGTAAGGTGCAAAATGGTTGCATGAGTTGTTACCATTACACATTTCAACATTTAAATCCATGTTATTTTAAGTCCCCACGCAAAATTCAACTGAAATATGTCTTTAAAACTTTTTTAGTTTCCATAACAAAATGTTAATGACTGATCCCATATGAATTCGATTAAAATTATGGAAAAATTTCTTGGATTTCTATGAAGTATATTTGCTGGGTTAGCTTGCAAAAAAGGGTCGCATGTGAACATTTACGCTAATTACATTACAAAAACTTTATTAGTGATATTTTTGGTGACACTTTGAGTTTCAATGTATCTGGGCACGGTGGGCTTTAACCAACTTTTAATAAAAGTTGCTATAAAAACTTTAATTGGGGATTATTTGGGATTTAATTTGGAGTCGATATATGAAAAACATAAGAAATCCTTAGAGCTTTTTTTTTTTAAAACCATATTTACTTTTTTTCAATAATATTACACATGTAAAATATATGTATGTATGAAATTTAAAAAGTCTATGGAATTTTAGAGATATATGGGCTAAGTATTTCAAAAACCTGATATACACTGGTTTACTTGGCATCATATTGCTCATATACTTCAAGACTGTCATATCTCAAAAAACATAAAGTGGGAGATAAACCCATTTAAAGTTTTCAATAATAAATTCAAAAAAGTACCTAGTTGGCATAATTATTTTGACAAAATCTATTTGTGACTATCGAACGTTGCTTTGTTTAGTACCGTTAAATAACGGCGCGAAAATGATGCGCAAAACAAAGAATCTATTTTTAGCTCTATGCATGCCAAATTTTATATTGTTTAGCTCTTGCATTCTCTTTCTGCTGATAAAAATGCATGCAGACAACGAATTTTTGCGTGGCATTTTTTAATAAAATTCTATTTATCTTACGAGGCTTTTAATACTGAACACGAATATGGAATCAAAAGTTGGATAACGCATTTATTTTCGGAGGTATAGCCATCGGAAGTCGGGGTTATAGCTTTTAATGAAATCGTTGTCATAATTTGGTAACCACTGTATCGACTTTCAAAAAATGGATGTCATATGAAAGATTATTTAATGAACTTTCATAAAAGTTTGAAATTTCACCTATAGTGATATCTATGATAGTGATATATATGACACTTTATCGAAATTTCCGGTCAACATTTTTTTTTAAAAAGCGTTATTTTTTGGAAAAATTTTTACTTAACAAAAATTTGAATTAATACATAAGAAAGCGCATTTTATGTCCTTTCATATGATGTGCTATTCTAAGTTGGTTTTTCTTGGGCAACTTGAAATATTAGATCGCTTAATTTTTTATTAAAATTTTTTGGTTTTGGTGAAAAATACCACCGCAAACAAATATGTTATTGTTTTTATTGTTGTTATTATTGATACTGTTGATTTGTTGTTCTTTTCGTTGTTGTTGGTGATCTTGTTCATGCTTTTTCAACAAATCCCAAATTTTCAAGTAAATTTCTGGAACTCGTTCACTTTCCTTCCGTAAAAAATTCGGTTGCCCAAGAAGGGCAAGTTTATAAGATACCTTTCTGATTTGTTCACTCAAAATGAAAAATCAAAGGGCGAATATTTCTGCATTCATTAACTCAAAAATCACGTTTTTTGAGTTATGCCAGTAAACGAGCGATATGTCCATTTGCGCCAGCGATATCATTGTATAGTTCTCGACAAAAAAGGACATTTTAAATAATATTTTGAAGGAAAGAAATATGAATGTTTATATCTTTTATGAGTCCTTTAAGAACATTTATCTCAAGAGCCTGACTTTATAACTTACACGATTGTTTTGCTATGCCTAAAGTATCAGCTATTTTCAAAGAATATAATTTTATAATACGTTTTCATTTTATTCACCATTTAGCTAAGGGTACCTCAAAGATAAAACTAATTTAAAATAATGAAAGTCTTATGGGGATAGTTATTATCTACATCTTGAGAGCCAAACGCAAGTGTTGCAAAATTTTATATCACCAAGTGCTTTTTGGTAAGATAGAGTGACCAGCATAATTGCTTAAAGAGAGCTCAAAATAAAACCTTTCATGACACATTCGTTCAATTAGATTTTCATGCTAAATTATACATAACAGACAAAAATATTGCAAAAAAAAAGAGCAATTCATTTGTTGTCTTTCTGTCTGCTTATGAATATGTAAATTTTGAATGTTTATCTATGTGTACGCTATAAAAATATTGCATATCATTCAAAGGTTTTATAACACTTAACTTTTTACAAAGTGACCTATTTCATAGGTAACTAGTATGTGAGCGGCGCACAAGTTTCTATATAAAGTCATATAGTTGCCAGCTTTCGAGAAGAATTGATATGACTCAGCGAGAAAAAAAGATAATTTTCAACTTAGAAAACTTCTTTTAAAAATTAATAAAAAAGAAACTAAAAAAACTTTTCTTCAAATTTTGCTTGAACTTAGAGATAAAAAAGATCAGATAAATAGATGAAAGTTGAATTACAGTTTTTTTTAGAAAATAATATTTTACGTGTATTTTCTAATCGATAACTATATCGATATATGTATGTGTAATGGTGTTTGCAAAAAGTTATTTGTCTTTTTCTTAACACAATCATGAATTTGTGCTGCTGCATTTGATACCTCACCATCCTTAAACTGTGACAAACTCAACCTATATGTGTGTGTATGTGTGTGTGTATGGGTTACAACATTTATTTCAATTCACTTACGTTGTATCCTCAACAGTATCGTTATTTGATCAGTGTCTGAAAATGTTGTTGTAATTCGCATAGCACGACAAGTGTATTCACCAGCATCTGCCTGAGTGACGTTCTTGATGAAAAGTCCATCGGAGAGTATTTTATGTTTCGTTGAGTTGGAAGCTATATAATGCAATTAAAGTAAATGAAATATTTTGAAAGTAACATTTAAATTACAAGGATTTAAATGGTCAATGCAATGGAGTGTTATGTGCAACAAAGTGAAACCTACAATTATGTGGTATGAATTAAGGTGCCCATTAGTTATGGGCAATGGCTTGGAGTTTCCAAAAAGAAAGTAACTTTTTGACAAAATTTGAAAGTGTAGTTCTAACTATTCGAGAATAACACACTAAAATATCAATTCATTTATTTGTAATAAACAATTAAAGCTGTGTTTTATTTTTTTAAAAATTACTTTCGCTTAAAGTAGAAGCTAATGATTTTCAGCTTGTTACCTCTTGAAAGCATTAGCTATAAAATTTATTTTTTTTATGCTTTAGAAGGTCTTTTTCATAAAAGTACTCGAAACACTAACAACTTATTTATGTGTGAGCCATCTTATAATAACGCCAAATGTAGCATTATTCATTCGGGGCTCATATTCCGAAATAGAGTGAATAATTGCTCGAATTGTTATATTCAGTGATGTGTCATTTGAACTTTTCTCGAATGTAATGAATCTGTAGTTGGAATGCCCTTCTTAGAGATCCTGCATACTTTTTTCTTAATATTCCCGAAAAATATTGTTCTCTAAAATATTTTCCAGATTCATGTATTTCTCGTTCTAGCTATTGTTCCCACGATGATTTTGGGTAGCTTTTTCTGATGCTCTGAGTGCTCAACTCCAAAGCATGTCGACAGTTTTCAGTTGTTAATCTACGCAATTCATTGTATTTTTGCCATTTAATCTAAATAATAATTTGATCTTATTGGCATTTGATGAAACATTGGAGATGGTCTTGGATCACTACATTTTTAGAGCTCGCCAAGAACGATTGTACCGGAGGAACTGGCTTCACATTTTACTGAAAAACTTTGAGCTTATTGCTGCTGACAGGAGCAAAGGAGCTGAGTAAAGATGGTTTTAGCATTGTTGATTCTATCATGGATGTCTGGTGTCACGACCAGTATAACTATTAACCGCCTGTATAGAAACTACGGATGTCATTAGTTCTGTGGATGATGATTTTGCATTGGTGAGATTTGTTTGTATGTCGGGCTGCTTGGTGACGAAGAGACATTTGGCATAAGCATAAGGTAGGTCTTTCAGATGATCGCTGTGGTCATTGGATGCCACAATTTTTAGAGTCTAGAGCTCTGCTGAGGATATTGTGCTGTATAATAAAATGTAAGAATGGTAACCATAGACAATCTTGGTGCATACCCGAGTTGATTCATCTTATTGAGTATGAGCTTAATAATCTTGGGTGATGTACTTTATTTGCTCAAGCATTGCAAATGGAATTGCGGTTGATGCTATCAAAAGAGGTACATACATTAGTCGACGTAAATCCAAGGTGGGCAACTTATCAATACATGTTCGAATCCAATTCCTTACTGACTGCGGTGGAAAAATGACGACTTGATTTCCACTCTGTGGATCCTCTCTGCTGGTAGTGAATAAGTGAGAAGTGATTTGCTTCAACATAACAAATTATATTGCATATAGAGTAATTAAATATTTGATTGAGTCAAACATAAAATGCTACAACCAACATACTTATAGCACTATTTGATCCAAATACGGTATGTTTGACTCAAACAAACATTTGAGTAGAGCAATCATAAAATGTACATTTGTTATATTCAAACAAACAGTTTTCTCAGTGCAAGTATGTCGAGATAACCTGAAAATGTGTCAACAGCCTTGTAGTTGTCCTAATTTCAGGAATGTATGTATTTAAATAATTCGGTGAAAACAATTTTCGGAAAATTCATTGTTAAAGCATTTTAGAACATTTAACTGTTCTCCTGAAATATTGATATTCCGAATTAGCTAGTTACTAAGGACCGCCATGAAGATGTTGCTTATCATCAAAGTTTGCCTTATAAATAAAGGATCATTTATTTTTAAATTTATTACGGAAACTACGAGTATCAATATACAAACTTATTTCTTGAATTTTTAACTACATGAAAAAAATTTTCAGCTTCAAAAATACTGCCCAAAAGGCGCTAAAAGGTTTTTTTCAGACAACTTTGTTGGGAAATCAAAAACTTTAAAAAATTTTAGAAATTCAATTCAATTCAATTTATATAAATAAGGATATACAGAAATATGTTTGTACTTAGTGCAATGAAGATATGTTTAAAAATTAGTTAATTAATTATACCTACTATTAATGCTTTCACCATAGTAAAGCCATGATACATCCGGCGTTGGATCACCTTTTACAAAGCAATATACAGTTGCATCTCGACCTTCACGTGCCGACTGCACTAACTCTGTGTTGTCAAAAGTGATTTTCTCTACACATTGACGTTTAGGTCATCATAGGAAATCATCATCAAAATTTACAATTTTCAAAGTAGCCCACAGCGTGTTGGCATATTGATTTGGACATACAAAAAAGCTTACATGAGTATATTTTATGGAATGAATGTGAAAAACATACGATTTACAAGTAACTCAAAGGATTTTCTTGTATCTCCTGCAGTGATAACCAGCGGCTTCTCTTGTACACTGTTGCCGCCTGTTGGTAACGGCGTCGCTTCACAAGTCCAATTGCCTTTGTCTGTTATGTCGATATGTTCGAAAACAAGCGCCAGCAAACCTAATAACATACGAATACGTTTTAATTAAGCCTGGTCAAGAAATGATGCTTTAACTCGATACAAATTGCATTCGCATTCATACAGACATTAGTGCTCGTTCATTTCATTTCAAAGTGAAACGTGCTCATTTCAAACGATATATATGTATATACTCGTATATGCAATATGAAAACTTACCCGCTCGATTTTCAATGTGAACACGTCCTTTTGTATTTTCTCTGGCCATGCCACCGGGATCTTTCCACTTGGGACGTATATCCTTTTGTACTGTTTCACAGAAAATAATGAATGAATCATTCACAAAATGTTGAATTGATGGTGTTGATGGTTTTAGCGAAAGTAGGCTTTCACTCAATTGCCCAAATACTGCCACTGCAATAGTTTTGAATTTTAGTCCATGTTAATTAAATTAAGTAGAGTTAGTACGTTTTTGGGAAATAGTAAAAATATCTACTTATATAATTTTTCGCATAAAGAATGTAATTAAATAACTTAAAAAATTTGCAATTAAAGCAAGTGTACACTGTAAAAAAAATACTTTTGAAAAATTGTTTTTGGATCAAAGCTGCTTTTCATTTAATTGTTTTGTCCATAGTCTGTAGGGGTTTCCTATAGAGCTACTACGCTGTCTATGAATAATATTTTGGGGGGTAAATATGTACTGAAATGTTAAACAATTATTTCTATGCAAATTTAAAAAAAAAAACACCTTTGAGTGTATTTTGTCCGCCTTTTCAGCAACACGAAAAATGTGGGCTTGGTTTGACTATAGGGTTTGGCCTCTCTCATACAAAACAGATTCCTAAAACGCTATTTTTTTGCACTTAAGGTAGATTTTTTTAACGTTTTATTAAGTCAGTTTTTTTCTTAAAATATCTACGAAATCGGAAGAAACTCTGTCTGCGCCGTTTACAGGTTTCAGCTAGAAAGCTCAAAATTTGGTACAATTATTTTTAAACCTCAAGCTGAAATATAGGCGAAAAAAATAGAGTCCATCTAAGATTTTGAAAAAGAACACCCTAATATGCATAGGGAAAGGCAGGGCAAAGCAGTACAAAGGGTAAATTTACTGTTACATTTCAACGCCATCTAATGTAATTATAAGGAATTTGTATTTGAGTAGTGCTCATGTAACTGCCAGGTTATACCGACATTTCAACCTTCCGTTTTCAAGAACCACGAGGTTCACCAAAATGAATGCGCTCGATGTAAAATTCGAGGATTTTTGACTTAAGTAAATTCATTTCATACAAATCATTTTTTTAAAAAAAAGCAAAGTATCACGTCATAGTATATATTAGTGACATTTATTTCCAGGGCCGGATTTACCTTAGAGGCATACTAGACCAGTGCCTAAGGCGGCACGATTTTAGGGGCGGCAAATATTGGGAACTTTGAAATTTTTTTTTGTAATTTTTTAAATTTATTTATACAGGGGAAAAAAAAGTGCAAATACTGGGATTGTGTGCACTAAATTACCTAAAAATGTTAACAAGCAAAAAAAAAAATCCTCACTTTTGATATAACAAAATTTTTTTCTGTATTTACTAGTGAAAAGGGGAGGCAATTTCTGACTAGCCTAAGGGCGGCAGATTTCTAAATCCGGGCCTGTTCATTTCTGTTGATAATGATATGTTTATGTTGATAGGTTTTTGTTTCACGAGTCTGTATGTTTACATAGGTCATGGGAGCAGAGTGGTAGGGGCAAAGAGGTGTTGTTTACCACTTGGTTCTGTTATTTTATCCAACTTTCAGGAGTTTCGAAAAACAGAAAAGTCCTGCTTTTTTTGGTCGGCCATTCACCACTCACATAAAACATTTTTATTCTTAGAAAACAAATTTATTATTACCATTTTTTAGGTATTGGTATACCGCTTTACCCCACCCAAGGGGCTTGGCGGTAAAACAAACTTTTTTTTTGCATCGCAATAATAAACATCTTCTCTTGAGAAAATTATGAGTCTAATAACCTTAATAGATTCAATATAGATCGAACTAATAACCTACGTGTTTAATTGTGCGAAAAAATTTTTTTTTTTTTGAAAACTTGGTTCACTCGTTCACTTCACTTTGCCCCGCCTTCCCCTACATATATCTATTTTATATTATTGCAATACATTAATTTTACTAGAATAGGTGGTAAGAACGAAAAAATGAAAAATATATCAATGAGAAAAAGTTAGCCCATTTAAATTTTTGCTCATAGCCAAAGCAATCAATAGGCACATAAGAATTAAAAATAAAAATATTAAGTTGGAAGATGAGGTACCATACCGTATGTTTTTTTGTGTGCTGAAAACGAATTCGGAAACAGAATCGCTCCATCATGTCTGGTTTTCGAGATGTCCTCAAAAACCATTCTTTTTTTAAAGAATGTTGCATGTTGTTCTTTTTTTAAAGAATGTTTTTTTTATATTTTTAGAACATAATATCTCAAAAACTTGGGTTCTGACCCTGAATTCGTTCACCTCATCTTCCAACTTCAAGACTTTTTTTTTTAAAGCCTGCGTTATCTGTCCAATGCTAATGTGCATCGCTAAAAGTTTCCATATCAATTGTTTTAACTTTGCTTGAATTGTTTTCTTAACTTATAATGGAAGATGCAACAAGCATTTGTCCGATCTAGCGAAATTTTTGTCAAGTGCTTGACTGTATCAACGCAAATCTTTTGAAAAATTTTGCTTGTAAAGGAGGTGCCAAGCTCATTTTCCCTATGCCACACACTTTTTGATCAGTACTTGCGTGTAACACCAAAAAGGTTTCTCTTACCAAGTTTTGTTTTGTCAAAATAATGTACCTAGAGGCAACAGGCTTTCTTATAGTGAACAATTTTTGAAAAAGATCCTGAATCCTCCCTTAATATATAAACATACAAACTCACTGACTCTGATATAGAGTGTTACAATTTGTACGCCTGAACTTTGACTGCTGTTTGCGGTTATATTTGAGTTGATACCGCTATCATTCTGCGACTTTCGTACTCTGTTAGAATTGCCGGTTTTGGAGTGATAAAAAATTACGGAATTCAGATAAATTTCAACTTAAAACTTAAACGATTTTTTAACTTGGTGAAATAAATTGGTAACATTGATCGATTGCTTAATTTAATTTTTATTGATAGATTGTTAAGTCTATGGTCTATGCCTATAAGCCTGTATCAACTAAATCCTGTTAAGTAACATTATTGTGACTCTTTCTGAAATCCAGCTCGATTAATACCGAAAAATCAAACGAAATAAAATATATCGGATCAAATTCTACAAATTAAGCCGCGGAGGGTATTTGAACAATTTTATGATTTCCACCGTGCCCATTAGGCATAACTCATTTTATTTAATTTTAGAGATATTGGACAAAACTCATCTTAGCCATCAATTTTTGTTTGTATAACTTTTCACAAAAAGTTAGAAATTTTGTTAACCTACGCGCAACCAATTACATGATAATCAATGTATCCTATGGAACACAAATTAATATTGAATTTTATTATTTGCGACTTGGAGCTTGTACGAACATATTGTAAAAAATTTTAATATTCTACACACAACGTCTTCAAATCTTCAAAATCATTCAATAATTCATTTAAGAAAGTTTCCTCGAAAACCTGCAATTATCCTTTGATATTATGTATTTGATATTATTTGCCTATATTGGCCCTCAAGCTCATAAACTTGCATATCGTTGGGAAAGAAAACAAGGGTATAAAGTTTAAATTTTTCTGAATGCCCTCGAATTGTCGCTTCGTCATCTGGTAACCCTTTTTTGTTAACACGATAAAATTCAATATTTTTACTGTTGCTTATTTCATTTGGAAAACAGCAGATTACCCTAATAAATACATATTTTGCCTATATATATTAATATTTCTTGGAAATTCGACTGAGGCAAATGCCATAGCACAATTTATTTGTACTCGGTTTGATTTTAAAGCACGCAATTTTCTAGGATAAGCATATTCCCAATTTAATTATAAGTTAAACTCATAAATATTCTATTACTTTGCCATTTTTTGCACGAAACTGAAATTATCGACATGAAATTCATGCGTGAAAAATCATATTACCATAAAAAGGCTTATGTAGTACCTATGTACATATGTATGTATGTACATTGGAGTATAGGACATGTTTCAATGCGCTTAGCGTGACGGTAAGTAATAAGTTGTGTGTACAAATTAAGATGATCGCACTTTCCAAAACAAATTGGCGGGAAATGAAGTCATTATGTAGTACATTCTTTCGTTGTTTGGATATTAAAAACAATAAAATTTTATTTTTAGCCTATGAAAACCATTAAAACGTTAACCTATTTCTAGTTCTTGTTTTATTTGCTTATGCGATATAAAACACATTCGTTTCTCAAGGGATTATTTAAATTAATTTTTTTTGTTCTATTTCCAGACAGTGCAATACAAAAGTTTTTGTATGGATGGTTCTTAAAGTTTTTTTCAAAAACAAAAAATCTGAAAGCCTTTTTCTCAAAGCTATTCGCTAAATTGGATATTTGAAAAATTCAACAATCATATATCAACTGAATTGAATATTCGATTAATTAATTGCCGACTAAAAAAAAAAAAACTCAACACCTCCTTAACGCCGACCGTCGGATTCACCCCCTGGTGACTTTAAAAACCCGTTCCCAATCTTTTTTAGAAAAATTAGGCAAAAACATCCCCGGTGACTTCCACAATCCATTTTCAACCCATTTACTTCGATTAGTGCAATAAAATTGTTATTCCAAAAATGGGGCCAAAACAATCGATCGTGGACCCTAATGGTAATTTCTAAAATCATTTTTTATCTTTATGCATTTTGTTTCAAAAAATGGGATCAAAATACTCCCTTAGTTGGGTTGGTGACTTCACTGCTAAGCTTCAAAATTCATTTATGACCTTTTTCCATCGATTGAGGCAGTAAAATTATTTTTCAAAAATTCGGCTGACACCAGGGTTGCCAAGTTGCAATTGGAATTATCGGCCTTCTCACAATAAAATAATTTCCTTAAAATGGTAAAAAGTAAAATTTTATTTTGGAAAAAAGTTGATGACCTTTGTTTTTTTATTAATAGAAAAATTATATTTTATTTAGTACATATTTAATTTTGTGAAATAACTTGACCTCTTATTTGCTCGTTAAAAAAAAATTTTATGTACACATAACGAAAATCACCAACTTTCCCATTCCTACAAGGCCCCCAGCTTTGACATGCAATTCCATTCTTGCCCGGGTCAAAAGCAAACACTTGGCAACCCTGGCTGAAACATTTCCGATGACTTCCAAAATCCATTTTGATAAAATTATTTTTCCAAAAATTGTGCAAAAACGCCCCCATGGTCACTCAAAAACTACTTTCTCATCGATTGCTGCAGTACATGATGTAAATGTGGCTGAAAACCCATCTTGAGACGATAATTTACAAAACGCATTTTAGATATTGACATTGATTGGGATAGAAAATCTTGTTTTGGACAAAATGTGGCCTATTTTTTAAAAATAGAGTTTTTACTTTTAATAACATTTTTTTGGATTATTTTTTCTCTATAAAAATCACAAGTATTTTTATTTAATGAATTTTGTGAATAATCCAAAATATTTTTTTTTTGGATTTTTATAACTTTGTCATTCCGAAATTGGAATTGTTAATTTATAAGTTTTTGGTTTATTGAAAAATCCTTTACAGCCACTTACTTGCTGATTTTGTGAGCAATCGAAAACCATCTTTCGCAGATTGTTTACTGAACTTTAGTAAAAACTTAATTTCCTTTTTGATTTCTGAAAATGATCATATATATCAACAATGAAATTTTTATTATTTATTTACAAAAAAAATGCTTTCCTAAAGATATTCTAAGTGTCGTATACTAGTGAAACATTAAAATACGAATAAAATTTTGAACGAATTATAGAAATCAATACCAAATGGCTTTATGGTCCTTATGGTCCCTCTTAAAAGCCGACTGACTATGCTAATTGCAGAACTAAAGTAGACTCTATCTCATCGACTACTACACACTCTACTTTCATCATCGTCATTCGTCATACATTCTTCTATCAATACTAAATATTGTGTCAATGTATCAATATTTTATGAATATCATGTTGTGTTCACGAAATGGTGATAAAAGTCGCAGTCATATTTTGGTTTGGTTATCTTGACTCATCGGTTAATTGTATTAAGGCAGCGGAAAGCAATATACATATGTACATATGTATGTAAGTATAAGAAATTTTTTTTAACATATTATTGGAAGGAAATTTTTGGACATAACGATATACAGGATATTCACAAATTCCTTATAATTACATTAGATGGCGTTGAAAAGCAAGTATGTATACTGCTTTGCCCGTATACCGCTTTTCCCCGCTTTCCCCTAAATATATAGTAATTTATAAGAAAGCTTGAGCAACAAAATGTGAGTAGCATTAGGCAATTTACTCACATATTTTTAGTGGCCTTATTATTGCATTATTTTCGGTTCAGAATTATTGCTCTTTAAAGTTACAAAAAAAAAAATTTTATTTTTAAAAATTTTTTTTTTTTTTTTGTAAGCAGTTTTTCCAGAAATGCCGTAAAAAATGTAGTGTTTTTTATTCATATTTAAATGCACCATAACTAACTACAAGTTCACTGTGCAAAGTTTTGATTTGAGTAGTGATTAATACCTAAAGTGACTATTTGGCTACTTACTCCATTCAAAGAGGTTTTTTTTTTTGAAAAAATTTTATTATGACAAATTCTTTTTCTTTTATGAGATCGGATTGTAAATTGACGTAATTTGTCATAACAGATAAAGGAGTAGTCATAAGAATATCTTGAAGAAATTTGTGTTCTTTAATTAAATGCGTCATGTTGGCTAAAAATTATGTTGGCGAAAAAATTTTACTTAACTGCTAAAGTTGAAGTTTTTGTAACTTTTTCATATATGTTGCTACTCTGAATAAAATCGCCAAAAATTTTTACAAAAATATAAAAAAATTTAATTTTTAACAATTTATAAAACTTTTATAAATACATATTCAGAAAAATTGGTATCCCTAAAAAAATGCATGTTGGGGAAAACTGAAAGTATTTATTAATATTACGGTATGAAAAGAACAGACCAGGTCTTATTATCCTATAACTTTTTTTGGCTGTTATACAATGAGCAATTTTATTTCTAAAGATTTTGTTTTTCGAAAAATTCTTTTGTTAACCTTACCCTACAAACGAACGTTTTTAAAACTATCATATATTGTGTACGCTACAAATTCTATGACTCCAAGTTAGTCAAGGACATGCTTTTGTCTTAAATAACAAAGCAGCATTTTTTCGCCATTGTGCAATAACTAACTGCATCATTTAAAGATAAATGGGGGCGAATATCTCACAGATAAAACATTCAAAGATAAAAGACATGTTACCGAAAATGGCAGTACATTTGGAATAAAAGCTTTGCTCGCAATAAAACAAACAAAAAAGCATAAAGTGGAAACCAAAATACCCATAACGAATGAAGAAAAAAAACAGCGAAATATATATTAGAGTTTATGATACGAGACCAAAATAAAGCGTATCATCTATAAATGTCCTTTTTGGAAATGCAAAGGACATGAGCACAAGTGTCAGCGTACCATTCAGATAAAGAACAAAACTCAATAAAAAGTAGACTGCGTATATATCCATTTGCAGCATTTGTTTCATGGCGTTGTAATATCCAAACTTATATCCTTGTACAATGGTGTGATGTTATCCTTTCTGGGTAATTTAATAATCCATTAAGAAGCTCAAATTTAACGGAGTGAGTGTGGAGCACATTAAACTGGCAACAATTTACATGAAATTTTTGTTTTTATAACTTTTATTACAATTTCAATTTCAATTTTAAGCTTTTTGAGGACATTCATAAAAAGTCCTTTATTGCCAGCCAACACATTCTCATCTCACAGTCACGTTTACACTTTCACTTTGTTGTTGATGATGTCCCCGAATGACATCATTTGTTCGCGAACATTTTAAGTTTTATCACTCGACCTACAACTGGAGTTCCCACGCCCGTTCGTCGCCCTATTCAGAAGTCAAAGCGGCACAAAGCAATGACAACATTTCCGCACGACGTACGAGTATCCTTTTTTTTCTTTTTTGCACGAGTGAGAAGTTTTTGCGTATTCCGTACGAAATCAAAAAACCCGCATCATCAAAGCAATTACGACGGCTACGAACTGAAGCGTTAAGTCAATGCGCGATAACGTTTTGTTCTGCACCAAATGCACTATAAGTGTTGTTATCCTTGAGCAGCTAATCCTTGCGTCTGAGCAAATGCTTGCATTACGGGTTATTGCACCGCTGCAATGCTGCGATGCTTTGTGCACGACTGCCGAAACAAAACTGATTTTATCATACGACCACGAAGGACATCACGGCTCCAATATGCATCTCCACAGCGATGATGGGCAACAGCGACGTGGCGCAGGATGTTGGACGTTTGTGTAGCGTTAATGTTATTCAAGATAAAATAATCAACAAAAATAAAGCCGAAGTTGCACGAAAAAAACCGAGACTTGTTTTTTAGTTTTTTGTTTTTACCGAGAAAACACGTTTAAATCTCGACGACGTCAGAAATGAACTGAAGCCACTATGTGTCCTGTTAAATCCTTTATTTTGTTGGCCAAATGTAGTTCATGCAAAATGTTGACATAGTTTTTGGCATCCTTACAAATGTTGCACGAGACTCGTTATGATGTCATCTCATGTTGAGAAAATCGCCAATATTTTACCGGCAATGGCATGGAGTTGACAAAAGTTCAGCAGTTGGACCAGCAACATGAGAGAGCGAATAAGGACATATGTACATTATTTTGCAACATCTGAGTGTAGTTTGCAGTAAAGCTCTAAAAGCTGCTATAAAAATATCCTTTACGTTATATAACAGTTAGCAGTTTGAATTATGGCGCATGTCTTTGAGTTGTGGGACGTTTTTGAGTAAAAGAAACAATTATAGCCGGTGCACTACTTCTAAAAAGCTAACACTTTGAGGAGCTTGCACTTTTCATATGTATCGAACTCTTATAAGCCCATTCGTGTTCGTTCGTGAGACTGTTATTCCTTAACAGTGCTATAAATTGAATGTACATAAAACAAAAGCTAAATTAAAAATGTTGCACCTATGGTAACATATGAAATAACTTCCAGCAGAAGTGAAGCTTTCTAAAAGAAAGATATTAATCAGCCGAAGTTTCTCATCATCATCACTTTAAACGTTTTATTTTAGCTGTGCCGCCTCGTTATAATCCTTCCAAACATTTTAATTTCTAAGCGGTGCTTTTATATTTTTCTTTCCATCATCCAGGTCATCAAATAAAAACGAACCAAGTGTTTTGTGGCGTTTTCTAGCAAGTGCGGGGCAGGAGCAGAGAAAATGTTTTATGTTTTCTTCCTCCTCCACATCTCCACAACTTCTGCAGAAGTCAAAAAATCTAACACCTAATCTCACCCCATGTCTGCCGAAGAGGCAGTGTCCAGTTATGACTGCAACAACTGACGAGACAGTATATCTAGTGCGATGAAATCAGTTCTGACGAACGCTTAGCATCTTATTTCGGCCAGATCTGCTTAGTTATATTGCAAGTTGGCCCCTTGAGTTCATCTTTTGTTAGCATTTTTTACCATTTCTTCTTTAAGCAGTAATTTGCAGGTAGCAAGTGGCCAACACCTTCTTTGTCCTGAGGAATTTCTGCAGTAGTCTCTTGCCTAGATTTGCAATTGCCGTCAGTTTTCCTATGCCCTGGAACTCAGATGCGGTGAATATTAAAATGCTGGGCTATCTAATTTAGAGACGAGCGGCATTGTTGGGCCACTAATGAGCTTAGGATGACTGATTCTAGAGATTTGATAGCAGCCCAACTTTCTGGATACAACATTCATCCTCAGCCAGGATGCTACCTCTTCTATTGCTATAAACTCAGCCTGAAAAACGCTACAATGGTCTGGTAACATCGCAGCAATTCTAATCTTCAGTTCCTAAGAGTAAATACCGTAATCCATCTGGTTATTTAGCTTGGAACCATCTGTGTAGAAATTAATATGGCCCCATCTCCCCGGGAGTCCTGCCTTCTAGTCATCCCTAGATGGAATGTGAGTTACGTAGTCCCTATTGAATGAGATTACTGGAACAATATAGTCCCAATTAGAGGGTACAAAACTCAAGCTATGAAGTACAGTTGAGTGTCCTGTTCTACCCTCGGACCAGCAAAAAGTTACCCTGAGTCTAATGGCAGCACAAGCTGACCATCCTTAAAACTCCATTGAAATCGATTATAAGTTCCAGAGATATTCGTAAAAGAATAATTGTTTTAACTGCATCGCACTCTATGAAACAATTTTTGAATTTTGAAAGCATTTACTTTAATCATCCAGGTAATTCAATGAAAAAAACATTTCACTGGTTAAAATCAGCTGAATAGTTTAGATTCTAAGTATTTCGTAGTTAAAGTTTTTCCTTAAGAACCCACTACAAATACATTTGTGAGTGCTTAATTATCCTGCACTAATCTTCATAATAATATTTGGCAATTTTCTTCAGCACATTTATTCACTCCTATCCATCAATGAAGATGTTCACATGCCAAAAAGCAACTTTAGGAAACAAAACTGGGATGTTGTATATTTTCCAACTTTTCAGTTGAGGAAGTGAAACTATGCTTAGCCGCGTTCATTAGTCATTGCACGTAGAGATAAAAGCGACACCACATTTCCAAAGTTAGTCAAATACCTCAGAGTTGTATTATCAATAAAGAATACGTCTTACCAGAGACTTAAAATAGACTCTTACCTTTTACCATATTAGTGGAAAGATATTATCCTTCTAAGTACCATAAAGTTGCTTCTCTTAACAATAGGAGAAGGCCCATCAGCACCACATAATTTTTTGTCACCAACAATTACATAAACAAATAGAGCGCTAAAGAAGACCTTTAATATCTACCTCTAACCATGATCGTAGCCATCAAGCATGCAGATTGAAACCATGATTCAATAATAGAGATTATATTAATTTGTCATATGAATATATGAGAGCGATTGCTCTTCATTGCGATGATTCAGTACGTTTAGGAAGCGTTTCGAAAGTACATATCATGTGTTTCATACCTAGTATCATTACAGGGATTTTTAAATGTTTGGGACATCAAACATGTTGCTGTTACTTACAACCTAGTGCTTTTGTTTTTAAAGACTCATCTATCGAATATGATTGACGTTATCAATAATAAAATTATTTTTGGGAAAAAAATAAAATTTATACTATAAGCACACAATAACAACGGATTTTCTGATAGTTTTGATATTATCTTCAAGGACATTATGAAATAACTACAAGCAAACACAAGGCGGACAGCATAAGCAACATCCATCCATTCATCAAAATTAATAGACTCTTTCATTAAATTTGAGCCATTCATACGAATAATTTTCATTATGCTGCGTAAGGTTTCAAGGCCAAGCTTTTCCGATGGAATGCAAAGAATCGAAATTAGTGATGTGCCCATAGAGCGGATGAATACCGTTAAAACGGATATACCTGTGCAAATGTTGCGTACAGGAAAAAAATGTGGCTTTAATTTAGGAAAAACTCGAACAGTACGCAGTGTTACACAGTGTGGGAGGCCTGCGGCAGTAAAAAAAGCATTCGTCTGCATTGATAGCGATGACGTAGCAGTATGTCCAGATTCCCCCAAACCAAAACCAAAAGATACAGTGTTAGACAAAATTTTACGTAGATTGCAATTACGACAACGTTGGAAACATCCTGTGATACTTATTATAACTCCATCTAGGCATCACAAAACTCAGCATAAGCTGCATGTAGTTGATCGTGTTGCCAAAATCCATCTTGGCATGACCACAATAAAAAGAAAAGAGCTCTTACAACTAAAGCAAAGTAACGCATTTGAAAAACACTGCATTGTTGTAAGCACTAAATATATAAATCTTAGGAAGATGGCAGTCGAAACGGCCATTATACCGAATATAATAAATGCAGTTAATCTCCAATGTTGCTGTGGAAAAAAGTGTGTCCATGAAAAATGTAGGCAAAATATTAAAACATTATATCCAAAAAATCCCACCGAGCCAATTTGCTCTTCCTCCAAATCTGGCAGTCAAGTTCAGTCGACGTCAGCAGCAGCGCAACCTCCGCAATATTATCCAAATCCTCCCACCAAGCCAATTTGCTCTTCCTCCAAATCTGGCAGTCAAGTTCAGTCGACGTCAACAGCAGCGCAACCTCCGCAACATCGTCACTATAAACGTAGATGTACGGCACATCCCTCCCATTCATCTATAGTCACAATCGCACCAACGCCTACACCTACAACCACCACTAATACGATGTCTTCTAATAATGTACCTTCGAACTCATTCATACGAAAGCAATCAGAACAGCTCTTTGACTCATGGAGCGATTTCAGAATTATGGATCCGAGGCAAAAGCTTTCTTTTATGAAATTAGTTAAACGTATTAATGCTTCTTCTCAAACGAGTTCATGTTATTTCGAGGATCTGCAGACGCTCTTCGATATGATCAAGCATTATAACGTAAAAGTGTTTATACGTCCAGAGTTAGTACCAAAAGCTGTGGCAGACGAAGAGGAATTCTTACGCTGCCGCTTACCACGCTATAATATTGAGTGTTTTATATTGGGTGCATCCTATATTGGTGGTATTATTCTTGATTCAGAGCAGCTGGAGCAGCAATTGTTGCGAAATGGCGATATTTTGCCGCAAGTGAAAGTAATCACCGATGTGTGTGAAATCACACCGTTGCCGAGGATATTTTTTTTAGCAATACGTACGTTGTGTGAACTATTGTGCCTGGAGTTGCTTTATGATGCATTCGGTGAATTTATTTTTAGTTTATACAACAAGATTGATTGATGTCAAAGATTTGGTAACACAAATAAAAATGTGGTATAGTGTTAGTGTTTTCATTTTTGTTTCATTAAAGTACTGAAAACGTTATCTAACTGTTCTTGTAATGAGTAAATTTATCTATCTAAATAGTTTGTTTTTTTGATAGTTAAAATTTAGTATATCATCTTGTGAAAAACAATTTAGGAAGCATTGTAGATACGAGCGGTATATGGCTTCTATACAGCAAAAAATGTCACACAGCAAACGTCATACTTTCTCACAACTACTCATTTTTCATTCCAAGGTGGTATGCAATGCAGAAAGAACATAGGTTAGCAGACTCGATCTCTTGACTGGTCTGCGTCGATTTTGTTGGCGTACTCTTTTGTGATAATGGAAGTCAAAGATATGCTCTGACTTTAATAATAGAGAATATCTCGACATTTCCCATAAATACCAACGGTAACTGAAAATGTCATACTTACTAAACACTTCCTACTTTCTGAACACAGCCTATGAATTTTGCATCGAAAGGTTGTACGTACTGCATGAATTATGGAAGAACTATAATGAGCAGACTCAATCACTTGTCTTGTAATCGTAAACACGATATGTAGGATCATCTGTTAAGGATAGTTCCTGACTTGAGCAAAAGAAAGCGATCGCTTTGCGTCTCTTATTACTATTGGTAAAGACTAGTGATGTTCAAATTCGCTGCTCAAACGTCGACAGCAAGCTGCCTTGAGCAAATGAGTTTCGCGCTGGTATGTGTATAAATGTGTGTAGAAATCCAAACGTAAACAAAACATTACCCAGTAGAAATTCGGGCATCACTGATCTAAATAAAAAAATATAAATATATATTAAAAAATACTATTTTTATTTAACAACAAAAAGAAAACATTTCATACATATTATTCAAGTCTATAAAAAAAATTGCTTTTCGCAGAAATAATGTTTTTGAACTGCATTTTTCTTAATTATCATTGCACAGTTCAATTGCACACATTTGTTTTTTTTTCGCACGTTTTATTCCGACTGGGTTTCTTGCGCTTTTATTTGACAAACGAACCAATACATATAATGGGTCGTCCATTCAGTACGTGAGGCTTTTTTTTGAAAATTCGGACCCCGCCCCCCCTTCCCCTTGGTGAGATCTGGAGGGACATCTCCCCTCCCTCCTGTGAGATTTAAATTATAATTTTTAAATAATTGATATGATACAATCTGTTATCTGCTATAATAATGTAAATTCTCTGCATTAAAAAGTAGACGTGAGGCTCTCCTTAACCCCCTCTTCCCCCTTGGTGAGATTTTGCCGGACCCCTTCCCCCCCTATTTTGACTCACGTAATTAATGGACGGCCCCTAAGATCAACTTTTGCTCGGCGAGTCGACTGAGTGCTTGTTTGAGCGATTTACTCGTAGGAGGCGGAATGGTCAACACTAGTATAGACCAACGGACACTTCTTCTTCCACGAGATATTTGAAGAATGACGCGAGTAATGTTGGCTTCCAATTCCTCAATCGTAACCGGTTTATCCATGTACTAATATGATGTTTTTCGACTTTTATAGACTATTTAAATGTTTTGCGGCATTATTCCATACCTCTATACTTTTAATGGTTTTAGGATGTTTTCCTAAATATTCGAATCACTTGGAACTTTTCAACATTTTTCGCTTATTCGATGTTTTTCGAATATTTTTTTTTCCCTTAACTATTTCGATACTTATCGACTTTAATCGAATTTTTCGATATTTTTTGAAGTACAACGACTTTTTCAATATTTTTCGATACTACTCGATGCAGTTTTATTTTTTTTTTATATATTTTGATACGATGTAAATTTTCCGATATCTTCAATATTATTCGATTTTTACACACTTTTTCAATGTTTACCTAAACTTTCCGATTTTGCGATGTTTTTCGATACTATCCACATTTTTCGATGATTTTGATACTAAGTAGGTACATATTTGGTAATTTTTAGGTTTTATCGACTGAACCGCTTTTTTTTGTTGCGATTTATAATCTCAATTTAGCATATGATAAAGTTTCTCTTCTTTTGTGTTTTCCAATTACATATTTTATTTTATTCGAAGTAAAACTTTCACCGCGACATAATTATTTTTTATTTGTTGAATTTGTATTTTTTGGATGAATTGTTGCACTTTGTTGCATCTTCAAATATGCAACTCACCACAGCGTCACTTAATCGAACTAATATTCAGCTTAATTAAACTTTTCGAAAACATAAAAGTTTTTGCTTCAACCTCGAGTACTTTTAATTATCCTCCTCCAGCAGAGCAATCGCTTTTCAACATTTCATGTTGAGGTTAAAACAAAAAAAAAAAAAGGTTGCAAAAAGCAAAGGATAAAGTTTACGCGTGAAGGATTTTCAATTTTCAATGAATGTTCACTCATAGTTTTAAGAGTTGTTTTGTGCAACTTTAAGCATATCCTTGCGCTTCTCTTGTTGCAGGTAAAATATTGACAATTATAGAAAGTATTTCGATTATAAACAGGAATTTTTTTGCGAAACAGTAATATGGGTAATATGTATGTATGACATATGTAAGAATGCATTTTTATTATTGAATGTTTCAAAAGGAAAATTCGCGTAAGAGAAATCAAATGATAAAGCGCTAAATTTCGACCAAGTTTTATCCATGGTCAACTTATCAAATGAAAACTTTTTATTTATCCAACTATCATACAAAACTTAAGAGACAATTTAAGTACAACAAGCTAAAAAAAAGCATAAAAAAGCAATAAATTTAAATATGTAAAGGCAATGTAAAATAAAAAAAAAGCAACAAAAAATTAAGAAAAACGTTAAAGCAAATCTTAAATGATAATTTCATTTAATCACTCAATACAACAGCATTAGCCATTAAATTTGTCATTCAGAGCACGTTATTGGCCAAATGTTGTTTTGTCTTCCCAGCCAATTGCGTTCAACCATTTCAAACATATGCTGAAGCATAAGCTACTGGATATAATGTGTAAAAAAAACTGAGGTAGTGGATATGGATTTGGTCCAGTCATAACTACAGCTAGCAAGACAGCTATAACGAACATAATCTGTGACATAGTAAAAAAACAAATACTCGTACGTTAAAGAAAAAAAAACGTTTAAAATTAAACTTTTAATCTCACAAGTTTTCACATTTTGTTTTCAACTTAGCTGCTTCTCTTAATAGCTTCGGTTGCAACAACTTTTGCCAGAATAAAGCAAAGCTTGATCCTTGATGGGATGGTTTTTATATCAATTGGTAACCATTTAGTTGCAGTCAACGTTTTGTCTTGACTGAGTTTTAATAAACGGCAAAGCAAGAATTTGTTTAAGCACTCGTTAAGCTACTGTACATTTTCATACATCTAACTTATGAGTACATATACCGCAACATATATTGATTTATTCTTTGGTCAGTTCTTAATATTCCGTGTGCATACCATAAGTGATTAAATTTTTAATTTGTTTTGATTTTATTTTAAAATTGTTAACTCATTCAATTTTAATCGAAGTTATTGAGTGACGATAACGTCATTTTTAAATGATTCAATAGGCAGAAACTTTGAATGATTGTGCCTAAAATTATGAGTGGATTTTTGGAGACAACTTTTTGATTTTTTGCTAAATGCATAAATCATTATTTTATTCTTTTATGGTACTACCTATAACGTGTATATTATCGTAATTAAAGACATAAATGGATGAAGATGATATGATACAATATTAAAAACTTTATAGAAAAAATTTAAAGTTTTTGTTTTAAATTTTGTGCGCATTTTTCTTCAACTTTTAAGGTAAAATTGTGTACTTCGGACATTTCCTGTGCTCATAGACATTATGTACGTCAACATTAATGGCATTAAACGTAAATTGAGAAAAGTGTTACAAGATACCTTTCTTTATTCACTCATGTCTTTAAATGATAGCACTCATGTTTAGGTATTTATTGTTAAACTACACTGAGAAAAGAATATGCTTGCTTCAAATAAATGTATTTGGTTGATAAATTTTTAAAATATTTATTAATTTATTAAATTATTATCGATTGGCCTTAATTGAAAGCTAAATTAATAATTACACTGTTTGCTGTTTTAAGATCAAAAATTGGGAGGAAAATCGACTGATGTCAATTTAGCTCAAATTGAGGTTGCTGAACTCGAATCTGCCATCAGATTTCGCCCTATAAGTTAGCGTTTTGATGTAACGTTCAACTAACCGAAAATTGACTAAGTAACAACCGCTTTTCTATGATTTTTTTATTTCAAGTTTCAGAGGTTTGGTGTCTGAAGCAAAGTTGTTCTTCATGAAAAGATAAACATTTCCATTTACACTACTCCTCCAGTACCACTGCTTAGCCATCCTATGCAGCATTTTGGTATATCTTTTTTAAAAAATTAACATACGAGAGAAACGACTGAAAACTTTTTCATAACTTAAATTCATAAAAAATAAGGTTAAGGAATTGAATATATCGCACACATTCTACTAAAGAGGCACAACTCAAAATTTTGGAACTTTCAGAAAACGTAAAAAACTGTTTGGGAGCTTTTGAACTATTTTTCAGTACAGCAAAAAATTAACTTATCTCTTTTGTGCTGGTAGATATGAGTATGATGAACATTTTTAATAAGAAATCACTGGCGTCAATTTGGAAGGGCTGGAGAGGGCATTGGCCCCCCAAGCATCTGATACTAGTTATTATTCAATACATCATTCCAACAAAACCATCTAATAGTGAAGGAATTATAATTATCCCCCCTTCCCCAACGTTTTTGCCACAAATTGACAAAATTTGAGTTGTGCCTCTTTAGTAGAATGTGTGCGATATGTATGTAGAAAAAACTTAAAAAATTACTGATTTTTGAATTTAACTGTCACCTAGATGAGTTTTAGGAAGTTTTGATGTTGCAGGATCCCATATAATTTTTCATGAAGAATATTTTTACCTAAGTATGAAAAAATTCTAAGTCGCTTGTCCCGTATGTAAGTTTTTACAGAGAATTGAACTGAAATGATCGATGTGATGTAAGGGGTTAAGGTGCAGTGCTGGATGTATTGTGCAAATAGAAAAATATTTTGTCTTTTCGCGTGGAACAACAACCGTGGCCAAAGGCAGCTAGCACACACCATCTATTATGCTGAAGTACTGTGGAAAGGAAAGCAAGATAATAAATGTTTATCAATTTCATTGTATGCTTACATCCTTAAGTTTGCCTAACTTCTTATTTGCTAGCCTCAGTAATTCCACATAGCATTAAGGGTAAGTGGGTTCAGGATTAAGACCATCCAATATGTAGAATTACAGCATACAAATCAACTAGCTTGGCCTAAGAAAAACTAGTTTTTCGTAGAAAGTCGTTTGGCAAAGAAACAATTTATTTGTAGAAGACTAAATTTGGTTATAGTTAATAAATGGTATAATTTACATAAACCAAATAAGTATTTCGTATAACTTAAAGGGCCACATATGATAACAGTGCTGTTGGATAAATCAAAACGAAAGTCGTTGAACTTTAAAGAATGGTTCTAATCGATCGAAGGTGGTTCTTAAAGTTTGAACCAGAAATAGTTCCAGGATATATTATAGTTTAACAAAAGTACTATCAACAGCCTTTCAGGGGTTCTTAAGTGGCACTGCGCAGAGGTAAGCACGAAGTATAATCGGTCCACAACTATTTCATCTACTACCGCTCTAAAGCAAACTTTATCGCTATCTCGGTGGTGACAACACATTCGACAATTTGAGCATAGTAGCAAATGCACAATTAGAGGAGCTTACCAGCTTCATGAGAAGCATGGAGTGATTGCGGTGATTTCAGCAAAGACTTTTTAACAGGAGGGATTTTCACAGTTTGAAGTCTTACAGTGTATCTTTCAAACTTATGAGTGTTCTTCCTTTTTGATTGACCAGCGGGATAAAAACGAATTCAATTTTTCTGAATAAAAATTATATATTTTGTGGTTTTTGCAGTAAATTGTGAATTGAACGCAATCATAGCAATTAGTTAAGTTGTTTCTCTTTGGCTGCATAAATTTTGGTCAAAGCATTAACATTAAATCGTTGTTAACAATTTAATTTTCACTGTTTAATTGCTGCAACAATTTATATAATTCGAGATAAAAATATCACACTGAATTAATAAGCCCATTAAGAGTTAACCACATAATAATTTGCTGCAATGATTTCAATTTTATTGTATATTTTTTTTCAATTTTTTTTTTTTATTTCAACTATTTGTATAAAAACAACTGAAGCTTAAATTAATAATGAAAATAATTAAAATCGCCAGTACGCATATTCAATATCCATTAGCCAGGGTCCAAAATTAATAGCGACATTAAGGAGTCCTTTTATACTGATACGAGTACGAGTATATGTGCGCCACTAATCCTACATTTCGCATTCACTTGCTTTCAGCATTGCTTAGCCATAATATGAGTAGGGTGATGCATAGTAACCGCCAGAATAGCCATAGGGTGTGCCATAGTAAACTTGTGGCGCCGGGTTTGGATTTGGTGCAGCGAATGGTGATGGTGCCGCTACTGGTGCTGGTAGAGCTGTGGTCACAGCGAACAAGGCGGCGAAAAGAAGTACTAACTGTAAATTGCATATAAGTGAAAAAGGATTATCGAATGTAATAATAAATTTTAGTCCTTTTTAGTAACTCACCAGTTTGAACATTTTGCTTGTTATTTGTTTGTTGATTGTTTTTTGAATGTTTTTGATGTGATCAGGCATGCGCTATTTATATCAAATTCAAGAATTGTCAAAATATCAGTGAAAAATAATTTCAAGAATTAATTCAATCAACAGACATCGGCAAATTAAGCTGATCGCATACCAATAATCATGATAAATTATGTCAGCTCAATTGAAGCTTAAAATTTCTAATTAGATTTTTTTTTTTGTATATGGAAACAAATCTGTGTCCATAGATTTAAGCGTGCAAATGAAAACAAAGCTGACCTTGGCAAACATTCTCCTCGCATTAGAACTTCCATATAATTAGATTGGATATACGGCATACATATTAATTTCGTAATGTTTGCAGAATTGATTTTTAAAATTTTCACTGTTTTTTTTTTTATTTTTATTGCTAAAATATAGTATGTACAATGCGGGCATATAAATGTTAAGTTTGGGTATTTTTGTTTACTTATATGAAAAAATTAAAATTTCGCTTTCTATAAATTTGTTATGTAACTAAGCAAATCTATTGGTTTCGTTTAGCAAATTCCTAATTTATGTGCAAGTTAATATTCAAGCAACGACCTACCCCCATAAATCACAAATGTTTGTTTGCAATTTGAAATAAGAATTTTTAAAGCAATGTCTATTAGCATCCTTTACGAACCCCACTTCATATGCGATTTTTCGATATAAACTATAAAAAATATTTAAATGTTGGAACTACTGAACCTTAACTAAAATGAAAATAATATTGGTATTAGTGCCTAATGACCTCTAGAACTCACATCCTGCATAAGCCTCTGCAAAACGTAAACGTTTTCGAAAATAGCTTTCACACTGTCATATCAAGTTTAGGCTGCCACGTTTTTGTTGGGCTTCAGCTCCATCTCCCATTCTTTTATCTTTGAATTGAATTTTGGAAAGATTCAATTCTAACTTTAAGCCAATTTGCATTTTGTAGAAAACGTAATATTATTATTTCACTGTGTGATATCTCATTTTGAAGTGCATAAAAATGTTAACAATTTAAAGTATAATTTAAGTATCATGAGTAAGATCTCGATATGAGGCACCATTTGCAAAGTTGTTATATTTTACTAAGGCCTTTTTCACTTAATCTGGTCACAAATAAAGGTCGTAAGGTCTAGAAGCTTAAAATTATTTTTTGTGTATAGTAGATGATATAACAAAAAAAAAGTGATATCCATATCTTTAAACTTAGATTTGTGGGCTTTTAGAACTAAACTTTTTAAAACGATCCAAATAGGGCTATTTTCAGGCCAAAATATGGCTCTTTCTCAGGACTCCGAACACCGAGAGGGTTGAAATTTAGACTGTGGTGCTAATAATGTACTTTGACCTGTCAACAAAATTGAACAAAATCGGAAACGAGGAAATGAGGAATGGATTTTTCGGGAGCAGTTTTTTGAACTTAACTAATTTTCAAGAAAATATTAAACATTGTGGCTTCTATGGAAAATTTACTGTTCTTTTTAGTTATGAAATCAGATTTGAAATTTGATTTTTTTTTTCATGTGGAAAACCGGAAGTGAACATATCATTTTAGAATTTGAACAATTTCGACACATTTTATTTTTTTTATTTTAATTTTAAAATAAAGCATAAAATATACCGAAAATATGCTAAAAAATTTTTAATGTGATCTGCATTAGATTACGAGATATATGAATTGAAGTGAATACGTGCAGCACTTTGTATGGGACCTGGTACGTTCTTTAGTACTCTAATTTATATATCATCTTAAATTATAGCGATAACGTTAATTTTTTTTTTTGTGAAACATTTATATACTCAAAGCTGTTTTTTAAAAATAAAATATTTTAAAAATATTATGTCGAAGTTACTTAAAATTTGATTTGAAATTTTTATTTCCGGTTTTCTGTACATAAAAAAATTTTGAATTCGAATTTGAACAAAAAATTAAAAAGAGCATCCCTTTTACTAGTTAAAGCAATATTGTTTATATTTTATTATAAATTCCTTGATTCCAATAACAGCGTTCAAAAATGACAGTACTTAATCTTCAGGAATTCTTCAGAACCCCATAACTCGGCAATTAAGCTTCATACGGAAAAAAAAAATTGTGTGTTCACACTCAGGTATATCAACTAGATGTATAAATAACCGGAATATAAGCAAATTTCACGACCTCACTTTATCGTTGAAAAACAGTAAATATGGATTTAAAAAAAAGCTCTAAGGATTTCTTATGTTTTTCATATATCGACTCCAAATTACATCCCAAATAATCCCCAATTAAAGTTTTTGTAGTAACTCACACTTTTATTAAAAGTTGGTTAAAGCCCACCGCGAATCCCGCCTAAAATTTTATTATGCGTGGATTATCCCACAAACCAACACAAATAGGTCAACTGAATTTTTGTCTAAATTTTATTTCAATCTATGTATATGGAATCATTCATTATCTTTTTTTAAAACAGTATAAATGATATTACGGATATCTCTACTGAAATAGGTACTACAGCATTAATACAAAACGAATTCCGGTTCAATGGATTACTATTTAGCAAGAATGCGAAAAATAAAATAAAATTCTTGCAAACATTAACGAATAAAATACAATTGTTCATCAATTTTAATTTGTATGCTATACACTAATTCGGGATTATTGAATAAAAACCAATTTATTGAATTATTTCAAACATTTATTGTCTTATCACCATTTATGGCATATTTCGATCAGCGTATATAAACAAAGTTTTTCGGCAATTGTACAGACATTCACGAAATAACAACAGTTCAAGAAATAACTATAAAAAAAAACACTGCCGATAAAATGTTCAAACTTGTAAGATATTGAAATGTGCAATTTATGTAATATATCAATGCTATGTTTATTTAATAAAATCCTTATTTCATTACATTTTACAGTTCGTACTTCTTTTAGCCGCTTTGTTCGCCGTTGCCATGGCTGTGCCAGCACCAATTGCGGCACCATCACCATTGCCAGGTCCAAGTCCCAATCCAGCGCCACAATTTTACTATGGCACACCCTATGCTTACAATAGCGGTTATTATGCTTCACCATACTCATATTATGGCTAAGTGCACGTTGGGAAAGAAGTTACAAGTGAGACAGTTGGGATTACACATGCAGATGCACATGCTAATGGACCGTGGATAAGCAAAATTGAATATGCAAACAGTCGATTTTAATTATAAGTTTTTTTATTGTATTTTAGTCTAAGTTTATTTTTATGAAAATAACTGAAGCACGTGCAAATAAAATGAAATTTTAATAGCGAACTATTGTTATTTTGTTTACGGTAAATGTGTAAAAAAAGACTTTGAAAACGAGTTCCACATAAACCTCTTACTCGATAAAGAAGTAACTTTTCCGAATATATTAGTTTTCAGCAAGAACTAGTTTTTAGTATTTACTAACTAAAGAAACCTAGGTAATTAAAGTAAAAATCAGCGATTTTACTAATTTCTAATTTTTCGCTCTGGATCACTTTAATTTATTCATGTGTAGTTTTGGTAATTTAATTTCGAATTTTTTACCATATGATTGGCATGAGCAATTTCGTTTAAAAATTAACCAATAATTAAATTCTCCATACTTACTACTAGCTTAACTAAGCTTTTTAGCGTCACAGGATATAAGCATCGGTGGTTCAGTGGTAGAATGCTCGCCTGCCACGCGGGCGGCCCGGGTTCGATTCCCGGCCGATGCAAATTATTTTTTTTTCCATATTTAGATTTTTTTTTTACATTGAAGAAATTATCTAATTACTTTCAATTTTTATTAATAATCTTTGAGTTTTATTTATGTCTCGAAAAGCATTTTCCTTGCAAAGATTGTTAAAATTTGTTTAACGTTTTATATTTATTACGTATAGGTACCAAATGAATTTTTGCAAAAAAAACAAAAATCTGCAATACAACAGCAATTTTAATTCCGTACTTATATTTTTTTTTGACAATGAATAAAATATTCAAAATGTGATTACCAAATCACATTAGCAATGCTGCATCATCACTTGACACGAAATAATTACAAGGTTCCATGGTGTAATGGTTAGCACTCAGGACTCTGAATCCTGCGATCCGAGTTCAAATCTCGGTGGAACCTTAGGATAATTTTTTTAATAGATATTTTTTTTCCAAGATATTTTAATGAAAATTCATTAGTATGGCTCATGTCACTGCTTAAACGTAAGTAAAAGCTTCGCACTGTGTTAGCTTACTGATATCATTATTAAAAATACAAAGAAAAGCTTAAAGCTTTATTATTTACTGTTGTCATTTTATATTATTAACAATACTGACTGAACGCGCACTAAATAAAAGTTGCCAACGTTTTATAAAAATTTAGGAGTTTAAGTATACGAGTATTAGTCTTTACTGCAGATCAGATATACAGTGTTGTGCAAAATAATAGTTAAGTTTTTGCACTAGCTGTGACATTGACTGGTCAGTTTATAATGATCCGTAATAAATACTCTAGTTCTCTAAAATTTCAAATTATTTCCGGATGTGAAAAAAGAAAATCGCACATATCTTTTCCAAAACTGTTAAATATTAACCGGTCAATAATTTGTATTCAAAAAAAAAAGTATAATTTCACAAAAGATTCAACAGCGGTACATTCAGGTGGGCGGCCACAGATGAAACTTCAGCGTGATGACAAATAAGAGTAAGTGGGCGGCCTACGGCTGGATCTACTTCCATCTTTAAGTATCAATATCTCGGAAACCAAACGAGATATCGATTTTTATTATTTAACATTTTCGATTTATTTCAAGTTGTTCTATTGAAAACCATCCTTAAATTGCTGTACTATAAAAATTTTGAATCCAACGATACTATCAAATCAGATTTTTAAGTATCGATAACTCGAAAACTAAATAAGATATGAATTTTTTTTATTTAACATCTTCGATTTATTTTAACGTGTTTTATTGGAAAATATCAAAAAATCGCGGCGCAACGGATATCGGAATCTCCCCCAAAGAGGTTGTTCGGACATTTAATTAAGATGTCTACCCACGCACTGTTCGCAGACGAACCATTAAAAATAACTTGAGAAGTTACAGAGGTGCGAGGAATTATATTATGATTTACTTAAAAACTGTAACCTCTAATTGAATCACCCTTTACTAAAACAAATCAATAAATAAACTTGAAGAAAAATGACGAAGTTGCGTGACATGCAATTCTGTTCCGCTTCGAATCGGTGAAACGAAAACAGTAGATATTTCCTGTTGGTACTCTGGCAACCTGCGCAACAGCACTGCTGAAATCAAACTAAACACACCGAGCACGTTCAACCTAAAAAAAACGCTACGTCCAGTCCATTCAACCCACTGCTCCAATGCTTCAATCTGAGCTCCATAGGGTTACCTCACTTAACACCCACAACAATGAGAGCGAAATTAATTGAGAACGAGTGACGATGTTTTCTTTTGTTGTTTGTTTCACTTTGGTGTCAAGTTGTTTTAGTTCGTGTTGTTGCTGTTGCTGTTCCAACGTGAAAGAGAAAATTAAAACGTGACGAATAAAATGGCAAAAAGCTAAACGCAAAAACTTGCACAAATCAGTTGCATTTGTGAGTTGGTGGTGATTTTTATAGCTCTTGCGTTAAACATGTGACCCGGTCTGTTTCTGAAAGCATATTTTATTAAAAAAAAAAAATAATTAAATAAAAAAAAGTGTACAAAGAGAGAAACAAACTACTGACAAAAAAAAGAAACAAAAAATTAATAATAAACAAAAATGTTTTCCATTAATTGTCACTGGGACTTAAAGCCCACACAACATTAATTATTTAAATCATCTGCGATTGGGTTATAAGTAGCTGTTGTTGCTAAACGTATAGTGCGGTGCGGTACGGTGCGGTAGTTAAGAACCGTTATTTAAATATTAATTTGTGCTCGGCTTCGCGACGGCCTCCCACTTTTGCTCCACCTTCGACGTTGCATTCGATTATGATTTTGCGTTTGATGAAGGTTCTCGTTGCGCTGCTTTTAAGTTTAATGTTCACAGTATCACTGGTCAAGTTGGTTTTATTGATCTGGAGTGAATATCCATCGCTTTTGCTGTTTAATGGTCTTGATGAGGATAAGTTACCCAGCGTGGACCAGTGGTTGGAGCAACAAAATCTAACCGAATATAAGCAACTTTTTCGAGAAAAGGGTAAGTTTTAGTTTATTTTTGGTTTCTTATCAGTGAATTTTTGATGCATCTGTTGCGTTTTTTTACGAGTATTCTAATTAGAGCATTAAATTCTTAATGCTGACAGGGAATTGGCATTTAAGTTTGTTTTGTTTTCTTTTATTGCGTTTGACATTGACAACACAGCTTTGTTGTGTTTGTATATGAAGTTGCAGTATTTTGCCTTCTCCCCACACTCTCGTAAAAATATTTATTTTTCTTTGCTTTGTTATCTGAAGCTTTCGCAAAAATTCTCAGGTGCAAAGAAGCTTTCTCATGAGGTGCGTTCAGTGATAGCGTACGCCGCATAGGGTAAGCTGATGTATTAAAGTAAATGTTGAACATTTTTGGGTAGCTTTGTATGTTTTTAGAAATACATTGGCAATTTTTCAATTGCTATTTATTGGAATTGCGATTGCGATTTGCGGACCAGCAGAGAAATAAATGTTTCGTATGTAGGAGCTATCATAGACTGAAATAACAAGAAATATAAATATATTGTCCGAACGTATATAATGTGGAGGATAGTACGATATTCATGTTTCGAAAAAACACGTCAAAATAAATTGAAAATGTCGGCACGATAACTTGTTTGGTTTCCAAAATATCGATACTTAAAAATGTGATTTTGACTATACCTCTACAATTACGAGTCCCGTGGCACCTCGATCCAAATGTTTACATCCTATAGTATGTCCAACACCGGCTTCGCTAGCCACAGCACTTATACATACATAAAAATTAGGATAAGTGGGCGGACTTTGGCCGCAGCTCAGGAGTTTAAACTCCCAAAAATCTAACACCAGCTTCGCGGCGGCTTTCGGTATAAAGGTAAATAATTAAGGTAAATGGGAGGCCTTCGGCCGCAACTCAAAATTTAAAACTCCCGATTTATTTTGATGTGTTTTATTGAAAACCGTTCATAAATTACGGCGCTAAAAATCATAGTCATAACCGAAAATTATAGTTAATGCTATCAAAATCAAATGTTTAAGTATCGATGTTTCAAAACCCAAATGAGGTATCAATTTTTTTTTAAACTTTCGATTTATTTTGACGTGTTTTAATGAAATATAGACCTAATTCTGTTTTTACACAAACTTTTCTTACGCGAATTCGATTTAACGCGATTAAAAAAAAGTGTTGCGTTTTGCTTTTGCGCGTATTGATTTGATTTAACGCGATTAAAAAAACTCAACTCAAATAATTTTTGTTGTTGTTGTTTTGTTGTATGAATTTTCTTTTTGATTAATTAATATTTTATTGCTTTTTTTTTCTATGTAATTTATTAATAAACATATGTGGCTACTTAAATAAAATAGGTCACAGCGCCTGTAAAAACTATAATTTTTTATACTTTTATGTTATTATTTTTGTTGATTTTTCAAATGTGGATCCAATCCCCTACTTTTATATGGATACTGTATCTTTTTATAAGCGGATTTTTCGAGAACGTAACTATCGCGTAAAAGCAGAATTAGGTGTATAGTCAAATCGCGGCGCCATTAATATTTTAATTCTAATGATTATTTAAAACAACTCCATAACTTCGATAACTAAACAAGATATCGATTTTTTTATATGACATTTTCGATTTATTTTGACGTGTTTTATCGAAAAACATCGTCAAATACCGGTGCCACGGATATCGTAATATCCCCAGCTATCTAATTAAATTAGAAAATTTTTACTACGTTACTTAGCTACATAATTTTGAACTAATAAATTGGTTGTAATTTTGTAAAAATTGCTGCAAATAGCACGACATCACTGGCATAGCTTTCATTGCCACTTTCTCCGCTGCATAAACGTACCCATTGAAAGCTTTCTTACCTTTGAAAAAATGATTAAATAAAGCTTTAATACTTGAAAGCTTATTGTTAGTTAAACAAAGCTTGCTTGTTAATGTTTACGAACAGTGCTGTTGTTAAAGAAACAAAGAAAGTAAACATGAGGTAATTGATATAAAGTTTTTATTAAAAAATAAATATGTACTAGATAAAAGTGATCTGAACTTAATCTTAATTTAACAATAAGTTAAAAAATAATAATTGTCTAAAAAAAATATTTGTTTTATCAGGTTCCACCGAGATTTGAACTCGGATCGCAGGATTCAGAGTCCTGAGTGCTAACCATTACACCATGGAACCGATTGAATAAACTCTGTTCAAGTCTTTATATAAAAAAGAGCTCAGATCTCATTCAAGAAAATTTTATTTGTCAGCTGATTTTTAACACAACTGGTATTTATTTTATTTTTCTGGCATTTATTTCATGCGTACTTACCTAGAATACATTTTCAATTGCGGAAGAGTAATATTTGACACGTCAAGATGATTGTTTACATCGCGCGCGATACCAAGTGATAGTTTGTTCGATATAAACTGTTTGGGTATAATGATCCACCAAAGCGTTTTACATATGAATTTTAGAGAAGAGTTTCAAGCGATTGTTGTAAAGGTGAAATAAAAATAAATTTTTTGATTTGCATTTTGTAAGTAGATTTTTTAATAAAAGTTCACACTTAGTGAGATGTTAGCCGGTGCTTAAAGTAGTACCGAAATGAAATTTATTTACTTATTTTGATTTTGAAAAATCAAGGTCAAATTTAAAATTTTCGAAAAATAATTGCGACTATTCAAAAGGCCATTAAAAAATCCATCGAAAGTAGTTGGACTAAGAACTTTACAGTTAGTTCACTAAAAAAATTATCTACACGAAACAGAGGATATCAACCAAAAATATCGAATCATCATCCCCCTACTTTTGCCAGTTTTTAAAGAAACAGAAAAATATTTGGGAATAATGACATCTTGGTCGAGATCCGTGGAGTGGTACCTAAGGCAATTGTTATAGTTTTGCAGAATCGAAAGTATTGGGTTTGAAACTTCTCTTTTGAAAGACCATAATAATTCCGTATGTACCTATAAGACGTTTGATGGTTGATGTGAAGTTTTGATGGTCCTGCCTCCAACTTTTCTAAATGTTTTTTTTTTTTTTATAGCAGTCTCGAATCGGTATACAATAATTCACCATTTTATGTCATTAGAAAGTCCAAAATTCAATTAAGTGAATAGTTGCTATATTGAAATTTATATTAATCCTAACTCCAGTCATGCACGTGTAGAAATTTGTTTTTCTGTAAAATTTTGTTTTTGGGAGATATGGCTTTCTATCTATGGGGACAGAATAAGTAGTAGCGGAGTTGGTTCGAGTGTCTGTTGCGATGAAAATCTTGCATCATATATTTGACCTGTATGCGAAGATGATTTATAGAAAAGTAGATTCATCCGTGAAATCTTTGAGCTGGAAATTTATCGACTGCCTTGACCTGGACACTGTTCCAGCTAAGAAAATCTTCAATTCACAACCGTTTCGAAAAGGGAAAACAGGCCAATGCTACATATCAGAATCCAGATGATCACCGACACCGGACAAGTGTTACTACAAAATTGTAAAGAAATCACCTAGGATCGAAGAGAATCTTTAGTTGATGCAACGACCCATAAAGTATTTGTTACGGCGTAATGTAAAGTAATTCTCCTGCATCATCGAAAACCTCATGGAATTACTTTGAATTAGTAAATTAAAATAATAAATAAAATTGTCGCCATAAGTTACAGCCTTAATTTTTTACTTAAGACTTCCTTTGCTGATTCCTACCTGTTGTCAGGTACTTAAAAAATAAATAAAATTAAAAAAATAAATAAAAAATTAAATTCTTCTATTACTTATGGCTGTTGATTTATTTATAATGATTTTACAACTTTGCGTCATAGTCAATTCTTCTTTTTAATGTAACATCCGTGTCAGTCTCTGCGACAACTTTTTATAATTATCGGTATCCGTATCGGTATCGGCCATAAATTTTTATGAATATCGGTATTCGTATCGGCCAAAACGCATATCGTTGCATCCCTAAAACAAAGCCGACGTGCCAGCGTTTATATCAAACTTTGCCCAGAAGCATAAGCAGATAATAAGTTCATTCAATTGTTTCCGCAACCACAACTAATCCAATATCTGAATTTTAGGTCAGTTATTTCGTGAGTTTGCGATTTTATTGGCTAAAAGCGCGGGAATTCAAGGAAAAGCTTAGAAAAAAAATGAAATGCACACTTCAACAAACCCACACAACAATTCTACAAACCCACACAACAACCTGCAGGATTTGGGTATAGCAATTGAAAGCTGTTCCTTCAATAAAGATTAATAAAAGCTTATAAAAGCCAATTGCTCACGCTCTTTTGTTCCGTTCGTCGTTGCCACTTTGAGAGAACAAAAAGTTTTCGTTTCCTTTCATTTTCTTTGTAAAAACTTGAACTTTTTGCACTTTGCTGTTGGCAACGAAAAAACGAGCAGCAAATGCGAAAGACGAATTCGAATACGAGCAGCAGCAGTAGCATATCCGTATAAAATCAATGACAGAAGTCCTTTAATGCTCAGTTTTAGTTGAGCTGCGAAACGGTTTGGAATTTTTTGACGCAGCAAAATTCATCGTGTTCGTCGTTTGGCCGGAAGTTCGGATTTGAGTTTGTGTGTGTGTGTGTAAGTCGCGTTGTGTGTTAACCTATATAAATTGTTGTGTGTTGTTTTTGTAATTTGTTTGGCAGTCTGTTGGTGCCTCAAATACACAAACACACATACAAAAGCATACGTATACAATAGATAATATATATGGATGTGTAACCATAACCTATATTTTTTCTGTGCTATATCGTGTTGTGGTTTTCGTTTGGTTTCGGTTTAGTTTTCGTGCAACATCATCGCAAGCATCTGCTGCTTAACGGACGCGTTCTTTGAGTGAAATCCTTTATTTTGTTGTCGGTGTTGTTGTTTTTTTCTATGTTTCGCTATCGTGACACAAAATATTTTCAATAAATAACGCGTGATATTTCGCATAAAAGAAAAATAATTTTGCATTTCGTTTTTGGTTGTGTGCGTCAATATGTCTCATATTTTTACAATCTATTTAGCCATATTTTTATATACACGCATATATTATATAGTACATATGTAATTCTCTAAACGTTTTGTTAAAAAAACAGACATTTTTATTTAATTTATTTGACTTATGAAACTGTAAGTTTCCTTTTGACTGCTTCGCGCGTGTTTAACCTTTCGTGCGTGAAATTTTTATATACACATAAGTATACACTTATACCTACGCACTGGTACACGTAAAGTTGCTACTGTGTATGTACGTTTATATGTATGAGTTTTAATAGGCTAATAAATTCAATTTTGTCTGCTTCATTAAACGATGGTTAATTTTTAATTCGTAGAATACGCTTTGTTTCCACTCCTTTGAGCTTTGCCTCTTTGTGTGTGGCAGCCACAGCCTTTATGTCCTCGAAAAGTCCTTAAAAATATTGTTTCGTGTAGAGCTGTGGTGTTTGCTGAAAATAATAACGTTAAAGTAAAAACCTCAAATTTTTGATTCTTATTAATTTCGTTGATGAAATTCTAATTTTTGTGGATAAGCGTGATTATTAGGTTAAGTTCTAAATAGATGGAAAATTTAAAATTCAGATTTCCTAGAATGATTAAAAATGGCGCTAATCAGCATTTTTGTCTTCCACAGAAATTTTCCATGCCAATCAGTAACTTTGATGAAAATGAATCATAGTGTACAAGTTGATTTCGAACTAGAGTTTCCACTCAAGTACTTAATGGAAAAATTCAATTGTGAAAGGTGTTTTTAATCCACTTTCATTTTCGACGAAATTCAGTTGTTCGTTTGTAAAAGGTATTTTTAATCCACTTCCATTTTCGACGTTTAATTGGTCAACCAACCAACCACCGGCATTGCGTTCACACATCAGAAGTAATTGCATGTGATGTTGCTAATTCATTCGTTTATTCGATTGCAAGCTCAGCAGTGGGCGTTCTATGCTTTTATGGTAGATAGTTTTACTTCACTCCATTCATCATGCATTAGCATTATTTTCCTGGTATATGAAATCGAATTAAGAGTTAATACTTTGCATATGCATCATCTCTATGTTATACAGAAAGCTTTTTGCATTTGTTCTTAAACTTTTTGCTCATGCCAGCGGAGGTAACGAAATTGAACAAAAGTGGACAACCAGGCGAGAAGCGGCTGACATTCCAGAATTTTCCAGGACATCTTTTATGGACGAATTATTACACTGTGTGAAAAAATGAGACTTTAATGTTGGAGGAATATCAATTGATATACAGCTAGGGTAATTTGGCATCGTTGTGCTCGAATCTGCCACCAGATTTTGACGTACAAGTCAGGTTTGGTGTCTGAGGCAAAGTTAAACATTTTCATACGAGGCAAACGACTAAGAACATTTTGCACGGCTTTAGGCAGAAGATTTCACTAAAATGCTCCATTGCCAGGAACAACTTTCCCTCAGATAACAAAATTCACAGACTTTATGTAAAAAATATATTAGAAGAACATTTGAAACCGCGTCAAAATCAGGCTAATTTACCGTTATCTGAAAACACTGACTTGAAGACCAAAATCTGATGGCAGATTCAATCTCAGCGACCCCAAAATACTCTGTATAGACTATAAACTCCAACTTTAACTGCACACAGTGTAATAAAGGCATACTTATATTGCTATTTATTGCGATTCCAGAGCCTTCTCAATGACATACAGTTTCTTGCTTAGCAACATATCAATAAATATTTAGAGAAGGGGTTTTAATGTTTTCCTGTATTTCATTATCTAATATCTTCACCATGGCTTATATAAGAAAGAAAAATTACTTGGTATAAATTAAAATATTCACTTGACATAATTTACAATATTCACCTATATACATATGTTCCTTCTAACCAATCTTATTGGATTATTCTTTTATTAATGAAAAACAAAAATACTTCACCGCCCCTATAATATTCATACTGCTGGACCTTATAATTTTGTAAAAAAAAAAACATTAAAGGAAATTGTTGCAATTTGAGGCAATTCACTTGCAGCATTTACATGTTGTCCTTCCGCATTTTATAGCGAATCGACGACAATAACAATTGCAATTGAAGGGAAATTGCAAATTCCAGTTATTGTTACTCAGAATTAAATTACAGTCAAAACATGAAAATAAGCAATTGAATAAAATTGAGTTCATTTTTTTTTTGCTGTGTTTATTAATCGATGAATATCAGATGAGCCAATTTAATAATGCTGCGATTATTTATTTATTGTATATTTATTTTATATTATGTTTTTATATATTATTTATTTGGCTAATGTGGTATTACCTTAGTAAATAAGAAATTGATTAGGAATTAAATTTACGAAAAACATGTTTGCTATTACAGTTTTTTAGTAAATAATTAAAAAAAAAATCTTACTTCTGGTTCCGTTTAAATATCATAACAATGCTAGGAGTACAGAAATGGCTATGCAAATAGCACTCAAAAGTGTAGATTGTCACTCTTACACCCGAAACATAAGTCTTTCAGTAAAATAAATCAATAGAAGAAAAATTCAAAATTGTTTTTAAAGTTAGAAACTTTTCAATAAAATCTAATAAGCCATAAGTTCCATTGTTGTTCTGCCAGTGTCTGCAGTAGCTCCGTACTGTTGTAACTCCTGTTTATCTGCGACTGCTAAACGTAGATACTGTACAAGTGCTCGTCAATAACTGGCTCTGTTCATGTACAACGTATTTGGACTTAACTATACTAGTTAGAGGAAATTGTTCGTCTATGTAGCTATATAAAATTTTATAATTATCTTCCATGTGAGAACGACTGATTTTCCTTAACTAATGTATTTGATAGCCATTCTTGCAAAATATTTGTTAATAATAAACAAATTTTGGTAAATGTTACTTTGCTCTGAATTAAAAGTTTAATAGTTTCTTACTAGTTTAAACATGATATTTGTGATGAAGATTGATCAGTAATATTATTTTAACTTTAATTCAATTAATTTTTATACTCTCAACATGTTTAAGTTGCATATTATATACATAAATATCAATGAATTGGTAAACAAATTAAGTACTAATGACATTTTCAACATAAACTATACATTCAATACAAGGATGATTCAATTTTCAAAAATATCGATATCCACATTTCGATATGTTCAAGGATCGGTTTTGTACATATGTACATATTTTAATAAATCTACATGTTTGCGCCAAAGAAATATTTTTTCCGCCCATTAACTGTTTCTTGGTATGAACCAGAGAAGAAGAAATATTTGAAGAGCTGAGATGCAAAACTCGCCAAGTCCTAAAAAATTAAAATGTGTGATATTGTAGGAGGGGACGGAAAAAATTTTTGACTACAAGCCTACATACTCTAAATTGTAAAAAAAAAATTTTTCCCTTCACAAACTTTCTGATAAATTCTTTTTATCAAAACCCGCCAAGTCCAATTTTTCATTAAAAAAGATTCGGCTTTCATAAATACCTTTTACTATTATTATTTTTCAAAATCCGTCAAGTCCCAACCAGCCAAGTCCACGTTTTAAATTTCAAAACCCGCCAAGTCCACATTTTTTGTTTCAAAACCCGCCAAGTCTAAACATTTTTTATAATAGGTTAGGTCATAAAATGTAATAAAAATCAGGATTTTAATAACTTTTGCCAACTATTACATTGGATCAATCTACGTTTTTATTATAGTTAAATTCAGTCGAATACATTTTTTACGTTTTTTTCTTTAAACGCAATTAAATTTGTGCATCTCAGCTCTTCATTTGTTAAAATCATATTCACTCCTACTATGGTAGTCAAACGTCCTGGTTTTTGATCAAACTAAAACTCTGTGGTGGGTTTCGTATCAGTTTACCTCGCACATACTGGGGCTTATTAAAAAATGGGAAAAAACTATTTTTTTTGTCGTTAGGTGTCAATTCTGCTAAATTCGGTGTTACTTTTAGTCGACTGTCGACAAAGTAGACAGACTTTCATTATAGGGGTTCTTATTTGGTATTTATAACCAAATGTTTGATTTATCGAATAATATTACTCAAATATCTAATATCAAGAATGTATTTGATTCATCTATTCACGATTTGTTAACTATCAACAAATTTAAATATATACAATTAAATCACTTTTTCTGTGCAACATTAACTCAATCTTCTAGTAAATTTTTAAAGGTCGTATATTTTTTTAGCTGTCAGAAAATGCCCACAATTTTTTCTGTGTGTAAATCGCTTTGGCATAACTTAAGGAGTCAGTGGCTAAACCTGCCAGACAGGCCGTAGCACTTCCGAACGAATAAATTGGCAATATATAAGGATGAGTTCAGCAAAAAAGTCTTTCGCCTAGTCAATGCATAATGTCAAATGATAAATATAATAATACTCTTTGGGCAGACTGCGCATAAGTTGATAACAATTTTTACATGTTATGAAATTTTCACCTGCATAGAAATCCCATTACTAATGAGAAATAAATGAGAAAAAGACATGCGGACATTTATTTAGCAGCGTAGGCGTTAAAACAATCAAGTAAAACAACAACAACAACTCAACATAGCAGTGTCCTTATTTAAGGGTATTGTTAAATGGAATAACAATAAAAATAGCAACGACATTAGCATCAACTGCAACAATAAAAAAAGCAACAACAATAACAGCAGTAGCAAAAACAAATCTAACAGTATCAACTACATACTGCTAGTAGTAGTTGCTGCTGTTTTTCATGTTTACAAACATGAGCGTGAGTAAAGCAACAAAACAACAAAAAAAAAAGACACCTATACAAAACAACAACAAAAATTAGCAAGGATGTGCGCACATTGCGGAGCGAACAGGATGTTGTGTTGTGGAATGCATGTCACACACACGCTTACTCACACAAGCATAAGCAACACATGCTTATACCGGATGGCGCGCCATTCAGGTCCTCATTTGTTGGTTTTATCTTTAGTGTTGTTATCCTTATGTTTGTTGTTGCTATTGCTATTGCTGTTGTTGCTGCTGCTGCTCTTGCTACTGGTGCTTTTGCTTATGTTGCAAGTTTTCTTCATTCTCTTGCTTTTCATAATTTTAACTGCTCTAAATTCATTATTTCGAAAACAAAGCAAGCAAAGTACAAAAACAACGTAAATGATAATAAAGTTTTTATGGGGCTTCACTTTAAGATGCCATTTCGTGTTGTTGTTTTGTTGATTATTGCACTCACATAAATGTTATTACTTTGTTCTTGGTAAAACAATTAAAAACAATAGAATAAATTATCACATTTTTGAAATATAAAAACCTATTTCCAATAAATAAGATATTCCTCACTACGTAAGTAAAAAGGATCCGGAATTGTTTAACGAAACAAAATTATATATTTATTAAAATTTATTTTGTTGCCTTGAAAATAGGCCACACCGCTTGAAATAGTGCCACGTCAGCGCTTGATCCAGTTCTGCTTAGAATTTTTGAAGGGCGATTGAGGATTAGCCTTTAGCTCCTTTAACGAATTTGCTTTTATGACTTTATCCGACCAAAAGTGTCTTCCTCGAAGTGGTAATTTTAGATACGTGAACAGGAGTAAGTTAGACGGGGCCATACTGGGAGAAACGATACTGGGTTGATTATATCATTTGAAACTATGTATAATGATTTAAACCTCAGTTTTGTGAGATTCTGACATGATTGAAAAATTGGCATTGAAAAAAGTTTCAATATATGCATTCAGGATAAACCAACAACCAAATATGAGTAATAATCTCTTCAAGTAACAAAAAGTTTGAAGAACATCGATGCAAAAAGTCCTCGAGTTCCATATGATGCAAAACATTTTTTGTTCCCAACTTAAGAGCAGTGATGGCATTTTCAGTACATTTGCTTTGTGAAAAATATGCTTCAAATATTCATAGTGCCATCACTGTTTATTGCCCGTAAAAAAGTTGAAAAAAAAAATTTTGGAAAGTGTAAAATTTTTGAAAAGTTCGAAAAATCTAAAGTCTAATCATGTTGATAAATGTTGAAGACGTCCGCAAAAATTTTGAAATATTAACCCCCCACCCCCCTTGTTGTCTACTTTTGTCCGATTTCGCTACATCTCTCTCCTTTTAAGGACATCCACAAATAATATTGTTACCCCTCCCCCTCTCCAATTTTTTACAAACTACAAAAAAAACGAAAAAAATGGTCACTCGTAAAGGCCCCGTTTCCGCTCCCAGCTCGTTTGCTTTTGTTCGTTTTTACGTTTCTCATCCTTGATGCGGACGTCTTTTAAGGACGATCCCTAAGCTAATTTTAGTAGACATTACTATGCCATGAATTGGAAGCTTAAGTCTAAATCAGCGATGGGCACGTAGTGGCCCTTTCCGCCCTTATAGCCCTAACCGTTATTCGACGCACAAACAAGCAAAAACCAATTTGCAGAATTTCAACGCCATCGACGGACTGCGTTGACTTGAGTTCAATTGAAAACAAAAACAACACACTAAAAAAGCATAAGCGACAGTGTCGCATTGTCTCGACGAATGTGGCAATTGTTTTTGTTTGTAATTCAATTTGGTTTTTTTGTGCTGTTGACGAATTTGGAAATGAAAGCAAAAAACTTTCAAATTTCGTATTTTGTTGCTTGATTTTGTTGTTGCGCCCTATTGCTAGATTTCCATGCCCACCGCTGGTCTAAATGAATGAAAAAATTTGGTTGGGTTAAAACAATATTTAGCAATGCTATTCTTATACCTATGTACTGTTAATTAAATACTAGCGACATCCAATATGTGACGAAATTGGAATATATCGATTTATTTATGTAGGTATCGATATTTTTAAACGTTGATTTTTTACATATGGTTTTCAACTAAATTTGATTACGTTAGGGATAAAACAATACTTCTTCCACCAAACAATGATTCATAATTAGTAACAAGTGAATGTTCGCTTCAACGAAAATATAACTTGGTATCTATTACAATGTATGTAATAGATTATATTGATGTTACCAAATTTATGAGAAATGTAATAATGTTATTCAATGCCGCGTCACACGAGTATTTGACATGTTAACTGATATCAAATATTTATTTCGTCCAATTTGCTAATTGTTACCAAATCTCGATATACATATATAGTTAATACATTTCCCCTGTGTATTCATATTCATTGTTTGAAAATGATATTAAGTAAATATTGCTGTTCCTGCATATGTATATATAATGAATAATTAAAAAGTTTAAAAATTTATATGATCATAATAACAAATTGTTTTGCTGTAAAAACTTTTACAGAAAAATAAAACTAAAACAAAGCAAATAATAAAATTTTTTCATTATGACCAAGTGTTTGTCTGTATGCTCGTGTGACTCACACAAGCACAGACACGGCCATAAAATCAAAATTTCACTGCAGCCAACTTTGGGCCACATTAACACGTACAGCAGGCGAATAGCAAACGACTGCCTCATGAATAAGCGACATAAAGTCAAGCACCAAGTAGCAGACGGACGGACGAACAGACAGACAGATGGCCAGTTGGATGGGCAAAAAGACGAAAGGATATGTGAATGAGCTGGTAGGCAAGGATACAAGAGAATATGGCAAGAACTCACGACATAATATGACAGAAGAAATAAGCGAACAACAATGTTGACTACAGCGAAAATGGCTAACAGTGTAACCCTGTGGGAAAACTCTTTATCACCTCTACATAAAGTGTCGAAAAACTACACATGTAAAAGTATTTGAACACAGAAATTGGTCTGTTTCTAAGAGTTCGATTCATTTCTAAAATTTGAAAGAAAATATGAAACAATTAGGAAATAATTTAAAAGTCTCTTTGATATTCGGCCATGCTTCTCCTATCTCAACTGATTTTAATAATAAATCAACAAAAATATATCAAAAACTAAGCCATGAGATCAGGAAAGTTATCACTAATGCCTTAAATTCCCGCTGGGGTTTCGCAAGTCAACGTATCACTCGCTCACTAACAGAGACGACGACAGAGATAGAAACACAAGCATTAATAAATAAATAATTTCCTGATTACCGTTCTTTGTCGTTTTTATTTTGTTTTCGGGTAATAATCCGAGTACTAAGATGAACGCCTAATGGCACGAAGTGCCGAGGATGATTCTGTTAGTGTCGTTATTATTGTTGTTGCATGTGCTAGTGCTGCTGACAACATAGCTGTACATTTTATATTTATCTGTTTATCCGTTGGCCATTCAGTGTTTCCGCCGTTTTGTCCGTTTATCCATTTGTCCGTCCGTTTGTTTGCTCAACCATTACAGCGTTACACGAATGTTTAAAAATTTAATTAACCCTACTGTTTTCTAGTTACTTAACCAGTTTCGATAGTGGTACAGTAGAAATAATCAGACGTATATTTGTCAGAAAACATAGTGGAAGTGAAAAATATTCGTAGATTGTCTTTCTTTATTATTGAATAAGATAGAGACGCAATTTAAAAGTAAACCACCAATGAGACGTCTTAGAAGACAATATCAGAGCATTGGCCTCGAAAAATTTTTCTAATAAGCAACTAAATTGACTGGTTACCCAATATTCTGAAATTCACTATATTGGAAAGTAATTCGCCTCTTCTGTGTAGTATACTGCCCTCAGAAGCGAAAAATGCGTATCTCAAAAATATTCATATTCGTGAATCTTATGGCATCGGACAGCTGAAGAAATTACTGATATACTGAACTACGCCAAATGTCGGTATCTTAGTTCAAACTTATAAAAATCTCCTAAGAGAATTTCCTCTATCTTAATTTTACATTTATTTCATTATATTGACATAAACAAAACAAAAATTATCTCGAAACGCGTTTTTTTTAAATACGCCCTTTCCGCTTCTGAGGGTAGTATAGTAGTTGAAGAACTTTTCTGGAGACTGGCAAGTCATTAGAATGTGTAGGTTGTGCGGTCAAAATTTTCGAATTTACTCAAAGATTTTTTGAACTTCGACTGAGTGGTAGACTTAGTATTATATCGTTAAGTATGTCTAACATTTAATTTTTTTGATTGTAGTTTAGAACAGAGATGCGCACAAAAATTTGTTCGAGAGCCGCTTACAACAATATCAGTTCTGGTAAAAAGCTCAAAAATGTTTTGGGAAAAAATTCCTAGTATGCCTCAAAATCGCGGCTGGGCAAAACGTAGCACTCGTGCAACTGCAGCAGAAAGAGAATTATTTATCATATACGTACATATATAAAGCGGAGAGCGTAAAAATCAAATCAGTTTGATTTGAAAAGCACACAATACAACTACAAATACATTAAAGAGCATTGAAGAGAACCACGTCTGTGGTAGTACACAGCTTTGCTTAAAATTTAACTTTTTTGAATGTTGTTTAGAACAGAGATGCGTACAAAAATATGTTCGAGAGCTGGTTGAAACAACATCAATTCAGGTAAAAAGCTCAAAACTATTTTGGGAAAAAATTCCTAGTATTGCAAAATATTTTGCGAAAAAATTCCTAGTATTGACGAAAATTTTCAAATAGCTGCGGCAAGCAATTACAAAACTATAATTTTCCTTGAACATAATAAAGGTGAGCCAAGTGAAATAAAATTTATAGGGAATATCTTTCATGAATTCTACAGCGGAAATCCTGGTGGGTATCGTAAACAAAAGGTTTATAAAATGAAAAGAGCTCAACGGAAAATTAAACGTGTTGCAGGTTGGCTCTCAAAAAAGTATTTAACCGTAGACAAAATTTAAAATGAATAGAAAAAGAATGATCGAGTACCAAGAAAGTCGCTGGCTTATAAACTACATCAACCGGACATTCAACAAAAATGGTAAAGCAGAATAAAATCTGTCTGAATACTTCACAATTCAAAATGGAGTCTGGCAATGATATTTAAAACGGTCTTTGGTCTTTGAATTAATCACCTACATACTCCGTAGCTTGGACAGAGGAATTTTATTTAATTTGCAGATAAAATGAATGTTCTGCAAGAATTAATTAAATTTCTAGAATAATACTGCGAGATTGGAGTATGGAAATGAATCTGGAAAAGTAATGATATTTAACAGAAGTGATAGTAGAACATCAAACAAAAAGCAGATTTATAAAAAAGTTATAGTAGTAGAAGCACAAGGGTACCTACTAATGCCAAGTTGTAATTCTCACACCATACATATCATAAAGCTAAATGCAAACTATTTATGCGGCATGCAATGGGGCTATAAATGTTTCGATGAAGTTGATCAAATGTAACGATTTTTTATTAAAAGGATTCTGTACCTTGCAAATCAACCGCAAAATGATATTCTCACCTTAGAGATGGGAGCGGAAGAACATCAGTTTTATTTGCAAAGCCTCCACTTGTGCTACATTTCCAGAACTCTTTATAATCGTGTGTTAATATAACTCTGACACATAGTCTATCTTAAAAATACATAGATATGAGGAATCAGTAGACACTGATCCAAAGAATTAGAGAATGTAAGCCAAAGGTATTGGGATGAACTTACCGGGATTACATCAAACAGTGTAACGACCCACTAAAGAATTTAAGAAGTAAAAATTAGATATACATATGTATATAGAGAAATTACCAGAACTATTAAATTCAGAATATGTTATTTATATGTGATATACTGAATACTGTGACAGTAAGAGCGGATTTGTTGTGGTTGAACCAAAATTTCAACTAATGCAAACTACATGAAAAGACATGGAAAATATCTTTTCCTTGTTGCGGAAATTAACGTAAAAAACCGACTTTTTAATGCTTCGACACACCGTACGCTGTAAGTACAAAACGTGGATATTGTTTTAAAATCAAGTTAAAACAATCTCTCTCTCTCTCTCTCTCTCGTACACACACTCGTATAAGTGGACGCTAAAGTGCCACTCAAAATGGCAATGTAATCCATTTTGTTATTGTTGCGGCTGTTAGTAGCTCAGTTTACACGATGCAGCATGTTGAACAGCCAGGCTTAACAACACACATAACTATAATAATATCGATTTGCGTTTATATGGTACAAGATGCTGTCAAACATAATTTTCAGAAAATTTATAAAATTTTTTTAAAAATTCAGATTATTAAAATACCAAAGGTCCGGAATGGAACTTTTTAAGTTCTCTGTGACTAGAAAAGTCTTTGGGTCAATTTTTTAATTTTTTTTGCTGTGTGATTCCAAAAATTTTTAAATCCTTACAGCATGTCTTAGTCAAGCGTTGACAAAATCCAACATATGTATATTTTGTGAGCCATGCTGTCCAATGTGCTGCATCGTGTGAACTGGCCATACCACTAGTGTTTTTTGGTTTTTGCTGGTTAATATAATTGCGTTTTGTGACATTGATACCAACATGAAAGCGACAGCTATATGACATTTATGTGAATTGTCAATATGTTAGTGTCGCTGCTGTTACTAGGGAATTTAATTCTAAAATCCCAGAACTATGTTAGTCCAAACATGAAATCAGATTTTAGTGAGACCAAATCCATTTCAAACCGTGCAGTCAAAGTGACTTCAAATTGCGGAATTAGTTGCCCATTAAATATGTTGTTTTTCAAAGTATTTAAGGGAATATATCCGATTTGATTAAGAAAAATAATTTTTCACGCCCATTTAAAATTTTAGTGTCAGAGCTTGAAAAACCGTTGAAAATTGGTTCAAAATAGTCGCATTTTCATCCAAATCAAAATAATTCATTTTTGCTTTTTGATTCTAATAGAACTTCTGGTTTTCTGTCAGAATCTTTAAGAAATTTTGAAAGTTGTTGAAAATTGGCAGAGCTATGCGCTTTTTATGAAAAAAAAACAAGGCGGATTTTCTCAAAAACCCAAATTTTTTTTAAGCTTAAAATTTTATTGTGAATTTGTATTAATATGAGAGAGAAATGATATGAGTTTAATGCTTCTTAAAACACATTTGAGGTCAGGAGATTTTTTTCCCCAAAATCAAAACGTAAATTTTTTTTTTCATCATTGCCAAGCCACTCTACGGTACTATTTTCAAAGCAAACAACAAAAGCAACACGAAGTGTTAGCTTCGGATTTTTTAAAATTTTAATCAATCAATTTAAGATAAATTTCAGCAAGTTAAAAAAAACTTTCTTATACAATCGAATGTAAACATCTAAACTTATTCTTGAGCAGATGGTTAATCTTAAAATAATTCAATCTTCTCTGAGCAGATAATGAGAGATAAAAACTTACTTAGGAGTAGACTCGCTCCAATTTTCTAGAAAAAACTCTATTTAGTATTTGTACAACAGACAAAGTCGAGGACGAGGATTTTTTTGTGGAATATACCTAGGAATATATCTTTTATCCCAGAACGAAAATACTTTTTTAATAAATATTTAGGATTGTTAATGCAGTGTAGGGTACTTATTTCTTGACTATAAAATAATACTGTAATATGAAATATAGACAATTTGACTTTTATAATTATTTGGGTTCTATTTTTATTGCTCCGTATATATGTATGTGAAATTGTCGCACACCAAAAATTGTTGAAAAATGTTGCCTTATTATTTTTGTTAGAACTTTATTAAAAACCGATAAAAGTTCATGCATTCAAAATGTTCGTTGATAACTTAATTTATTTAATTATTTCTTGGAAATATGCTATTGCAGCATTCAAAAATGGTTGGCTCATATAAAATCTATTGCTTTCTTTTTCGATATAATACGCTCACATATAGTTCGTAATATGTTTATATTCGTATAAGACAAAATGTAAGAAAATTAAAAATGACTCAAGTGAAAATTAAATCTATAGACTTAAAATGTATTTTTTAAAAACCAATTTGATAAAACAACAAATTAAATATTAAAAAAAAAACTTAATACAGCCAAAATGTGGTCACCAGAATCGGAAATAAGTTCCATTGCAATGGCAACAACAATGCGTCATTCACAGTCTTCATCATCAGGTTGGTATACATTTTAACTAAAACTCTAATAAAATATTTGTATTGTATTTACAATTAAACTTGTCCATTCACGGCATTATACAAAAGATGGTAGTATGTAAAAAATTACTACGGCCCTTTTTTTATGGAAAATCGTTTTATTCGGAATTTTTGTCAAACATTTAGATAGGCAAGATTTTAAATTGCAACTAATTATTTTCCTGCTTTCTCGAACACGATTCTAAATAGTCGGGATTTAGAATCGTGTTTTAGACTTAAGTCAAATTTTTTTGGCAGCGAGTAATCTTTGCCGGTTTCCCGACCCCGTCGCAATTCTGTTCAACGTATTAGGGTTAACATGAATTAAGTATAATTTTTTGTGAAAATAATGTATTATTGTAAGAATTTTCACCTGCGACAATTCTCGAAATCTTAAAGAATAAATGACCCAAATTTTTAAATTTAAAATGTTGGTCATATGAAATTTCTGAAAAACTCAAAGTTTCGAGTCTGTTTCTTGTACTCAAATTACGCCAATACCATATTATAAATCAAAGATAGAATACCAATTTTCTTGGCTCATCAAGCTGACCGTATGCAAACAACCTTTTTTTTTTTTGGTCTACACTTAAAAAAATATAAATCTAATTCTTGGCATTATAAAAAAATTGCAATGTCTACGTTAATTAAATAGCTTTCATCAGGTTGCATATTGTAGATAATAATTGCACCCTATCTAATTGGCCGCAAGTCAAGATTACATAATAAATGCAAAATGTAAAGGAAATTAATTTTTTATCTGCCAAAAACTGCAGCGCCAACTCATTGAAGTTGATTTCGGTCTGTTTGACTGCCTGTCTGTCTGCATGCTGTGCATTTAAAGCCAATTCATCGTGGGCGGTTGACTTTCACTGCTCTGCTATGTGGAAAGCGTAATTTTTTTTAAATTCCTTGAACTTTGGATTTGCTAGATTATCATCTGCATGATGCAGCTGCAATTTTATTTTATCCATCCGTTTTTTTTTCTTGTTTGCGTTCATTCTTTATTACTTTTTGTTTTTGTCATTCAATGAAATTGAAACGTCATCATTAGTACATTTACAGTTTTTGGCATATGTTGAATGGACCAGTTTTTAACATCTATTGTTTACTAGGATCTTTTGGTTATTTTCCATCTAACAAAAATATGAATTGAAAAAATATCCTTTAAAAAATTTTAACTCATTAAAACAATGAAAGCCTTGGTTTCCAAAAAAGACACTCACTTTACCGGATTTAGAGCAAATGTAACCTTGGGAAGCAGTGAAAATGCCTTCCTTTTTATTGATTTTAATTTTTGGTTTACTGCCCACAAGAAAGCTCAATAATTTTATCCGACTCACAATAGCATATCTAATCGCAATTGAAAAATATGCTGCAAAAGGAGGACGGCACTAAAGCATAAATTTTCTCTCGCATTTTGTGCCCTTCATACGGAAAAACCAAATATACTTGGTCTTACAATTAAGTCTACGAACTGTCAAAAAAAAAAAAAAACAATTTACGATAAGTTTATTGGTTGGGAATCAAGAAAACACCCAAGTACCAATTCAAGAAACTAGCTGGTTGAGAATCATGAAGCCACTCACTGACGATGAGCTACATAAGTAGTTGGGAGTTAATAAACTAACTGGTTGGAAGCCAACGAACTATCCCGTCAATGATTAGCTTGCTGATTGAAAATCACGATTATACCCAGTTACGATTCAATAAATTAGCACGTTTGGATGTAAGAAACTATGCACTAACGATGAGCTACGTGGTTGGGAGCCAAGAAGCTAATAAGCTAACTGGTAGGGAACAAAGAAACTAACTGCTAATGATTAGCTTTCTGGTTAGGAATCATGATGTTACCTTGTAGAATAGGTTAGGTAGGAGTAGCAGTCAGCTATAAATTGACTCACTTAGACCAAATGTGATCCATTGTGATAACATAGGGTGTCTGACTATACCCTCTCATTGAGCCAACCAGATTTCGTAGTAAAACTAAACAGCTGACGGTCATCAAATAAAAACGAACGAAGTGTTTTGTGACGTTATCCAGCAAGTGCAGGGCAGGAACGGAGAAAATGTTTAATGCTTTCCTCCTCCTCCTCCAGATCTCCACAACTTCTACAGAAGTCAAAAGACCTAACATTAAATCTCTCCGTATGTGCGCCGATGAGGCAGTGTCCTGTTATGACTGCAACAATTTACAAGACACTATGTCTAGTACGGGATATCAATTTTGAAGAACGATTAGAGACCCATTTCGACCAGATTTGCCTAGTTATATTTCAAGTTAAAACTTGAGTCCATCTCCATGTTACCTTATAATGAATCAATAAATTACCAGTTTTGGAATTAAGAAACTATGCACCAATGATTAGCTTACTTGCTGGGGCAGCGCTGATCTAGAGAAAGCAATAATCCCGGGTCAAAAGCTCAAAAAGGTTAAGGTATTTGCTAGAGGTATAGATAGGACTAGAACCTGGACACCAAGCTCAAGGGACTCCCAACATGACATAAAAATGCTACGTGGATGTTCTGTGATATACGAAACAGGATGACATTTTTTGTGCGATTTGGTGAACATTGTATTTTTTTACAAAAAAAATAATTTTTTTTATTTTAAAATTGTTATATTTTTATGTTAAGGTATAAGGGCGACCAAATTCAGTTTTAGCCTTTGGCCCCGCAAAGTCTAAATCCAACGCTGGTTGGGGTCAAAAAAACTCCCTAAGCTACCTGGTTGGGAGTTAGTAAACTAAATACCCGGCAATGATTTAAAAAGCGAGCTGCTGGATAATAAACTAAAACAACTTGCTAGCAATTAGCAAACGTCCTCAAAATTGTCCACAGATTTTGAGTAAAGGCGCTAACAACCACTTTCACTTACTTTTTTCCTTAAAGTTTGGTCTCTTAATTTCTTGGAAGCCTTTTTCTTGCAAAAAATTGTGATCTCTATGTAAGTTTAGTTATTCAAAACTACGTTACAATATAAATTTAAAATATAAAGCACTTAGAAAAATGTATAACACTTAAATACTAAAATGTAAAGTTTTTAAGGTTCTTTTTTGTCACTCACTCTTAAGTATCGTAGGTACTTAAATTTGAATTTCATGATGACGAAATTTCATCATTCTTACATTTCCCTTCATCACCTTGCATTTAAATTTTGTCTGACAAAATAACCAAAGTTATTCAAAAAATGTCAACAAAGTCAAGGTGTCATGTAGGGATATTTGCCACATGGTTAACATATTTCTGCATTTCTTTTGTAGTAATGTCCCCCCTCCCCCTTTCATTTGTGAGTAATTTTTCTTTGGTAAGTTACAAGTAGCATAAAAGTAAGGTGTTTTATGCTTGGAATTTTACTGCATTAATTCTTTATTGCACACACATTCTCCACACATCATTCACTGGTGGCTTGTGTTGAGTGATAGCAGCGAGCATACTTGGAAAATGTTTCCGAGTAGCACCTCTTGATTTTCTTCTGCTTGCATATATAGCAGAAACTAAAAGGGGGTAGTGTGCATGATTAAAATGTATATGGAAAAAGAATTTGATGAAGTTGCTATTCATATTCAAAGTGGGCAACACACACAGTAATCTTTTTTCATTTTTACAAAAATTAAAAAATAAAACTACTGAATTTATGCATCAGGAGGTAAGCGTAGTAAGTAAATTCAATAATTTGTAAAATGCCTAATTAGTTCAACAGTATTTGGTTCGTTTAATACACAATAGGTAATTTGTGCACTTCGTCGAACCGGGTTAATGCATTCTAATGCCATAAATCATAATTAATGTTCGTTAAAATCTCTCTTCTTAATTGCATACCTTTGTTTAGTTTACTTTGAGTATTCATTTGGATATTCGACTTTTATCCAAATCGTTAGATACAAGGACTTTTGTATTTGTAGTAGTTACTCATACGTCGTTTCTTTTCCGTTTCCGTCCTTTGAAAATTATTCGTAGCTTGCATGTTGATGATCTGTTATTTATTTTTCATATTTGCATTTAAAATTTCTTTTGCACATTCGGGCAAATACATACATATTAACATATGTACATATGTATGTAGGTGTATCTCAGTACATGTGTACATAATGCGAATGTGTTTACGTTTGTTATACCATTGCCTGTAAATCCTTGAAAAATGGAAAAGTTCACTACCTTACAGTTACATTGGCATTAGCAAATATGATTTTAATTTTCGTATTTGTTAAGCTCTTTCGCCGATAAACTTTGAACGTCAACATGTGCACTTTAAAATGCCGATTTAAGGGTACGATTAAATTTGATTGGTCACTTTATTAAAAAATGCTTTTTTTTACACCAAGGTTGAAGTGCAAGCGAATTTAAAAATAAAGGCTTGTTTCACAAAAAATTTTAAGGAATACTTGAAATTTTGCAATAACGAGTATTTCAAAAACAGCGTATGAATATGAGTGACACACTTTGCTAAACGCAGAACCTATGCCCGCCAAAAGGACCCCACATAGTTTGTATTGCAAAATGGATTCAGTCATCATTATATAAAGTCTATAGAGTTCTAGCACGTTCTTGGGCCAATTAAAAAGTTATAAGTGATTCAAAATCAATAAAACTCAAATGAATTAACCATCTTTAGCGAGTTATTCTAGTGTTACGTGGCTTATATGATTCTGATCAGGCCCGGATTTAGAAATTTGCCGCCCCTAGACAGTTGAAAAATTGCAACCCCACCCCTGTTTTGTACGAAAAGTTTTTCAATCAAAAAAATGCCTTTTATTGATTTCCTTGGTACTTATGTTTCTAGAGCACAAAACAATATTTTTGGAATTTTTGAGATTTTTTTAATGATTTCTCCGTAAGAGCTAGATTTATATTTCAATGCAATATATATTTTTTATTATAAATTTATGATCATTTTGATAAGATCTATATGAATAAAAAAAATTTTCAAAGTTTCCGCCAATATTTGCCGCCCTTTAATTCTTGCCCCCTAGGCACGTGCCTACTCTGCCTGTGTGGTAAATCCGGGCCTGATTCCGGTTAAAAGTTTATAATGTCACATGCCTGAGTTTTGTACGGTTATGATATGGAGGATCAATATACGACTAATTTAAATAGGTATCATTGAGCTTAGGCCCCCTGTAACTCCTAAGATGGTGTTGTTCATAAACAGAATTTTCATCATCAATAAATGTAAAATTTTTAATTTGCTATGACAGGATATTTTCTTGTTTATAGATCGATATACATTTGAGATTATTGCAGCAGTCTTATTTTTGAAAGAGTTACTAATCACATTGAACATTAATTAAATAAAATATTATGTTTAAATAGCTATAACTTTAGGCAAAATTATACCAGAGTTAAAGATAAAACTTAAAGAGTCTTAGAAAATAAAGTCGAATCTTCGTGGTAGTGAATTATAAGAGCTAAGTCAGGGTTGTCAAGTTGAAAAGAACGAACTCCCGGCCTTCCTAAAATAAAATCTTAAAATGGTAAAAAATTGTTTTTTTTTTGTTTTTGCTAAGAAGTAACATTTTTGTAACAAGAAAACTATGATCTTTTAAAAAATTAAAGTTTTGTCTGGCAGTGGCGTCAAATCGGTAGAGCTGGGGGGAGCATTGCCCTCCCCCACAAGGATCTGATATGTACTAGCTATTATTAAATACATCTATTCAATTAAACGCCCTCCCCCAAGATTTTGGTGAAGTGACGCCACTGTTTACCGGCCAAACTAGTTTTTAGATTAAACTAGTCTTTCCTAGGTTAAACAAATTGATTTGTATGCCTGAAAGTAAGCAATTTAATTTTAGTGCAAAAGCACTGTGATAGCTTAGGCGGTGTATGTTTAACCGGCCAATCTAGTTTTAGGCTAAGCTAGTTATAGTTAGGCCAACAAATATGCAATGAAATTTAAATGCAAAAACATTGTGGGTAGCAAAGCTTAAGACTGTAGAAAATTATGACAAAAAAATTTTCTAATTTATTGTATGCTCGACAAGTTTTAAGTGAGGACCGCGCTCAAGACTTACATCCTCTAATACGTCAAATAGCTTCACGGTCTTAGGCAAACAACTAAATTAGTTTGGCCTAGAAGAAACTAGTTAATCCTAAGAGCTAGTTTCGCCGGTAACACATACATACATAAATATTTTTGATTTAAAGTTTGAAGCTGAATAGGTAAGGAGGTAAGAAGGATAATGACTGGCTGTTGTAGCTAAATTCTATTATTATTTTTGTACAACGACCGATGTTCTTGAAATTTATAAATCGATTTATGTTTTTATACAAATATGGCAAGACTGATAGTAGTTTTGGGCTTTGGCCGTAGAATAAAAACAAAAATTTTTAATTCGTTTTTAGGATTTTTATTCCCGATATTTAAAATTAATTATATGTTCTTTTTATTTTCTTCAGCTCCCCTGAAGATGACTTAAAAATTAAGTCGAAATATCGGGAATAAAAATCCTAAAAACGAATTAAAAATTTTTGTTTTTATTCTACGGCCAAAGCCCATACCTACTATCAGTAAAATAATAAAAGAAGGCCGATAACTACAAAATATGACAAGACTTCATATGTTGTCTTGTCATGTTGACATCAGAGATGCTGGAACCACCTTTGTCTATATGTGTAGTTCCTGTTGTTGTTAAATGTGTAGCTTAAGCTCTTTCTTTTTAAGAAATGTTAAATGTTCATGATGCGCATAAAAAAAAAATTATTTCAGACAGAATTAGCCTTGTTTGCATAAGTGTAAGTAAGCACTAATATCTTTTACTTATTTGCCGTATAAAATTTCTAAGTGGTATTAGTAATCAGAATAATAAATTTCCATCACATTGTAACTCTGATTTATTGTGTACAAGCAAAAGCCATTCTGTACGAATATGTAGATTACCCAACAAACTAAAATCGATGATATTTAATATTAATGTATGCAAAATGACAAAATATGTCAACATATCGAACATGTCAACGTATGAATATAATTTGCAATCAACAGCAGAGGTGCATGAGGTAAAATTGTAAGGTGAACTTTGATAGCGTATATTGACCTAAATAAAAATGTTTTATTTGATCACATGTGCACACAATTTATAAGAAAGAAAAATGAAATTATTCTTATGATAGCAAAACAACATTTTTATAATAAATTCACTGTAAAAAGGCAAAAAAAAAATAGAGCAATTAACTCTTTCACATTTTCTTGAATAAAATAAGTTATTGGGGTATGTACGAGTGGACTTAAAAAATAATAAATTTGTTTAAAAAAAATTGTAGTTTATTTGTTTTATTGAAGTAAAAATAATCTCAGACTTTGTTGTGCTGCTGAATAACTTTTGATCACTATGATAAAGTTGCTTTAAATTTGATAGTTTAATCTTCAAAAAGTTGTCTCGTTCTATATCAATGTAGTTGGCACTTAAACTTTTTGTTTAAGGTTATTTTCTCTTGACTAATATATATATAATAATGGCACTATGTAACTGAAGGAATAACAATAAAACAAACGGAAGTTGTTCGTTTTAACGTATTGAATGTCAGGCACGCAAACCAACAATTTTTCCAAGTTATTTCTGAAAAAAAAAAACATAAAAACAAAAAATTAAATACAACTTTTTCTTCAATCTGCAGGTGGTTGAATCAACCTTTTGTCTTCCACCCTCAAATGAAAAACTTAACCACGTCTTGTAATCAAACGTACATATGTATGTAAGAGCCTTAACGTTAGGCTTATGAAATCATCGTTAACCATAAATGAAATTGAAAATGGCAACTTTGCTAGTTTTGCCACTTGCTTAAGTTAGCGAGTGAGTAAGTGGCGGCAAACCGGAGGCCGAATGCGCCTTGCCATGATGACTTTTTGCGATAAGATTTTTAAATGCCCTTGCTTGTGTACTGGGCATAGAATTCATGGGAATAGAATGCTGGTAGACGAGTAGAAGCTTCGACGTACATACCCACTTGAATGTTGTGCTGAATCAGCATTATTAAATAATTGATTGGTGTAATTGGTGAAATAAAAAGAAACACAAATATTGTTACCAAATTAGTTGGCTATAATTTGCGACACCATTTATACGCTTCGTACACAATTTCTTCGATTCGAGTGAACAAGAAATTATTTGGATGACGTGATGTGAGCCAATTTTGATAACTTTTAATTGTGTGAATTGACATTTAATATAAGAAATTTGATATAACGGTTGGCTTACGTTTTTAAGTTAAACGACATATATATAAGTCAATTTCTTTTCAACTTAAAATAATGCCTTTTAAGAAAACAAAAAGTTTTTTTTTCAAATTTTTATATGGTTTATTAAGTCATAAAGATTTCTATCCTGAAATAATTATGCCAGCACTTCTTCATTTCTGCTCTTATAAAAGCCTCTTATGAATTGGGAAAATGTTCCTTGAAGAGCGGCTGTTATGGTTCTCATAATCAAACTCTGTGATAGACCGAGCCTTGAAACAGTGCTACTCAAGGCTATGAAGTAGCAGGACTTTTCTGTTTTTCGAATATCTTGAAAACTCAATAAAATGACGGATACAAGTGATAAACAGTACCGCTTTGCCCCTACCACTCTGCACCCATAACCTATGTAAACGTACAGACTCGCGAAACAGAAATTTATCAACATAAAAAAATCAATGTCGACAGAAATTAATGTCACTAATATATACTACGACGTGATGAAATGAATTTACTTAAGTCGAAAATCCTCGAATATTACATCGAGCGCACTCATTTTGATGAACCTCGTGGTTCTCGAAAACGGAAGGTCGAAACGTCGCTATAACCTGGCAGTTACTCAAACACAAGTTTCTTATAATTACATTAGATGGCGTTGTAATGCAAGGATAAATATACCCTTTGTACTGTTTTGCCCCATATGCCGCTTAAACCCACCTTCCCCTATAAATGCATGAAAATTTGATTCTATACAAAGCCTTGTATAAGCGCTTACGCATGAAGCAATTTCAGCATGTAGGCTGACGATGATTGCAGCAGTGCTAACAGGCTTTCTCCAGGATAAACCTTGCTCAATTGCCTGCTGGGCTAATGTAAAAGAAAAACAACATAAAACTTTTGTAAAATATTCAACGAGATCACCACTATTAAATGAAATAATCGGTTGATTTCTAGATTGCATGAAAATGTTGGAGGTTTTCTATAAGCAAGCTGATACAAAATCAAGTCTGTTTACCTGGAAAGTCGTTTCATAGTTAACATAGTTTCTCAATTATTTAGTTTGTTTTATAGTTCAATTGATCATTTTATAAAGACTTTAAACTTTTATTTTCTTACCAATATCTGAATTTAAAATGAAACAAAAAAATAAATACCTTATTTCCATGCATTTGACGTATATATGTATTGTATACCTCACCACACAAAATATTATTGATAGCTATGAATAAAGTTATATGTACTCCAAAAATCCTACGCCATTCTAAACTGTCTTCATTTCACTTACAGGCATCTCATCACTCTCAAGTTGTGGCGATCCAGAACGCCTACCAGAGCTGCCACCTGGCGACGAGCAGCGCCTACAACGTGCCGCTCTGCATCTACAGCAGAAACTTATCTTACGTGAATGGTTACGCGATCATCGTTTACAACATCATTACTCCCGCCTACTAGCAGTTGAGGTAGCTTCTCTTGAAGACGTCTATTGGCTAGAGGATTCACGCGCTAGCAAAATACTTGGTAAAGATTGGCAGATATGGTCACAAGCACGACAAAATTTGCCTACATCAAAAGCACAATTAGAACTGTTGAAAGCACAACTTTGGTCTACCGTTGTTAAATCAAGTCAACATCAAGACGCTTGGACATGGGGTGGAATGCTTGTAGTATCCGTTTCGGTAGCGGGTCTTGTTACGTTGGCTGCCATGACACAACCATCATTGGCTCCGGAAGCGAGACATTCGCTGTTACAATATGTAACAGGCAAATATTTGCTACCAGCCAATTGTAAAGTGCAATGGGACTGGAAAGATCCGGCTGTGGTCGGCGGTACTATGTGCTTTGTAGTACGTTTCTTCCAGCGTAATGGACAGCCTTATCCCATCTGTGATACAGATCAGTTCTTTGTCGAAGTGACCGAGGGCACACGAAAAGTGAGTAGTTTAAAGTGTTAACTGTCGGTATTTTATTAAATTTATTATTTAATTTGCAGGTTGTTACCATTAGCGAATTGGGTTCGTCAACTGATCCCAATAATGCAAATATAGCCAAAGTCAAATTTACCGTACGCGGTGCGGGCCAATACAAAATCTCCGTTCTAATTGGATCCAGTCATATTGCTGGTTCGCCTTTTATGAAATCGTTTATACCGGGACCTATTGATGCGCGACGTTCGCGTTTTATACGTCCAGCCAGTACTGTAATATGTTGTGCTGGTGCACCTACTTTGTTACACATTGAACCGAGGGATGAGTATGGAAATGCATGTATTTTCGATCAGAATGAAGATCCAGTTGAGGTGTGTAGAACCTTCGTACATAAATAATAATATCATAATAAGGATAAGATTTTTATTTTTCAGGGTTATCGTGTTGAAATTTTTGATCTCAATGGCAATCCAATCGAAAAGCTGCATCATGCAATATCATTTTCTTATGATAGAGTAAATTCACGTGTCTCAGTGACCGCACTTTTTCCAGAGCCAATATGCTTACGTGCTGTTATAAGCTACTTGGAGCAGAAGCTACCAAATGGAGACTTCGATATAATAGTGCTGAGCAGTAAGTGGTTGAATGATTCCTTTGAAGTATTGGCTATAAAGTCGCTAAACTTATATAATATTCGTATTTCTATAGAATTTCATTAACGCTTTGAACTTCTTATTTTTCCAACAGGTAGTGACACAACATTGGTGCATAAAAATATCGCATCACGCAAACATAACATTTGCTATGAAGCCAGATTGCTTAGTATATTTGGTTCAACAAAAAGTAAACCAAGAAAAGTCCTCTGTTATGTGGGACCCAAACAAGTGAGTCAACAGAAATCCACTTAAAGTGCCATCAAATCGAAGACAGTTTGAATTTTCTAAAAAAGAATTCGTTAATTTTTCAGGTTACAATCAAAGAGATGATTCTCAAATTCATACCAAAACGTATTGCCACATTTCGTTTATGTCCCTCGACGAAATTTCATTTTTTACCACAACTCTTAACGCACATACATGGACCAGTTTTTGTAATCGATGATGGAGCGCAACCCAAAATCGAATTGGCTTCAAAGGATCGGAACATTATAGCGGCAACATTCACACATTTTTTGCTAAAGAATATTGGTGGTTCGGAAACTTTTAAAGATAAGCAGGATTTCTTCTATCATGAAGTACGTAAATTCCATGCGAATTATTATCATGAGAAATTATCATTGAAAGTTCAGCGTGAAAAAATTTTGGATTCGAGCATGAAGGCAACAAAAGGTTTTTCCGTTTCCGATTGGTGTGGCAACTTTGAGGTGACATTCCAGGGTGAACAAGGTGAGTGGACTTTAGCAAATTGCTGTTGATAAATAAAAATTTAAAAAAAAAACTTTATATTTAGGTATCGATTGGGGTGGTTTACGACGTGAATGGTTTGAATTAATATGCAGTTCTCTGTTTGATCCACGAGGTGGTCTTTTTTGTACATTCCACGATAAACATCAGGCGTTGGTTCATCCAAACCCACATCGTCCGTCAAATTTGAAGTTAAAACATTTTGAATTTGCTGGAAAAATTGTGGGGAAATGTTTATATGAAAGCGCTTTAGGTGGATCCTATCGACAATTGGTCCGCGCTCGATTCACGCGATCCTTTTTGGCGCAACTTATTGGATTAAGAGTACATTATAAGGTAAGTTTACTTGAAATACATAATACATAAATTACCAGATAGCATCTTTGTCGATACTGAGACTTCAAACATGTAGTCTGGCGATGCAAATATGTCCTATTTTATAAAATTATAAATTAATATTTAAAATTTCTTTACAGTATTTCGAACAAGATGATCCCGATCTTTATTTATCAAAAATTAAATATATTCTCGATACTGATCTCGATAATTGTGAATCCTTGGAGTTATACTTCGTTGAAGAAATCTATGATCCTAGCGGGCAGCTGACTAAAACCATGGAACTCATACCAAATGGTTCAAAAGTGCGCGTTACAAATGCTACTAAAAATCAATACTTAGATGCGTTGGCACAACAGCGCCTTTGCAATAGTGTCAAGGATGAGGTGGATAGTTTTTTAAAAGGCCTTAATGGCATAATTCCTGATAATTTACTTAGTATATTCGATGAGAATGAATTAGAGGTTTGTGTGTGCTATTTGCTATTTTTAAATAATATCTATTTGGAATATCAAATTGTGTTGTTTTCATTTGTTTACAGTTGCTTATGTGCGGCACTGGTGAATATTCTATTGCCGACTTTAAGGCGCATCATATTGCTAATGGAAATTCAGCGGAATTCCGTCGTGTTTTAGGTTGGTTTTGGGCTGGTATCAGTAACTTCAGCCAAACCGAAATGGCGCGATTACTGCAATTTACCACAGGTTGCTCGCAATTACCACCGGGTGGCTTTCAAGAATTAAATCCACAATTTCAAATAACGGCAGCGCCAACATTTGGGAATTTGCCAACAGCACATACGTGGTAAGTGGTAATGAAGTAATAGAAATAAAACAAAATACATATTTACAATAGTTTACGATATGAATTCCCAAGCATATTCAACTGTACATATAGTATGTACATAAATTAAAAGAGAGTTTATTAAAATATTACGAATGCTACTATTTGATGACTTTAATTTGGACAGTGTAAATTAAAATTTTTGAGTTGCTGAATCCATATGTCGTGGCTTTTTTAAATTTTTCTCAATAACCACCCACGGTAGCTAGGTCCAGGACTCCCCTTTTTCATCAAATGAGTGGCAGACCGACAGCATTTTGTTCAGACGAACATGAACTAACTAAACAGGCGTATTTAAAAAGCATGTATTAATTTAAAGCATATAAAAATATAATGCCGGATAGGGTTACCAAGTGAACAGGATTGACTCGACCAAACCCGGAATTTCATGTCAAAGTGGATATTCAAAATTTTCTAAAATTGTTGGGAATTGGTTATCAAGTTTTTCCTACACCAAAAGTTACCATTAAAAAAAAAGCAGCCATCGCTAAAAAAATTGTCTTTTTTTTGAGAAGGCCAGGAATTGCTTCTTTTCAACTTGGCAACCCTGTCCCCGGCTATATCTCAAGTTAATGAACTCAAAGTTGTAATTATGAACCAAAAACATATAAATATAAACCAGCCCTATTAACAGAACGTGAATTCTCTGGTGAAAAGGAAAAAGTGTTTATGTTGACTTAAGCACGAGTGAAGTTAAGGTCAATTTTAGAATAGCTCTGGATGCAATTGCTTTTTGTTTTTTACGAAAGTTGTTAGCATTTGTTTAAGTTTTGATATTGCCAAAAAATGGAATGCAAGTTTCACAAAGATCTAATGGAAAATTGGCCCCAACTCTCTTTGTGCTTAAATCCACTTAAGCAGTTATTACTTTTTGCCGCAATTATAGTCCTATAGATTCGTTTCGTTGAGTTTTTTTTTTTTGAGATCTATACAAAATAGATCGCGTCTTATATTGAGTTACTTATGTGTATATTATTTATTTAGAAGTGTAGTGTATCGAAATCTGAATTAAGATATGACCTGTAACCATTATGATAGTGAAAAAAATTGCTTATGTCTTATACATATATCGAATATATTGACTATCGAATGTGGTCATAATGCAACGGTTTCTCTGGAGTTAGTTTTCTTTACAAATACAATAGCAATAAAGCCAAAAAAAACTTAAGCAAATAAATTAATAAATAAATCCTTCCATGAGTTCACACCTTCCTTTTAAGTAATTTTGTGAGCTGTTTGAATTAAGATAATACCTCTCATGAAAATAAGAAAACTGAGATGTTATATTGTGGCCTTTATTTAAATACAATCGAATTCCGTATGACTTTAATTGATGAGATAAACTAACGCTGGTCAGAAAAAGTGATGAGATTTCAGTGACAATTCAAGAATATTACACACAATTATACTGTATGGCAAAGTTGGGTAATTTGATACCAATGAATACACTTTCTTCTAAACATCATAGATTTTCTAGAAATTTAATCAGATTTTCCTTTTACAGCTTCAACCAACTATGTTTACCGGACTATGAGACCTACGAGCAATTCGAAAAAGCTCTACTCTTGGCAATAAGTGAAGGCAGTGAAGGATTCGGCATGGTTTAAATACAAAACTATTGTGTTCCTGTAGCAAAATATTATTAGTCTATATATAAAATGTTGAAAACCTCGATTATTATTCAGAAAATGCTTAAATAGTCAATAGCTTAATTTTTCAATCATGTATGTATATGTTAATAAGTTTTTTACTTATGTATAATATTAGTTTAAAATTAAGATGTATTTAAAAAATTACTTACGCTTAATGTGAAGTAATTTACGTTTGAAGCAAAAGTTGTTCTTTTCTACTAGCAAGTTAAGCCAATTGTACATTCGTCGTTTTCGCTATAATGCAATACTTCTACATGCCTAAAAATATGCAACGTACAAAGAAAAAAGATTATACTGATGTGTCCAAATAAATTTGCAAGAATAATAGCAGTAAAAAAGTATTATATAAAAAATATTGAAAGCTGATTGAAATACAAAAGTCCTCATACGTTAACAATTTCGAAGGTTAAAAAGTTTTCAATGTATAGTACCTAAATGTATACAATGCACATTTCAAGGGGTCGTTCATATATTATGTTAGAAGCTCTAACTTTTTTGTTCACTCCTTTTTCCATGTCACAAAACTTCAACCCGCATACTACGAGTAACGACACGCTAATGAGTGCTTGTGCTGAGTGTTATTAAATAGAAGTGGAAAATTTTGTTGATATAATAATTTAATCTCAGAAAAAGTATTCTAACTATGCACTTTAATTCAGTTAAAATTGTTCTTTCAACGGGAGGTGCTAAGTCCACTGCTTCGAACTTTAAAGTTATGTCCATTGGCTTTCCGTGATCGAACTCACAATAGTCACACATTTCAGTACAAGAAAAAGTAACAATGACCGCAAGCAGATTTCATTTATTATATACTTTCATTGTGACGTAACATCATTGTTAATCCCTCGCGCTCTATGACAAAGTGCACCACAAATTTTTTGATCCGCCTGGGTCGCATTAGCAATGTGTGATATAAGCTATATTCATAATAATTTATTAATGGTTTCTTAACCATTTTAAAGAGGAAAATTCACATTTTAAGTGATTGTGGCCGTAAGCATGCTAATGTTAGAAGATAATGCATTGCATACTCTTAGACGCTCATTGACTTATTTGATAAATTCATTTTACGGCTTTTTTTCAGGCTTTTTTTCAGGCTTATTACTATTTTATTTTAATAGTGCGTCAATATTTTTGTACATATAGAGGACAAAACAGTGTTGCCACACTATTAAAATTAGACGCTAATAAGCCTGAAAAAACCGAAATGTGAATGCAGTAAAAGTGTAATGAATATCGATAAAAGTTTCCTATAATTTATTAAAAAAAAACTTTGCAACGATTTTTATTCGTTCAATTATTTTAAGTATTTTATAGAATACGAAATTATTTATTATTTGCCCGCATAGAAAGTATTTAATTATAATTGTTAAAAGTTAATAGTTAAAATAAAACAATTGAAATAATTAAAATAGACAGCAGAAGCATTTGAAAAAAGTAAATATGAATTGTTAAACAGTGTGATTTTGGTAAAAAAAAGTTCTTAATAAAGTAAAAATGGTATTAACCGTGAGCAATACTTCTCTAAAAATAAATCCACACTCGAGAATATTATCAAAAATTGTGATAGTTAAATAAAACTTAAAAGTAAACATAAAAAAACAGTATTTTAAATTTTATTTTTAAACTAAAAAAATACTTAATAGTCGAATTGGCGAATAATTTTTAAAAGCAATTTTATGTGTATACTCTTATTGACTAGGTGGAACTTATATGTATCTCAGTTAATAAAGGAGACACAAATATGCAAATATTTTGCTGCCGTAATTGCATTACAATACTAATAAAGAACTAAATACATATACATAAATAAAAGAGAAAACAAAAATTTGTTAAATATTAATTTGTAGTAGAGCTAAGAAATCATAAAAAGTTGTTGCGAACTATATAATAAAAAAAGTATATTCAAATAGAAATATGATGTGGTTTTTAATTTTTCATTCATTGCCTGCTTGCAGCGGTTCGGCCCTCCCCTAGCTACGCCACTGTACAGAACGACAGAAATTTAGTTTTCCGGGCGGGATTTTTTTTTTTAACAAAAACCCGGACTAATAACTCTATTTTTTTTAGAAATGGGGTAATGCCTCTTTTATTGGTAATTTTTTACGACCTTTTGTTATATGACATTTTTTCAGAAATGAGGTTTTTTTAGAGGTTTATGAACTCCTACCAGCCTCCCGGCTTGGATTCCCGTCCAGGCTGGGTCAATTCCGGTCACTTGGTAACTCTGGTATAGCCATTGAGTTATCGTTATTAAATCCATGATCGACGTTTGCTAACTCTAAAACTTTTGTTCACAAAAAACTGGCTCACTGGCATAATTCATGTGATAGATAGTTCAAAATAGGTGCCGAATTCGCTATGAATTAAATTATGCAAAATTCACATAACTTGGTTCAAGTAAAAAAAAAAATAGTTTTTTGTAGTGTTCCAAACTGGACAAGTTTACAAACAGACACACAGAAATACAGAGTGATAAACAGGCAAACAAACAGACAAACAAACATACAAATTAACTGACAAACAGACAGGCAAACAGACATACAGACAAGCTGATAGTCAAACATACAGGTAATAAGACTGACAAACAGACATGCAAAACAGAAGGATAAACAGACAAACAGGCAAACAGACGGGGAAAAATACAGACAAACAGACAGACAGAAAAAAGTTCAGATAAACATACATACAAACAAACAGACCAACAAACCGTCAGACAAACAGACAGACAGATCAAAGAGGTAATCAGACCGACAAATAGACAAACAGGCAAACCGTCAGACAAACATACAGAAAACATAGGGCAAAGTCGCCTTTGGAAGTGACGCCAATCAGTAGACAACCAGTTTGCCCGCCCCCTTCAACACTTTACAAATGGTATTTAAAATTTTCTCTTTTTAAATTCATGTTTCAAGCATATTTCTATTTCTACGGAATAAGTTTTTTTATAAAGTGTCTGATGCCCGATTAAAAAAAAAATGTGTTGCTAGTATATTTCTTCATAGAAATCATTTCACTAAAAATTAGGGAGTGTCACCTGACTATTTAAAGTTTTCGACCATTAAAAAATCATTTCATATTACTATTTATTTATAAGTCTAGGATTTAATTGCCGTTTTTAGTTCAAGACATAATAGGCCACAAATTGGAAAATTTATATAAGGTTAGGAAACATATTAATAGTGTGTGTGCTCGAATGAAAAAAAGGTAGTTTAAGAACTAGTTAACAGACATTCTACTCTACATATACATACATACCTTAAACAAAACACCGAATGTCCTAATTCTTTAACCGTTAGAGAAAATATCACAACTATTTAGCGAATAAAAATTTCCCTTTCAGTCTGATCCACCAAAAAATTGGTTTAGACTAGCTTACATAATATTAATTATTTGAAAAAAATCTTAAAAAAAAATTAATTGAAGCGATGCACGAATTTGGCTTCAGACTAAAAAAACGAGTTTATGCAACTCTTTCTGCATCAGTTACTTTTTAAATTTTTATAAATACGGGAATAAAAAGAAAAACGTTATCATTATATCCGCAAAACTGATTTATGACGCGTTTAGTTCATTACTATTATGTTAGCACTAACTAATAATAATTGGCGTGACAAACTACTTAGCTGGTAGGTCCATTGCATATTGATAGACTACACGACGAGCAACACCTATGCCAACGATAGCAACAACATGAGTGGAAGTGGCAACATTGAGAAAAAAAAGTCCTAATTTAAATTAGCCAAGTTAATGAAAATGTGAAGAGAAATTTCTTTGTTGTGTTAACAAACAACAACAGTAGTGAATAAAGGTATACCATGCAACAGTTTTGTTTAAGAAAATTTCATGCAAATTAAAATTAAAAAAAAAAAAGTCGCAAGTGTTGACACCTTAACAGCCATTTTCGAAGTTAATGGGTATATGGAGCAATTTTAATTGTTGTTAACAGTCTAATTGTAACAAAAACAACAACAACAGTGACAAAGTTGCTCAAGTTGTTAACAAGATTTTCATATGGTAAACGTAAAATTTGGTTGTTTCTTAGAATGTAGCTATCATAATTTTTTGTCAACTACTGGTTCTGTATGGTGTTGTTTTTTTTTACTAACTTGAACTCTATAAATAAATGATGTATTTTTGGTAGTTGCGAAAAGCAAACCTTTTTTGTTTTATGTACATAGCATTTATATACTTCTGATGCGAAAGTTTTTTCCTGAACTTTTTTATTAACTTCTTGGCTTTTTTCTGACCCTTAAAACTGAAAGCGATAGTTTTATCTTTAAACTTTAAGAATAAGCTTCAAATGGATATTAGCGTCTTGTAGCCTGCATGTGACATTTAGACTCTGCACCACTTTCTCTTTCATTGTTGTAGCGTTCTTATGTTCGTATTTGTTTTTAAAATTTTTTATTTGAATGATATCTGATCTTCACGCATGACGCTAAAGCAGGTATGCCCACAGTAGCTGTCTAAAAGAGCTAAAATTCTGCTTGCACTGCATCAAATGGGATAGCATTGAAAATCAGTTAATAATATTATATATGAGAAGTTATAAATGATAACTTTAGCAACACAGCCACAACAACAACAACGCACAAATTTCTTCAAAACCAAACTTTGCCAAATTTTGCGAATAACGTTATAATTGCGATAGTTGACAGTAACAATCATAAAGCGATGCAAATTAAATTGATCACTAAGAGGGAAAAAGAAGTAATAAATTGAGTGTATTAAAAATTAATATGAATAATCTACGTTCTATTTGCCAAGTCACTCACTAAGTGCGAATAAAATGATCAAGCTGCTAAGACTTCTAAAAGTTCAATTCAAAAAAATTTAGTTAGTTCATGATCGCCAGAACTCAATGCCTTTTTTCCTTGTATTAAATAATTCCATGTCCATCTGTGTCCCCTGTCTGTTTTTTTTATATGTCTATCTACTTGTGGAAATCAAGATTATTGAGAGATAATTTGCCTATCGCTTATATAAATAAAACATTTAAAATTATATATTGAAGGAGTTATTTATGCAAATGCAACCAAATTCCTCACAAATATTAGGAATGGTTGGGATAAGTGAATGAACAGATAGTGGTCAGATTTTGACAAGCGGGCGTTGCAGCTTCCATACAATCAAAACTTTAAAATTGCTATGCAAGCAAATGTTGCCGAATTCAATTGGTACGTTTGGAAAAGTCAATATGGTGCGCGACCCACCCGTGGCTGTTAAGGGGACGTCCATTAATTACGTGAGGTGTTTTTTTGAAAATTCGGACCCCCCTCTCCTTGGTGAGATTTGGTGAGATCTGGCAGGACCCCTCCCGTGATATAATTTTTAATGTAAATTCTATGCATTAAGAAGTTGACATGAGGTTTTCCTTGATCCCCTCGTGCCCCTTGGTGAGCTTTTACCGAACCCCCTCCCCCCTATTTTGACTCACGTAATTAATAATACGATTTAGGACCAAAGACAACTACCTTACTAGTTTTCTTTCTTTTCTTAATTTAAACAAACTCCACTAACAATTGAGAAAACAGCGATTTGAAAAAGTTCACGCAGAAATGTGTAACTAGAAAGCGCTTGCACTAAATAAATATGTAGTTACATGAAATTAACACAACAATTTCATGCAACAAAAGCCATAGACACAGCAGCTACGTACATGACAAAATCAAATACTGAACTAATTATCATAAAGAAATTTGTCTCAATTTGTTGATATTTGAATAATTTGTTTGTGCTTTTTAATGCTTTTGAAGTCTTGAAAGCTTCGATCAAACACCTACTGCAATCATATTAAATTTTCATATAAACACCAAATTTCAAAATCGTTGCATGCTGGTTCGATGTTGAATTTTTGGCTGAATAATTTTGCTTACTAAACTTTTGATGACTTATGCGATGGTGCATTTTCGTGGTGCAAAAAAATGTTGTCGTTACCTTTTAACGGTTTAACTACTAAACCGATAACGAAAAAATAAAGCAAAGAGATTTCATTAAGCCGGACAAAGCATAAAGGCAACTTTATATCTCGGAAAATTGAGTAGGCGTGGCTCCACTCATATAAAAAAAAAACAATTTAAAACGCTATATCTTGACTTTTGTGGCAGTTTGGCAGTGTTCCAAGCACCTTTCTAGATTTGGGTAAAATTGAAGAATGGGGCGGGGCACCTATAGATGGGATATTTGATTTCTTCATTGGTTCGACCGGTATTTAGTAATATTAGTTTATAATTTGAAAGTGCTCTCTCAGGAAAGAGAAATTGTATGTCTCTTGGCGGCCTTAATAATCTATTATATAAAATTCAGTTTTTGTCTGTCTATCTGTCTGTTTTTAGTGGACGCGGAAACTATCCGGCCGATTCTGATGAAATTTTTAAAGTGCGTTAGTATTGATCAGGCGGGTATCATAGGCTAGAACAATTTTATTTAGGGTGGCCCTCATCCAAAAATATTTTTAAAATAGTGTTTTCAGAAAGACCACTTAATTGAGTCACATGGAACTTACACCACGTAGTTTTTATATTAAAGAGCATAGTTTAGGCTACAAAACTTTTACTTAAGTTGCATATTTAGGGTGGCCCTCATACAAAAAAAAATTTTAAAATACCATTTTCACGAAGTCCGGTTTACCGATTCAGACCGAATTCACACTACGTAGCTTTTAAATTATGAGGCATAGCTAAGGCTACGAAACTTTTATTTAGGGTGGCCCTCACACAAAAATATTTTTAAAATAACATTTTCCACACATGGAACTTACACGACGTGTCTTTTATGTTAAGAGGCATAGATTACGCTATAAAACTTTTATTAAGGGTGCATATTTAGGGTGGGCCTCATAAAAATAAATTTTATTAAGGGTGCATATTTAGGGTGGGCCTCATAAAAATATTTTTAGAATATCATTTTCACGAAGACCGGTGAATCGATTCACACCTAATTTACACCACGAAGCTTTAATATATATTAAAAGGCATTGCTTAGGCTAAGCTTTAGTTTAGGGTGGTCCTCTACAAAATATTTTTAAAATAGCATTTTCACAAATACCATTAAACCGATTCACTTGGAATTTAAACCACGTGTCTTTTATGTTAAGAGGCATAGCTAAGGTTATAAAACTTTTATTTAGGGCACATATTTAGGGTGGCCCTCATTCAAAAATATTTTTAAAAATATCATTTCGACGGCTAATCGATTCACATCGAATCTACACAATGTAGCTGTTATATTATGAGTTGCAAAAATTTTCTATTTAGGGTGGCCTCACACAAAAATATTTTTAAAAATGCATTTTCACAAAGACCACTTTAAAAATAAAGACAAAATTTTCAATTTAAGGTGAAGCGAAGCGCACATAATACCTTGCGCGTAATACCTTGCCCCACTAAAATCAAAAGTTCCATGTATATATATAGTCTCCCTTAATTGGAAGGAGTGAACCGTACCATGCTGATCTTAGTGATCACTGACTAATGCCTTATCCCATTAGGTATTGAGTTTAGAATGGGCTTAGTTCTAACAACTGGTGTTGAAACTGTCAAGAGTCTGACGTAGGGAAGCAACAGAATGTCTTGTTTTTCTTGTCCTGTTCGTGCTAGAAGCAGGATATAACACAGTAACCTTTCAGTGAGGACGGGAACACTATTATGCAATTCAGATTTCCTTATAAATTGGGCTGGTTAAATTACAATGTTATAATTTTACAATATTTTACGAGCTGCTAACTTGTTTTCTTATCGTTTCTAATATAAATGCAAATCATGTACATATGTAAATGCAAATTACTACTAGTTATTAAATTTGAACATGCCCTTTTGTATGTTTTAGAATCATGGTAACTTCGCAATAAACTCTAAGCACAAATACTTATTGGAATTTTGGAGCAATATGTCCACAGATCCTTGTAGGCACAATCGAGACAATATCCCTTATTCATTTAGCTCATAATCAGATTTAAACTGTTTTTCTGCATTTTTTTTATATACTAAAATTAAGACGTCATAAAAAGGCGTGCGCTCACAGTTGTAAAATTTGACACATTGCATAAATCATTACCTACGATTGCAAATAAACACAGTTAACGGAATATATGACAATATTTCACTTTTATTTTTGTGTGTTTGTACGTAGTAATTCGTAACTTTCTCGAAAACCAAAAATGCAAATTTCATTTAAGATTATACGAGAGCTTATCATATATGTATATGGCGCTTCATATGTTTTGTCCAGTTGGTCACATTTGCTCTAAAACATATCGCACGCTGCAATGGTGTTAAACAATTTTTCATTGTTGTTCAATTCCTGACTTATATTCGAACCGTGCGTAATTTGTCATTCACGCGTACAACTCTCACTCGAATTATTGTGCGCATAAATTAATTCCATGAATGATTTGGGTTTGATTTGCAGTTGAAAGCATAAGTTTATATATGTAAATATTGTGAACAAAATTAACTCCAATTACAAGATATTATTTCGCCGAATATGTACTAAAAAAAAAAAGCGGATGATTTCAATGTATTGTAGTGTAAACTTAATAGTTTGTTCTATATGTATTAGCATAAAAAAGTATCAAGTTTTTTCAAAAACTATCGAAAATTCTATATACATACGTACCTACTTAAGTTAGAAAGAATCGAAAAGTCGTTAATAGAAAGTTAATTTTAGTTATATAGTACATATCAAAGAATTCTGTAATAGTATTAAAGTATCGAATAATAAGCTCTAATAAGAGTAAAATTGTATCGAAAAGTATCAAATTCAAACGAGAATAACCGATAAAACTCGACGATAACGAGACAAGAACGGTACAGGTACTAAATTTCTCTTATAGAATGAGTACGTGACAATGGGCTTGGCGCTACTAGAGCGATAATTTTTGATACGATAATTTTTGAATCGTTCTCGAATCGGGGAAGCAATACATCTATTCAATCCATCGGTACTGTTCTCGATGAAATTTGAATGTAAGATGGCCTGCCAGTCATTTATCTGCTATACGATAATGTGAAGGATATTAATTTGAAAAAAAAACACTATCTTTTCGAACGAAATCCTACTTGTTATCCTCGGCCAAGTGGTGCTCTTTTGCCGCTGGCTGTGGAGAATTTTTCGGCAGTGCCTTGCATAAGGTTGACAATATCATGATACCACTGTAATTCTGGAACTTATACCAAAGCTATGAGCTAGTCTTCAGATATACATACATACTTTTGCCCAAATTTAGATTAGAATAGTATACATAAGTCTAGCGGTGAACTCAATGCGATCGGCGCTGGCGGGTTTGTATTTCTTTCAAGAGATCTTATACCCATTGAAATCTCCGGGAACAGAGACATGGTACGAGGACAGTCGCTGTTCACTGAACAATTAGCGGGACATATCAACAAATTAGATGCAACAGTATCTAAATCAATTTTTTTTGTTGAGATTATAACTTCTTAGAGGTTATCTTGATAATAGATGTGAACTCTCTGGTGGCCAAAAATTTTTGAATAGGCATGCTATACTCATGATTTTAATTTATTTCTTTGTAAACTTATACCGAAAAGAGTTGTGAATCATGTTATACATATGTATATGTATGTATATAGGGCAGCAGTAATACTCCAATAAAGAGAGTTAAAAGAAAATTTTACAATGTTAAAAATCGAGTTTATGCTATAAATTATAAATTGCATAGGCCCAATTAGAAAGTAGGTACATATTTAAACAGGTGTTAAGAATTCATATTCCAACTCGTCTTCAGATAACAGCGGAAGTAAAGGGCAATTGTTTAATGCCTTTTCAAGCCTAATAACAAGTGTGTGTCTTTATTACCTCGTTCAACATACAAAAATATGAATTAAAATAATTACACATAAAAAATGCAAAAAAGTGAAACTTATTTTAAGAAATTCTTGTAATAAAAAATATTTAAAATTAAGGTTGCTAGTCATCAAAACATGTTCAACATGTTGTAAATAATTTTTTTTTAATGAAACCAAATAACTCAAGCACTCACACACTTGCTGTTATTAACTGACTGATGTGTTAGCCTAAATTAATGGCCAAAAAGAGTTACGATAACAAATGCTGAATTAAAGAAAACATCAGATGTAATTCTGGTACAAAAAACATAACTTTATTTCTTCGTTTATTTTTATTTTTTTTATAATAAATAAATAATTTTTTTTTAAATATATAATTTATAAAATTAACAAGTGATTAAATAATAAATAAATTAAAAAATAAAAAATAAATTAATAAATAAAAAATAAATTAATAAATAAAAAATAAATTAATAAATAATTTAATAAAAATAAATAAATAAGACAAATTGGCAATAAATTCTGCTTGAAAGCGTTTTTCAAAGCTTTAAGCTTATTTCGTCGGAATAAATACTTAAAAATATATATAAAAAGTCCTTTTCTAACAAAGTCCTTTTTCAAAAAAATATAAGGAACTAAATTGCTGAATTTAATTAACATTTTATTGAATGATTTATGTAGCGTTAAGAAGATTTTGATAGTTTTTTTAATTTTTAAAGTCGATCAAGTACTTAATCATTGAGTTGTGTTTAAGATTACGACAACCTGATAGCCTTATAGCTTAAATGTTCGACTAATTGCAAAAAAAATCTTCTGTATTATGAAAACTATACTGCCCTCAGAAGCTATTCAATAGAAAAATTTCCCATATCTTCTCCCATAAATGTCTCCTACTGTTTAATAAAAAATAACTTCATTAATCATTCAATATAAGCCATTTCGCAAAGAATAGAGGGTTTCTTAGAAATCCTGATAGAAAAAAAGTTTGAAGTTTTCTTTAGATTCCTTGAAACTCTACTCCCCCCTTTTTTTGCACCACACTCTAATGACACTTCGCTGGTAACGTGCACATCGTCGTCTTCGGACAGAAGAGTAAACCCTTTGAACAGGTCATTTTGTGTCCCTTCATCATACCTTGCGAATTTTTATAGCAAACAAAATAACTATTTATCGAAGTCTGATCAGGAATTTTATCACCTTCCTTGCAGTAGTATTTTCGCTTCTTTCCTGGCTTCGATGAGTTACTCGTAGTTAGTGTACTGCCCAACGCTGCTGCCTGTTGCATATATGAGTTTAGCATATCTTTTTCTTGACTATTACTTGATTCGGCGGATGTCTGTGAATTAGCTGTACCACCATATTGTTGCAAGAGACTTGCAATATTTTGTGCTTTCATGGCTTGTTCACGCCGCCGTTTTGCATCCTGCAAAGCCTGAAAAGCTTCCAATTGAATACGCTTATTTTCAGAAACTGTATAACTACTAACTATGGCAGAAGGCGTACAAACCGAATAGGTGTGCGCATCGCAAATGCGTGTCTGTCCATTGAAGGCGGTATATGGTGGACAAGAGTATGAGAGCACTTTGCCATCCTTTTTACTGCAGACATAATAACGCGTACAGTCGGTGTTGTTCGGTTGACGTACACCCGTTGCACATGTTATGACCTCAATGTTAGCACTAAAATCATCGCCGCCGGATGGTGAATGACCAAGCAATGGTAGCACAGAGTTTTGGAAAACATCGTAGCGTATAAAATTACCACCGATATTTACCAGTTGTGTGTTTTCGGGCGTTGAAGATAATGCAGACGTCGAGCTGCCATAGGTTGGAAACTTTGGTGTATTGCTGGAACCGCTGTTAATTGTAATGCTTGTGCCGAGTGAAGAGGAAGAAGGTCTTGGCATATACGGATGTTTTTGTTGCGTATTGCCAATATTCAAAAAAGCTGTTGGGTCCATATACTGTGTGGGGCTTATATAATTATCGTTGTTGTTGTTGTTATTGTAATATGGATCTGGTTCATCATAGCTTGTCATTTCTTCAGAGCCAACTTCCATGCTTTCAACTTTTTGGGAGTTTGGACGTATTTTTACTTTGCTTGGATCGATGCGGCTGGGAAAGAGTGAATTTATGTTTGGTGCATAGTATTGTTGCTGTGATTGCGCTTGTTGTTGTTGGTACTGTTGATTCGGGCGTTCAACTTGCTGATAATGGGGTTGATTTTGTGCGATTGGTTGTGGCAAACTATTATATTGAACAGTGGGATAACGATCTGAGGGTTGATATAAGCTATTTACATTATTTTCGCTTAGATGTGGACTTGGTGTGTAAAGTTCGGCCACCGTTGAAGGTGATGGTCGATAATCAAAAGGCCGTATAGTTGTAACGCTGATTTCAGCAGAATACTGACTGACGGGTGCTGTGCTTGAGATTGAAGGACGCACAGTTGTAACGCTTGCTATAAACTTGTTATTATCAAAGCGATCATTCGAATTTAGAGGAGGATATAATCCCAGACTTTGACCATAACTATCGATGACTTCTTTCTCTCCCGAATTAGTGGAGGTGACATGCACCGGCATGACGTTATTATGTATGATTGTGGTACCAGGCTTTGTATAGCTGTTCCCATTGCTAGGACGTTGCTTCTTATGACTATGGCTGTGGAAATTCGGTCTGAAGTTAGAATATCGATTCTCTTTATCATCATAATCTGGATTGTTATTTTGATTGTTGTTATTGTTACTAGGGCCATTAAAGTAGTTTGCATAGGGACCACCATGTCCGCTTGGAAATGAAGCAGCAGGCAAAAACAATGGTTGTAGTATTGTTGGCTGTTGGTAATAACCCGGATTTTGTATAACCTTGGGTACATTTTGATTAGCAATCATTTGCTGTGATAACTCCAACACGGTTTTTAAAGTCTCTTCGGAAATTTTTGGCGAGTTATATTCACTGGGATGTTCCATCATATGATGTTCTTGACTATAAGGTGGCAGACTGAAGAGCACAGATCCCTCCGGATGATTAACAACAATTTGTGAATTGCTATAACCATTATTACCATAACGCTTGGAATAACCATTCGTAAGCATAACCTTAGTTTCGGGTTTCATGCTGTTGGTTTTACTTGCACCAGTTCTATTCTTCGGTGCTTCAGTTATATTTACAACTTTTGGCATTGGCGTTGTAGACGATATTGGTGTTTGGCTGTAGGCATTTTCATCTTTTGTCATAAGCGTATTGAATTTATTTTTGATATCAAAATGTGCGAGGAAAGCATTTAGTTGATCGGGTCTCATTTCTGTCTGTTTGGTGCTCTGATCTTGATATGTCTGCTTAAGTCCATCAATTAGTTGTGAAAGCCTTTGTAAATGTGCTGTTAGCTTAGGATCAATATGTGTTGTTGTTGTTGGCAGCATTATTTCTTCAGCTTCTTTTTCTACTTTTTCTCTTTTGGGCTGTTTATTTTCTTTAACTTCAATTATATGATTACTTGTTTCCTTGTTTTCTGCCTGCAGAAAACCATTAAGTTCTATAATTTCTCCACCATCCCCACTTGATTCATAATTATCGTTATCGTCTTCCTCGCTACTAAGATTGGAATCCATAACAAGTTGTACACCATCTGCATCATCATTGAAATTCATCTCATCTTGTTTCTCGCTGCTTACTATTTCGATTTCCGCGTCTTTGGCTTCGGCAAAATCTGGTAAACTTTCTGTTCCTATAATTGTATTGGCGTTGAGCATCCCTTTCTGATTTTGTATATATGTATTACTATCTCCCAAGTTACACTCCCAGTCATCTTCAGGCAGCACACATAGCAGTAAATTGCGCTCGTATATAAGGCCTTCTTCGCATTTTGATGGTATCCATACGTGTGCATCCGGTGGCAGATCCTGACATTTATAGTAGATGTCGCAACGAGTTTTGTGAGGCCGCGTCTTTTCTGGACATGGTTTACCTGTAATGGAAATGAAGAAGAAATATTTGAATTTATTTAAATATTTTAACTTTTTAAAAATATTTAAGTTATTTTTTTTTATTCCAATAAAAAAAACTTTGGATTAAATTCTTGCTGTAGAAATATTGTTATAGGTAAGAGTTCTTAGAGCATAAATACTGCAGACTCTTATTTATTAATTAGTTTAATGTGCAGTATTGCAGCGATTGAAAATATATAATAGCTTAATGCTTAAATAATCCCGAATCATATACATAAGTATCATTGTTCACAAGTTCAAAAATCTCGGAAATTCAAACACAAACATTGCATCGCAAAATTATTTTGAAGCTTGAAGTTTCTAGCCAAAAATTCTGTAAGACTTTTTTTTTATAAAGTCGAATCCTATAAAATGTCGGTTAAATTACTTTTTTTTATCAAAAAAAAAAAAAAAAAATTGCTAGAATCCATTTCAGTCATTTGAATGCTTGAAGTTTCAGTTTTAAAATGTTTTGTTTTTCTTTTATTTTTTTAGTGTATTTTTTATCATTGGGCTTGCTTCGTAAAGAGTATTAATAATTGAGGTATCTTTTTAAATTTGCCACCATTTTTTTACAGGTTCTAAGTTACACCGATGTTTATTCAAATATGAATTAAATACATTCCGGTTAGTTAAAATTTGTCCTTAGGCGAGTGAATAACGTGTTTTCATTATTAAAACTTATACTAAATTTGGTGAAAGCTATTTAGAAGTTGGAAGAAAATTTCGTTCAAAATACTAAAGAGAAAATGCTCCAACAAACCGTGCTATTAAACTCATCATTGATTAATTTAGGATCAAGATCCGAGAAGCAGAATTTATCATCGTAGTGATCGTTCAAGTGGAATTATTGCTGCTGTTAGCACAAGTACTGCAGAAATGTAAATGTAGTGTACATTACATCAATTCGTCGTCGTTCACAACAATTAAAGCTCAACCCAACAACATTGTTCAGTATATCTTATACAAAGATCTTCATGTGAAGGCTTACAAAATACAGTTTACACAAAAATTAAAGCTAAGGTTGATGTGGATAATCGTCAAATTGTTCAAGTGCTCAAAGACAATATCATCGAGCAAATATCACTAATAGAACCAACATTATGCGACAAAAATATTCAAAAATTTTGGTAAAAGATTGACAGACTGCTAAGTTAGCAGACGAAGTCACTTGAACGATACTCTCTTTCATTATTAACCGAAACAAATATTTCCAATAAAAATAAATAAAAACATCACGGAATTTATGTCTTTTGTTTAAAATTTAAAAATATACCACAAACTTGAATATAGATTATAACGCTTATGTCAGCGATATCAACATTTTTTCTGCAAATAATTACCAGACGTAAAACTCAACTAACCAATTTTGAAGCACAAATGTGTACTTTTTAAGTATGCAACAATTTATTGGTGAAACATTTTTTTATCGTTTTGAATTTTAAACGTTAAGTCTACCCTTAGGACAAATTTCGAAACAAGAAGAAAAAATAAACAAAAGAATTGTGAGTTTTGATTAAAATTGCCCTTACTCCGTGCAAAAAATCATTCTACATAAAAAAATAAAAAGTTTTTTAAAACTCAAACTTCAAGCTTTCTGGGTTTTACGAATTTTAGTAAAAGTTTTTATTTGTTATTTTATTTTTAATTTTTTGAGATCCGAAAGTATTATAACTTTGTCTAAAGACAAAATACGTTTTATAAATTTATGATTCTTTTGCGTTAAATCACAAAGTTGCAGTGTATTGCATTTTAAAAATGGTTTCGCCTTAACGTTCCAATTTAATAAATTTATATTTTATGCCCTGATTACAGCTGAAGTTTCATTTATGTACGTACGATACAGTGTCCTTAATTCAGCATATGTTACTCACACTATCACTGTTAAAGTTTAAATATATGAACACTTTTGGATAACTTTTGAAAAATAATTTTGAAATATTAAATGTTGCTTTATTTCGACGCAGTTTCTGATTTTTGGAAATAAAATATTTTTATCACTGTAAATTACAACTCAGCGAAAAAAATTGCTGGTCATAGTAATGTTATTCATAACAGTAATTTATCTTTCGAAAGAAATTTTCTCAATTGCTATATTCTATAGACCAAATGATATTTTGAGTTATGCTTAAAAACTGAGGCACTTTTTCGTAGTACGATTTTTTTCTGTGCAAATTCTTAAGTAACAAAATTTCCAAAGTTAAATATACAGAAATTTGAGTTTTTGCCAATTTCCAAGTTTAACTCAAAATGTTACTTTAAAAACTTAAATTTTTTTTTTCAAACGATCAAACACTATTTTATATCCAACAATCTTTTGTGTAGAGTTGATGATATATACGGAGATTTAAAATAATTTTTCAAATTACAGGAGTTCCTTAATATTTTGTAAATTTCGAAAATTGAGCTAGGGTTATGGTGAAATTTTTAATAGCAGCAAGTCAAATACTACACACAAAAAACAATCAGCAAAATCGGAGACCCCAACGTATAACTCATTTTGACTTTTAATGACCGATATGTATGTAACTAGGTGAAAAGTTTATATCCAATTTTTAGTTTTTATTCGGAGCTTTTTGATTTAATCCGAATTTTTGTTTTGGTAAACATGCCAATTTTTTGTTTTTAGATGTTCATATTAAAGTACTTTTTTAACGTTATTATTTGAGGGCATAATTTATATTGTTTCTAGTTTCTAAAGACTTTTCAAAACTTTTGTGTTTTCACCATAAATTTCACAATTATTTTTATAATTAATTTTTTTTTATTTTTAAATTTTTACACTAATATATGTATATTTTTATTTCTTTTTTATTCCAATGAATATTTAACACTCGTACCTTCCGAAAAGTAAAACAATCCAATAAATAATAAAATGCATATCCTTATTTGGTTCATTTTAAATTTTTAAGCTTAGTATTCATGCGAATCCAACTCTTTCGAACTCTATCGAGAGATAATCAATTTCCGTATTCCACGCCAAAATAATTTTTCCGCCGCGTATATCCGTCGCTATCCGTTAATATTAATTTGATCGTTAATCGTTGTATTATCCGTAAAAAGAAGTTCCGCTTAGCTCGATGTTCACAATATAAATGATTGCATCTATTGCAGAGCAAAAGGTAAAAATTGTTATGATGGTCATTTAACAAATTATTAACAAAATTGTTACCACGTCTTTACAACAATGTGACACACATGCATTTGCATTTCGGTAGATATCATGCGTCTGTATATTAATAATAAATTAGTGGTAGTAGATCACAGTTAAAGTCGAGCAAAGTGCTAAAAATTTTATTATACTTAGTTCTTACGATTTGTTTTGCTCTCTCTTTTGCTTGGGCTTCTGACGTAGTGACAGACTAACAGTGTTTAGGTTATGCCGCGATACAACCGGATAAAGGTACTTACAAAGCTATGATGATGTTGTTTTTATGTTTCCTTAATTTAATCCTTTTATAAAATATATCCGAAAGTCTTCATTTTTTTTCGGAGCCTAAGCGTATGGAATACATATTTTTTAAATTTGTTTCCGAAATCGCTTGAAGCAACTGCATTTACGAGAAAGTAGATTCTTGCATACTTATGAAGTAACTGCCTCACTTTCGGTAGGCTTAACCGTTTAGAACTTTCCGACATTAACGTCGAGTCTTTTGGAAATTAATATTATAATTAATCCCGTAAAAATATTGGTCATGAGCGCCGCAACTGGCCAATATATAGTGCAGTTATAAGATCAAATTTTCAATAATTTTTTGGAGTAATTGAGTACTTAAGTAGGCTTACATGTTTGATTCAATTAACTCATTTACTCAAAAAATTAGTTACTTCCGTGGAGAAGTTTTGATTTAAGAGATTATCAGAGGAGACCAAATTATTATCTCACCTAACACTAAAAACAGGTTAGGGCCATGTATGGGTGAGATCCAAAGGATATTGACTTTTTTTTGTCGTTACTTGTAAGTATTGGTGTGACACTCGTTCTTATGTCTCTTTATAGACAGCAGCAAATGCCATGTTTACTACTCCTCTTTAAAATATAAGTTGTCTGAGCAAGTTGGGGTCTATATGCTTTAGGTAAGTCCGAGCCCCATCAAAATAGGTCTAGGGAAAAGTTATATTACAGAAATAAATGGGGAAGTACCGTAATATGCTTTGGGTATCATCAGGTCGATCTTGACCAATTTGAATATTTTGTTTTTTGTAAAATCAGTTAATGGAATCAAATCAGAAATTCATTAATCACTCATTTTTTGTTGTTTAAATTGTTGGAAAAACTTATATATTAGAATTTGCTTATGGAAAAGTATATCATTAAACTATAAAATGGATCTTTTAGCATAGAAGATAGAAATTAAACTTGAATTCTTTAACAAAAATACATCGAATATGGATAAATGTACTTACCAACAAACCTTTATTCATTGTGTTAATGATGATCAACTTTGGCATAACGCTAAAAAACGAAAATACAATATAACTATAATAACAGCTTTAAACAAGTAGAACAACTAAACTGAATGCCTGGCCATTTTCAGTGGGGCAGCTCGTGTCGTTTTCATTTTAATTCAAACTAAAGAAATTAATGAATTAGTTAAACATGTTAACAAATTTTTAAATTGTTTAAACAAATAGAGCGCAGTAGCAGCATTTATTGTCATTGTTGTGTGTAGTAGTAAAGCTAATGTTGGTATTTGTTGTTGTTTCCGTTAATGTCATTGCACATTTTTGGACATTTGTTGTTGGCTTTGTCGACGTCTTAACTGAAAAAAGGAGTTTCACTTTTTTGGTTATAAAAAAATTAAAACGGTAGCATATAGAGCTGTAGAATGACTATGAAAAGATATAACTTCTTCAACTAAAAAATTTGAAAATATTTTTACGATGGTGACGAATAAATGTTTTTTTTTTAATATTGTGATCACATTTTCACACCACTTGATCTCTTCTTAGACGACCTAAGCTGTATTTATTGAGAGTATCTTTTAATTAAACGTGTACACAGAGCATCTTTTATATCATAAGTTTACATAGTTTTTGATGATTCGGAAAGATTTTAAGTCAGGCGTTTAATATTGGCGAATTATTGAATATTTATGTAATAATGTGATGCTGTTGTATTTTTACTTTTATATTTTTATTATTACATACTTACTTATTAAAATATGTAGATTGGATTGTTTTTTTCTGAAACTTACATGATAATGTTTTAATACATAGTATCTTCTATAAACTTATGGTACACTTCTTTAATAGTTATTATAAAGAGAGGGGAATGAAACTTATATCATTTGAAAGGTACTGTTTTGTAGATGTGCACAAAGAAAAAATAATTTGTAATATGTGCCGTTAAGGCAGGTAAAATAAAGAAAACGCGCCTGATTCCCCCCATACAAAACGCATTACCAACCCATTTTGATCGCGTTCATGGCTGCATGAGGTAGAGGCAAGGTGAGGTGAGGTGAAAGGAGGTCCATGGACAAAGACGTTTTGTACATCATTGGTCGGCAAAATTCTTCCAAAGTAAAAACTTGACTATATATGAATATATGTATGTATACCTACTATATAAATATAAGGCCACCCCTAGAGAAAATTTCCGAATTCGAATATACATACGTACATATTTAGAGGTCACCCATGTTTGATAAAAATTTGTTATTTAAAATTGTATGGGAGAAAATGAGAAAACCAGAACGAAATTTTTAACTAGATATTGTTGCTATTATAGTTTAGATAATTTATTTTTTTTTTTAAAATGTTATACGAAAAATGGCTCTAACTTAACTATTTTCAAAATTGCGAACTTTTAAATTCAATTTATTTGATCATGCGATTCATCTAATCGGGAACAAAAAAATGTTCCCGATTTCATGTAAAATGAAATGAAATTTTCTATATAAATAACCTTCTAGAACTGCACTTACAAATGTGAATAAGTTTAAATAAATTCATAGCCATTGGTGTGAAAAATTTACTTTCAGGAACTTCATTGTTTCATTGAACATTATTTTAAAAAACTTCACAGTCATTTAAAAAACATTGATATTCATGTAAACTTACACATCTTCTTTTTTTCTCCGAAATTTTTCAGTTATCCTACTTATTATCTGTATAATAAGTTTCTGTGTAATAAATACCAATTAACGATATTTCGGATAGGAAATAAATAAAAAAATGGAAAATAAATTATGTTGGCTAGTCAACTAGTACTTAACAAAAAAAAGTTTATACAGAAATCAGAGCTGTAAAAGCAAAATGGTGTCCGATTTGGCTTTAAATGCCCCATATATACAGTCAGAAAAAAATAAATTTGTAAATTTTGGATACATTTTGAAATTGAATTATGACTCAATATTTCTCAAGGTATTTTTGAATGTCAAACAGCTAATACGACCATACGAAAAATTTATTTTTTGAAATCGACATCTTTATTGAACAGATTAGTATACTGAGATTTGTGCTTGTACTTGTACCAATCTGATACTGAGTGTCGAAAATTTGGATTTATGAAGTGAAAACATACATTTTCCTTTATATCTTCTTTTCTGTTATATACATATTTTAATAGCTGTACCGGCAGACGTTGTTCAGCCCTTTCTGGTTGGTGGAACCGTAGCACCGTCTAATTTTTGATTGAAACTTTCTATATGTACCAAATCTCATTCATCTGCATCAAAAATTTCATGAATTCGACTTTTGCTGAAATAGGGGCGTGGCATCAACCAATTTATTCCCAAACCAAATCATCCTAAGATCCTTCCTCTTACCCTAAGAAACATTTGAAATAAAATATAAAAATCCGACTTCAAAGTTTTGTCAAAAAAAATTTTATCAAGTTTTTCCAACAACATAAATTTATACAGAACAAACAAAAAATCAAAATTTTAAGATCTTTATCCGAATTCTTCTTTCTGTTTTACTTTTCAACTGCCACAATTTGCTCTTTAGGTACGATTTCTTCATTTTTAAAAATTTTTAATTTTGAAACGATAATTAAATTATTAATTTGTCATATTCACAAAAATCTTAGTTATTTAAAAATCTTTTCCCAAGTTATTTATGTACATCGTTACGTATGAGAGCAGTGCTGCCCTTGGGCACGGACTTACGGAACTCTAGCCTATGCCCCCGAGCTTAAGGTGGCCTCCAACAAACGTTAATTTAATATCAAAAAAAAAAAAAAATAATATCCGAAGACTTTTTCTTTTTTGTCAACAATATGTAAATTTAATATTTGTATGCATTTTGAATATAACGATTTTTTTTGACCATAAAATATTTTTTTGAAGGGGCTTTTTTCCATTGGCCCCACAAAGTATAAAGACGGCCCAGTATGAGAGAATCAACGATATTAGTAGATTTGGATTCATACATACATATGTATTCACTGGACAATTCATTACAATGCTATTTGATATTCGTAGCTAATTCATTTATTTTATAATAAAAACGAGCACTTGTAGTCAAAAACTGTAACTAATATAAAGATGTATACGCATGGTCGAGCTGAAACATTTGCGCTTCAAGGTTTGAGGAATAAAACCCGTAACTTGCTTAGAGACTTTTTCAATATTATTTTTGCTGCCGTGAAAGTGGCCACATCGTTATCGACACAAGTTGATTTTGACAAGTAAGGCAGCCTAAATATAAAAAGGCATATTAGTACATACTTGCCATAGTTTAAAGCCAAAAATGTCAAATCAACATACGCTAGCGTGTATTCACCATAACAAAAACAGCTTGTCAACTGACAAAGTTTTTTTCATATAGCAGCTAAAAAAAATGTTTGTTGGCGTTTGATGAAAAAATTGAAAGAAAATTAATTTAAAATTAAATAATTCAAAAAGCAGATTTAAAATAATTAAAATAATGAATGAAGCAGATTCAGGACTAACAGAGCAGTTGGACAACGATGAAGTGCGTGAAATACTGAAGAACACCACCGATCTACGTCAGTATTCACGTCAAATAGAGAAGGAATTCAAGGAAGTTGAAAATAAATCCATCGAGGATTACATTGCGGAGTCGCAAAATATTGCCAATCTGCATAATCAAATAGGCGAATGTGATGGCATATTGGAAAGAATGGAATCTATGCTGATGAATTTTCAAAGTGTATTGAGCAACATCAGCACGGAGATAACCACCTTGCAAAAGAAGTCTGTCTCAATGTCAGTGCAGCTGACAAATCGTCAGTCAGTAAAGGCGCAGCTATCTCAGTTTATCGAAGATATGGCTGTGTCGGAAGACATGATTGGTGTCATAATGGAAGCACCAGTAACTGAGAAAGAGTTTAGCACGCAACTAAATGTATTGAACCACAAGTTGTCATTGGTAAAAGAACTCAGTTTTAAAGAGTCGAAATCAACGGGTGATGTAGCCGATGTGTTGCATAAGTTAAAGTTAAAAGCAATGTCCAAAATACGCACATATCTGCTGGAGCAGATATATAAATTTCGCAAACCCATGACAAATTATCAAATTCCGCAGAATGCAATGCTGAAGCATAAATTCTTCTTCGAATTTATACTCTCGAATGAACGGCAGGTGGCGCAAGAAATTTGCAGTGAATACATCGACACGATGAGCAAGATTTATTACAGTTATTTTAAGGTAAAGTCCTGTTTTTGTCTTATATTATTTTGGAAACAAAAAAACAAATTTGATTTGTATCAAAAACCTATAAATGAATCTTGTTGATAAACCAAATCCACTTAAAATACGCACGGTCCTAAAAGAGCACCTTTTTTTTATTGTTGAATACAAATATTGCCAATTTCAAATATGTATTTATAGAGCTACTCGTCGCGCTTATCTAGTCTCAAATTTGAAGAAGCTTGTACCAAAGATGATCTGATGGGTATAGAGGATAATGTGTCGAAGGGCCTTTTTTCGAAAACCACAAGTCTTAAGCATAAAAGTACAATATTCACAATAGGCAAACGTGGCGAAATACTTAATCAACAGCTTGAAGCACCAATAATTGTTCCACATGCGCAACTAAAAAATAGGGTAAATAAAAATGACTAAATTCTATAATTTGTGACTAATGAAACTTTATTTTTTTAAGTATAATTTTGAAGCTTTATTCCGCTCAGAACAGTATGCACTCGTAGACAATGCATGTCGAGAGTATTTATTTGTTACTGAATTCTTTATGGTTCGCAGTGCGCAAGCGCAAGATCTTTTCAATCAAATTATGGGCAAAACGCTGACTATAATGATTGTAAGTTTATTTGTTTTACTATGCGCAGTTGCATTAACTAACTTTATTTTTTGTTTAGAAAAATCTTGATAGCAGCATACAAGATTGTTTCGATACCATAGCTATGTTTTTGTGTATACAACTTATATTTCGCTACCAACTTATGTGTCATAAACGTTGTGTGCCGGCGTTGGACAAGTAAACACCTTGATATATTTATGAATATGCTGTGCACATAATTTTTCTATTTTCCATGTAGATATTGGGATTCCCTACAAGCCACAATATGGCCACGTTTTGAGCATGTTTTTCGCATGAATATTCAAAGCATACGTGATTGTGATCCAACAAAATTTAGCAAGGAAATGGGTCCACATTATGTAAGCTTATTTTTTAAATATATAAAATAATTTATTTTAAAACTTCTTCCTTTACATTTTAGATAACACGACGTTATGCCGAATTTTCGGCTGCAATAGTAGGAATCTCTGAACACTTTCCAAATGAATTGGTTAGTCGTCTTTTGCTTGAATTACAAAACGAAGTCGAATGTTTTATATTACGCATGGCTGCTATATTTCCAACTCGCAAAGAACAACTTATATATCTCATTAATAATTATGATTTAGTGCTAGGAGTTCTTATGGAACATACCCGTGATAACTCCAAAGAAGCTGAAGCATTCCGGGAACAACTGAATGCACGTAGTGCAGAATATGTTGAAGAAATATTGGCACCACATTTCGGTGGCATTATACAATTCGTTAAAGAATGCGAGCACTTCTTTGAAAAAGAACAAATGGATGAATTACGGAAACAAGAACGTCGTAGTCTTGCCCTGGTTGCTAGTTTTTCGGCGAATTGGAAAAAGTCGCTGGAGGAGTTGAATCGTGAAGTATTGCTTTCGTTTCCTTCGCTATTGACTGGTTCGCAGTTATTGCAATTAGCATTGGCCAGTTTGGTGCAATACTATCATCGTTTTCATAAATTATTAACACCAAATGCACGTGCACAATTAACTAACATTCATGTTGTTATGGTGGAAATTAAAAAATATAAAAGTAATTACTAAGCTCTAGGAGGGAAAATAATTAGTTATAATAACTTAAACATACCAGTATACTTAAATAAAAATATAAATTTATTAAGAATTAAGTTTTTCTTATTTAGTTTTTGTTAAATTGCATTGAAGTTTTTATTTTTTTATACTGCATTACAATACATATTCAGTTAATAGCTATTTTCCGAATTTATTCTTCATCATCGAATAGCATTTCAACGAGGTCTTTGCTGGATACGCGTTCACCATCCAATCGCTGTGGAGACTTCCAACGCAATAATGTTGGTAAAAATACCAAATGAGTGTTTGGATCTTTGCGGAAGGGACAGTTTAAGTCTTTCCAGCTGGAAAAAGAAAATTTGTTAATAAAAATTTCCTAAAAATAATTGAGATAGCACGACATAATTGCATGGGTAGCATTGGTTTTAGTCAGATAATAACTGCTATTAAATAATGGCTCTTTTTTAAACGAGCGGTGTTTTATTCAATTGTAATTAGGATATTATTAAATTTTCAGCACATATAGTCTATTTCGAGTGGTGAAAAATAAATACTGAACGGTGAAAACAAAAATTATGTTTATTGAGCATAGCCAACACAGGATTTGCTTTTGCACTTTGTCTCAATTTCACCGCTCAAGAAATGTTGTTTTATTCAATTACTATTCAAATAATTTACTTGATTTATAATAAGTACATATTACAATTCAGATAATCTAATCAGAGTCCAGTAGTAGTTGTAAAAAAGACAAGTTTCTACGCTATGCGTGATAAAAAATTATCTGAATATTGTTGTGAGTAAATACTGAATTGTTTACCCATGACTTTTCATTTTTTAAATATTTGCCTCTATTAGCAACTGTGGCTAACTAGCTAGAAACATCGCTCAATCAAAAAATATCCCATTGTAGTACACCGCTTGTTTATGACATAAATTTTGATATTAATTATCTAAAGTGCGTTTTTATTATGTTCCTAACTTATACCGAATGTAAAAAAAAAACTATCCGATAATTACATATCGTCTATGTATAAAAAAAGTCACTATCTACATTAGACCTGTCCAGAAATTTACGAGATACGAATTTTTTAATGCGCTAAAAACTTATCTGCAAGCTCTATGCATTTAAATAAGATTTGCAAAAAAAAATTTAAAAATATTTGTCTTAGATATTGCACTATTCGCCGGAAGGTCCTATTCGAGTGTTAAACTAAATTTTAAAAGGTTGTCTCAGAAGCACATAAATAACTTTAGTTTTAGAAAATATTGCAAAATAATAATAATGCAGTTTTCCTTAGTTTAGTTTAAGTAACCAATTCTTAAAGACAGAAACTTATAAAATTGTTTATGTTCTTTTGTACATCACTTAAAACATGCAGTTTCAATTTTTTTTTTCTGAAATCCTAACTTTTTAACTTTGAATATTTCCGAGAAAAAATGTTCAAATTATTTTTTTACTATTATATAGTCCACTACCTTTAAAGTGCGATTAAACTTCGGCTTGGACTTTTGAGAACGGTGAAAATTTGTAAATTTTTTATTTTTTTTTTTACTATAACTCAAAAACTATACATTTTTAATGTCTACACATCATATAACTTTTTGTAGAGAATCAGCTTTTCTATCAAAATGGCATTTTATAAAGTCACAAAAACCTTTATTTTTTTTTGTATTTCGTTTTGTCCATTAACGAGTACAGACGTGTTTTCGTGTGTAGTCGTCCGCGTGGGTCTTAGTGTCTGACCCGTTCCACATGCTTTTTTCAAAGCGGTGAAACGTATAGGTTAAGTACGGTTTCAATCCCAGTGGGATATCATTTTTAGTCTTTTAAAAGGCGCTCGAATTTTATAAGTGATTAACAATCACGACTACGATAAGGACTCAATAAAAACTTCGTGTTTCGGTAGTCCTTTCCCCGTATATATGCCTTTCGGAATGACTGGCATATTGTAAGAAGAAGAAAATAAGTTAAAAAAAACTATTTAAAAAACTAAAAAATTTATATTTTTTTGAATTTTTTTTAAATTTTTGTGTACAACTATTTTCTGAGTGGATTTGGGTGTAGTCATTGGATCACAAAAAAGAAAGGTGGCGTACATAGTTTCCGTCAAAATGGCGATCCACAAAACTACTTTTGATAAAAATTGGATGAGATACGGTCGTTTAAAGTTATCCAATTTTATCTCTGAAGCGCTACTTCCCCAATCTTCGCTTAAGCAAACTTCTGTCTTTTGTCGTGCTGAGAAAACATTATAGGCAAATACTCTCGCAGATTTTGTTGGTAACAATTTTTTAACAAAAAAGTACTTTAAATATTAATTTCAATCTTATGTACACATATTAGACTTTTCAAAGACCTGGCAGCCCTAGATTTTCGTATGATTGCGCATTTCACAACAATTAAATATGCAATATGGCTAAGTTTTAATTATCAACTATAAAACTTACTAGGCACGATCTCCAACTTCCACGTGAATAAAGTGTGATTTATCAGCTGCCTTTCCAATTGCCTCATGAACGACCGGCTCCGCTATAAGCGTACATTATTTATTTATAGAACTTTACTCATAATCTCTACCCTACTTACCTTTCTCACAGTAAGGACACCAGCTCTCGCCGTTCTCATCCTTTCCACCACTAAAAAGCACGTGAATGGGTCCACCGGAATCGGAACCTTCAAGTTTTTCTATCAACTGAGTGAATTCCTCATAGCCCTTGACATTGTGCTGAATGACCATTTTGTCACCTACAAACTTGATTATTTTCGTGTTTGATTGAGGCGGTGATATCTTTACGATACCTTGGATGAGTTTGATTAAACGACTCGTTGTGACAGGCTTCTCAGTGAGAAGAAAAAAGCGAATAAGCGAACAAAATACCTCGGGGATTGATAATATCTGGAGTTATCAAATGTTGATTCACGGCGGTGATTATAAATGTGTGCGAAAATCGTGATAAAGTAGTACAAGAAAAATTTTGACGTTTCTATCAAAGTCAGCTGTGCAGTCAACGCAGGTTGCGAAAAATTAATGTCAGACTTCAGAATATCGTTGTCATTGCCATTGACTTTCCGAAAATTTCACATTCGCTGTCAATTTGTTCTGGACATTGGTTTTTCGAATATCTGACATTGGATTTGCTGATGTGGTAAAAAAAAATCGCTAACGAATACAAGCAACAAGTTCCCCAGCTCGTGGACTCTAATTGAATAGTTGGACGTGCAATTGATAATAATTTTCCAATTATTTGATTGCAAGACTTTAGACTTAGGATCTGACCAACTATTTGATGCTAAATATGCTCACTTTTTGAGAGATGACCAAGTATTTAATCGACATCTATGGTATTAGTATATTGTCTATCTGTAACACACATAAATACATATGTTTGGTATTCTTTTGAAACTCTAAAAAAGGGGTTTTTAAAAAAAACTTAAAAATTTCAGAAAAGTAATCATATCCCTCTATCTATAGGTTAAATTTGAAAGATTGTTCACCATTATTGTAGCTCATTAAATTATCTTTTTTTTTATACCCATATTTTGGGGGTTCCCAACTTATATTGATTTTTATATTACAAAAGCTATATCTCCAACTTTCGTTGAATAATGTTAGTGCTGGTCTTTCCAGTTTATAAGTGGTGCAATAACAAGATATGGCCTCGAAGCGACTAATATATGGTTTTCCTGAGTAAATCATAAGATAACCATCAAGTAGAAAAATATAGTATCGAAAGTTGTAGAAGTGAAGACTTCGATATCATCCTTGCAAAACCTTTGTATGACCCGGTTTTCATCGTTTTAAAAATGTCAATAGAAACTGCAATTTTGTTTCAGATTTGATCAAGATACGTCAATATACCTGTATATTTATGTTTGAAAATTGCGGTTTTTATTGGAAATCTTTTGTTTAATAAACATTCTTTTTAGACTTCGTCATTTTGTCGATGTTTTTTGTTATTTTCGTATCACAGTTACTAACAAATTTTTTTTTATAATACATGTACATAAAATTAATTAATTGTTATACTTTTTTAAACTTTAAATATAGAATATTCGGCCAAGGATGTAGAAAATTACATATAAAATATATTACGCTATTAATTCTTCTTTTTCTTTTTATCTTGTTGTCCTAGACCTTGTGATTCCTGATACTGTCGCACAACTTGCTCTTGAACATCTGGTAAGCATGGAGAATAGCGTGAATATTCCATGCTGAATTCTCCTTTACCTTGTGTACTTGATCTGAAAATAAAAAGAAAATAACAATTAGCTCAGCTTGTAACCAAATTTCTTTGGATATAATCTTAAAAGCGTAAATTGCATTAAACCTTTCTACCTTTTATAGAATTGATTTTTTTGTTATTGTTTAGGTTATTCGCAAATAAAACAAAATCGTATTTACCTCAACTCGCTTGAATAACCGAACATATCATTCAGTGGTACTTCGGCATACACAGTAAACCATCCTTCGGCACCGTCAGTGCCTGTAATGATACCGTGTCGCTTACTTAACTGGCCCATAACAGTGCCCTGAAATTCTTCTGGTGCCGTTACTTCAACCATCATAATAGGCTCTAAGATTTGCCACGAGCCATTTTGGAAAATATCTTTAATAGCACCATGTGTTGCCATTACGAAAGCCAGTTCGCTGGAGTCCACAATGTGATGACCACCATCTTGAAGACGAAAACGAATGCCGGATAACTTATGACCAGACAACATACCACGTTCAGCCATTTCGCGGAAACCTTTCTCAACACCAGGAACAAATTGTTTGGGAACATTGGTGCCCATTGTTTCATCAGAAAATTCCAATACTGTATTTTGTGTTGGCGGTAATGGTTCCATTAGGCCAGTAACACGAGCATATTGGCCAGAACCACCAGATTGTTTCTTATGCAAATAATCAAAATGGCAAGGTGCAACCATAGTTTCACGGAATGCGACTTTTGGTTTACCTAGTGTAACAGGACAGCCATACTCACGTTCCATGCGCTGAGCGTAAATTTCTAAATGAAGTTCACCTATAGTGAAAGAAATCATCTTTAATTACTGAAATTTATATTTATTCAACTATAATATAACATTATATTAGATGCACCCTTACCCATGCCAGAGACTAGTGTCTCTTTAACATCAGTATCATAAAAGAAATGGAAGGTTGGATCCTCTTTGGTGAAACGTGCAACGGCCTTTGCGAAATTATCCCTATCCTTTGGATTGTTTGGTTTAATTGCCATTGATACAACTGGTTCTGGTACAAAGATTGATTCCATCGACAAATTATTCTTAGGATTGGTTGTAAAAGTGTCACCGGATGCGCAGTCAACGCCAAATAGCGCAAAAATATCGCCAGCATAAACTTCATTTACATCTTCCATAATATTGGAATGCAAGCGCACAAGACGTGCAATTCGCACCTTTCTGTTGGTACGTGCGTTGAAAATATTGTCACCTTTACGTAAAACACCTTGATAACAACGTAGATAAGTTAGTTGACCGAAGCGTCCTGCTTCCAGTTTAAACGCTAAGCCAACGAATGGTTTTTTGCCATCACGTGCTGGATTTAATATAATCTTTTCGGGTTCACTGCCTTCCTTCTCAATATAAGCAAGATTTTCAACTTCTGCGGGATTTGGTAGATAATCTATAACAGCATCAAGTAGTGGTTGTATGCCTTTATTCTTTAAAGCTGTTCCAACTAAGACTGGCGTGAAAGTGCGTTTAATGCAAGTGCGTCGTAAAGCAGCCTAGAAAGAAAAATATATTAAATAATTAAAATATACAACATCTTTGAAGAGAGTAACAGATAAAAAATGGTTAATCTTATTATACGAATTTCAAATAAATATAAAATTCAAATACCAGTTTCGAGAGTTAATCCCGTACAAATTATAAGAAAACCGAGTGACATTTTTTTAAGTACGAATTTATGCCCTGATCTGATATAAAGGCTTTCATATAATCATTCTAAAGGAAATGCTAATATGCATGTTGCTGTTGCAGCAGCCAACTTAGTAACACCCTGTTCCTCGTCTTTGAGCATAAAAATCGTTACTTTAATGGATTCAGCCGCAGATCGAACATTGTCCGGTTGATTTAATTTGCTGGCAAGGTTTATTGCCAATAACTCTTTATTTCAGGTTTTATGGAGAAAAGGTTTCAATGTGAGAGATCGTTCGTGAGATGTCACGTGGATATTACGCCTACTAATGTGAAGAAACCGAAACTATTGCAGCACGTATGAAAACAAGCCAATTAAAAGAATGAAAATCTTGCAATTTGAACCCGCAGTTTGATTAATTTTACAGACAATTTATTAAATCATATCAATAGTGGATTATAATTTTAACTTGAATTTTTGCACCAAAATTTGAGAGATTTTTACCTATATTTCTCCGTAAGTAACGCAAAGTTTAAAAATATTTGGGAGAAAATCTACACCATTGGTGCTTCAGATCATCATCTACTTATCTATAAAAATGCTCAAAACTTACCTTAATATCATTTTCCGTTAGCCCTTTCTCCTCAAGAAACAACTCCCCTAAAGTTTCATCTACATTGGACACATGTTCAATCATTTCCTGTCGTCGTTCTGCAGATTCAGTGCGCATATCCTGTGGTATTTCATCATAACGCAATTGCATACCATGTTCGCCTTCAAAATAAATCGCTTTTTCAGCCACTAGATCTACGATTCCCTTAAATTTGCTTTCTAGTCCTATTGGTAATTGAATAAACGCTGCATTATGATTCAGTTTAGAACGCAAGTGAGAGAGCACACGGTAAGGATTCGAGCCGGTACGATCAAGTTTATTAATGAAAGCCAAACATGGGACATTATAACGTTTCATTTGACGATTCACTGTCAGCGTTTGACTTTGTACTCCACCAACGGCACATAGTACTAGAACTGCACCATCCAATACACGCAATGCACGTTCTACTTCTACTGTGAAATCCACATGACCGGGTGTATCAATGATATTGATGTTAGTGTCTTTCCACAATGTGAAAGTGGCAGCTGATTGAATGGTTATACCACGCTGTCGTTCTAGTTCCATTGAATCCATAGTAGCGCCAACATTGTCCTTACCACGTACCTCATGCATTTCAGCTATGCGTCCAGTGTAAAAGAGAATGCGTTCAGTCAGTGTTGTTTTGCCGCTGTCAATATGTGCTGAAATACCAATATTGCGAATGTTCTCATTGGTTATTAGTTCCGGTAATTTGGCATTTGTGCAGTAGCCCTAGTGAAGTTATAAAATTGGATTTTTCATTCATAATTTTAAAATTATATAATCTGTAGCGATGCTTCAACCGTGAAACCATATTATGTTGCATACAAGATTTACTCACATATTTAAGTGATTTGATTATCCCTATCCGTGATGGTAGATTTCCTGTCAGTAATCTTGCACAAATTGTCATTCTGGTAGAATTAATTTTTGGATTTCTTCCGAAAATTAATTTTTCCAATTTTATAGGAGCATGTGAAACCACATCCAATGAGTTTGACGTTTAATCAAAAAGAAATTTCGAACAACCTAAACGTCAAGTATATAACAATTGTGAATATTTGCCGAAAACGTGACATAAGTGATTTTGCGTACAGAGCGATATTGAAAAAGACCTATTCAAAATGATGGCGAGTCTGAATACATCAGTAATTTTTTTCAATGCATTTGTATTTTTTTCAGTGCATCTGTACTTTTTTTAGTGCAAGTTTTTTTACAAGTTTCGAGTGTTTTAATAAATTTGAGTGTATTGGTTGTTGCTAAAATACATTGCAGTTGCTGCTAAATTTTATTACAGTTGTATATTAACAGCGGAATCCGCTATGGCGTTGTTAGTGCTTCTTAAACTTTTTCTATTTAATTTTAGTGATCTTTCAACTGTGGAAGTCGTATGGCCGCAATCGGTGGATGATTTCTGTTTTTAATTTATTTGAATTTTCTTCTTCATGTGACCTTTAGGCATTTTTCAAATGAACTCAGAACAGATCCAATCGAGCACTTAGGGTATGAAAACCATTCTGGCACAAACCGTATATATACATAATGAAGGCATGACTGATACCGTTTTATGTATTATAAGGCATTGACCAAGTTGAAAAAAAAACTTTTCTTGAAATGGTAAAAAGAAAAACTTTGAAAAAATTTGTTGAAGACCCTTTTTTTATAAACTATATTTTGGAAATATAATTCGCCAATATTAAAAAATTTAATATTTTTATGTGTGAAGACCTTGTTGACCATTTTTTTTTTCAATAAGAACAAAAATCATTCAATTACCGGCTTTTTTGGAAATTTTTCAATTCCCTTTCAAGTCCCGAAAGTCCCGTGTCAAATATTTGGCGAGAGTGACTCTTGGAAAATATTTTTTTTTTAAATAATTCTACCAAAGGAACTTTCATGTCAGAGGTCGGATTACTGACAAAGTATAATGCACTCGCCCCAGATCAAGAAGTATGAATGGTCGCTATCAAGCGAGCAGCGATATTGAATAGATCCATGGTGCTGTCAAGAAACAAACTAAATGCAATCACTACAGTAAATACTTATATCAAACAACTAATGCTTATCTTTATTCATCTTATTTAAATTAATATTTTAACAAATACTAGATTAACATAAAATACTGTAGATTTCTATAGTAAAAAGTTGTCATCAATATGAATGGATAAATTTCAATAGTATGCACTTCAAAAGATAACTATCGTTAGGTACTCGTACTTATCCTATTATATGTATGTAGTTATGTATGTAATTTTTGTATAATTGGCTTATTGGATATGTTCACATAAATATGTAGTAAACGAAAGTAAGTACGACGAGATCAATGACATATTGTACGGATGAGATTTTCATATATCATTTGCTGTCTTAAGGTTTGTTTCTGTTACAACTGGTGACCAGTAAATAATATCAGTTACAGCAGTTATTGAACAACATTTAAATCATTGACTCAAACAGAAGTTTCTGTTGGTGTGACATCGAAGTGTCCTCGCCATATGTGCTTCGACGAATGATATGTTTTATTCTGAAATAGGTTTACATATATTATATTAAAAAAAACATGTTATATCGATTAATATATTGTAAATGATGGGCTTATACGTGTGTATATAGCTTTTAAGGGTAATCCATTTAGGTATTTGCGAGATAGTTTTTTCCATTTATATACATACATTGAGTTGAGAAAATGCATGAATATGATTTCCAAACGTCTGCGAATAATGGTGATCGTGCAAAATTAATGAATGAATTGTACGAATACACAACGAACTATCGACAACAATTAAGGAAGAAGCTATCAATTAGGAAATCATTCAATTAATCTTTACAAGAAAAATTTGGATGCCAAGAAAACATTGAGGAAAAATGAAACACAACATTTACTTTGCATTTTTGTATTAGTTAATATTCAATTTTATTTAATTGTTTGTTTATTTATTTTTTAATCAAGTATGTATGAGTAATCGATAACATGATAGAATAAAGCATGTCAGCGAACAGGGATGATCTAATAGTGAGCTTTATATAAAATAGGTATAATTACATATCTTGAGCTAAACATATCAAATAGTATACATAACAAAATAATTTTATATATTTTTGTTAATGAATACATACGAGTATAAATGTACATGGGTGGTATAGTTAAAATAATTAATTTAATTGACCAAACGGACTTGAATATAAGATAAAACTTATGATACAAGTATATATATTTGTTTTAATAGTTATTTGTTCTGAAATGTAATATTAAAATAAAAATATTTTAAAATAATTCAAAAAATCCCTTCATACCCAGGAAAAAAAATGTTGAAGTATTTAACACAGCCATTTAAACGTAGTTTTTAAAATACATACATAGCGTCGGTTTAACAATAAAGAAAATTAAAAAAAATATTTAATTATCAAATCATACAATAATACTGAAAATTTCTGGAAAATTTCTTTATGTAATATAAAAATTATCACACAAGTTTTGATTATAATAGAATGGCAAAATATTAATAATATTCGTTTTAATAGGCTGCTACTCAAATCTAGTTAAATAAAATTTTGAGATTTTTTTAAACAATTCCCCACTTTTCTGGATTAAAAACAACATATATGCGTTTCTATAAAATTTCGAGATTTTTAATGTACTTTAGGAAAATAACCAGCAGCGTGATTCGTTGATTAATTACATAGGCCTACAAAAAATTTTTTGTTCTGTAGTTTGGCTGTATTTTTTCACGCTGAAATCGATTCCGTGGTCAGAATTGATCTAGCTCTAACTTCTAACTTAATGTGCTAAAAACACTGTTTTTTTAAGTTATGTAGCATGGCGAATATTTATTTTCTCTAAAAACTATGTGCAGGATCTTAAAGTTCAGGTCTTTCTATTTGAAATGTTATTAAGTTTGCTAAAATATTTTTTTTGTACACTGAGATATCGCATTTTGAAATTTTAATGTTTGTGATTTTCCCAATACCTGAAAACTCATTAATTTAAAAATGTGATACCTCGGTAAAAAAAAATATCTGAGCAAACTCAAAGGTATTTGATAGAAAAAGACTCTACTACTAGACTACTTTAAGATCCCACACATAATCTTTTGAGAAAATAAAAAGATTTCGCGGTGCTACATAACCTCAAAAAACAGTGTTTTTTGTACTTTAAGTTAGAGTATTTGAAAAAATTTGACGCATCCAAGCTACAGAACAAAAAAAAACTTTTTTGTGCGCGCCTGTGTTATTATTTAAATAAGTAATCTAATGTAGTACTTTTGTTGAAAATAAAATGCCATTGGAAGATTCATATATATACATCGTTATTAAACTATCACTCGATAAAAAAAATCTTTGCATTGATTTTATCGTTACTGTGTGTATGCCACCTAAAATTAATTAATCTTTCGTTGTATTCCTAACATAAGGTTCACATGAAACCATTCTTAAAAAATCTTTTAATATTTCCCATTGAAGTGGTTCTCTTTCGCCAACAATATATGGAATGTCAAAAGCGAATTTAAAAAATTACTCGATAAATTGCCTGGTGTGAGTGAATCTGGTCTAACTGATAATTTTGCAATCTTGTAACTGTATATCAATCCTGGTGCATATTTTGGATCGTTTTGTTGTGAAATTTTATTTGTAACATCAACTATTATGCTAACTATTATTTCAGGAGAAAATGTAACGTGACTTACGTCATACTTCAAGACTGGCATAACTCAAAAAACAACATAAAGTGGGGAAAAAACGCATTAAAAGTATGTCTACATAAACTCTTCTCACCACAAAATAAAACATAAAATGGCGGATATTTCTGCATCATCACGTTTTTTGAGTTTTGCCAGTAAGTAATGAAGTAAATGAGTCATATGTAAATATTATTTCAAAAAGCTGGTCAGCTTAAAATTACCTTTAAAAAAATATTTGTCGCTGGCAATCAACACTTTTTAAAAGTTATTTTAAAGTGTAATTATTATTTCTTTATAATAGATATTTACTTAATAAAGTAACTGCAAAGTTGAAACTCAGGGAATAAGTTTTTCAGCATATGAACGTGAAAATCTATGAGGCTACTTCTGTATGTGCCAAAATAGCAGTGCACTTGTACCTAACACACATATTCTTCGGGAGAATTTTTGAGCATATATAAATTAAGTAAGATTCATTGTTGTTTTAAAAACTGATGTTTCATGCGAATTAGTACTTTTGAGAAAAAAGTGGCTTTCTTAAAAGGTGCACAGTGATAGAACTTTAAACTTTACTGATCCTCGATCTGGAAATGATTGCTTAAATTTCCCGATAAAAAGAAAATATACAATGTATACATATGTATGCAGTATGTTATTCCTCTTTTATTCATTTTGTGCTCCATTTGATCATTTACTTGAACCAAAAATTGTAGAAAAAAAAAAATTATTTTGCAATTTTTTTATTAATTTTCATCTGTTCTACAATATTGGTCTTAACATAATTTTCTACTTTTTTGAGTTATTGAGCGAAACTTTTTTCGTCGGCCTCTCACGACCACGATACTGGCCGCTGACGCTTATTTCTATTCGCAGCCCTACTTAAACTATCAATTGCAAAAAAATTGAGCGAAAGGAAATGACTTTAAAAAATGCTATCTCCCGTACTATTTCTTTAAACTCAAATATAGCTAGGCATAAGAGTTGAAAAGAGCATGCTCTGGTGGTAGCCTTATGTTACCATGTGCAACGCATTTGCCATTTTTCGCTCTCTGAAGTGACCACAAGACACCGAGGCAAGTACTTCCAAACTTTTTTTTCTAGCTAGCTACTAAATCAAAGATTTTCCCTAAGTTTCAACTATAATGTAAGTACTTAATGACTTAATTAAAATAGATATACTAGAGTATTAAGATAAAGTATGATTTGATTTTGCTCAACTCAAACATAATACTGACATTGATATTAAAATTTTAAAACTAGATAGGTATAGAGTATGTACGATTACTTAATATTTTCATAGTTGAGAAATGTTTAATAGCGTGGGTTGAAAATCTGCATTCTTAGAAATGAAAAGAATCATAGGAAAAACATTGCATGTGAAATATATAGATTTGTATACAATATACCAGGTTTGCAAAAGTTCATCAAAGTTTTGATTCAAAGGCGTTCCATAAGCTGTGTGGCTCTTTCACAAAATGAGCCTGTTTTTCATATTCGCTTAAGGACACATTTGCATTTGTTTTGTTTGATTCATATTTTTGAGAGGCTTGAGCAAGCCTTGGGTATTGTTTAAAAATCTTAGTATTCCACACAAATTTAATTATAAGTATTAAAACCCAATATTCATGAAAATATTTATTTCATTTCGAAAAAAGCAGACTTTCGTTTCACTTCAATGTTTACTCTTAATATAAAACCAAGTTATGATACTCGTATCCATTGTAAAAACCTGAAGCTGATAGTTTTTTGAGATTATAATTGATTTTGTTTCTTACTACTTAATTTTCTGTTTTAATTAACACTGTGGGTTTTATTTTTAATGTTTTTTTACAAATGTACCTTTTTTGAATGCATTGTGGCCAGTTAAAAAATTTTGAAAAGAGTATTTTCATGAACACAGATGTTCCAGTTAATCGTTTATAAAGGGCGCGTATTCATAGCAGTTAAATAAATTATGTTTACAGTTAGCAACAGCTTTCAGCAGCATCTAACTTTAGATACAACTTATCAAACATCTATTAATATGCCCCCAAGTGTTTCTATTTTTTACTTTAATTTGTGCTTTGGAGCAAAATATTATTCGCTCTCTTGCTTACAGCATAATATGTATTGAAATGTTTTTGTTTTTTTGGCTTAAACTGGAGTTATATCATTACTTTGTTTTTGGGTGTCTGCCGGTGTTGTTGCTGCTGTAGTTGACTTTTTCATTGATTCCATAGCGTTATTTTCCATTCTGTTAGCAACTGGGCGAACTATTGCAGGTGATGCTGTATGATGTTGCTCATCTTCTTCATTCATGGTAGATAAACGACTTGCAGCTGCTGTTGACGTTTGTGATAAACTTTGACTGCTTCTATTTAGTGATATTTTATCACTAGTATTTGTACATATGATAATATGATATTATGGTGTTTGAAAGAGAGAAATACGAAATTGCGAAAAAATCAACAATATTAAGGAAACCAAGAGAAAATGTATAACAAAAGTTACGGGAGATTTTTTTTAAAACTTTAATTTAGCACTTAGTTAGAATTTAAATGATTTTTATTTAAAGTTTACTTTTCAAATTAGCAATATGATATTTAAAAATCAAAAATTAAATATATTAAAAATGCGATAAAAGAGAAAGAATCTAGGATTTCGGTGATAGGTAGAATGAGCGAGAGATAGAGAGAGAGAGTGTGTGTACAGAGCGTGCCTCAACTTACTGATTATTTCCATTTATCTGACGCACTTTAACCGTTACCGGTATTATTAATTGATCAGAGGTGCCATCTTTATTTACTTGCTGCCATATTGTAGTACGATTAACTTCTTGTGATATATTTAATGGACCCTGACTTCCGGCGGAAGTAGCACCATTGGCTAAAGGTATATGTATTGTTGTTGGACCTGCGGCAGTGTTGCCAGCATATGCGTTAGTATGCGAATGGTGTTGATCCTTTAAATTAAATTAAATTTTCATAAATATTTTTTGATCGCAAAGCTTAATTTATTCAGACCGCTGCTACATGTGGACAAGTGATGAATTGATTTGGTGTTGCATTTTTGAAAATTGTTTTTGTGGTAGTGTTGTTGGTGATTGTATTGCTTGTATGCTATACTAATGAGTGGAATAGCGTGATTTTATGTGAATTAAAGTAAGAAAAACCCACAGTTTTGGAGAAATTAATATTATTACGCGTACGAGTCAAAAAAATCTCCTCTCAAAGTAGTAAATCACTAAGGGTATATGTATGTGCTTGTAAAATTGAGTTTTAATAATATTTTTTACTAGAGATTTAACCAAAACTATATTTTGCACAGTGCGCTATTGTCACCATACTCGTGTGCACATTAAAAAACCGACCATATCCATTAAACTATACGCTTTATTTTTATTGCAGTTCGTATGTTTTACCTATGTTTAAATGTACCTACATCTGTTAGCAAGTGTTTTTGTAAATATAACTTTTTTCTTTTCAAATTCACATGATAATTTTTAGTAACTTATATAATAGGTAATTTCCGAAATTGAATGTATAGATTGATGAAACTTTTTCGTATAAGAATATATGGAAGCTCATAATATTTAGTTAAAATGAGATATATGTATTATGAAATTTTAAAAAAGCGTGATATTAGTGGTTACAATTCGAACATAAATTAAGGCTCTCTTTCTTTAACTCTATAATGAGTTTTGGGGTAATTTTTATATAGTTTTGCCTAGCATAGACCCACAGGAAATCCGAAGAATCTATATATTAATACATGAACATCGAAACTTATGGTACACTTTTTCAGTATTTATTATAAAAAGAGAAGAGGGAATGAAACTTATACCAATTGAAAGGTACTGTTTTGTAGATGTGCATAAAGAAAAAATAATTTGTAATATGTGCCGTTAAGGCATGTAAAATAAAGAAAACATACGCGCATGATTCCCTCATACAACACGCTTTAACCAATGCATTTTGATCGCGTTAATGGCTGCATGAGGTAGAGGCAAGGTGAGGTGAAATGAGGTCCATGGAGAAAAACGTTTTGTTCATCATAGGTCGGCAAAATTCTTTCAAAGTAAAAACTTGGTGGGTACGGTCGAGTTTCGATCACAATACGATACTAGTACTTATTAATACTGGATGTCAAATGTCAGACGTTCATTTTTGGTATGAAAAATGGTTAAATTACAATCTCAAATTGAATAACCCTTGATAAGGCTCTGGTTTCAGCAAAAATTTATTTTTTCATTAGTACTCGGTATGCGCGAGTTTTCTCCAAGTGACGAGCGTTAGGATGCGTGTCGAGTATCAATTCATACATAAATTTGACTACGCCATTTTTAACTGCTTGTTCTTTCTCTTGTAAATGTTATTTTAAAAAATTGTATCGAGTTTTAGAGAAACGTCCCGAACTTCAAACTCATTTTCCACCAAAAAAAATTAATTAAGTGGGAAGAAAATGCTTCGAAAAATGCAACGCTACCTCCCGGACTTTTTTTTTTAAATTTACACAATATAAAAGATATCCTCAATTTCAAAATTTCATCATTTTTGAACACCTCCGCGACTCAACGAATTCCACACCCGCTTTTAGAACGTTATGGCGCCCCTGAGTGAACGCACCTATGTATGAAAGTTCGGCTCTGCTTTCTTCGTTTGATTATGATAATGATAATGTTCCTGTACATTTTTATATGAAAAAGCTTCATCGATCTTTAAAATTCGAATTCGCAGACTTCCTTGGATATGGAAGAAATTATCATGTGAATTTAAAAAAAAAAAAGATTTTTAAAAATCTTCCTAACGTCTAAATTAATTAATAAATTTTGTTAGTTTGAAATAAATATATTTTGAGTTAGCATAAAAATTATTGAAAATTCACTAAATTTAAAAACGAAAAGTTCTGTTGATATTTAAAAATTGCTCAAATAAGTATTTGTATATTTTTTACAACTTCTAATTAATGACGTTATAAAATTAAAAATAGAAATTACAATTGGTATGCAAATAACCGAAATTTTAAATTATAAGGCAAATATTTTCTTAATCGAAACTTTTTGAGTACTAGCTACCTGCTTAAGCTGATTTATCACGAAAAATTTAAATTTACTCAATTTAACTACACATTGGGCTAAGAAAAGAAACAGTTGGTGGAATATTTAGGCACCTGCCATACATCAAAACACTTAAAACTTCACATATTGGCATTAAAGCACTATAGTTCCGAAATTTTGTATATTCATTTTCATTGAATTGCTTATAACTGGATTGTAAAACGGATGTGCAGGGATGAAATCGCGGATAAACAGCTAGTTGACAGCTACTGGGAATAAAGTATTTAAAAGATTTCTCTAATGAGTTTTGATCTCGCATAGTTCCCGGATTTATCTAATTATACGATTGTTTTTACTCCATCAAGTACAAGTTTTTTTTAAATATTGATCTGGCCATTGGACTTGATGTGTCCGAATCATTGTTGCAGTGAACAGATTTATGCCTTTTGAACATTAGCGCCACTGTATAGTTCATAGATTTCTGGGTTGAATCTTCTTCTTCATACACCGCTTGCGCATATAGAATCCATTCGGCAACACTGTTTTTTGCCAATATATCGCACATTTACTTCAAGAGTGGCAAAACTCAAAAAACACAAAGTGGGAGAAAAACGCATTTGAAGTTTTCAATAAGTTACTTTTTATATGAGAATTCAAAAAAGTATCAATCAAGTTTTTTGAGTTATGCCACTCTTGAAGTAAATGAGCGATATGTAAAACATCAGTCAATTTTTGTCTTCGTTAATCGCTAGTCCCACTCGTTTAGCCATATTTTTAATCCTAACAAAAGTTGCACAGAGGAATAGACCATCTGTTCTTATTTTTACCCAACAACCATAACCCATAAGGGTGAGGATTTGATTGTTTTCTTGAAATGAATTGTTGGTTATTATCACTATTTATGATTATTTTCCTTGAACTTCGATTGAATGATTACCATACTGCATAGAACATCATGTATTTTTCAGCATTGCATGTCATCATCTTTTGTTCGTTATCTCTGTACGCATTATAGAGCTTCCAGAATACTATTCTACCATGCGCAGTTACTAGCGAGCGCCTTCAATTCTCTCTAACATATCCTCAACTCAGATATTTAGTTTTCTAGCATTCATTTCCACGAAGATTTTAGTCGACAATATTCTAATTCCTTTCAACTTTATAATATTGCATACTAGTCTGCTTTTACTCTTACTCGATAATGAGGTACTCTGGCTTTATTTTCATATCAACTTTTTGCTCTGATAGCATTTAAAGTTTTATAAATTTTCTTTATATTACAAATATGACTACATATACTGTGCTTCATTATCGTCTTTATTTGCTAAAGCAACATTTCTCTGAGCTATTTATTAAAAATATGACTTTTTATTATACATAATATTAAATAATAGGTGCATAAAATTATTAAAATACGATAACAACGGTTTTTCTTATATAATACATAAAAAATTTGTGAAACTATTAATAAAAAAAAATTAAAAAGAAACCATTGAAAGCATAAAATTGCTGACAAAAAAGGAATGACTAATAGCTTAGATACTAGAAAATTAACAACACTGTTCTGAGAAACGTTATAAAGTATGAGCTATAAAACAGATGTGCTTAGCTACTACAGCAATTAGGCATTTTAGCTATTTAAAGTTTAGCTTAAAAAAATGATACCTTTTCTTTCTGAATTTTACTTCTAATATGTAATGTAGGACGGGACGCATAAAAGATAAAAGATTTTATCTGCAAATTGAAAACCTTACGTTTCACAAAATAGTGTTGTAAAATTTTTTACTAAAAACAACTCAACTACACCACAGCTACATTGTAATAGGAATTATTTTTAAAATTTCAAACAAGAATTGTGCAATGCATAACTAACATTGTATGTATATATACAGTATATAAAATTGACACAATGATTTTAGATAAATAAAAAAGTATTAATTGGTATATCAGAGAAAACCTGAACAACATGCAAATGATGCTTTTCACAGTGTATGTATATTACTTATGTATGTATGTCGTGAAATTAAAAGAAAGAACCTTTCCAAAAATTAAAATACTGCTCAATAATTTAAAATTAACAACTTAAAATATTCCAGTGCTCTTCTTTTTCAAACAGCATACGTGTAATATCTTAAAATTGCTAAATAGTAGTAATTCATATTTGTGTTTTTTTTTTATATAAAAGTAGTAGTAATAGTAGTAGCATATATGCATTATGTATGCCTATGTAAATATATAAAGTTATAGCAATTTTTAATTGATTCTTTTTTTTTCGTTGTTTGGTTGTGACCTTTTCAGGTTGTTCTTGCAATTCTTGTGCTTAGGAAATAGTTGCAGTGTATTATTTTGTGTGTGTGTGTGTGTGTGCCTGTGTGCTTTTAGGGTTGTGACTTTTTGCTTGCTTTAGAAAAAAGTGCTGCCAATTGGTTCGGATCATTTTTGTAGCAGACTACTTTGTGCTTCAAATTCTTTTTCAATTTGTAATTGCAATTGCGATCTAGTACCATTCATGTTACTGTTGTTACTACGATTTCTACTACCTTTTGTGCTTTTTTGTGACCTATGACCCCAAGGTAAACAAGGTAATAATTTCTGAATTAATCCCACCTCAGCATCTAAATGATGTAAATCATCAGCAGCTGCACGTCTTGTCATCTCTGGCATAATATCATCGAGTATTTTGAGTTCCCTCCGTGTGAACATAAAATCGAGTGACTTACGAATACCAATCATAACGACCAACATAAGTGGGAAGAGTATTGATGTTTGTGAGAAGGATTTTATCAACCATAAGACGATAAGGCAAGCCAGCTGTATCAATGTAAAGAGATGTACACGTTTTATGGGAACCTGCAATGAAAATAAAAAATAAATTAATTTTTTAATTGGAACTCGGAAATCACAAAATCGATTGAGGATCATTAAAGTTTGTTTTTATTTTATTTTATGTTATACATTGTGCTTTTGTTTTAATAAATAATTTTACATACCTGTCGCAAGAACATATGATCAGGTTGATATTTAGCTGGCATAAACATAATCATTATTCGATCGAAGAACTGAAGACCTTTCAGCGAAGCTACGCCCATATATAGGAAAACACCAAACAGCACTGGCATTGGTATGTGACACAAAAGTGGCGTCAACATCACTGACATACCAATGGTAAGGAAGATCATCACATGCGTAACACGCTGTTCACGTACACCCAAAAATTGCGCTTTCTCGCCTGGAGCAGAACATTCTGATTCCTTTTTCAAAGAATTAACGTGATTTATGCTTAATACAGTGGCAGCAACGAACCTAAGATATTAAATAATAAAATTACATATAATTTAAAGAAAAATCCAATTTCAGAACTTACCATGGCAAACCCATAATACTGCAGATTTGTATCAGTATACAAAGTATAAACAAATCCAAATGATAACCACAGCCCTTTTTCAATTTATTCTCCTTACGATTTATAATAACAGCACTAATCTGTTGATCCATAAAGATGAGTATGGTACCCAAAATCGCTGGAAATACAGCAATAATTGGCGACCAAAATGGATTTTTCGGTGTAAATGGTGGTATAATCCAACCTCGTGATGACAATGTTGGTTTTAGCTCATGTGGCACTTCCAACTTTGGTGTTGCAACATTCATTCCATAATCCAAAAAGGACATAGCGAAAATTGCAATAAGAACAGCAAAATCACTAATATATTGACGTACTGTTGATGGGAAGAAGAGGGCGTTCTTGAAATCTTTCAATATCACCGAAATTATAAAGGTGCCCAGGAAGAGTATGATGGACATAAGGAATACATTTGAGCTTTCAGGGTTATTACAATCTTCACCCAACAGCGTGCCGTTTCTGGCCTGTGGAAAGAGAATGTTTTGTTAAAATCTTTTTGATATTGTAATTAATAAAAAAATATGGCAACAACTTATCACTTAGCAAACTGCATGTTTTTCTAAGAAATTTTCTGTCCTGCTTAGTTTTATAATAAAGTTGGCATAAGGAAAGAATTCTCAGGGCTTCAAAAATCTTAAAACTTAAAATAATATGTACCTAAAATAATGCAAAGAATTTATCTTAGATGAGTTAAATCTACCATTGCCACATAATTCTTAGCACTTATCAAATGCTGTTTCGCTTGAGTGTTACATATTTCACAAGCAAAACACCAATGAGGCACAGAAATTTCATTTTAGTTAAGTTTTCAAAGTTTGTTTCTTGTTAAAAAATGCTATACTTATCTGAATCCAACATATTATGAAGCTTATCAAAAACATTGTGCACTTTTCACACTTATTCAAGTCAGTAGAGTTGTGAGTGGAAAAGTTGTTCGCTACCACATTCACTCCCACAAAATTAGACATTTTATGCAAAATTTCGTGCTCTAGCGCTTAAAAGATAAAGACTTAAACAAACTTATCATATGTCACTTATCAAATAATCAATTAAATTTATACTTTTGCATAAATGTAAGCCACTACTGCTGCAATTATTTGAGTCTTATTTCTTCAACTAATCTTATCAGTTACCAGTGTTGCCTTAACGCTATAATTATGACTTACCACACAAGAGTTTTTATCATATTTGGCCCATTCCAAAATTGTTGAATTGCTGCCATACGGTGGTGTACATATGCAATCATATATCGGATTGTCAACTGGATACTTTTTGCCAATGAGAAATACGTTTTCAACAGCCTGTAAATAAAAATAAAGCAACAAAATTGAATAAAAAATTGTCAGAAAAAACTTTATTCCCAAACTTACCTTATAAATAAAGATGAATGCAATTAGTGTAGCAAAATTTTCTTCAGTAAATCGTGTTATATAACACACTAAAGCACTAGCATCAATAGCAACCAATATCAACAATATAACTGCTATCCAAGTGCCAATCCAAAATCGGAATGTTAAATAGTCCCAGCCTCGATCTACACAAAAGTCATAAACAATTGTCTCAAAGACAAGTACCGGACCAGTTGAACCCAATATGGTGAGTGGTTGTCCCGAAAAAAATCCATATATAATACCACAAACAAAACCTGAAACCAATGATTCCATAGCTGCCATATGTTTGCCTGTCGCCTCGCTGAGTAGACCACCAAAAGTAATAATGGGGGAGAGACATGCAAAATATAAGAAGATCCAGGAAGCAACACATTGAATTGAAAGCGCATCCTTAAAGTCTGACAGGTACCAGGGTGCTTTGCGTTTTACATCATTTATGAGACCACCAAATAGCCGACCTGTACGTGAAAGTCCAGATTCTTCGCGTAAACGTTGTTCTTCTCCCTCTTCATCGATTAACTCCTTCGGCAATTCGGGTGGACGTTTACGTACATCCTGTGAAGGAATAGCCGCTGGTGGTTCAATTCGTATAGTGGGATCCCATTCACCGGGTGGCAGCACTGTTACAGCATCAAGAAATTCATCAATGCCAGCTAGTAGATGATCACGTTTACGTGCTCTATATGCAACCTCATGGAAGATTTCATCAGACATTAATGTAGCCATGGCGCGTCCAATTTCATGGGAATTACTCTGACTGCCTGGTGGGCCTAGGAGAATGAAGATGAATCTAAGGAGAAAATAATTACGTGAGTTAAATTTTAATTAAAAAATAAGTTTGTAAGTGAAAAATTTTGTATAAGTCAATAATGTTGAAATAGTGAAAAGTGTTGATGTAGTCAAAAATATCTTGACTATATTACATATATATATATATATATATAAAATGTTGATATATTCAAAAATGTGTTGAAAAATTATATAATGTTGTAAGCGTAAAAACTTTGGAAGGGTCGAGATATGTTGAAGAAGTCAGAAAAGCTTATATGCTGAAAAAGTTATAAAAAGTTAAAGACTTCCAAATATGTTGATGAAGTAAAAAAAATGTTGATACATACATAAAAATATTGTTAAAGTCAAAAAATGTTGATAGAGTAAAAAAATGTTGATGAGTAAAAAAGTAATGTTCAAAAATTCAAATAATGTGGAAAGTCTAAATATGTTGAAAGATTCGAGATATGTGGAAAAAGTCTGAAAAATTAAAATGTTGATAGTCACAAAAATGTTGATAAAGTCAAAAAAAGGTTGAAAAAGCCGAAAAATGTTGATATAGTCATAAAAACGTTGATGAAGTCAAAAAAGAGTTGATAGAGTAAAAAAGAGTTGATAGAGTAAAAAAGATCTGTTAAAAAATGCAAATATTGTGGTAAGTCTAAATATGTTGAAAGAGTCGGATATTTGGAAAAATTCGGAAAAGTTAAAAAGGTCGAATAATGTTGAAGAGTCGAAATATGTAAAAAAGTTCAAAAATGTAGATAAAGGAAAATATATGTTATGATATAGTCTCAAAAATGTTTATAAAGGAAAAAAAAAATTGTTGAGAAAGTCGGAAAAGTCAAGATACGAGTACATTGAAAGATCGAAAAATTTTGAATAACATATTAGAAATTAAAATAATAATAAATATTAATAAATATTAAAAATTTACAAAACATACCTTGTTGGCACTGGTACTTCGGTCAAATCACCCATCACTGCTGCCTGGCTCAAGCGTATAAAACCTGATAATGTCTTTTCGAGAAAGTCCACCTCACCCACGAGTATATTGCTAGCTTCAGCTCCCTGTGGAATTTTTCGCATAAAATTTGTATTACTGCGATGATCATTTAATTCACTAGAGCTTGTGTTTCGATGCATCGATTGAGTGCTGGGACTTTTCACCATATCCTCTGTTATTGGCGTTAATTTTTGTTTCGATAGCACATTTTTGGAATTAGATTTTTTCTCTTTAGTATTTGTTTATGGAATTAGGCATTTTTTTTTTTTTTTTCAAAACAAAAACAATATACATTCCAAATACAAAATTACGGGAAAAGTTGCAATACATTAACGGTAACCGAAAGAAAAAATTATTAAAAATAAAAGAAGAAAAAAAAAAATTCAATACAAATTACAAAAAAATTCTACAAAAAGGCTACAAATTGAAAATTTAAAATATTTTTTTAAATTAGCGTGCATTAAATTTGTATGCAAAATGCGAGTAATCTAATTATATGGCAAAGCATGAATTATGTATTATGAAAGCAGGCTTAATTCTATGTGATCTATGATGCGTGAAAATGAAAAAAAGAGCTATGAAAGTGAAATTGAAAAAAAAAACACTTGAAATGTTCAAAGTGTCATTATATTGAAAAAGAAAACAATTCTTCAGAAAAAGAATTTATGCTCAAGAAAACAAAAACTTTATTATTAATAGTTTTAATAATATCTTTTTGAAAATATTAAACTACAGAATATTTAAAACTTATTCTAGGCATGCCTAAGGATGAGTTCGGCACTATTCGGAATAACAAGAGACTTCTGACTCAGACAGTCAGATTTTTTTCAGAGCAATCATTTATAAGAAAATATCAATATTTTTGGAACTTTCATGATTCTTTTACTAAATTTCGTAATTTGATTCCATAAACAGCTGCAGCTTTGTCAATTTTTTTTTTTGTTTTCAAAAACTCATAACCTCTAATTTTTTTTCGAACCGTAATAATACTGGAATATTTTCTGCTTCAAGTGCAAAGTTAGAAGATTTATTTTTGTATTTTCCATAAAAAATTTATTTGGGAGAGAAAGAAGGTTGCACTCAGTAAAGAACTTTTACGCCATAGCCCAAACTTAGCGTTCAAGAAAACCCAAAGAATAGTTAATCGTTGTCGTAAAAAAGTAAACAACTACTAATCCATTTTATATTCTAATATTTTCATCATCGCAAAAAAGTAAACAATAACGAATTGTGTTTTTAACTCTTTCAATATTGTACGCATAATTTATCAAAATTTTGCTATAATTAGATGATCTTTGATATTTTCGTATGTAATAAAAACTCATTTCTCAATAAAGTCAAAGGCCTTGTTTATCTTTTGGAAATTATATATGATAAGAAAAAAGCAAGATAATGCTCTAAAAATTATAAAATATACATATATGTTCTTTATAAACATTACAGCTAAAAACGCATGCAAATTCTGTTGTTAATGAAATTTCAAAATTGTCCGTACATTTCATAAATGCTTTAAGATATCGTATATAAAACTTTAAATTTATTTACAAACCATTAAATTTATTTACAAATTCATTACGTAACTTCTTTAATTTGGAAAAGCTCGTAACATATTTTAATTTCTAATTAACAAAATAAATATGGATATATAACTTTAACCTCACAGACATTTGCAAGGCTATACGTATCTAATATGTGTATGTATTTAAATGTTAAGGTATGCAATATGTTAGAATTTCAAGCTTGATTACCATTAGGCAATCCAAGTCCTTTGACTTTTCCTGGTACTGTCAAAAAACGTCCACCATTGCCATCACTACTGTTATTGCGATTACTGGCTGTTAAAGTCATGGCGGATGTAACTAAACCCGGTGCCGAAGCTGAGGATTGATCATCCACTGAAAATTTGTTTAGCGTTTTTTAATGGAAATGCTTTTATTAGCGATCGGTTTAAGTAAGAAAAATAATTTCGAATCCAATGTATACATATCTTTTAACAAGGCTAAGTCTTTAAAGCTAAATAGCTAATAAGGCCAATGCCTGTAGTAGCTCAACTTAAATTTAATTTATTTTTTAAAGTCTTCGTAAATCCTAAGGATTTTTAATTCGTCAGAAGTTTGGTTAATAAGATTTTATTGGCGCTATACTGCACATTTTTAATAATAAAGGACCTTATCAAATTAAATTTGGGGAACTATAAATTTTTGAGATGTAAGCGTTATTTTTAATTCCAATTAAGTTTTATAAATCTTTAATAAATGAAACATAAATAGATATTTCAATTGATAAAATTTATCTAAATACCTTTAGTTATAAAAAGGATATAGAAAAACGTGTGATGTTTAGGTATTTCATTATTCAAAATATCTTTTAATAAAACATTGCGGGTCTCAAACTTTAAAATATTGCAGAAAAATTAATATATAAAAAAATTTGTGATATTTGCTTAAAAATACAGAGATATAGTTATGTATGAATTGCTTTAGTTGAATAAATTTCTAACACTAACGGAAATAATATCACACCATTCAATAAAGATATTTGAGTATTTTTGAATAGTCTTAGAACAAAAGTTTTCATTAGAGCATTAATAGTAGAGAAAAAGATAGAATGGACATATAAACAATTCTCATAAGAATATTTAAAAAAAAAACAATTTAACTGTAGTATAAGTATATAGTTCGAAAAAGGAGTTTAAGTAAGAGTTTATAGAGGTATATTTATCTGTGTGACACAACGATAATATTGAAATGAAATTTCGTTCTTTGAAAAACAAGTGGTAACCTTTCACTTTTGTTTGCTGCTGCTGCTGCTGTTGCTCACTCTGTCCTTGTGAGCTTTTATGGCTGGAACTGGGTGAAGCACCAGCATGAAACCAAGTGGTTACGCCAATGCCACCTAAGTGAGTAGTAGCATAACCGCTAAAATCAGCTGAGTATTTAAGAATTGAATTTTTTTTTTAAAGAATAAAAAAATCGTAAAAAAATAGAACCCAAAGGTATGGAACTTTAATATCTCGTTTTGATTTAATGATAAAAAAATTCGATGAATATTGATGTTAGCAATGAAGATGATGATTGCATTAATGCAGATGTAGGCGATTAATGTTCTTGGGTATTTTATATTTCAAACAAGCCATTGTAACTGTAATTTTTTAAAAACTTAATTTTTTATTATATTATGCTATAGCAATACAATATACCATAGCTTTTTGACGATATATTTTTTTTAAAATTTTTTTTAAAATTGCATATTTTAAGCATTAGCTCTGCAAATTTAATATAATGAATATTTTGTTGCACAGAGCCGGTGCATTTTATTTATGTGATTTTTATTTTGCTTACACTGAAAATACAAACAATAAATAAGCCGTACATTTGCTGCAAAAGTGGTGTATACAAATCTAATGGCTAGAAGTGAGAATTAACTGAATATGATGTAGACCAGGGTTTTCCTACAGAACTCTTTTGATTGTTATGAATTGAAGAAAAAAAATTTTTATTTGTGAAAATACATACATATATGTTTGTATACATAATAATATGTATACTACATATATATTTTTCTAATAATTTCCATCAAAGGGGCGTGTTTGTGAAACAGATATATATGGAAAACTCTTTATTCATAAGAAAAGATAATTTTGGAGAGTTTTAGTTTTGTTAAGCTTTTAATGAGAGCCTGGCACCGACCAAACGGTAGCATTTGCATTTAGTATATCTCAAGAACCATTAGAGATATAAAAATGAAATTCGGTACAAAGATATTGACCAAAGCAATATTTTGTAAGACTATTTTTGCCAAGGCTCCAAAGATATTTAAAAACTTTTAAAGAAGAAAATTTGAAATTTAGTTATAATATTAACGTTGGATCTTCATATCTCAATAAATTTGAAAGCTTGTTAAATAAAATTTAGTAAGGTAATTTTTGTAGTAGTAACCTTACATTGTGAGCAGGATTGTAGTTGTGAGCGTTGCTCACGAACTTCACAATAAAAAAAACTATAGAAGCGATGAAATTGTGAAGGCGACGCTTATAGTTAGCCCTTAGTAAACGTAAAATGGGCGGAGCTACATAAAAGATGTGGACTTTCCCTTACAAGCAAATGCTCTTATCGTAACGACATCAATATGGACGGTATCCGAAACAAGCAAACGCTTTGAAGTATTTTATAAGAGCTTAACTTGATGTATTGTGTGGGATTTCGTGAAATTAAATATAAAGCACTTTTTGTCAAATTTCATATGTTCAAATAAATGCTCCATTGTACGAGTAGGCGTGGCAAACAATTACACAGATTTGATAGTGTAGATGGTACCACACACATTTCTCGGAACTCAGCACCATTTTGGTTACTACTAAATGTATAGTATATCCTTCACAACGACATTTTAATGTTCTCGGTAATAGTGGCGATGCCACATCCACTTTATCTAATCCGCCCAAAGTTTATGCAATGTATTCTTATAGTGATATCGTTTCAAAAATTTCTCGATATTTTTCACGAAAAGTACGCTTGAAGATTAAAATTAAAAAAAAAAAAACAATACATACTATTAGCGGAGTTAATAGGGGCGTACACAGCATCCTTCATGCTGTCCAACATGGCTTGCAAAACCGAATAACAGTAAATTTCGTTTTGCGTTCACATCATCAAACATGCTTGTCAAACATCATTTGCAGAAAAATTTCGAGGTGTACACATCACTCGCATTACTTACTTCCCTTCTTTGCTTTTTATTTTTCGGAGGTGTAATAATAAAAAAAAATAGGATGTGTCCCTAAAAAACCTAAGTCTTGCTAAAACTTTTTATTATTCACGTAACCCATCGATGTCCACTCTATGATACCTTATTTGAACTGAAAAATGTGTTGTTGTTGCTGTACGGATGGACAAGCCAGCAGAGAAATCAAAATATTTTGAAATCCATCCAACATGAGTGTTAAGCGGCTGTTTCTAGAGTTCACATGATTAAACATTGAGGTTTGTCAAGCATGATGGACAGCATGAAGGATGGTGTGTACGGCCCTAATAACATTTGAAAGAAAGTAATGTAATTTTTCAAAAAAAAAATCAGAGATTCAAAAAGCAAAATGATGTTCGATTTTGGCGTGGAATACCCCATATATTGCAGCAAACGAATGATATATTTTTTGTGTGAAAAGATTGACATTGCGATATTGTGCAACTTTTGAAGTAGGGATTGATAATTGCTGCAAATAATTTTTTTTTTCTTACATTAATAAGTGTATTGATAAAATTGCGTGATTCATTTTACAGTTGTGTTTTTTATATTTCATTTTTTTTTTCAGTAGCACTCGACAACGTTGAAACTTTAGTCAAACATCGATCCTCTTTATGTTGTAACATTTTCGTTAGAGACGGCCAAACGCTAGAAGTAAAACTGCGGTAAAACGCGATAAATTCCGCTAAAAATGCGTGAACACAAAAATATTTTATAGTCGATAAAGTGTGCGACAACACGCGATAGTACGCTAAAAACGCCTAAAAATGCGCAAACACGCAAAGAATACGCGAAATTTAGCTAAAATCCCAAATTATGTGCAAAGGCATTAAAAGGAGTTGTCATATCTCATAGTAGGGGAGCTAGCGTCACAAACCGAATTTTTCGAGCTAGAAAAAAGTGTTATTTTTGGCAAAATGATTGAACCGATTTTGACAAATGAAGTATTAATAAGTGAATATTAAAACTTGATAAATGTAAACATTATATGAGAAATACTGATATCTGTGGAATTGACTGTGAACTTTAGCAATATTTTGAGGGATGTTTTACTTCATTATTCGATCTTTTTTGACCTACATACTAGGCTGATTGCAAAGTCCCGGGCCTAACAGAGAAAAACACATTTTTTTCGGAAAATTTGATTTTATTATTCAATATAATCTCCTTTAAGATCAATACAACGAGTATAGCTGTCCTCGAGCATTTTGATGCCGTCATCAAGTTCCCCAAAATAGGTCCGTCTCGGCAATGACCTCTTCATTCGAGTGAAAGCCCATACCAGCGAGCCATTTATTCAAGTTTGGAAAAAGATAATAGTCGCTGGAGGCCAAGTCTGGAGAATACGGTGGGTGGGGCAGCAATTCGTTCAATTTTGCCATTGCTTTGAATCACCGACAGTTGCTAATGAAATTTCACATGTAGCCTTTTGAGGGATAGGTGCTGTCAAAAATAATATGGATTCGATATTTGTGGCGCCCTCTCTGTGTCAGGCCCGAGACTTTTCAATCAGCCTAGTAAATATCTACTTTGTTGATGACTTGGGATATCCGTTGACTTTTATAAATTTTTTTATTTTATCGTCGTTTTCCGATACTATACAATTTTTATCGACTTTTATGATGTTTCTCAATAACATTTGATACTTTTCGACTTTCACAACATTTTTCCAAATTATCGCGATTTTCGTTACTTTTTAGTTGTTTTTTTTTTTTATGTTTTTGACATTATTTCGTTTCTTCGATGCTATTCGACTTTTATTGATTTTTAGCGAGGTTCTTCAATACTATTCAATATTTTGACTGTTTTTATCGACACCGAGGCCAGCCATAGGTCTTTGTTTGTTTAATTTACAATTAACATCTTGAAATCCAAAGGATGTATTAAGTATACAGGTGTGCTCCTGTACCATCAATTACAGTATGATAATTGTTTAGTCATTATAACCCATGATATTAAAACACATTTTCTATTGTTCCCTATGCGAAGTTGATTAAATCGATCTTATTAGCACATCTGTCTTTGATTTTTTAAATATAAAAAATCCAGAAATATTGAAAAATTGAAGTAGAATAACCTTATTGTTAGGACTTATTTCAATTGTTTTGACTGCACGATTACAAAGTCTGACCTACTCAAAGTTGCAACGTTGTAGAAATACTGTACACATAGAACTATGTTTGTATAATACTACTGAGTTTTTACAAAAGCAGCATAGCTTATAATGTTTTTGAACTGATTTTGCATAGTCCTTACAAAAATAAGTGTGTATTTGCATAAGTTTTTTGCAAAAATAAAACTACTTATTGCACTAAAAAACAAAGAAGACAACATTACAACTATAAAATTTAATTATTTTTTATAAACTTATTCGTCGTTTTTCTTTGTACCTGTTGGAACTGCAAGGTAACAACCTCGCTGATCCTTGCTGGAGGCAAAAACTTGCGCAGCGCATGCATGCGGTCCATCTATTCCAATGACGGGATTAGTGCCATGAAATGAGTGCATTGATGGTTGTTTACTGGAAAGTGCCTGCTGTTGATTTTCTAGGTCTAATATATTATTTAAATCAAGTTTTTCAGGGGTTTGGTTAATACATATATAAAAAAAAATTAAACTGCATGACATAATATTGATAACTAAAACATAATTTCCGATATACATACTACATATATACCTAATGATATTCAAATAAATTATTGATTACTAAATCACCTGCTATAAAACCAATTTTGGCTCATTTGCAATTATATGTTAACATTATAATTTATTAATGAATTTTATGATTTGTTTATATGTATGTAATGCAAAACCATTTGAATGAAATGAAATGTTATGTGAACTTCACTTACTTTTTGATGACGAATGATTACGTCCGATATCCGCTAGTGAACGTATAATGGGCATACGGGTCTTTCTATTGATTTCATGTTGATGCCGATGTCGACGCAGTAGCGCATCTCTTACTTTATCTCGTGATTCTGTTGGTAACGTACCGGCGTTCACCATATTCTCACACACTAAATCGGCAATCAGTTCCAAGCTATTGGCTTCCATATCAAGTATAACAGTGCCGTTTAACAGCAGGCTACGCAATTCGAATAGGGAATGTAACGACAGAGTTGCCACATGCGGCTTTGACCAACGATTACCACCCTCTTCAACATCCTCTTCGAATTTTATCCAACGTGCTGTCTCTTTCCATTCGATTTCATCACCTTCTTTGACAAGGATTTCCATTTCGGAGAAAAGCGGATGTGATACGTGAGTGCCATCGTCAATATCCTCGCCGAGTATGAATTGCACACGTTGTGCTGGTGGAGTGACTGAAATGTTCGAGAAAGAAGGAGAGAGAGAGAGATAGAGAAAGAGAGAAGAAGGTTAAAGAAAAATATTATGCTAAAATAGATTTGGTAAATCATGTGTGAAGGTCTTTAATAAGAAATTCTATTTTTGCCAATCAATATTTGCCAGATTTAAAGGGCGAAATCAAAAAAGGACGCTAAAAAGGATTTTAATTAATTTCGTATTGCTTTGTTATTTATTGAATATTTTAATTATATTTCGAGTATATTCACCGTCATCTGTTAGATTTATGCGCTGTGTGAGTAATACTTTGATGTTGAGCACAAGCGGTATGATGATTATATTTTTCATTTAAATGAGTTTTTGTTGATGATGTGATTTGTTGCATGTTTCAAAAATGAGTGAAATGAAATTTATGGTAATTTATAGTGCTTTTCATAGCTTAATATATTGCTAAAAAATACATTCACATATATTGGGGCGGAGCAATAATTACTTCATAAAATTCCAAATGCGCTGATTGTTTTTAGATTTATATATAAATTTAGTTTCATCGGACTGATTTTAACATTTTTAGAGAGTAAATCTGTTTTCAGTTCGTGGGTATATGTATCTTTGAAGCTGTCTAACACCTAAGTGAACTTATAAATCTCCTTTTGCTTATGAGGTTATATATATATAGCAGAACTGTCCTTTGTTTTCGATTTTTCAATAGCCTCCGTTCTTCCCAAAATATTTTTCATTTAAATGAAGGATACTTTCAAAAAATCGGTTTTTCAGAATTTTGAGCTCACGAAAAGCCAGAGGGACGGGAAAAAATTTAATCATATATGGACGGCGGGTGGTACAGGCCAACCGCAACCGATCGGGTCGTTTCTGAGCTCAAATTGAAGCTCCTAAAAATGACATGATGACATGGCGGACATATTTTTTAAATACCCAATCCCCAAGCCCATAGATATCTAATTTGGTACAAATCGGTAGATTTTCAAAAAATATGTCAGCCATGTTGAATCCGCCAACTTGAATTCGGGATTTTTTGAAATCTTACTCCAGATTCGCAATCGGCGACCCCAAAAACCTCTGGTAATAAATTTGGTACAAATCTGTTGATTTTTGAGAATTTCGTCCACCATCTTGAATCCGCCATCTTGTCTTTGTAAAATTTGAATTCGGATTCGTGATCAGTGACTCTTAAGATCCCCTTATACTCAATTTGATTCAAATCGGTTGTTTTTCAAAAATTCGGCCACCATATGGGATTTTTGACCGCCATATTGGACCCGCCATGTTGGATTCTGTCAACTTTGTACGCCAGCTTTTTAGGAGCTACAATTTGAGCTCAGAAACGACCTGATCGGTTGCGAATTTTTATTTTTTTTATTGGTACACCTGTACCACCGACCGGCATCCACGAGGTAGGTAATTCAAAACTTGCTCCTAACCGGAGCAGTATATAGGTAAAATAATGCATATAGCTTAAAAACGCGTAGAAATGATGGGCCAAAGTTGTCAGAAAGAACCAGACCTCCAACTTGAAAGAACTCTGAGATATTTGCTTCCAAATGTCAAAAGGTACACCTGTACCACCATCCGTCCCACTTCATTTCTTGGTTAATCTTTATTACTCAAAGATAACTTTTGTTTAAAAAACGTTTCTTTATATTTCAAAAATTTCTCGATTTGAAAATGTCGATTCTTCTACTCTACAAGAATCGATGGTTTAAGCTAGACAGTATGTATAACTATATTGTAATGGAGTATAGGATATTTATTTTGGGTAAGGTCAAATAGAAACGCCCTAACTAGTTTCTTGTTAGTTTAATCTATCTGACCACATATTATATTATATTGCAAAAGAACTTTCAGAAACATATATTTGGAGCCATCCATTAATTACGTGAGTCAAATTAGGGGAAGAGCGGGTACAGCAAAATCCTACCAAATCTCACCAAGGTAGGGAGGGTCAATTAAAATCTACGTGAACTTTTTAATGCAGAGCTTATAGGGGTCATCTATTAATTACGTTAGTCAAATTAGGGAGGGAGAAGGTACGGAAAAATCTCACCAAATCTCATCAAGGGGAGGGAGGGGATCTGAATTTACAAAAAAACACATCATGGTCCATTTCATGAATGTGGTAAGAAAAAAATAAATATTTTGTGCGACCACGACCAGACGTCATTAACCTTTGTAAAGCAAATTGTATAAGTTTTTATTTTACTAAAATAAAAATTTTATTACAATGCAATAATTTGCAAAGAAATACATATTACTGAATTAAATAATATATGTACACGTGTAATTTTGCCTTAAAGCTTCAAAGCAGACGCATCCAACGTTGCACTTGATTAACTCACTTGTGAATGAATTCACTTGATTTGCCCTGTAATTTTGCATAATATTAAAATTAAAAAAAAAAAAAACATGAGGTGGTAAATATGCGAGCTAAAAAGATACATAAAATAAAAATAAAAATAAAATATTTCTCCGCTCATGTATTATTTAGACTGATGCTGATGAGTGTGAACGCACACATGTTCCCAGTTGGACAGAAAAGACTAACACTGTCATTTTGATTTATACAAAAAAACAAAACAGCTATTGAGGTGAACCTTTGAAACCGTAGCGATTGCGCGCTTTACGGCATTACCGGGTAAAGCACAGAAGCAATGACAAAGGCATTGAAACATTAAATTTTTTTTAAGATATGAATTGACAATAAGGGCACAAAATTCACCAATCATTGGCTTGCTTACTGGCTCTATTACCATGTAAGTGCATTAGGAAGAATGTTGAAATTAACTAATGATATTTTGGATACGTTTATTAACCAGTAATTCTCGTATCTGACAAAATGAAAACTTTCTCCAGTTTTGCGAAATTTTATGCCTTTCAGAACAGTTTTCTCCGTATTTCAACTGGGTTTATAACCCAAAGTGTGTGGTGCTGCTAAGTGACACGTGGATGCGTGTGGAATTCGAGAAAAGTTTTAAATTGCATATTCATTATTTTTACACGAATTGCAATTATGAAATCCACGCGCTAACATGCCCTTACCCTTATGTGTTATGTCATAAAGAGACAATTCGTATGAAAATAAAGAAATTTGCGCATAATTAAAGTTTATTTTCAGTAAACATTTTTTCGTATGAACGTAAAAACGTTCATTAATATTTAAAATAATTTACTATTGAGAGTCAAATAAGATTTCATAAGGAAGGTATGGGCTCTTATATAGTAAAAAGTTAATCAAACTTAAGGTGCATTTGTGAGTCATCATCCAAAAACGAAAAATTTCATAAAAATGTGAGAATATAGACAAAATAGTTTTTTAAAAGAATATCTGTACAAAAAAAAAAAAAAATTTTTTTTCAAGACTTGAAACTCCTTTTACTAAAAAACAATGATTATTATCAATTATCTTAAACAGGATATTAAAAAACCCAACATTTTGTCAAAAAAACTTAATTCCCATCGATGCAGCATCAAAACAACACAACTCCAGGTTTTGTCTTGTTAAAACAAGAATTAAATTCTTACCTGGCCTTTCAATTTCCTGTGCTCTGTCGTCATTTTCTTTGCTATTGTGATGATGTTTACGCCTTCGTGTTGAATGACGTCGTCCTCCAGGTACATGCACACCCACATAGACTGTGTGAGCGCGATGTCCTAAAATGCAAAAGAAAAATTTATTTTAAATTAAGCATTAAAGAAAGTTTGTAAATTTAAAATAATTTTTTTTTAAAACGTAATAAAATTTCGTTAACCACTACACATACTACAACATATGTATGTAGCCCTATAGCACATGATTTTCAATAGAATCCATAATTAAAATAATTTTTTAAATTAATATTTACATATTTTTAATATGTGTGCTTATCAACACTTAAGTAGCAGTTTTATCTCTTTAGCACATTTAATGGCTTGTTTGGTATTTGTTTAATTCATTAGTCAAACAGTCTGTCATTCGGTTGTTTAGTCAGTCCGCCAGACAGCACATAAACAATTACACAGACAGGCAGGCGTCATTGTATTTTTAGAATTACTGTTGACATGCTATTTGTCCGTGATAACAACAAATAAAATGATTATTATATATTATTCTTAAAATTTAATGATTGCAATTATTTTGCTAGACATTTTGAGACAATGATAAACATCATTGGTTCATCATAATGATAATAATAAAACGTTGCCAAATAGGCTTAATAATGTCCACATAATATTAATTGTAATTCTAATTATGCCTTTTGTCCGCGCATTGACATTGAAATTAGGTAAAATTGTGCGTAATTTTCAAGTTTGTTTACTCTCCTAGAAAAAAGCTTTATCAGGCTTTACTTTTACGTTCACTTTGCACTTCTTTAGAAAAAAACAGCTGATTTGAAACAAAAACAAGCCAGAAAACGCGATAGTGTGAAAGTTATTTTTACAAAAAGGGATACTAAAACGAGACAAATGAAAAATTATGTTTTTGATGCCAATGTAAATGCATTATTAAAAAAAGAGTAGGAATAGCACAAAAATAATTGAAAAGATGGTTCAACATTAAAAAAAAAAAAAATTCATCTATGATTCAAAATCTTCTGTAAAAGGAAAAATTGAATTAAGCAAAAAATTTGATGTATTTCTTCAGAAAATGTAACCAAAAATTTGAAATGTGTTCTCATGTTAATGAAATGTAAGGTTTCGACTAAATGCTATTGGTAATAGCATAAAAAATCTGATATCTCTGTTGCAGACAAATTGGACAAATTTTTTCGAGATCTTGACAAACTCGTTAAAAATGTTTCCAAAATTTTGGCCTAATTTGTATTAATTTTTTAAAAGATAGTTTTTTGGTGATTTTTTTCTTTAATTTTTGGTACAAACTCTGTAGTCTTGACAATTTTGGTTCAGGATCAATAAGAGGCCATTTGTGGGGCGCAATCAAATATGGAGACTTCCATAAATAAAATGTTTAATATTATAAAATTTTTTAAATTTATATTTTAATTTAAAATTTAATTTTTTTTTGTCAACGAAATCATTTGATGACTTTTTTTTTGGATTTTTGGGTTCTTTTGGTTATCAAACCCCATGTACAGATAATATATGTGGCATTCCTTCCCACATGAAATTAACAGTGATTGATAACCTTTGTTTTTTGCTCATCAAAATAAACACTAATTTTGATAGCGAGCCAAACAACCCATTTCTTTAAGCAAAAATAACAACCGATTTTGTGTGTTGTTTTTTTTAAGAAATTGAAAAAATTTATAAACTCAATTATATGTAGTTCCACAAACTAATTTACCGGTGGCATAGAACAATCTACCGCCCCCACCTCTACTACCTTTTGAAAATAAGTTGTTATTATGACATTTTATTTTACTATTCATATGATGTAAATTCAGTGCAGAAAAGTGATAGCATTTGGCTATTTTGGGAATGTACTGGATGAATGATGTACAGGGCTGGCATATCATATAAAATTCTGGTGTGACGACAGTAGTCTTGGGAGGGCCTGTTTTAATATATGATTCAATATGAAAACAAAAAGCGTTTACGAGCTAAACGCTCAGAGCACTCTCAGTACGTTTCTGTTTCCTTTAATTGCATAAAAATGTATATACAGAGGGACTCCAAGAGTGTTACTTGAAAACGGTATATATACACGGTTAGAAATCTTGAAATATAATTTAATATAAGCGAAATATTACAGCGTTTTTTAATAAAATTTTGATTAAATTTAATACTTTTCAATAGATTACACAATTTTGAAATGAATTTTATATTAAATTTTAATACACCGTTGACTGATGTCGTTAAACTGCGCATGCAACCATTGTATTAAAAGGGAACCTGGTTCGAATTCCATTCGAAATGAAGATATCGTAAAATTTTTTTTTTTTAAATCTTAATAAAAACGAGTATTACATTTTAATAGAAAATAGTATTAAAAACAGAATTTTAATATTTAGACAGTATTAAATTTTAATACAATTCTTGTGTGGTCATATATGTAAGCCCAAAAGTATTAAAATTTATTTCAAAATTTTTAACCGTGTAGGTATGCATACGACGGCGATAAGTAAAAACCGATTGTTTGTAATGTTTAGGTCTCCTAGTCTGAAACTTAGTAAAGTTTCAGCCAATTCTATCAAGAATTAGAGTTCGTGAGTTTCCAAGGTCAACAATATTGCTGGGAACTATAACTGAATATCTATTACCACTTGGGAAACGTGAATAATTTTTCTTCAGTGTGCCCGAATCGAGCCCATTGTACATTGTATTGGGCGCTATAGCTCCCGCATAGCTAGCGTTTGCAAAAATAATTTTATATCGTTGGATAGGTATTAAAAACGGTTATTTCCATAAAAAAATTAAAATTGCAAAAAATTGATAGCTAATAATGTGCCACAAGTAGTCGATAATTGAAGTTCACATTTAAACAGATTTTTTTCTAGGTACTAAGTTCGTTTAAATTTTTTGAAATCATGTGAATTTATCTTTGAAATAAGTTGCTTCACTTGGCAATCAATTAATAAAACTATGAAGACATGAAGTTTTAAAATTATGAAAAAGGAAGCTCAACTTAAAATTTTTGTTTATTTTGAAGCACTCTAATAGAGATAAGTATGTATGAATACAGCAAATTGCATATAACTCAACAGTTCATGCGCTCAATTTTAAAACATTTAGAGTGCAAACTAAGCAATTAATTCAGCATCAAATTAATTGTCACTAATTTAAGTCACTATAATAATTACAATACTTAGTATGGATGAAATCACACTTTGAAATGCGCCGAAGTTGTAGGCGTCCATGGCTTTGATAAAATTATAAAATTGCGTACATGTTGATAAGATGATTTAGCAGTGCAATGACTTTTTTACAGTATGTTGCAAATTCAATGCAACATAATGCTCCATAGGCAATTTTGAACCAAACGACACTCACTCTTACGATATAACATATTAGTTTACTGTCTCTTTTGAAAAATAGCGACGCACACGCGTAAATTTTAATTGTTATGCAGCGCATGTGATATAAAAATTTTTCGTTGTAAAAATCTTTTAAATTAAAACCTACACTAACAATATGTCATTTAATAAATTTAAGCACGCGATTTTTGGTCAAGTTTTTAAGAAGATAAATACTTACATACATGCATGTGTGGGACAAAGAACACATAAAAAGCAATGCCAATGATAATTAAAACACCGATATCTTGGTTTCAAGAGCAATTTACATAGTAATGACCGGATGTTTTCTTACAATTTTATGAAATTTGTAATAAAATATATAAAATTTATGCAGCGAAGTTGGCCACTGTTGTAAATTAACTATGATGTATGCTATTCGCTAGAGTGAAGGTATATTGAATAATTAAAGCTAATACTTATTATATGAAGAACCTTTACTTTTAAAGTTCAAACAACTTTTCTTGCATTTAAATATTAATTCTAAGTTCAATTTATAGTTAAATTAACTTCAAATTAATTTATGTAGTATTTTTAATCTATCCATATAGTAATATTTATCCATTACAAGTACTCACCTTCAAAATCATTTTCTGTGAATTGTTGTGTAAAGTCTTGATCACAAATTCTGGGATCTTTTGATGCTTCATCATCGCCACTTGACGTATGCATTGTCCAAGGTCTGCAATGAAAAATTTAATACCATTTAAAAATATTTTAATACTAAAAAGCAACTTATTGTAAGAATCTATCCCTAATCGGCTTATTATATTAAATATGTTAATTTCTATCTTTGGACCACATTTAGGGTAGAGATCCTTTACCAATAGGGACTCGAAAAGTTCGAATTATTGATGGCATAGGCTAACTTTAGTTCCGCGTCGCATTAAGATTTTGCCTAAACTGTTTAGATGAACAGGATGGTCACTGAATGGCTGAATAAACAAGGCTTGTGCGAATTGATTATGTTCGACCACTGGGTGTAAAAATTTTTCGAACATTGCCCTTTAAAGTGACCCGCTGATTTTGTCTAGCTGATCTACCTCATTTTCATAAAAATTGGTTTGACCGATTAAAATGTACGAGGTTTTAAAGTGTTTTTCTAGTGAAAGACAAAGTTATATCTTGAGAAATTCAAAATGGCGGATACAATATGGCGGCCGGAAGCCGGAAAAAATCGGGAGGTCCAGAAAAAACCCTGTAAAAATAAAAATGCGCAACCGATCGGGTCGTTTCTTGGCTCAAATGTTTCTAATGGACGCCCTTAGAAAACTGGTGAGGTAGCTTGGAAAAATTAAACATGGCGGATCCAATATAGCAGCAATCCAATATGGTGGCCGAATTTTTCAAAATCAACCGATTTCAACCAAATTTGGTATACGGCGGATATGATGGTCACTAATTACAAATCTAAGTTCAGATTTGCCAAACTCAAAACGGCGGATCCAAGATGGCGGATCCAAGATGCCGGACAAAGTTTTCGAAAATCACCGATTTGTACCAAATTTGCTATAGAGGGATTTTTGGGGCCACCAATTGCGAATCTGGACTATATTTTCAAAATTCTCAAATTCAAGATGGCGGACATATTTTTCAAAAATCAACCAATTTGTACCAAACTAGGTATACGGCCGTTTTGAGAGTCAGTAATCACGAATCCGAGTTAAGATTATAAAAATTCAAGACGGTGGATCCAATATAGTCCGAATATAGTGGATTGAATTATTGAGTTTCAGCTATATTGGGTCCACCATCTTGAATCTTAAAAATAAAAGCTCGGATTCGTTATCAGTGATCCCCAAAATGCCGTTATAACAAATCTGGTACAAATTGGTTGATCATGGTTGATTGGTTGGCCGTCTTGAATTTGAGAGTTTTGAAAATGTAGCCACAGGTTCGCAACTGGCCGCTTCAATACCCCCTGTATAACATTTTAAAACCTCGTACGTCTTGATAAGTCAAACCAATTTTGTTATAGGTAAGTGATCCGCTTGACGTGAAACGTTCCATATGTATAATAATAAATGAAAACAATAATAAAATTTTTTAAAAATATTTCCGTTGAAAGGTGCTAATTGAATATAAGAGAATCAATAATAAATAGTTCATAGTTAAAATAGTATTTATTTATTTATAATTTATTTTTTTTGTTTATTTATTTTGAGTTAGGCCTCCTCAAGACAATATTTTGATTTTTATAAATAGCAAATAAACGTACACAGGAACCCATAACGAAAATCTTAGATTTTGTGGAATCTCAACTCCGTCCAAATATTTTTGCTATCTATTATGAACATACAGTAAAATTTTCGAAATATTTGGCGATATAATACAGAGAAATCAAATTTCGCTTATGAAATCCGAAATATCTTGTAGATTTAGTGATTTTTTTTTAAGCTTATGTAGGGCCGCCACGAGAAAATTAAGGCCAGGGGGCTTCATAAGTAATATAGTATATTAGGGTGCTTCTTTGGTATGTTTTTGATTTTGTTTATTTAAAAACAATTGCAAAGAAAGTCCACTAGACTTGGTGCATTGTGTACACTATCTAATGAGATGTTTGAAACAAAACTAAGTAGCAACTTTGTCTGCTAGAAATGAAACTACTATGTAACAGCTAATTTGTTTTAAAGAATTTCTTCATCCGACCAACTGACTATGCAGCTGTCTGCAAATAAATCAACAAATGAATTCGGAAAGTGAAACATATTTGCGTAAGTTTTAAGAGAACTTGTTAGATCATATCAGAAACCTTCTGTTTAATTTATTTTAATTCACTGTCCAAATAATTTCCTTCAAATTAAATGAAAAAATAATGCTATCTTTGACACTACATATGATGTACTTGCCTCACATTATTTGCACTAACATGATCTAATTGGTAGGGTTCATACTAATTAATAAGTTTCAGCATAATTTATCCCCACAGTAGGAAAATAACGAAACACTTCAATTAACCTTTTGTGTAAATCTGTGTTTTAAATGATTGCTGACAAGCAGCACGAGACTCTTTCAATTAATTCGACAAATTGTTTTATAATTTTTCAAATTGTCAGAGTGTTTGTACGCTCGTATATGTAGCTGCCAGTGTTTGATGTAATAAAAGATAACTTTTAATGCTTTCAATTAGTTGACGGCATATCAAAAGTATTAACAACTTTATTATTTGTATAAGAGTTGATAAGCAATGTGTTGTGAAAATTTGCAGTTTGTTTTTACTACGATAAACGGAACCTGTTAAAATGTTAATTACTCATGAGTTTAGCGCCAAGTTAAATTAAAAACGTAAAAGCAATTTTAGAATAACGAAAATAACATAACAAAAAATGAAAATGATTTATATTTTAAATAGAGCTGTGCAAATTACACGAAACTTAGAATATCATATAAATATTTCGAATAATATGAATAGTTCTGCTTAGTTAAAAAAGTTTGAATAACTAATACTCGTAAGTATAGTTCAAATGTAAATAGTATGATTCCAAAAGTTTCAAGCTATCGAAATTATTTTATAGCTTTAATAATTCGAATAGTTCAGGTAATTCGAATAGTTCAAGTAATTCGAATAGTTTGTTAATCCGAACAGTTGGGATATTTCATATTATTCGAAAAGTTTCGATAATTCGAATAACTTATGTTGATCGTAGTTCGAAAGGTTCGATTAATTTCAGCTAATTCGAATGGTTAAAATAGTTCGAATAGTTCACCTTATTCGAATGTTTTGAAAATGTTAAATAATTCGAATAGTTCAATTAATTCGCATAGTTTAAATAATGTGAATAGTTTACATGTCTCGAGTTGTTCGATCAATCCAAGCAAATTCAACAATTTGAGTAGTTCGACTTATTCGAATAGTTTGAATAATTCCAATAGATCAAATAATTTAAAAAGTTTGAATAATTCGAATAGTTTGATGAATTCGATATATCGGAATAACTCGATTCATTTGATTTATTCGTAAGTTACGAAAGTAAAATTTTTCATGAAATTTCAAAGCTTTTAAAATTCAATTAATCAATGTTTACTTCCACTAAAATTCTATCAAACTTGTTGTTTTTTTAATATAAGAATCTTACCTTGTTATACATATAAAAGAATATTTTGAATATGTCTTAACTAAACTATGCAAGTTATACGAGCTACCCAAATTTATGTAAATATTTCGACTATTAGAAATATTCGAAGCATTTGAACTTATTTGAATTGTTCTATTCTCACACCCTTAATATTAAGTGAATATATTCAATATTATTTGTTAATTTTAAGTATATTTCATGTTTAAAGGGATATTGAAACTCTTCGAAAAGGGTAGGGTTTCGTTTAAATAATAATATTAAAATAATAATTATAGTCATAGTTTTTTATATGACATAGCCCGGCATAGGTTTAGAAAGTCATTAACAATTGTCAATAAGAGGTTACTCATAATAAAAATAAATAAATATTAATTGAATTCTTTAGTTAAAAATTGCATTTGAAATTATATTCATTTATTCATATTTAAGTGGGTGCGGTCTTTAGTCATCTTGCAGGGGCTGATTAAAAAATATAACAGATTACGACAATAATTCATATAAAATAATTAGTTGGGACGGTGTCGTTTCATTTTTTGCACATTCTTAAATTAATAATTTTAAATCGTATATAGCAAAAAATTAACAAATATTTACACAATTGCAAAAAAAGTATTAAACATGAATAAAATAATAGAGTAAGTTCGGGTTATGCGGGTATAGAGTGTGAAATATGGCCTATTATTTCTTTAACAACTTATCCTTTGAGGCAGTGATGGCATTTGGCTTTTGTGGAACTGTACTGAATAGAAGCTTGAAATGTATTTCTTTTTGATATAGTACTGATTATGTACCGGAAATGTACTAACGACGACTCTTCACAACGCAAATGTACTGAAGAAAGTACAAATGTACCAAAAATGCCATCACTGCTTCGAGGTGTCTATTAAAAACGAAATTTACATGCTTTTCATGATTAACTTAACACTCGTAAATGCTGCAATGCTTCCTTCCGTTCAATAGTACAACCCTGCGATTTGAAATATAATGTAGAATAATTGATCGTATGTATATTCTCTTGAAGCAGGGACTCAAATTGAAATAGGGTGTTATGGGTAAAAGCCAATCCAACAGTCAACACAAGAAAGGCAAGCTTATAGAAGATTTTTTTGAGTTTTAAAAAATGGGCGTAGCACCTCCCTCCTCCTGGATTGAGAGTGTTATTTAAGATAATGAAAATAATTTTCTCACAAATATTAAATACGTTTCGAGCTAGCACTAAATAGAGCCTATTTTCATTTGAGAGAGCAAAGCTTATCGAAATGTTGAAAAGATGGCACTATATCTACTTTTTTTTTCATATAAAAACATTTTTATTTAAGACTGCATAGAAGTGAATCCCCACACTGATCTGATCTATGGAATTAAAAGTTTAGTCAAAGCTGATGCATAAATTAGGCCTTGCTGATTCTTTAATTAACCATTTAATGATAATAATTAATATACAAAGCTGTTGATAATTTATAGCACAAATTGTAATAATTCTTCTTTTGTAATTAATGAAATTCTTAGTATTAAAGCATTGTTCAGAGAGATTCGAAAAATTACTTTTCTTTCAAAATAAAATGAAAATAATTTCAAGACAACTAAAATTAATTGAGATATTTATTTTTAATTGAGATCTTCAATACTGACAAATGGCAAATATATTAATTATTTTTTAAGCACATTCCGGTATAAACCAACGGCTACCGCTATTTATTTTAAAAATTTAATTTTTTTTTTCACTCAACTCTAACGTATGTATACGCAGTGAAAGATTCGTACGAAACGAGTTTTGAATGGCAAGATTAGGATTTATTACTTTGCTTGGGTAAATATTGCAAAATAAAAAAAAATTTTAGATAACAAGTACTAAAATATTTGCGAAGCTTGGGAATTATATATATAAGAAGTGCAAGCTTTAAAAACTAACTAGTAAATCTATTGATGTCAAAAACTTTCGTATTGTACATAGTGATGCATTTCAAGAATAAATTATGTAGGCCGATTTGCTGTTTTTGTTTTGATATTATGAGCAATATAACTTAGTCGGGTAATAATAGTTAGAAGTTCAGTTTCTCTTAATCAAATGCTTCATAAGCTTAATCAAAGTTTCAATGCAAAATCATATCTAAAGAATTCTGCTCCTCATTTGGCGCATTTGCAATTCCATCAAAGGGTAAATTATCTATCAGAACAACTTTGAGAAATCTGCTGCTCTCAACAACACGATTTACAGATAGTGAGTCTAGCATGAACTGGATTAGTGTTTCAGCAAAACTATCAACCGCTTGTTTTAATTCCTAATTAAAATATCACCCACAACAATGTTAGTGATGTAATTTGCGTAATTAATTCTTACTATTTAAAAATTTGTTCCTACCATTTATGGAAATAACATTCACCATGAAATGTAACAAAACGTGTTCGAGCTCACTTGTTTTTTCAGAGAGACGGAATAAAAGTGCACGTGAGTTGTGTGCGATAGGGTGACATAAAATAATTGATATTCAAATCATTGCATATTCTGTCATTTACATATTCAAGTATGATAAAGCGTCTTGCGTCCGATATCGTTACGTATGGGTATATCGACAACTCGAAAAAATTCTTAAATCTCTCGTAAACTTTATTAATTTCTTGCTGTGACGTAACATTACTGTTTAATAGCAACTTATTGTTTACTATAAATACTTTTTAATTATTATGTATTCATTAAAAATTTGTAGTTTTGCAAAAATTGTAGAAAACAACAAGGTAAAATGCCAATTCATTTTGTCTAATTAAAAATTCTATTACTGAAATTTTTCGGATAAAACTAGTTCAAATCGGATTTAACGACATTTATGTAATTTTGCTGTGATTACGTTTTGCTTTGTTCCGCTTAAATGAAAATTAAAATTGATATTCAACATGCAAATGTTAAAAATCTATTTATGATCTAATGTCAAATAAGTATGAGAAGAATCATTAGTTGGAAAATAACTAAATACTTGAATCAGACACATAATAAATCTTTGATTTGTTGGAAATACGAGTATAGACTTAGTTTTCTAGACAATAATTTTTTGATTGCGGGTATGAACGGAAATGTTAATGAAAGAACATGCAACGTTTTTTGTAACTTTTCAATGATATGCTAATATTCGATAACCTGATTGAATAAAAATTTGAGTTTGAATTTTGACACACTACCCGTAATCCGATTACGATAAAATTATGCACACAGCTTCTGTTCTGATAACGATATAATATATATAATATATCCAATATAGTTTTAAATACACGATGGAGACGCCAACTAGTCCATTGAAATGTTACAAAATTTTGACTGAACCTTTTATTTTTGGAAGGACAAGTTTTGTTTTGTTTTGTAGGGGTGTTCAGTGTGAGTATAAAACTCGGTTTTCGGGATTGAAAGCCGCCCCCCCCCCTTTGCCCACCATTTTGAAAATCGATGTAAATCCTTTTTCCGCAGATTACAATCTTTCTTCAGAACTCCCTTGGCATGGGTATCATATAAAACTTTTCAGCTTTTTTTGAGTTTTTAACCTTTTTCAAGTTTCTTCAATCCATTTTGACCTTTTTCGACATATTCAAACATTTTCAGCTTCTTCCACTTATTCAATTTTTTTCAATTGTATTAAACCTTGTTCGACGTTTCAACCATTTTGAACTTTTGATAAATCTTTTTTCAACATTTCTCGAGTTATTCAACCTTTATCAACTAATTTCGACTTATTCAATTTTGTTCAACCATATTTGACTTTTGCACTTTTTTCGTCTTATCAAACTTTAATCGAATTCTTCAACCTTTTCCTATTCAACTTTTTTGATTTATTGAAAACATTTTGATCTCTTGAAAATATTTTGTTATTTCCATTTTTTTCAACACATTCCACATTTTTTCAATTTCGTTCTAACTTTCTCAATTATTTTCGATTTTTTCAAATTTCTTCAAATTCGACTTTTCAATTATTTCGACTTATGTACGTGTGTGTCATTTTTCGATTTCCTTGAACTTTTTTAACTTTTTTCAACTATCGACTCAAATATTGACTTTTTCAACATTTTTCAATATTATTAACCTTTGTCAACTTTTTTCATAAATTTTTTACATTTTTCGGCGTTTTCAAAGAAGAACTTAAATTTTTTTTACCTGTCACCCGATCAGAGAATTGAACCTGTGTTCTGCGCCATGCCACTGTTCAAAGATGCTCTTCTTACCCAACTCAGCCATCGACAGCATTTTTAAGACATATTAAAATGATGTTGTTAAACTGCGCATGTAACAACCATTGTCTGATCAGAAAAGCTTCGGTTCAAATCCCGGCGACGACATATTTTTTTTGTTGTTATTTTTTTATTTAAAAAACAAGTAGAAAACTATAAATATATAGGCAAAAACAGAATACTTACGAGAAGAATAGATATTAATTTCAGCGAGTAAAGCAGCGAGTGTTGCCACTCATTTATTAAGGAAAATTTTCCTACGTTATAGTAAATTTTTTGAAGAAACTAACTAAAACTGAGTACGATTTTCCTTAAACAAAACATTCCATTAGATTGAGAAAGTTTTTACTCAAATGAGGAACAAGTTATCCTCAAAAATTCTTCCCAAAGAAAAATTTACTATTTCAAAGGAAAGTTTTACTAAAACCACAAACTCTATATTTGAGGAAGAGCGTTGACTTGCTTTAATGAAACATGAACTCATTTCAAAGGACTCAATTACTAAATGAGACGATATTTTCATCAATATGAGGAAAGATAACTTAGATTAAGGAAAATTTTTACACTAAATCGGAAGTAGGCAGTCAAATTCAAATTTAGTACGGTCTTTTTTTTCGGTGTACTTGGTACGCACTATTCCTCTACATTTGCAGCATTGGAGGAAAAAAAGTAAGGCTATATGACTATCACGCAGATATTGAAAGAGCTGATCCAGGGTGACTTTATGGAAAACCACTTATGAAGCGACTAATGTAATACTAGAACAAAAGTATTTTTACAAACTAATATACTACTACCATAACTATCACGAGATAGAGAGAGACACAAGAACAAATAGAGCATAATTACCTCGAGCACAAAAAAAGGTATCTACATAATATTTATTATAAGCAAAAAATATGCTATATGTTAGAGATATAAAGTCAGATTATAAATCCATCACAGTTCTTCCTACAGGCCCCCTCTATTGTAGAGGTCTACGAGTATGTCATAATATTACTTCAATATAAAATAGCAAGTAATTATGTAAATCTTTAAGTTATTTTGAATTATCTTATCACAACATAGAGTGTCACTCAATAGAGTAAAACGCACAAATTTGTTTGCATCTTGTATCTTAACATCCTATTTACTTATTAACTATTAATAAGAAGACAGAGTGTAAACTTAACTTGAATAAAAAGAATAAAAAATTTATTAAAAGCGCAAATACCAATGATACTTACTTACTTACTTACTTGGGTGGCCATAACAACCCGTTACCGGGTTACGGCCGACCTCAAAAGCTCTCTCCAGGCGCCTCTGCTTCGCGCGCGCCTTCTCCAATCAGGCACACCAAGCGTGGATAGGGTTTCTTCGGCTTGGTCTTTCCATCGGAGGCATGGTCTTCCTCTCCGTCGTCGCCCAGCGGCTTCCGCATCAAACACCTTTTTCGCCGGAGCTTCTTCGTCCATACGCACAACATGTCCCAGCCAGCGCAGACGTAGGATAGTGATGCGCTTGACTATGTCGATGTCATTGTAGAGCTCGTACAGTTCATGGTTCATTCGAATACGGTAGTCGTCGCCGACGCGAACAGGACCGAAGATTTTGCGAAGAATTTTTCTCTCAAACACCCCAAGTGTGGCTGCATCGGTCTGCGACACAACCCATGCTTCTGCACCGTAGAGTAGCACGGGTAAGATGAGCGTCTTGTAGAGTGTCAGTTTTGTCGGGCGAGAGAGGTCTCTACTACTCAATTGCTTACTGAGACCGTAGTAACACCTATTAGCAAGAGTGAGTCTTCGCTTTATCTCCAAGCTGATATCGTTTTGAGTATTCACGGCGGTGCCAAGGTAGGTGAATTCCTTGACAACTTCGAAAGTATAGCTGTTCGCAGCAATGTTGGATCCAATGCGCCGCGTCTCCCTGCTTGTGGACAGCATATACTTTGTTTTGCCCTCGTTCACCGTCAAACCCACCTTCGCTGATTCTTTTTCGATAGCAGAAAATGCAGCAGTAACATCTCGCTTACAACGTCCAATGATATCAATATCATCGGCATATGCAAGGAGCTGGACACTTTTGTAGAAAATAGTGCCATTACGATGAACACTGGCTTTTCGCAACACCCCTTCTATCAAAAAGTTGAAGAGGTTGCAGGATAGTGGATCGCCTTGTCTGAAACCTCGTTCGGTATCAAATGGTTCGGAGAGGTCCGTTCCTACCCTGACGGAGCTGGATGTGTTGCTCAACGTCATTCTGCAAAGCCGCACTAGCTTCGCAGGTATACCGAACTCAGACATGGTGGCATACAGGCAATCCCGTATCGGGCTATCGAAAGCAGCCTTAAAATCGATAAAAAGATGATGGGTATCGATCTGTTTTTCGTGGGTTTTTTCCAGGATTTGACGTAGTGTGAAGATCTGGTCTATGGTGGACTTACCAGGTCTAAAGCCGCACTGATAAGGCCCAATCAGTGTGTTGGCGAACGGCTTAAGTCTTTCACACAGTACGGTCGACAGGACCTTGTATGAGATGGCAAGAAGACTGATTCCCCGGTAGTTTGCGCAAATTGTAGGGTCACCTTTCTTCAGTATAGGACAAAGGACACTGAGATTCCAATCGTCGGGTATGCTTTCTGCTAGCCATATTTTGCAGATGAGTTGATGCATGCACCCTATCAGCTCATCGCCACCGGTCTTGAACAATTCAGCAGGCAGGCCGTCAGCACCGGCCGCTTTGTTGTTCTTAAGTCGCTGTATCGCAACTCGTACCGCGTCATGGCTAGGTGGTGGTACGTCCACACCATCGTCGTTGATTGGTGGCATCGGGTTAGTTTCTCCAAAGGCGGGATTGGTGGAGTCATCGCCAGCAAGCAGCTTGGAAAAGTGTTCCCTCCATAATCTCAGTGTACCTTGCGTATCCGTAACCAGATTTCCGTGTTCATCTTTACAGGTAGATGCTCCGGGCTTGAAACCTTGGGTCAGACGCTTGACTTGTTGGTAAAATTTTCGAGCATCATTCCTGCCTCGTAGCACTTCGAGTTTCTCACGCTCACGCCTTTCCTGCTCTCGTTTCTTGCGTCTGAAAAGGCGCCTCTCTTCCTTTCTCTTTTCCCGGTAGTTTTCGCGTACGGCTCGCGTTGCGGCTGACTGCAGTGTTCTTTTGTATGCGGCGTTTTTCACTGCAGTAGCTTCGCGACACTCCTGGTCATACCATTGATTTCGCGGAGGTGGGCGTCGGAAACCAATTACTTCCTCAGCGGCAGAGCGCATGGAGCGGGAAATATGCGCCCAAAGTCCACCGGCATCATCGGGTAGAGAGTCAGGTTGAAGGAGCAGTTCTGAGAGGTGAGCGGAATAGGCTTCGGCCGTCCGATGTGATTGCAGTTTAGCGACGTCCAGCTTTCGTTGCATACCAGAGCGTACATCCTTTGCATTGCACAGCCGCATGCGTATCTTGGCTGCAACAAGATAGTGATCGGAGTCAATATTGACTCCACGGAACGTACGAACGTCTAGCACGCTGGAAGCATGCCTTCCGTCGATCACAACATGATCGATTTGGTTTTGTGTTTTCTGATCAGGGGACAGCCAAGTGGCCTTGTGGATGTCGAGGTGTTGAAATCTGGTGCTACTTACTACCATGTTTCGCGCCGCGGCGAAGTCAATCAGCCGTAGACCGTTGTTTGAGGTGGTCTCATGGAGGCTGAACTGACCGACAGTGGGGCCAAATATACCTTCTCTTCCGACCTTTCCGTTGAAATCCCCGAGTACAATCTTAACATCGTGGGCCGGGCAGCGGTCATATACTTCCTCGAGTCTCGCGTAGAAGGCATCTTTGACAACATCGTCCTTTTCCTCCGTCGGGGCGTGCGCGCAAATCAAGCTGATGTTAAAGAATCGAGCTTTGACGCGGATCGTAGCCAACCTTTCGTTCACAGGTGTAAACCTGGAGATATGGTGGCGAAGTCTCTTGCTTACAACGAATCCGCATCCTAATTCGCGCCTCTCCGCATGGCAGCTGTAGTAGATATCGCAACTTGTTTGGTTAGAGCAACCTTGTCCTATCCATCTTATTTCCTGGATGGCGGTGATATCAGCCTTAATTTTTTTGAGGGCATCCGCCAATTCGATAGAGGCACCTTCCCTATTGAGGGTCCGGATATTCCAGGTGCATATCCTTAAAATGTGTGCAGCGCGTCCTCCCTGGAAGTAAAATGGGTTGTGCGCAGGGTTTGGTACCCGCCACGTAAAAAAAAGAATCCAATGAAAACTAAAAAAGCCTCGGATAAATACCAATGATAACCTCTCTTGAAATAATGTTCAGAGCTAGTCAATTCCTTAAGTGTCCATAACTGAAGAGATATAACACTATCAATCATTACTATTGAAATACTGATTATTACTTTTGGTGATCATAAGTGTTAGGATCAGTCATTAATTGGCACTAGAAATTTTATAGCAGTGACAGTTACAGTTAAAAGTTGTCACTAATAACATCATAATGAAAAAAGTAATTTTTTGTCATTAGTATTTGCTAACTAAAACTAAAATTGGCCATTCAGTATTACTCCGGGAAACAGATCACCTGGACTTATTACCTATTCAATTATTTTTTATTAAGAGCAAGATTAAAGAATATGTCTAGACAAAATGTATAAATGTACCTAAGTCTTAGGGTAGGGTGAAATTGAATATAACCGATATTTCTTTCTTGACATTAAAAGTGTCTCTGATAACGCAATGCCTGATTTTAATCGGAAAGTAGTTGCAAAAGCTATGGGCTTACTACGCATATATGAAGTAATTATGCTTCGAGAAACAACGATTCCATGAATTTTACCATAAGAGGATACCATCAAGAAGCTGATATATTCTCATTCCTATACTGAGAAAACAATTTGTTTCAACAGAACAAACGTATATTTTATATAGAGCAATTAAATATATGATTGAGTCAACCAGCATTTAGCATTATTTGATCCAAATATAATATGTTTGACTCAAATAAATATTTGATTGCTCTTTATGAAATATAAGTTTGCTATATTCAAACAAATCGATTTCTCAGTGCTTACAACTTCTTTTTTGCTTACAAAAATCTGTTACGCTGTTGATGTTGCTATACTGGTCCTTGGAAAATTCATCGATAGCGCCTGAAAAAGGATGTAAACCAGCGATTGATATCATTTTCACCAAATATCGTGTAAAGGACTTAATTATGAATTGGCGTAAAGCCAATCATATGATAATAATATCATATTTACATAAATAGATCTATTACGCTGGTTTTCGCATTAACAGAGATATGTATGTCTATATATTCTTTACTGTCAGAGTCTTTGTATTCTCTAGCTGCTATAATAATTCTTCTAAAAAGACAGCAGAGTAGCCCGGTTGCCAAACTTCAAATATGTACAGCATTCTATCAGAAATATAGGACTAAGCTGGGGAAGCTGTCCAAAACTAAAAGTTTTAAACACATGTGTTCACATGCAAATATCATATGAATGGAAGTGGCTGATGGACTCTGTCAGTCAGTTCGTTCTGTCATTGGATCAGTTCCTGTTTTAGCTCTATTGAGCAGTATCAGTGACTCTATCTTAGAACATGCTATAGGGGAGCTCTACAGCTCTCTGGAAATCTGACACACAAAAAATCAGTATGCAATAAAACATGTACATTTTATAAATTTCAGAGTGGTTATATTGTAAAAACTTTTACTTGTTTGATTACAAAAGTTATTTTTTTTTTTACTTTTTATTTATTATATTTTAATTAAGTGCTGATGATAAAAAGATTTTTCAGACATACTATATGTATGTAAGTCGTAGTTTCCATTTCGCTTATTTTATTTTTGTATTGTAGGGTTGACTTCCTTTTTTGCAGTTTTAAGTTTTAATATTGCTGCTGATAAGCTTAATCACATACAGTACCCATAAAACGAATATTAGATTTTAATTGAAACACAACTAACACGTTCAAATTTGATTAATAACTGAAAATAGCACGAGCAATCACTGTTTATTTTTTGTTTTAAATTTATAACACTTAAATTTATTTAAGCATTTGATTTAATTTTAATAGACAATTTATTATACATAAGCATTTTTCAAATTTTTTTTTTAATTTTAATTGACATAATTTTTTTGTAATTTTTTCTTTCCAATTTTTTTTGTAATTTTTTCTTTAAAATTTTTTTGTAATTTTTTCTTTAAAATTTTTTGTATAATTTTTTTTATATAAATTTTTTTAAAAGTATTTTTTTTTTAAAAACTTTTATACTAACTTGGCATTTATATTTTGAAATATTTTCCAAGCCGTTCAATTTCTCACAGTTGTAATTCACTTTATGTAAAAGAATTTCAAAAGTCGTTCATTTTAAAATTTTATTTAAATTTCTTCCACTATATCTTCATATTTTTTTCCATTTTACTTACAACTCAATATATACGTTCGGCATAATGAATGAAATATCCGATTATTTAAAAAAAATATATATATTATTAACTTTTGTTAAATAAAAAAAAAATACGAATCACAGAAAATATCAAAGAAAAAATTTGATCTGTACGTAAGCCCAACCGATCACAGACTAAATCCACATTTTAACAGTCTGTCTGAGTCTATGAAGAATTTTGTTTTCTTTATTCTGTACTCTGTTGTTGTTGTTGTTGTTGTTGTTGTTTTTTAACTCGTTACAAGCCGAATCAAAGATTTTTGTTATCCGTGCGATTGTCGAACACCCTCCTCTTTTTGTTGTTATTATACTTTGCGAATTTTTGTTTTTGCTTTTTAATTTCGCGTCTTATCAACGAAATTGACAGAATTTTAAAAACAACAATGTCAACATTTAATAGCTCGTATCAAAAATCAAATATCATAAAATGTTTAATTAAAGATTATTATTGTGTTTTATTTTTTCTGCTTTTCTTCTTCAATTTTAGTTAATCGGTACTATAACATTGAGAGAGAGTAAAAAATAATCACACATTTTTATTGTTGTTGTTGTTGTTGTTGTTGTTTAATTAATCATCATCAGTCGTCGTCTTATTATTTGTTGATTCTGTACACAAGCAGTGTTTTAATATATGTTTACGTCTGTCTGTCAATCAGCTGTAGATCCGATTACTTTTTGTATGTTTTTTTGGCATAATCTAATAGATTCTAATTAAATTATTGTGTCAAGAAATTTGTTAATTTTTATTGGTTTATTGGTGACTTGTTGACATAAGACAGTGGTGAGAAATGGTAATTAGAGTGCAGTAGCGAACTTAGACTTACTGACGCTCTGGGCGAGATTATATGTTGGCATCCATTTAAAGGCAGAAATTCTCTTAACAAAGTCTAGACTTTGTACGCTGTTATGGTTAGAAAACATGTTTATATTATAGCAAATATCAATGTACAGAAATGTGCAAAACATTACTGGTGGTAACGTCACCTGAGTTTAGTTGATGACATGTGAAAAGCGCACGCGCAACTTTTTTAGATTTTGATGACTTTCTTAACAATAATAATAATAGAGTTTAGCCACTACAGCTATTAGCCTTCTAAGCTATCTAGCAAAATCTTAAAATCATGTTAATAGCTTAATCTTACAAATGGAACAAAGAAAAATATTCTAAATTTTATTTTTTTAATATTTTTCCGGGATAATTTTACTTTAGGGGCGATGTTCCATTACCAAATTTATCTCGGAAGCCATAAGAGACCGACTTTTTTTGTTTCTGATTCAGTTTTAGGTGGTAAAACTCCCTGTTTTTAAAAAAAATTTTTTTTTGGAGCATCGCCCCTAAAGTAAATTTTTTCCATTTTCCCTTAGCCTTTTCGCATATTCTCAGCATACTAATATATACGTACATATGTACATGATATATGTCTTAATAAACTCATATGCATACATTCATAAAGTCCAAAAGCATAAATGTTGGAGCACATTAATGCTGCATGAAGTGAGAGTCGGCAAATCCAAACATAGGAAATACGAATAAAACCCTAAGGCTACTAAATTAACAATACAATTAGTTTACAGTCTAAGTTTGAGTTGACCTTTCGACAAGCTAACAAACTGTGCTCTTCAGATATAAATTTTCTACAGATATAAATTCCATTGACCCAAGTTTAAGAATATCGACCTTATCTCGTAAACATTTTTCGAATTAAAAAGAAACAAAGATATTATAATTTTATTTTAAGTTTAAAGGTCCGTTTTGCTTTAAAGATTCTTCAAATAATTAAATTCAGTTTTTAAATTTATAATGATTTTGTTTTAGCGACCTTTACAAATTTATTATTATTGTTTAGCTGGCTCGAGGTCAATTTTGAATTAAAAACAGATTTTTTAATTACTACCTTTAATATATCTTTATATATTATGTATATTTGCTGATTTCTATGCGCTGGTTCGTTTGAAAAATGAATATGCAAGAGACCCAGTCGGAATCAAAAGTGCAAAAATAAAACAAATGTGCGCAATGCCAATTGTGAAAATTTCAGGTCAAAGACATTATTTCTGCGAAAAGCAATTTTTTACACATGTATTATTGACTTATAAAAAAAATGAGAGACTAAAAAAACTGCTCTTGTGTGCATCATTATTGTAAAAAAAACTCATATTCATGGAAAAATAGTTTTAATTCTCGGAAAAGTACTGATTGTTTTTATTGATGAACTTTGAATTTAATAATTTTTTGTGTAGCCATGCGATGCTTTCGCAGTTTATTTATTTATTTATATCAGTGATGCACGAATTTCTACTGGGTAATATTTTCTTTACGTGGAAAAGACAAAACACATTTATACTAATGTTTTTTTTTCGTTAAAATTCCTACACACATTTATACACATACTAGCGCGAAATTTTTGTTGTAAACGTCAGCGCGCTGTCGAATTTTGAGCACCTCAGTTGGCCATCCCTAACTTGGAGAATATGTGCTAAAAGTGGCGTTTAACGATCGCCATTTTGATTTTGTGCAGTGTAGTTGATCAAGGTAATAGTAAAATAATTTTGCTTGCTCAGACTGCGGTTTCTCACCACTGTGGGTTGGTGATGACTACAAAAAATTTTATCTGTCAATTTTCTTTAATTTGCTCAAACTTTTTGATAAGAACAATAAAACCTAGATTATTTGCACTTGGATTAAAAAGTTTCGCTGAACAATTAAACAATGTCTGTAAACAATGTTAAGTGCCAATGTTTACGAGCAGTGATTAGAAACAATGTTTATAATGATGTTTATTAACACCGTTAATAAAAATCGGAAAATGTTAACGTAACGCACAAACCAGTGTTGGAGAACATTTTCCCAACACATGGGATGATATGACTTCACGACCTGAGCCTTTATTTATGTTAAGATTTACAAGGACTCTCTTTACTGCCCTTTTTTAAAAGTAAATAAAGCATTAACAATATTTTTTGTAGACTAAAATATTGCCAAAATATTAGCTGGATCGGTTATATGAACAACCTCGTTGTTTAAAAGAGTTAGAAAAAGATGTTGTAATATTTCGGTGAAAGAATGTGGTCTAGAATACTCAGACTGGAGTCATTTGCTAGTAGATTCAATTGATTCGAATCGGCAAAAAACTCAACAAAACGATCTTCAAGAACTATAAGCTGGAATGGCGAAGCCAATAAGAGTTATACTTATATATAAACTGAAATCGGCAGCAAAAACGATTCCTTTGTCTGGCTATAACTTTAAAATTTAGAAAATCGAATCAGGGAGTAGTTTTATGTTATCGATGGTAGTAATCATCTCTGAATTCATGCTTCTATGGAGGAAGCAATAGTATTTGCGACAGTAATTTAAGCTTAACGCAAAACTAAATAGCTAAGGGCTAAAAGCTATTAATATATAGATAGCGATGCTTTTATCAGCTGATATCAAAAAGTATCATCAGATATATGTTTCCATGTGATATGTATCGACGTAGAACAGCGTCAGGCATTCTCCGGAACGCATACGCTGCGAAGAACGATTCGGCACGACTCCATTACGTTCGGCTTTGTATTATATTATGTATCACGCACACATTAACATCTTTTGGTAACATATGTACATCTGTGTCTGGTTTGCCTGACATTGATTTAGAAATATAATATGTTATTGGTTGTTCTAACACCGTGTGGAATAGCCTAATTCCAAGATAAGTCGGTATTATTTGATATATTGATATTAAAAATGTCCATATACTTTCCACTTATCAGCGAACGTGTTAAGTGACAACAATCTGCTGGTTAGATCAATTGCAGTTCTATTGTTGTTAACCATTGACATATGTATATCAGCTACTAAGCTATCGTTTCCGATAATTTCACTTTTTTCACATTTTATTGTCAAACTAAGTGCAGGTAATAAATACACAATTATTTCGCTGCTTTTTAATATTTCATGGGCATTATCAGCAAATCAGCTGTTACGCCTTTAGTAGTTCGTCTGTCAGTAAAGTCAGAGATTACGACGACATCAGCATTAGTTAAGTTGATTTACTAGCGGTTAATGTTGATCGCGTGCCTAATGTTCATGTCATTAAGCGTTTGACCGTAAAATTAAACAGTCAGTGAATAATATTTTAAAAGCGAAACTTTAAAATTGAATTATGTATGATCAGCTAAAATGAAAGTTTAGAATTTTTTGCAGCATTTATTGCACTTATTTAAATAAAGTTACTTACGAGATGATATTCGTATCGTCTAAAAAAAATGTAATTCTGACGTTATGCTTATTGTTATCAATCAAAAGTGCATTTTTCTTTATGAATTGATACTTAATAAAAATGCGCAAAAAAGATTTTAAAACGTAAATACCATTAACCTTACATGATAACAATAAACATTGATAGCAAACATGAAACAAAAAATGATTCGAAAATGATTTATAAACAAACAAACAATGCGGCATCCGGGGTCATATTTTGTTTCAGCTCTATTATAGGAAATGGTCTTCGCCCGAATAGATCGTGTATTGATCAAATTAACACCCTTCGCATCAAATGTGTGATAGGCTTTGTAATATTAACCTTCATCGACTGCCGTACATTCACCGCTTTTACTAGCAATTACATGTGGTAAAGATTGAACAAATAAGGGGACGTCCATTAATTACGTGAGGTGTTTTTTTGAAAATTCGGACCCCCCTCCCCTTAGTGAGATTTGGTGAGATCTGACGGGAATCCTCCCCTCCCTCCCGTAAGATTTAAATTATTATTTTTAATGCTTTCTATGCATTAAAAAGTTGACGTGAGGTTTTCCTTGACCCCCTCACCACATGTTGAGATTTGGTGAGATTTTGCCGGACCCCCTTCCCCCCTATTTTAGCTCACGTAAATAATGGACGTCCCCTAAGAAGCCGCACCAAAAATCATTAACCTCATCAAGGCACAATACTCGTACAATGGTCACAAACGTAGAGACATACCGGGAAACACTCAGCTTTTGTGCCAAAGTTGTCTGCTGTTATCAATTTTAATTTTAATTTTAATAGTACTGAACCATATCCTCAGTAATGCTCCAGACTCAATAAATTATGACATTCAATACATTTTCTGCGAGGATCTGAAAGACCTTGCTACCAAGCAGTTCGACAAACAAGCAAAAGTCATTATAGTCAAATATTCCTTAGAGGCAGAACTAAAAAATTTTACTAAAATAAAACGCATGTCAATCTGCGATCAACCAGCACTAATGTCAAGTTAATCATCAGATGTCGACAGGATTCAAAAGAAAAAATTTTCTTTGCGTAATTCACAGGTTTAATCTAGGAAACTGAAATTTTGGGAGAATCTTCTTTAAGCTCAATTCTATAACATAAGCCTATGGGACCGCAAAAAAATTTCCCTTGGGATGTATGTATATTGTTCTCATTTTCAGCCACACAAAAAATGTGGGCGTGATTTGACAACTTAGGATGGTACCTCCCATACAACTGAAATACTTAAAACGCTATATCTTGGCACCTACTTCTACGTTTTAGTTAGTTCGTTTTTGTCAAATTTCAAGGCGATCAGACATAAAGTCTGTAGGCGAAGTTTACGGGTTTGAATCAGTGATGGCATTTTCGGTACATTTGTACTTTATTCGGTACATTTGCGTCCTGAAAAACCGTTGTCAGTACATTTGACAAGTTTTCAGTACATTCGGTACATTTGCCGCATTTTTAGTACATTTGGCGAATTTTCAGCACATTTTCAGTACATTTTCGGTACATTTGAACAATTTATAATAATTACCTGTTTTCGGATTTAAGTAAATAAAAATAATTCCTATGTGAAGATATATAATAATTACCTTTTTTTTATAAATAATTGCATGGAGTAGTTTTTGTAGTTTAATTTCATATATATTTCATTTTGCTAGGGTTTTTGAGATGCCAAAAGTGAGGACCTTTTTTTTTTTAGTTATTGAGTTTTAAAAAATTTTTTTACAAAAATTTCGTACATTTTAGTAAAATTGGGTCTTCACGCCAAAAAAGTACATACGGCCTCTAAAAAGTACAATTGAAGTCTCGATTCAGTACATTTTCACAAAACCCAAATGCCATCACATAGACATAGGTAAAACCAATTTAAGCAATCTACAAAATGTTCTAAGTAAACACCATATTATACATATTAACGTATAAATTTTAAATAAGTTTCTATTTTGGTAAAAATTAAATCTCACATCATTCAAAATTAAATTATTTATAATCACTTAATCGGGCCTGAGCATGTACATATATCATGTTTTCAAAAATCATGATAAGCTCATATAATACAGCACGAGCTGTGGAATGGTATCAAATAGTTCTATTATCTATAAAGAATTAGAATTTAATAAACAACTTGATTATAGCGTGATTTGCACGATCTTTATCTGCATTTTAGAAATGACATGAACTATGACGTATTATGGCTATTAACTTTGAGTCGATAAAGCTAAGTGTTAAATATTTAATAAAAAATGACGGTCATAAAATAGAAAGTATCGGATTGGTTAGGACTAAACAACTTTAGTTAAATTTCTCAAAATTTAGTTTTTCAATTTGATATAAATTTTAATCATTCAATTCCTTGAGCGAATCAGGTTGAAAATCGTGCGATATCCCGAAATCTCATACAACCGCTAGTAATCACTTTTGATCTTCTTCGACGAAGCTTCTTGCTTCATATCCTACGAGATCTGCTTTATGGGCGCAATTTCCTTATGTAAGAAAATTCGTGCTGTCTTGTGACAATTCTCTAAAAACATGCTTCCTGACTTTAAAATGATTAGAAATTGTCGTTAACTACTTGCTTAGATAAAAAGTATTGCTTCTTAAGGCGTGTGAATTGTTTTAAGCAATAAATAAAGCAGTTATTTTTCATATACTTAAACGCGTGGTTTTTGATTGCAACTCACTTTACTGGTTGAATAAGCGTTAGATAATATTCGAATTCTCTATTTTCTATAAAAGTATACATTTTCATTTTTTTTTTAGCTGGGATTATTTTATATATTTATTTATAACATTTCGAGTTGATTTTCTTCTTTATGAGGCCGATATGTTGCTCAATGTCTTAAAATGCATTGAAGTTTAAGAATTGCATTTGCATACATTTTTTCATATAGTCTAATACCTTTTACTCAATTTCTTAGAGTGATATCGTCATATGAAACGCAATTGGATTTGTCAAAAATTTTTGATTTGTTTGATTAAATCTTTCAATTTGAGAAACGTGATACACGAACGTGATAACATAAATAAAGTGCGTCACAATGCTCATAAGTGGACAAAAAACACTTAAGGTGTAGCAAATAATTTGGAAAAATAAGATTATTAAAAATTTACTCATTCGCTTGGTGACCAATAACATTTTAAATTGTTAGATCGAATCTATCGGAAATTATCAGAAATACATCACTAATGTCACAGATATTGGAATTAAAATTTATTTTTTTTTTATTTTTGTGCAACATTATGGAATAACAAAAACCTTTGTCATACAAAGTATTTTCCTGATCTAGGCTATCCAAATCTGTTAATTTGTAAAAACAGAGTTTGATTTATATATAGTGGCCTTGACTGAGTAATTGTATAAAAATTCTTTGGCACATAAAATTCACTGCTGAGGATTTCAGATAAAGGAACATCATCTCACAATAACACAATTCCGAATCATAAAGATCATACCAGATTTTGTTGCCAATAACCAGATTTCGCTGACTCAAATACTTTAAAGCACTTGAGAATGTTGTTGTTAACACAACTCATTTTCACGACGATAATCAGCGCGAAAAAGACATTGTCAGTGATTATCATCACTAAAAGCTTCATTGAACCAATTTGCGATATCAGTTGTAAACATTTCAGTGATAAGCTCCTATATAATATAGCAATGCATCAAATAGAACATTTACTTCCCTGTGTAACGTATTTGTTATAATAAGTGTATTGTTGCAGATACATTTTGACAACGAAAAATATGCAGCCTTTCTCTTTATACAGGGAAATTCGCAAGCAGGTTTCATTATCTTGTGATATTATTACCTGCAGATTTTCAAATGGAATTCAGAAGCTACAATATGACTAACAACTTTAAGAAAAATATGAGCGAGTCTTTCTTCTTGACTTGCGTTAATTCAAAACAATACTTTAAACTGAATATTAGTTCCTTTTTGGAAATTTTTATCCACATGATAATCTTTTACTTCTAGGGCTGAGTCAAAATAGTGGAGGGGTCCCGCCAGATCTCACCAAGGAAGGGGGGGGGGGTCCGAATTTTCAAAAAAACACCTCACATAATTAATGGACGGCTCCTAACTTGCCATCGCCTACCTCTATTTCTTAAACATTAAAAATATTTTTTGGAAATACTTCAGCGAAGTATCGACTCTCGTTGTTAAGTATCCGGAAGTTTGCTGCTAAATTTTAGTGAGTTATAGCGCATTTATTTTTTTGATTTTTGAACTAGTTATAACTACATCTACCATACATATTATAATTTTTTTTCAAAAATTGCTAATTTTTGTATTCACAGCTAATTATTAGAGACAACATTTTTATAGCATCAAATATTTACTGAAAAGTTTAGATAAGTGAATTACAATTAAACTTGTGCAAATAATTTATTTTTCAAATATTTGCATTAAGATGGCAAATAATACCACAGCAGAATCAAAATTGAGCACAAAAAAAAAAAAAACCGCACACGTTGATTATTTGGAGAATGGCAGGGAATATCCTCATGCCTGCCAAGATGTTTAGTATTTAAGTTTAAGAGACTTTAGATATTTATTTGTTATGCAGAAATGTTAACGATTCAGATGTTAAATGTTTAGCGAAACATTAAAAACAAATTAAGTCCATTATCCCAAATTAGCATTTGCCAACATCAGATAAAGTTTTATAATACTTCAATACTTTCATATTCTTCTACACACCGAAAAAAAAGACCGTACTAAATTTGAAGGACTGCCGTCCTCCGATTTAGTGTAAAAATTTTCCTTAACCTAAGTTATTTTTCCTCATATTGATGAAAATATCGTTTCATTTAGTAATTGAGTCTTTGAAATGAGTTTATGTTTCATTAAAGCAAGTCAACGCTCTTCCTCAAATAAAGAGTTTGTGGTTTTAGTAAAACTTTCCTTTGAAATAGTAAATTTTTCTTTGGGAGGAATTTTTGAGGACAACTTGTTCCTCATTTGAGTAAAAACTTCCTCAATCTAATGGAATGTTTTGTTTAAGGAAAAGCGTACTCAGTTTTAGTTAGTTTCTTCAAAAAATTTACTATAACGTAGGAAAATTTTCCTTAATAAATGAGTGGCAACACTCGCTGTTTTACTCGCTGAAATTAATATCTACTCTTCTCGTAAGTATTCTCTACTTGTTTTTTAAATAAAAAAATAAACAAATTGAAAAAAAAAAATGTTGTCGTCGCCGGGATTTGAACCGAAGCTTTCCTGATCAGACAATGGTTGTTACATGCGCAGTTTAACAACATCCTTTTAGTATGTCTTAAAAATTCTGTCGGTGGCTGAGTTGGGTAAGATCAGCATCTTTGAACAGTGGCATGGCGCAGAACACAGGTTCAATTCTCTGATTGGTGGGTGACAGGTAAAAAAAAATTTAAGTTCTTCTTTGAAGTTTTAAAAACGTATTACAATTAAAATAAGAATGACTGACAATAAGTAACCAACAAATAAGAAAATAGAAAATTAACAAATTTTTTTTGAAATCAACGAATTTATTTTAAGTAAATTTCTTTCATTTAAGGATACCTTCATCCTTAGAAAAAGTAGAATTTTCCTCCGTTTTATAACCTTGTCCTCACATTGAGTAAACTTTTCCTTATTTCAAAGCAGCAATATTTACTTGTACTAAGGAATCCAACTTACTTATTTTGAGGAACCCATGGCTTTAGCTCGTATTGAAGGACATTTTTTCCTTACATTTAGGCATTTTTCCTTAAACGGAGTAAGTTTTTTTTTCGGTGTACTCTGTTCAGTATATTGGCATTGAGAAAAATCGTAATTTTTAGTACATTCAAAACAAAATTTTCAGTATATTTGGCGCATTTTCAGAACATTCAATACAAAAGTTAATTGTAGAATCGCTAATGGAGCTTTGTCGATCCCGAATTCTTCTGCGAGTGTGCGATTATTTAAGAAAAAATTGGGTTTTCAAGACAAAAAACGTATATTCGGCCTCAAAAAAGGACATTTCAAGTCTCGATTCATTGCATTTTCGCAAAACCCAAAGGCCATCACTGCTATATGTGAGGCTATGTTAAAGGCCGCCACCCAAACCTAACAAGTCCTATGGGTGAATGTTGTAATAACTTTAAGATAACCGAACACTTATCCTAAGAACATGTTAGTAGGGATGTTGGCAGGCTCGGATTTAGAAATTTGCCGCCCTTCTTCACTGGTGAATATGGCAAAAAAAAAATTTTAATATGAAAAGTGAGGACTTTTTTTTTTTTTTTCTTCTCAACATTTTTTAGGTAGTTTAGGGGGCAACCATTCCAAGTACTCGCACTTTTTTCCCCCTGTGCTTAATTATACCCTAACAAAATTTTCAAAGTTCCCAATATTTGCCGCCTTAGGCACTGGCCTAGTATGCCTGTAAGGTAAATCCGGGCGTGGACGTTGGGAATAAAGACTCATTTTTTAAATGAGTTCGAATTCTTTGTAACATTTTTTTTAATAAATAAAAACAAAAATTACATTCCAAGTTTCAATTCAGTACATTTCCATAAAACCACAAATGTCATCACTGGAGACATCCCGAACATCAAACATATTTTTACCACGAAATCGGAGTTTTAGGCAAAACTGATCGCAGCATGGCAAAGATTTATCGATATATTTTTTTTATTATTTTTCTAGCCAGTTTTCAGCGAATACGAGCGAGTTTAACTTAACACGCATTGTATAAAAAAACGCAGCATGCGCCAAATGGCACGCTATCAAAGGATGAAAAAAGTTTTTAATATATTTTTTATTAAGTTTGTTAACATTGGGGAAAAAAATAAATAGATCGACAATGGATTTTTAAATTGTTTCTTTAATTTTCATAAATATTCCAATTATTAAGCTTATCATAATTTTCGGTATGCAATGTTATATTTCGTGGTGATTATGATTCTTATTAAATAATTTGCAAAAGCATTAATGTAAGCGTGTGTTTAATTAACTACGCATGAAGGGATTTTCTTATTCTGAAAATTTTCATTTTGCGTATGCTCAGCATGTGATTTTCATGAGTTTGTATGTGTGGAATAATTCATCAGAATCCCAATCCCAAAAAAATTCTATGTTGCAAAATAAAATATTTTTTATAAAATTTATTTAAATTAAGTGCATTTAAGGAATATACAAGGCTTTAGTCATAGAGTTTTTAACTTTTAATCGTTCAAGGCAAACGAAACTTGAGGTCTTTAAATAAAGCTTAAGTCGTCTGTCGGAAAAAAGGAAACACAGTATGAAAAAATATTAAAAATGTCTGCTGTTAATTAAATTTTATATGCAGCTGTGGAAAATTTTGCATACTGTCCGTCAATCATCAAGTTGCATAAAAAAACCTCCATACAGACAACACAAAGCGTAAATAATAAAAATTTTATTGAGTATTAAATTTCAGTCAATTATTACAATCACTATACTTAGTAATTAAAATTGTATAACTAATAGGATAAGGAAAAAACGGCAGCGAACAATATTTAGATGTTACTGATTGCAAAAATGATTAAATCAAAATTTATTGGCTCCTTAGGTTAATTAATTTGAATGTCAAACATGGAACTCAAATTTAACTTAGAAGTCAACTTTTTATTATTTTAATTGAATAATAAAAATATTTTCACTACCAGAAAAACATGGAATATTGGGCGACTATTATATTTTCAATGTATTACGTTGTGGTTAGACATTTTTTCATAAAATCAAATATTTAAATTAAAGGTTATGGTGAACTGATGACCACTCCTGCTCACTTAATTCAACACTGAAGTAATAATCACACATATTGCGAATAGTGACATATATTATGGGGTGCACTGACCCTAATGTTTTTTTTTTTTTTTGTTATTTTGCTGAAACATCCTTTTCATTGTCAACTTTCTCTTCAGCCATTTAAAAGTACATACATACCTACAAACAAACAAGCACTAAAAAACAAATTGCATATTCTCTATGCATATTGCAATCAGAGAGAAAAGAAGTGAGAGATTTTTAAGCAACCCTATCACATCCTATGATACATTTGATTTTGGTGTAAAAATGAGTTTGCTCAGTTTAATAATGCCGGCTCTCTCTCTTTGTTTTATGAAAAATCGTACTATTTCCTTTTGGAAAAACCGGAAAAACATAATAGCAAGCAAATTAATCAAACCGAAATACAAAATCGAAGTTGCACAAAATGTATTCGATAGAGATTTTTATATTTTCTATATGGAGAAATGTGTAGATATTATATATTATATATATAGATTTTTATTGAATAGATTTTTGTTAGTGACGTAAAAATAAAACACAAAAAAAAAACACCGAAACCATCTGCTTAACTATGTTTACCAGACATATTCGATTTTGATTAAGTGCAGTGGCTGAACTAGAGGAGGTATTGTAGGGTATATATTCAGCATGGCCAGTAATTTCATACTAAATACTTTGTGAAAAAAATTCAAACGGAGAGGACGAAGAAATTACATTTTCAAATACATTAAAGCTTTAGTAAATACATTACAGGGTTAGGTTTAAAATTTTTGAATTATTTTCAATGTCACTTTTTCGGCTACCGAAAGCCAAAATTTCATGGGATTCGAAAATTGGTTAAAAGTTTAGAAAATAAAAATTACTTAATTTTCACCCTAATTTGCACACTCTCATAGCTTGGGCTACGTTTCTCTTTAGAAAATTGCTTATACTTTGCAGCAGATTTTTTCGATACTTCTCGACTTGAATAAAGTTTTCCACTACTGTTCGATTATTTTCAATACACTTTGATAATTATCAACCTTTCTATATTTTTCGATACCTTTCGATATTTTTTTCTAATGATATAATATTTTTCGGTGTACTTTAAACTATTATTAAAGCATTCGAAATTTTCTCCAAATTACGCGATATATTTGTCACTTTTCAGTACTTTTTCAAATGTTCCGATTTATATTGATTTTATAAACATTATTCAAAACTTTCCGACTTTTGGCGTCTTTTGTAGGTATACATAAAGGTATTTGAAAAGTATTATCTTATGAAACAATTTAGTACTTTCCGACTCTCATTAACTTCCATATATTTTAATACTATTTAAAATCCAGCGCTGAATTAAGACACTGCGGGGCCCGAGGTTAAAAATGGGGTATTGATGCCTTATAATGACTAAACATACAAATAATTTTTTGATCAATAAATAAAATAATACAAATATCATATTAGCTAATTCATAAACTAATAATATTTTCTACAGCTGTCACAAGTCTCAAAAATAGTTCAATTGCCGAAAGGGGCTCTCATTTGGTTTTTGTCATGAATATTGACGGGGTGACCACAAACATGATCCCACAAAATATGCACAAATGCACACTACACCGTTTCAGGTAGGGGGCCTCTTGAGCTCGGTGTCCGGAGTCCTAGTCCTACCTATACAACTACCTTAATTCAGCGCTAGTTGGGTTCCACCTGAGCTCCAGGCTATAGCGCCTTCCAGCCCTAGCTTAATGCAGCGATATCGAAACTTTCGAATTTTATCGACTTTGTCAGTATCTTTTGTAATAAAGAAATTTGTACCTATGATCTTTTCTGAAATCTTTAGATACTTTTACGACGTTTTTCGACTTCTTTAAGATTTTTTGCCATTTTTTATTGACCTCTTCGATAATAATCGATATATTAGGAATTTAAGCCGAAGGTTGAACCGTTGTGGAAACAATCGAGAAATCACAAGAGTTGACATATGGTGAATTCTGCAGCTGAAGATCATGAGCCCAATAGCTTCAAAGTTAGAGACGCTGTCCTAATGTCCTAAAAGCCGAAATAAATGTCACCAATTGCCAGGTCAAAATGACGCATTTGTCCCATTGTCACCAATTACCAGGTTAAATTGATCCATTTATTGTCACAGCATTGACCAACTTGTAAATTTACATGAATATCGTTGTGGGAATTGGTAAATGATTTAAATTTTAATGGCAATTTCGGTAAAGGTCCTTGATTTTAATCTACAACCTTTAATGAATTTTTTCAATAAAATTTTAAATTTTGTAAATTTAATATAGTAAGCATCCCAATGCTCTTACCCATGCACACTACACAATACACACATCATTCGTATGACTGAAACCTTAATAATTACATTAATTAGTAATGAGAATCAGAAAAGTTAGAACAAAACGTATAACAATGAAATAACAATAGAACATTTCCATAATGCATATAGTATGTTATAAATGAAATTTTCCGGAATATCATATCATTGAACTGACAACTTACGAAAAACATGTAAATTGAGATTTATGTATTGTATTCAAAATAGTTACTTAAAATGTTTCTACGTTCTAAAATTTCAAAAAATATAAAACAATTGCAAAATGTAGCTACACTATTATAATTGCCAATTATAAGAGTATCTATCACTAACAAGTGTTCTGAAAAAAAAAACCAAACAAAAAAACTTTATAATTTAAGTATAATTTATTGTTGATTGCTCAATTTGTACACATAAAATATGAGAAATTGATATTACGGAAGCTTTCTAAAGGTGATTGAAAATTAAAATTCATCACACAATTTTATTGTTCAACAAATAATATTCAATTTAGATATGTATCACCGTCAATGTGTGATATGTGCAAGTGATAAATGAGTATGCAACAATTTTATTAAACAAAATAATTAAACTAAAATAAATAAAACATTTGACAAAAGTTATCAACGACATAACAAAGTGACGCTGTACAATATATTGTGCGCTTTATTTGTCTGGAAAATGTTTTTATTGAATTTGTTATTGCCAGCCATTGAATTGAAAATCATTTCAGACTCCGGCATGTTGTTGACGTGCCAAAGCACCACTGCTTTTGGGTCAATAACACTGAAGCGAGAGCATCTTGGCAACGTTACAAAAGAGAGCTCGCTTAAAATGGGGAAGATTGGTGACTTAAAGGGCGTTAACACTTGTGGGTGGCGGTGCTGAAATTGTGGCTTCTATTGTTATTGCTGGTAGAAGCACAAATTATAGAAAACCTTGGATTTAGATCAAAGCAAAATTTAAGTAATTAAAAAATATTTAATTTACCGCTTATTTTTAAGTAATTTGTTTTGATGTTGTTGCTATTTTAATACATACATATATTTATAGGTATGTATGTATGTACAACGTATATATGTATATAGATAATTTTGTAAATCTTGCAAAAGTTCAGAAAACATGCAAGCTTTCAAGACAAGCGAGTAATTTATTTTTTAATGCAGTTCGGCAGATAACAACGGTGTTGTACGAAATTGTATCAAAATTCCACCAAATTGATTCCCACCTTTTGGAACAACATAAGTGTCCAGAGTCAATTTAGCCATGTACATGTACGTCTGTCTGTCTGGCTTTCTGTGAAAATCACGACTACGGGAAAAACCAAGTGAAATAATTTTATGAAATTTGGTACTAAAACTACACCTACTATAAAGTGGTCAGATTTTCACTGAGAGTTATTAAAGTAAATGTTATCAAATTCGATATGGGAATGTTTGGCAAAATCTGTACTTGGCGTGAGCTAGAAAATTTATTTTAAAGCCAGTTTACGCTAAGTTTTTTTCCCACAAATTGTTGGAAAAAGGTTGAAAATAAATTTTACTAAACACCAAAGAGGGTATCTCACCACTCTTAGAAATATTTCCGCCCCATATTCGAAAGTCAATCGACGGGAAGCGGTCGAAAATGGATATCGGATGACACCGGGGGTGACTTTTTTAAGGAAGCGTTTTAGACTCATTTCAGAGAAAGACATTATTATTTTGCACTAATCGATGGAAGAAGGTCGAAATAAATTTTTAGAAATAGCCAAGGAAGTTCTCGACTCCTATGAGAGTGTTTTGCACCAACTTTAAAAAAATAAAAATGTTTACAGCCAACGATGCGAAAAGGACAAAATTAGATCTTGGATAACACCAGAGAGAGTCTCAACCCCTATGAGAGTATTTTGAACTCACATTTCTTGATAAAATTTACTCGAGCCATCGATGGGAAATGGTCGAAATAAGATTTTGGATGTTATCAAGAGAGTTCTCGACCCCGCTATAAGGGTATTTTGTATTTATTTTTCCGGGAAAACTTTTACTGCCCCAATCGATGCTAAAAATTCTAAAACAAAGTTTAGAAATCACCAGAGAAGCCCAGACTCCTCTAGAGCTTGTTTTGTACCTTTTAATCGCCAAATATGTGGGGTGGGCATGTTCAGAATTATTTCATATTATTAATAGGTGTTTTTGTTAAATTTCGTCATACCAGAAACTTTCTTTGTGAAAGGAAATGAAATTGTATTGAAAGTGGGCTATTCCGCCCGCTTTTATCATAAAATATCATAAATCATAAATCTAAAGAGTTTTTGGTATTTATAGCAGTCAAATCGCAATTTCACCATGGAAAATCTTCAAGATATATATTCCACACAAATGATTGGTTGAATCGCTTGGATCATAAATTTTTTCAATAACAATTCTATTGAAAAGATATAAGCTATTTTGAATCTGAGTTATGAATGTAAAACTTAGGATGTCTCAATAATAATAGCAATATATCATGTGTTACAACTCCTCGCTTCATTTTAGAGCATTTTCCTAATTACAAATATATGAATCCTAAGATATCACAAGTCTTCGCTATAAATCTCGGTTGGTATCAATGAGTAATATGCGTAAATTATGTTTCATAGTGATTTTATTACTTCCGTGCTCTTTTCCTTTTCTATAATTTTTTCATTAGGATGAATACAGCGTTGAATGAAAGATTTATTATGGTAAAGCAACAGTAAATAAAGCTCTATTGTAGCTGCTTCATAGTACTCACAAGTAGAGTCCGCAAACTATCGATAGTGGAGGCCATCAATAGTAGACGATAGTTTGTTCGCTAACCATCGATTTACTGTAGCCAAAATCCTCCAAATTTTTTATTTTTTTAAAGAAAGCGCTATAAGAATAAAAAATAAATTTACAAAAAAAGTTTCGGCCAGCTTCGGAGGTATAGTCGTCTTAAATTGCGGATATAGCTTTTATAAAAGAAGTATAAGTTGAGAACTCCTAAAAAAATTTAAAAAATTATAGTATCATATGAAAAGAAATTTAATAGGGCATAAAATCAACACATAACTATTAGAAATTTATTCTACAGTTTTCGAGATATCACATTTTTGAAAAAGATCTTGCTGTTTACCGTCATTGGTGTTTTCAATGTTTTACTTCGGCATAACTAAAACTAAACACAGTGTGTTAAATGTTATAGGCATTCCATGAACCAAATCCTAGCATATTTTTGTCAACATATTTGATTGATAAGAAAGAAAGATTTTTCATGTCAGTAGTGTTGCTCCAAATATTTTATACATTTGTGTAGACGTAAGATTTGTAAAAGCATTGCATACTTTGCAGTCAACTATACATAAAAGAAACGACGATTTTATTAAAATATCAACAGACCCAGTATTTATTATTGTAATGCGTAAATTTTTAATTTCATCTTTAATGCGTTGTATTTCTTTTACAATTAATTCTAGAGTTTATTTTGCAAACATAAATTTAATAGGAAGACAATACTGTAAAGAAAATGATGCGAGATTTTCAAATTTAAGAAAATTTCCTTCCGTTGGTGTTGTACAGTTGTATTTGCACTATTGATACACTTAGTAAGCTGATCATCATTATCAAAGCTGGGGAGAAATCATTTCTCAAAGAATTAAATTTCTCAAAAATTACAGTGCAAAGAATTGGCATTCGAACTCAACTTTTTTAATTTTATGTAGATGCTAACAACTTGCTTTTATTATTTAAATTTATCGCACTTTAATTCAAAAATTTGAAAAACATTTTAATTGAAAAAATTGCTGAAATCTTTAAGTTTATCATAATCAATAGCTGATCTTGATATGCTGCTCATAGTGCACGATATTTGATCATATTGATTTTTAAATCAAATAATTGTATTGCATGCTTAGATATCGTCAATATTTTTATAAATTCAAAAATAGTGTTGAGGGGAGCAGTGACTACGGAATTTAATCAGTGTGAATAACGTAAACATTTAGCATTAGTTATATATTTAAGTTGTTCCTCTAATTTCTTGTGCTAAAACTCTAAAACATTCTAATTTTTTCATGAAATAGTCGAAAAAACTATATAATCATAAATAGAATTTAATTTATGTGACTCGATAAGTTGTCCTATTAATATGTTTATGGGGGGAAAAAAACTATTTACTATTTTATTTGCTTACCAAATTAACACACCTACATATATGTTTATTAAAACGTTAATGGATTTGTTACTTTGTTGTTGATTGCATTAATTTAATTCAATTGACGCAGTTGCGTTTTACGAAAATATTATAAAAAATTTTGTAAAAATAAAATACGTAATAAAATACTTAGCGATACAGTAAAATAATTTCTTAGTTACGATCTATTTTTTTTTTTGACAAAATCAATATCATATTAATAACATTCGATTATTGGCTATTATTGTCTATTACGTAGGCGGCGAATATGGGGTGGAAAGTATGAATTGTTTGAAAATCAGGTTTGACATGAAAGTTTTCACTTTTCTTAGCCCAGCGGGAAGTTTCCTTTTTGGAAATGACAAATCTTATTTCTTGGTTCGGATTTTGACAAGGATCGACTTATTTTACATAGAAACATGCTCTTAGAAATTTGGTGAGCTAAAAATTTACTGCAACAAACGAACTCCAATAGCAAATCTTTGATAAAAAATTTCGACGACAGGTTTTAGATTTGTTACCAGAATTAATGTAATTTCTCAAATTGATCCCCCCCATATTCTTCGGAAGTCTCCGCCTCTGGTCTATTACACATATCAACTGTGATTATTGAAATTTTAATTGTTATTTTCCATAGTTGAATGAATTGTTTTCAAAATACTGCAAAGTTTAATTTTAGTGCGAACTCAAGCAATTCAAAAATTTTTTAAGAGAACATTTTGCAGTAAAATGGTGCTCTCGACAATGTAGATATTATATTTTGGAAGGTGAATATTTTAATTGATCAATAAGTTGTTCTGAGATTTACTACCACATCGATCATTATGTACTTTAGCTAAGAAGTCTTAAAAAATTCGAAGAGCTGAATGCTTAGTCCACTGATTAAATGATCGAATTTCAGTCTTCGAATTTTTTTTTTCATTTAAAAATATTAACAGAAACTTCAAATTAACAGGCCTGTCGTGAAAAACGGTACGTTTGCACTTCGAAAACTTATTCAAATAGTTTGTCTTCGAAGTCAAATATAGGTAGATTTGCAGACTTTTTGAATATGAAATTGACGTTTTAATGATTTCGAAAATGTAAAACTTTTGCTTTGTCTAAAATTCAGAATTGTGAGCATAGAGCATTAACTTATTTTTTAATTATTTTTATTTTTTGAAAGCCTATAGGATATTAGTATTTTCAAAAAGAAAATGTTTAAAGTTTTATCCTTTATCACATTATTTGGAATAAAATCCGTTAATAATTAAATATAACATAGACGTCTAACAAAAGTTGAGTAATCAACTACGACTTTTTAAAACGTCTCAAATCCGCCTCAATTTCACTTTGTCGTATAAGTGAAATTCACGACAGGATTGTAAGTTTTTTTAATAATCGAAAATTTGATGTATTTAGCCTCTTGACCGTTTTATGTTTAGTGTTTCTTTGAGTTTGCGTTCATAATTTTATTTCATTTTCATAGTTAGCTCTCAAGAAGTAGTTTATTTTTCTTTTATAGTAAATGCTTTCCATTCTACCTCCACGTTCACTCAACTCACATTTTCTTGATAATTAATTGTGTTACTTTAATTTCAAAAACTCAATATATTGCGTGTATTGCTTGGGATGTGCCACTCCTACTTGACTTCTGCGTCTACGTTCCATGATTTTCAAGGCATTCTAATTTCAAACTTAAAAGAAGCAGCATATTTTGTTTTGTGTTTCTTAGTGCCATACCTACTTTTTCATTATTTTTAAGTATTTTGATGGGTCTATCCACCGCATCGTTACTAGATTTCATCCATCAAGGTGCCTTTAAAGCGTTCAAATAAATTCATCATTACCTTCAACACTGGACCTTTCATAACCCAAAATCTAAACATAAAATATTTTGTATTTTTGTAATGCAAGATCGAGATTGAAATCTTTAATTATAGGACATAAAAAGACGGTTATCTTACGCAGTGACGTATTGTGAAATTTGGCGCCCAAAGCAAAGAAGTAATTTGTCGTAATTTTTTTAAAAAATCGAACCTACACAAAATTTTTAAAATTTCCTAATTATGCAAAAAATAAATTTTAATTTCATAATACGATGACTATTTTGCCACCCCCTTTACCCTCCTTCGGCCCGCCCCCCTTGGCCACACCATAATTCGCTCGGGCATAAATGAGCTCCGGTTTATACCAGATACATCCAGGTCCGTTAGAGATTTAGCAAAACTGATCAGGATTGGACGAGTTTTTATAAGGTTTTCCCTGATAGGATACGCCATGATAGGGCTTGTCTGATTGGAATTAGTTACCATTACTTATGGCTTAGCTTTTTGCCTGAGTTGAACTTTATATTGAATTGATAAACTTAGACAAACTTTCACCAATAACACCAATATTTGAATAGAGCGTGCGTTACGATGATACACATCCACAAGAGATCCAGTTACTGAAAGTTTACGAACTGCGTTAAAAACTGCTCGCTCAGGAGGATGATTATGATGACTCTAATGTCCTCTTAAAAGGCGAAATGAGGTAACGACAGATTGAAAATTTTTATATAAAGTTTTAACAGCTTGCATGCATTCTTCGTTAGCTAAACGAACCATAATGTTGAATGGCTAACCTAAAATAAAGTAGATTTTATCTTGGATGACCTTTAATTTAGACAGCTGCCAAATGACACCACTGAATTTTCCAAACCACGATATGATAAGACTTTATTTACCTATAAGCTGTAGTTTTTTTATTCTTTTTTCGTAAAGAGGTGTAAAAATCTCCTTCAATAGTATATACATATATATGGTTAAACTTTATAATCGAACTGTAATTGTAGGCCATGTAAGGGTCAATATTGTATGTGAGTTTACTGATTTTAAGGACTTAGCATTTAAGACTTATTATAAGGAAATATCAATGGAGACACTATTTTTTTTCTCTTCTATCTAAATATTTTCCCTTATTTTTTAAAAAAAGCCCAATTGTATCAAAATAAATATCACAAACCGTTGTCTTCGTTCCATGGTAGAAATGTTGATATTGTTACTCGGAGGGTTTCTATTCCAAGCGGAGTTGTTGTCTGCTTTGTTGTCTCTATGCTGGTCGGTATGCATTTTGTTTTTTATTTTTGAATCACTATGTATTTATTTTGTATTTTCCTTTTTCTAACACCTCTTTGGGGGTAGAAAATTCACCAAAAAATAAAACGGTCTTTATTTGAAAATTTAAATGCACAGCAAGAGAAAAAGAGAGAGAGAGATACGAAGGAAAAGGGAGATACAAAACAGCTGATTATGTTTTCTTTTATTTGATTATGCTGTTTTAGGATTTATTTTATTTTCTATTTTCACTTCCTTTTTCCCGTACACGATTTCATTTTAACGAACTCATAAGAAAAAATTTACTTTGCAATTTCGTTGTTATCGCAGAGATGTCGCGTGCTTGACTAAAATTTGAGCTCGGAAAATTTTTTCATTACGGTGTTGATGTTGCTGTTTGACTCGCCGTCGTGTTTGTTGCCATTGTTGTTGCTTCTGTTCTTAATTCGTTTCCATGTGTCGTTGTCATTTTCCTCTCGGATTGTTTGATATTATTATGGCTGCCTACCTATGGCATGAGAGACCCATATTGACCTGCACCCGCTCTTTGATGCTTGTGTTGCCAGATTAAAATTTTTTAATCATCCCTATAAATTGTTTGACCTTTGAAAGCTGTTAACAGCGGGTTGCTAAAAGTTTGCAAGATAAATAAATACATAAAAAAGCAAAGATTTTTTGGGGAATTGCAATAATTTCGTTCAATTTTATAAAACGCCCATAAATATGCAACTAAACGCAATCGTTTTCAGTACTCTCTTAACTAATACTCGTTAGTTAAAGTTAAAATATATAAATTTGAATTAGAAACAATGAATAGCAAAATTCATTCAAGAAAATATAATTCATATTTAAGTAGTTTCCGAAATTCGCCCCACGAACAAAAAAGGTGGTTAACAATAATGTTGAGGTCAGGAACGAAATTAAGAATGATCCGTGGAGCATGACACGTTATGTCTTAAATGAGTACTATTTTGACTTAAGTCTTTAGGAGATGTGACACCTCCCAGAAATAAACAAATTTTCCTAACAAAGAATTAATGGTTAGTCCAAAATCTTTCGCTTCAAAGCAAAAATTTTTGAGTATAGAATCCATAGACATGCCAGCATTCGTAATGGGAAGATCTTGTGCATTTTTAATAGAAAGAGCTTGATGCTTCCCATCAGAGTTACCAAGTGGCAGGGATTGTCTCAGCCTCGCTCGGATTTTCAAAATGGTGGATTAATTAATTTTTAATATTACTGACCATAAACGACATGTAAAGAATTTCTCAAAAATTCAAAACCAAAGAGTTTGGCATTTGCCAATGTTGCGAACTTTTAGATTTTCATACATAAAACAATTCAATTGATGGACTGTCTAGATATCAAACAGGCTATGCCATTACCTTAGAAACTTAAAATTTTAAATATGAATTTTGCAATATTTAATACTTGAAGAACTGAAATGCAAAATTTCAACATGTGAACTTCAAGCGCAAGACCAACGTCTTTTTAGACGAGTTTCCAAGCTTTATTTCGTGAGAAAACTTTCAGATCACTCAATATCATAGATAGTTTTTGTCCTCTTAGTTTGTTTTAAATTGCAAATTAAAATTTTGTTTTGTTTTTCATTTATTATTTCCCTTTATTATTTACAAAAAATTAAGTCTGAATTTTTCGGGTGGTTTTTCATAGTATATTTTGTACGACTATGCCTAAACCCAAATTTATTGTGTCTCTTAAAATTTTTATCACTCATACCATTCAAAATACATCATTATTAAGGGAGAAACTCCCAAAAGTGGCAATACTGCGTGTGTGTGTGGGTGAGCATCATCATCGGAGACGCAATCTGTTTTTATGTTAAATTTTATTGCCTTCTTCCATTAGTTGTTGTTGTTTGTTTTCGTTGGTGTTGTTATTTATTTAGTGCGGATCAGACTGAATCACGAACTCGGTATCAAAATGAAAACTCAAATGAATGCCATTAAATACACCTACTATAGCATTAGTGCACGCATTAGTGCACACACACATATGTATACTCGAAATCAAATCAACCCAGTAGGAAATTGAGCAAGGCCTTGCCTGCAGAAGGCCTTCTAGCACTATATTCACAAAATCAGTCTTTTATGCAAATATATCTTGCAAAATCAGTTCTGTTATCTTGGGATTACTTACACATGCTGTTGTCGCTTTCAAGAGAAGGCCTGCGAGCTTACTTTCTCTCTTCCATAAAATTCTTATCTACATTCATCCCTTCCATGGAAGCCATAACTTTCTTGCTACCATGGAATCTCTTTCTATCTGCCTAGTTTTTTCGATCAATTCTTATAAAAACAGAGTAGGTTTTAAAGCAGTCCTAAAATTTTGCTCCATCCCTAGAAAAGCCTTCTAATAGTGTCGCCTAGCTTTTGTCTAATGGGAGCGCACGCGTTAATTAAATTCATATGCACACACTTGCACGCACACAAATGCACATGGATGAACGCAAATACATAGATACAAAACAGTGGCGGTCGCACGTGCTTATCGCATCGCGGGCAGCACTAGGCGTTAAAATTTTCCCAGACAGGTTGAGTTGCCGTGACAAAGTGTTGTCATATTTAGCGCTTAGCAACAAAAAAAAAATTTAATAATAATAAAAAAATGTGCGTAACTGCCGCTGACTAATAAAGGAGCAGTTCATAAATGTTAACCGTGGTTTATTTCATTTAAATATGTAGTTCGAGGTCGGTCTAGCGGCGTTGAAATTGACCTTGAAATAAGTTTATGTAATTAGGAAATAAATTTGAATCATGTAGTTTTTTTATTTTTCCTTTGAGTTTATGATTCATTAAAGCAGCAACCATGGAGAGCAATATGTGTTGCTTTTTAATTTACACAGTAAGAATGGTTTATCTGCCGGCACATTCGGAAGGACAATATAGAATAGTTTAAAATGGTGTGTTTCAAGAAATCAAGTCGAATTTATATAAGAAGGAAATGCTAGACGTACTGATTTTGCATAAAGTAATCTTAAAGCATTTTTCACACTTGATATTTTTCGAATTCAAAAAGTGCAAAAATATATTAAAGTAATTTAGTTCTTGCTACGAAGTCGGCCACTAGAATGTATTTCAATGAAGCACAAAATTTTCAATGTAAACAAAATTTAATTCACTTTTCATAATATGTACTTCACAAGTCTTACATAATATCATTCACGCTTTAAGCTCATTACGGTACTGTCTACACTCTAAAAAATGAAAAATGCGATGTGTAAATTTACTATATTAATTATAGTGAATTTACTAGTATTATTGTTGTAAAAAATACAAAAAATATGTAAAAATTTACAAGGAATGTGTATTTTTTAAAAATCTAGAATAAACACAATAAATATGTAAAATTGCAGAAAAAAATATGTATTCAACCACCTTGTACTTATAAAAATATGTATTCTACTGTCTATTCCGAAAAAAAATTGTATTATGCTTTTATTACAAAAAATAATGTGTAAATAGTCTCATATTACAGATTAAATGTGTAACAGCTGTCATTCAGTATTTGAATATTGATTGAAGTTTTCGGTAATTAATTAATTTTATTCCATAACGTGCCACGCTTGGAATAGGGATAAGTCACAAATAGCTCTGTCTCCAAATAACAATGAGATCTATATATACAAGCGGGACAGTAATGACTGGAAATTAGTTGATATCCTTACTCAGGATGATCTGCGGGCTATGGGCATGGACTGGGCTAAGGACACTAACAGGATTGTAAGCTGTGCCGCCGATCGTAACGCTTACGTTTGCACGCAGACTGAAGATAAAAAATGGAAACCGATTTTAGTATTACTTCGCATAAATCGTGCAGCAAACTGCGCCAAATTGTCTCCAGCTGAGAATAAATTTGCTGTTGGTTTCCAAGCCCGTTTGATATCGGTATGCTATTTGGAGTCTGAAACCGATTGGTGGGTATCGAAGCATATTAAAAAACCAATTCGATCAACAATTACCTCATTGAATTGACATCGGAACAGTGCTCTTAGTGTAGCTGTATCAACTGATTATAAGGTAGGAGTTTTTTCTGCTTATATCAAAGACATCGAGGATCAATCCTCACCTACCGTTTGGGGAAGCCGAATGCCATTAGGTTATTTAATTGCAGAATTTAAAAACTGCATTCTCTGGGAGAGAGAATCAGTTTTTCAAGTGATGGAAATAAAGTTTGCTGAATTGGTCATGACAGTTGTATAAATATAGCAGATGCTGTGAATAATGGTGTGGTTAGATGCAACCTGATCTGAAATAGTACCGTTTACAAATATAAATAAAAATATAATTTACTAGCAAGTAAAACTATAAATAAGCTGCTATAATCGTACAATATTGTAAAGTAAACTGTTATTTATGTTAATATTACAGCAAAATAAATTTCTATTTTTTATTTTTATTTTTAACAAATAAAATTATTATGTTTACGCCAATATAAATCCTGCATTTTTATTTGAATTTATTATTTATTTGAAGGCATTAAAATTACATTAATAATGTGTATAGGTGCTGTATCTTTACGCATCTAATGTGTATCTATTTTACACATTTTTATGTGCAAAGTTATGAATACATTTCGTGTGTAAAATAACTACATTTAATAATGGAAACACGATTACAACATTAAATATAGTAATTTTTTTTTGGAGTGTAATAGTTTGTCGACAACTTTATATACCAAGTGGCAACTTATCTAGAATATTCGAGAAGGTTGTGGGCAGACAGTTCCTTGATATTTTATTTGTAATTCTTTGTTTACTATACCGTCTTCTCAAACTTATTCGTCTACTTTTATTATTAATTTGTTTCTTTATTCTCGTTTTTTGTTACGGTTCACTTACTTGTTTATTTTATTTATTATTCATATCTGCATTTTATGGTATTCAATATGTGTCCCAGTTTTATTTGGGTTTATTTGATGTAATAATATTTTTCAGAAAATACGAGAAGTTTGAAACAATACCATATTAATATTCGATCCGAACAAAATTTATCAGACAAGAGTAAAGCCATTAAAGGACAAGAATCAAACGATCGCTAAATTGGGACTGATCAATGTCTTTAAGAAAAAGCTCAATAACATTACTAAACAAAAATCTTTATTATTAATAGATATGTATTTAGTTTGAAAATTTAGTGCCATAAGTGAAAGACGCTTGAGCTCAAATATGTATAGTCCCATATCAACAAATGATAATGTTAATGTGTTTTGTAGTAGCATAATACTTATATTAATAAAAATAAATATTGTAAGATTTCTCGAGCTTGAGAAATCAGTTTTTCCAATAACCGATAATATATCCTTTTTCAGAAAAAGGTCCAAAAAGTAATTTTATTAACAGATACCCTGTACAATTCGGAATATAGACGTGATTTGATCACTCGAGAGAGAGAGAGACCCCACTACTTAAGGTAAGGTTGGTTTATAATTTATAAATTATAAAGGACCAAATAAATGAAACTGTGAACCATTATGTCATTGCTAAAAACATATTTTTTGTTGAAAATGTATTTTATGGCACCTTAATTGTTTTGTGCCGTAACTCGTGAACATTTTATTTACCTATCTAACAAAGTAACTCCCGAAAAATATGAAGAAAGTCCATTAACGATCCTAGCTTATAAAAATTATGACTGACATCAAAATGTTTATTATACCGTGGGTATAGACTGGTACGTCTTTTGAGGGGTCGAAAGCATTCATTCAGAATCACTGACATGAAAAACACAAATCAGTAAACAACAACTACGTACATAAATGAGAATTTACAATTTGCTCATTGCAATACCTTTAAAAAAATAAGACAATTCAAAGAGCGCTATCTACAACTGCATTCGGCTTAGTGCATTACATGGGGTAAATACAACATGATGAGAACTCTTTATTGTCGAACTAAGTGGCAGAGAGAGTGTGGAAAATGAGAGCATTTGTTTGCTTTAAGCATTACTGAGTTTTTTCAATTGAATGCTGCTTTTCAGCATATCAGCTGTTCGTCTATGGAAGAGGAAACCCCAGACAGAAGCTTAATATACATATGTACACTTGTATATACTTATATATGTGCGTGTTTGTTTGTAGTTCTCTTTTATAATGACAATAGCATTTATGAGCGTACATAACATGATATATTTTAAGTTATGGGATTTTCTGACAAAATTAACACTTCAAAGGCAGTGGCGTTAGTTTAAACCCATAAAATAAAACGAAAAGACAACAAATGTTTTGGACAATTATGTACTCTCAAGAATGTAAATAAATTTAAGATTTAAATCTATTTTGTATTGTAAGAATGCAGTGTCAAGTGATATAACATGTCATCGGCAGCTATAATCTTAACAGACTTTCATTCTCCAATGCTTGAAATGGATAACGGTGTACTAAAGATTAAAGTCCAATGGTACGATCTTAAGTCACTTATTTTACTGAAATTAACGATTGGAAAAACTTGCTATTAAATGTTTATCACCAACCATTGCCAGACATAAAGATATTAAGCGCCTCTTTATGTGTCACGATTTGTCTCGTTTCGTCTCTAATTTTCAAGCCTGAAAATATGCAATTGTATTTTACATAAATGAAAACAAAAAAATATGGCTTGTGCTTAATGAATATTATTTAATCGCACATATAAGAATTGTACTAGCATACTTATAGGCTTGGAAATTAGTGACGAAACGAGACGAATCGTGATATAGAAAGAGGCCCTGAATCAGTTCTTGTAGATTTCGATAAACTAACACAAAACTGTTTTATCTTGTCCGTTATTTCTAAAACTTACTTAATCGGGAAGTTTGATACATCCATATTTTTGTTAAAAATAAAGCAGTTTTTTATTTAAACACAGTAGAGCGTATCAGCGACCACTTAACTTTTTTATTATATTCTAATATAACGATTAAAAACTTTAGGACTATTTATTTAAGATATTGTATTTCCTTTTTATTATATTCACCCCTAAAACTATGCATCGGAAAAAATATTCGGTTTTGCCCTTCTCTGTTTAATATCTCCGCCGAGGGCCATGTTTTAAGCTTGAAAAGAAATGGTACTTTCTGGGAGCTAAGTCTGAACGTTTGGAAGGATGATTTGTATTTGAAAACCACAGTTGTGCAGTTGCGGCTTCTCTGAATGGGTGTATCATAGTACAAAAGCAGGTTACTGTTCATAAATTTTTCTCTTCTTTATCAGTACATACTCTTCTTTAACAATTATACTTTTAACTTTGTATTCAATAAACATGAAACTATCTGTATCATTAACACTACAGTCATGATTTTCCCAGTTGATGGTGAGACCCTGGGAGTTGTATGCACTTTTTCTGGCACAGCATGGAAATTTGTTTCAATTTGAACTCATAATGACGAGATCGAGTTTCAATAGTGGCTTAAAAGCTCAAGTGAATTCTCAATTTAATGATCGTAGGATAAATTCGAAATATTTTTTGCAATGTGTTCTTTATTCAAGTGGGTATTCTCCAATACATCTTCTTCAACGATCAGCAGACTTTGGCACTCACGTGTCATGGTTTTGAAGAGTGATAAAAGCGGTCATCTACAATAAGAGTGATTATCAAGCTTTTTCTATGATGTCTCGAGGATATTGTATGTATACTATTAAGGAGTCGCTCAATATGTGTACATACACGTGAGCCCCACCCACTCATTAATAATATCACTTTTGACCCATCGCGTAACTGCATGAAGAATTTTCTAACCAAACAGATTTGCACGAGTATTTATGGCTGGTGTTAAAAAAATCACACCATTTTTAAATGCTAAACTTATATAAAGCAGCAGGAAACAATTTTATTTTTGCTTCTTTAAAGACTTTTTCGTCTCAGGTGCGAAAGACTCACAGCTTTTTTTTCGGATAATGACCTAACATTTTATAATTTGTCCTTAGAATCTAGAGCAAAAAAACTTTTTCTTATTTTTCATGAATTCAATGCATAAATCCTACAAAATATTATTTATATGCAATTATCTGCAAAAAAAAATTTGTAGTATAAACTAAGGTACGTGTATTAAGTAAGTGTATATATATATACGTCAAAAGTTTTTTCTTACTTCGATAGGAGTACATAAATGCGTTTAATGCTTAAAAGCCCTTAATAAAGCAACAACCTTGAGATTATTTAGGTTATTTGTCACTTGATTAAATCCACTTCAAATTCATACACTTAAGTATTGACATCAATAAAATAAAACACTTGTCATATTTGCTAAACCATATTACGAAATTCAATATTAACTTAAATATTTTCTCCGCAATAATAAATAAAAAATGTGCGTCATCTCTTGTTATTATGATTTTATAACTTAATCTCTTGGTTACTTTTTATATCTGTTTTGTAAATCGCCTTCATTTGTACTGCGTGTGGATGTGACACATCAATGACATTTATTTAGTCCTGAATACATACATACATATGTATGTACTTTACTTGAAAGACATAAAAGGTTATCTGGGTATGTGAAATTGAAATAAATATAAGCAAACAACAAAAGAATAATCTTATTATATCTATTCTTAGTTAATAAGCACCTTATTTTGTATTTAATTATTAAAATCAATTTATTGTGGTATAAACTTTTTTCTGATATTTGCAAAATTTAATTTTTTTATAACAAACTTATATGGATTTAAAATCAAAAGAATAAAATCCGTTTACATGCAACGTTTGTTTTAGATAGCTTCATAAATATATAAAATCATTAAGCAGAATTATAAATAACAACAATTTATTTCACTTCGATTCTTTTGTCTTAATTGAAACATATGTAAGTATGTGTCTACCAACATTCGGAAGATTATATTACATACAATCTGTGCTTTCTTATCGAATCTCTCATTACAACTTCTAAGAAACAATGACAGTATTTGCAAGAAATTAATGAAAAGTAATGATAATGACGCAAACTGGGCCAACCAGCTGTGGCATAAAGCTGGCATAAATTTTGAAACTTTGTACGATTGTAATTTTGTTGATTTTGAAACAACAGTATATAATCTGAAAATATCAAAACTTTTTCCTACAGTGGGCATTATAACCAGAAGAGTATGCACTGCGAAAATTTTTGTCAGTTTTTCCCATCAGTTTGCTCAGAGCTTTTGGGAAAAACTGATGTGATTTTTGTGTACGATATGATATGTACATCCATCTCTTTGATAAAAGGCAGTAAAGTAAGCCAAATGATAGGACTATTTACCGATGATAAGTAAATTTACCTAAATATTTTATTGACATATACTATTGATAACTGACAGCCATCGAACTAATCAATTTATTGTTAAAACTAATCTACTTTTTAAAACTGAATGCAATATGGTATGTATGTAAGTATTTCCGGAGGTGGAGGTCAGGAGGGCTGAACGTAGTTGTTCGGAGTAGGGGCTTGGGAGTTATAGAACAAATAGGGGAAGGACCTCATATCTCCCATACATAAAAACAAACAAACTCCAAACGATATATGAACATTGGCATCTATGACAGTTACAGTTTTAAATTTGGTACTTAGGCCTATTCAGTATGTGCTTAGGAGGCGTCCATTTATTACGTGCATTGCAACTCGGCGTGTAACGTTACGTAAACCTTTCAGAAATCTATCACATGAAATCCTACCAAGTTTCAGTTACGTTTCTAAAATTTTTCATTTCCATTTCAGAAATTTTTCTGATTTTTATCAATGTCCGCCTTTTGATTTCATTTGAAACGTTACAGAAATATTGTAAGATTAAGGGAAAAACAAAAATTTGTTTATTACGACATCCCACACTTTATTTTATCCTGCGTTATTTGCGCTGTTATTTTATTACGTCATCGGGGCTCTGAACTATTGCTTCATTTTTCCCGCGTTATCATTAGTTACCGGAAAGTAGTTTTGGATCAAACGCCAACCATACATAGGACGTGTCTATTATGACACGACAATTGAGCTAGGACTACTTTTCGGTCTCGATTTTAAGTTTGTGGTCTTTTATGATGACTTTTCATCACCAAACGATCCATAAAACGCATTTTAGAAAATGCCTTACTTTCTGTGTTTTACTTAAAATTTTAAAAATGGACCCTCAAAGCACGAACAGAAGATATTGACCGATTTCAAAAAAATATTGCAAGCATGTTCTTGGTATGAGTGGGCCACTTTTCCCTGGTAGACGTTAGCGATTAGAGGAAAAATTGTGAAAATGACCCATCCTAGTTGAAAGTTAAAATGCAGCAAATTTTGTGACATTTGTTAATTTATAGTTGCCAATAAACTATACTTACATTACATAGCACCAAACCAAGAATCATGAAACATTACTTAGATATCATTAGAAAAATTCAGTAAACATCAAATCTGGAACCTTTCAGAAAGATTTCAGAATGATTGCATGTGAAGGATTTTGTTTCAGAAAACGTTGAAACTGGAAACTTTCAGAATGATAGCATGTGAAACATAACATTTCAAATATAAAATAAAGATTTCTGTAACGTTCCATTTACAATATTTCAGCTGAAACATATCTGGTATATAAAGTGGCAAGTGGGTAGAAGACATCAATATTAGTGGAATGAAGCTAAGCACATAGACACATGTTTAATTATTTAAGAGTTAAAGGGTAAGTGTCACGTGAGCGAAGGTTGCGGTGGGATCTCACCAGATCTTTCCAAATCTCATCAAGCTTGAGAGGGGTCCAAATATTCAAAAATGCACTTCACGTAATTAATAGTCATCCGTAAGCACCTTGCAAACTTTTGGGTTGATAGAATATCGGGTCGAGGCGCTTAATGTTGGCATTTCATTCGGGTTTGAAAAACGGCGAGTTTTGCCCCTTCCATACACTAAAAACACATAAAACGTTATATCTGGGACTTTTTATTCCACCCTCGTTTTTATGTATCTTGTGGAAAAATTCTACAAAACCTTAAAAAAGCACCCAGAAGCTTAGTCTACTTGACCCAGAATATGCACAGGTAATGAATGTCTTAAAAAAATATCATATGATATTTCATAGAGTCCGTTGCAAATACCATAACATACACTAAACTTAAGAAGCTGGCAGGAACTGGCAGGAAAACTTTAAGAAAACACCGCCAGAAGCGCAATTTCATAAATATTGAAAGAATGATTATGGCAAATCGAAAAGGACTGTTAATCTGGGAAAACACTTATTAATAAGGCATTTACTTGAACTAACTTTTTCATTAGAATTGTTTTAATTTCAATTTAATTTTAACTCCAAAATGTCTTAACGTTTCAGCAATCTCATAAATATTATATTCATTCCTCACAATCAATACATTAGGCTGAAGCACACAAGTTATGAATTTCAATTAACTTGCGGTCACTTTCAACTTTTAATCTGTCAGATACACAAGTCGAAGTTTTTCTTTTATTCATGAATCGCTGTATACAGTACACAGAGGAACAACAATATACAACAAAATATGTAGTTAACTAATGGTACATTTTATAACGAAATAATTTCAACATATAACGCAGAAACAAAACTTTTATTGAATTAATCATTTATTTAGTTAAGATGACTAAATTACAAATTTATAAATTAATTAAAAACCAACACAAATTAATGCCAATGTGCAATTGGAGCTACTTCACCAAAACGACTGTGAAGTAAATTCCACAAAAGCAATAAGTACATTCGAATATATCTAATATAGATGCATGTCTAAAAGTATGCAAAATATAATGTTGCAAATTTCGCACTTCAATGCCAACAAAAATATAAAAATTAATAGTTGCATAGTTTCAGGCGACCATTTGAAGAAACTAAACTGGAACTCGCATTATTTAACAAAATAGCATACATGCGTATCTAGCAATAAAAGTCACAGCCTATACGAATCCCTGAAAGATGTCAATGTCATCTCCTGACATTTGACCACTGCGTGAATGCATTGTTTCCAATCACTCAAAAGTTAATTAAAATGGGCCACCCACTCATTCACAAATTCACTTTTCGAGTTGATTTTATGAGCAAAAGAAAATAAAATTCAAGAAAGCAAACAACTCTAAAAAAACAGATAGTTGAGGAAAAAGCCTAAAGATTCTCATATATTTACAATCCTTTTCTATTTGTTAACTACTCTTTCAATATTTATATAGTATAACGCTTTTGGCAGTGTTTCCTTAAAGTTTTCCCACAAATAAAAATTATTGTTGTTATGATGATAAGTAAAATGAACTGACATAACAGTGGTATTCTCGTGTAACACTGAATTTTACGCTTGACAACTTGTGAGGTGGTGTAGCAAAGAAATTGGTATTGTTGTTAACGAACTTTCTGTGTGCAAAAAGCACAAATTCTGTGTAAGCGCAGACATAAAATAGAACTCACACATATTCGAGTTACTGTATACATACAAAATAGGGTGGATTTATTTTGGTGAATTTTTAAAAATTCCCTTTGAAGACAATGTAATCAATAAGATTGCTGGCGACAAAGCGTTTCAATGTCAATTTGTTATGATTTGTGAATGATTATGTCAGACAAAAGAACGTCCAGTATAGAACAGCACATACGTAATAATGCTTTTGGGGGAAAAACTTTTAAAGCTCATAGAAATTGGTCAAAAGTATCTTCATTAAGTGTGAAGACATTTCATCAGCAGCTAATCCTCCAAAAAAAATCCTATCCAAAAGGAAATTAAACCTCAAACCTTCACCAAATATGAAGAAAATATGAAGTGTCTTATCGCGAGTATATGACAAACAAATTCCTTGATGAAGTGTTAAATACTTCCGGTATAGCTAAGGAAATTATTAATTTGAAAAAGTTTACTAAAAATCTTAACGAAAAAAATGACATTTGATATTGGTAAACAACAAAAATCACTGGATCCTCACCAATATCAAGTACATTAAGGACGAATGGAGACGACCTATTGATGAGAAGATTAAGAGCTGCGGAGAAAACATTTCGAACCGCAAACCTTTTATGCTCTAACATTCAGTAAAAAAAGACCAATATGCTGCTATACAAAAAATGCTTGAGGCTTTACAGAAAAGAAAAGCCAATAAATCAGCTAGCAAAATCTAAACAAAATTTCTGCTGCAGTCTACAGTGTGTCCCATTTTAACTTATACAGCTGAATAAGTCAAAAAATTGGAAGTCATTCAAAAACTGTCTCAAATAATAGTTGGTGGGTATCAAAGGGCTGATCCAGCCATGACCTTGACCGACATTTTCAAGGTTATTTGAAGGTCAACTTTAGTTTTTCAAATGGAAACCCTTATTTTTGACCTCGGATTCCGGAAGAGCACAAAATCCTACGTTCAGATAGGTATTCATGTTAGAGGTCAAAGTGACCCCTGAAGGTCATTTCAAGGTCGAATTCCCGTTTGGTGCAGAAACACTGCAGCCAGTTAAGGCAAGATTGTGCAGCGGTCCAGCCAATGATTACTAGCTTTTCTGCACCAAGCGTGATTTCGACCTTGAAATGACCTTCAGGGGTCACTTTGACCTCTAATTTGACTTTTGACTTATTCATCTGTGTAAGTCAAAATGGGACACCCTGTATAAACGACTAAATGAAACAGGCCAATACAGAGTTGATTTAGGGTGACAGCTACTTGGTACCTTCCCATAGAACCAAAGCGGACGTTAGAGCTAACTTCAACAAGCGCGACAGAAAACTTTTGTCTCACTGCTAGAAAATATAGAAGAGTGCTAAGTCCGTGCTAAGGAAATGCTGATGTTGTTGAAAATAAGACCCAATAAGTTCAAGGTTAATACTATTCACATTCAAGGCACCATTGTTAAAAACCATCATATGTAATCCACCCTAGCACAAATTTTACAAGACGCTATTGATTTTCTGCCCATGCTACCACGGAGACCTTATTCATTTAAGTAGACATAGTGGATGCTCCCTACGGTGTCCTCTAAACGACCCACTAAATGAAAACAAAACTGTCAGTTTGCACGACTGTTTGTAAATTGATACGTTTTCCGTTTTAGGTTTCATTGAATTTGCTTTAATTTTCGCAAATGCCACAGATACAAGCTGTTTGTATGTAGTACAATGCTTAGGGCGGTTTAAAAAATTTAGTTAATGTTACAAAACTAATATTTCCATTTACTTAACACTTAGAGGTAGCTTAAAGCGATTTCATTAATTTTGATAGAAAAATTCGGGAATGGTTAATTGAAAAACTTTGAAAAAAAACCCTAAGGTGTAAGATAAGCACTAAAATTGTTTCGATCAAATATAAACAATATATTTTTATAAATTCATGTTGTTGTAGAGGGCACAATATTTTTTGTAAATTTTTTTTTATTTTTATTCGTTCGCTAAATTTGAATTCCAGTATTCATTACGCTCTATGACGTCTAGTCTTTTTCAAATTATTTTTACGAGAATATTCTTTCTTTCTAATAAACTAGTGATTACTACAGTACATGTAGTAAGTTTATACATACATACATATAAACGTACATGTAAGTTTGCATGCGCACACTTATATACATTTACATCAGTTATTTAGTCACATAATAATTTAATGAAAAAAAAGTGTTTCATTCATTCATTGGCACCTTGAATGCGCCTAGAACTATACTATAGTAGATGTACAAGTATTAATATAAAATACAAAAGGAAACAGTAAATCACGTATGTGTGAGTGTGAGTGTGCGTGTTGGAAGTTGGTAATTTAATTTTACTCTTGAAGTCTTGGGTTAGCGGTTATTGTTGGAGTGTGTAGAATATTGTTCATTTACACAGCTAAAGTTTACGTTTACTTTACGAATCACGTTTTCGTTCAATTTTTATTAATGACAATTTACATATTTTAAAATTAGATGACAACTTGTTCTCGAAAGGCATAACTTTTTAAATTGATCTCAAGATAAAATTCATAAAAATATGCAAACAATTTCGCCTCAAAAATCTATATTATTAGGTTGGTAGATTTTTGCATTGCTGAAGGAGCTTGTTTGTAATAAAAGAACGAATGTATAATATTTCTCATTTTTCAACAACAAAAACATAAATAACAACAGCAACAACAATACTTATTTGTTTGCGGTATTATTTGTAAAAAAATCGCGCGTTGAAACTTTCTACAGCTCATTTATTTGTTTTCCCTGAAAGTTGAAGTTGGCAAAGAAAAACCAACATTAAATAGAACATTATTCGAAAGGACATAAAAAATGCTCTTTATACTGGGTGTCCCATTTTAACTTACACAGCTAAATAAGTCAAAAAATTGCAAGTCATTCAAAAAATGTTTCAAATAAAAGTTGGTAGGTATCAAAGGGCTGATCCAGAGCCATAACCTTGACTTACATTTTCAAGGTTATTTGAAGGTCAACTTTAGTTTTTCGAATAGAAACCCCTATTTTTGACCTTGGATTCCGGAAGAGCACAAAATTCTACCTTCAGATAGGTGTATTCATGTTAGAGGTCAAAGTGACCTCTGAATGTCATTTCAAGGTCGAACTCCCGCTTGGTGCAGAAAAGCTGCAGCCATTTAAGGCAAGATAGTGCAGCGGTCCAGCCGATGATTGCTAGCTTTTCTGTATCAAGCGAGAATTCGACCTTGAAATGACCATGAGGGGTCACTTTGACCTCTAACTTATCTTTTGACTTATTCAGCTGTGTAAATTAAAATGGGACACCCTGCATATTGATAGTATGTTAATAACACATTTTTTGCAAAAAATATCGGTTTTTTAAAGAAAGTTGTTCAGAAATTTAGAAATATGGTTATATCTCGAAAACTATGGCATAAATTTTAAACTTTCAGAAATCAGTATTATTATACCTTATTCAATTAACTCTCATATTATATCCATATTTTGGAAATCAATCTAGGATTTCCAAGCTATAATTTTCAATATATCTCCGAAACTAGATGCGCCCCCTAAATTTTTTTTCATATTCATTTTCAGTATTAAAAGCCCTTACGAAAAGTAGGGTCTTACAAAAAGTGGAGGCAGAGGTGACTCTTAAAGCATTTACACAAAAAATGTCAAAATGCTTATGTCATCTTAGAGAAAATGCTTATATTTAACTATTTTGTTTGATAAGAATTAATATATATAATTTTGTTATTTTTGTATCGAAAGTAAGTATTGTTAAGTCGATGATGACATTTTTCCATTCATTCTCATAAAATTGAAGTTAAAACAAAAATCAGCATGTCAAAATACATATGACCGACTAGCGTAGGCGCGTCTGTTCCCACTTCATGGTAATGATTCATTCAAATTTTCTTATGAGTTTTTCCGTCTATTAATCGCGTGTTGCTGTAGTCAAAAATGTTCGATTCCTCTTCCCCATGATGACGTGATTTTTTCTATTAAAGAATTTTACTTATTTATTTCTCTTGCCATAAATAGATAAGCAAAATTATTAATATGTATTTATGTATATTAGGGTAGCTCTTTAAAAAGTTTTTTTTTAATTAATAAATGAATGCCCTAGAAATTTTGCAACAAAAAAAAAGTTAATACATACCCCAACGAGATTGAAGTTTTGTTTGAGATTTTGTATGGAAAAATTTAAATTTTAGTTTGAGCTCATATTACCATGTTGAAAAATATTCTACGATTTTGTAAATAATAAGTTCATTTAGATGTTTTAATTTTTAGAAACTATTTTAAGTATGTATGCCAATAAATTTATATTTGCAAAAGTAAACATTATATATTACTCATACGACCCTTTATCCAAAACTATTGCTCTCGGTAGACCGAATAAAAGGCTTCTATGGGCTTCTGGTGTACTTAATCAATTGTAAGTTTTGCAGCCTTATTAGGGGTCATCAACAAAAGACATCCATAGCAGGAGAGAGAAGATCAAGTCTAGGTCATATCGGACGTTATTTTTTTCAAAAGTTACTCTTGAAATTTTTCGTATTTTTTTGTTCGTAAGGAACGAATAAAAATTAAAAATAAGGAGGGGGGGGGGGGGGTAGCATAATCCTTTGTGGATAGCTAAATTGGACAAAAGTGGACAACCAGGAGGGAGGGCGTTAAAATTTCAGAATTTTTGCAGAAGTTTTATATGGACGATCCTTTTCACTATCGCCTCAGGTTTTTGAGATATCATCAACAATTTCAAAACGCCCTAACTTGAGGATTGAATATGTTTCTGGCTCGTCTTATTTGTAGTTAATTTTAATTTGTAGGCACTCGTATTTTGATAAACTCATAATACTTTCATGGGAAAATTCTCTTGTGCAATATCTTATTTTCCTTGTTAAATAACCTTCATGCTTTCAAAAACTTTTATGTAGCTAATTAATCCAAGACATTTTGTTATTTTAATTTGTGATCAAAATATTTATATGTTAATTTCTTTCCCTAAAGCAATACCAAATTGTTTTCTGATTTGTTCGTAACTCATAAAATATATGCCGCACTTAAAGGCGTTGCATGAATTAATGATCAAAATTTTATTAACAATTTGTTGCAATCTAATTGAGACTCACTACATGTACCACTTAGTTAAACAAAGTTTTGTAAAAAAGAGAAAAATAATAAATTGCTTATGTAAAGAGTAGTTATTGGAGGTCTTTTTTTCGAAAATTAAAAAAATTCGATTTTATCGGGTACTCTTTATTATCACATTAATCTTTTGAAGATAATTTCATTCAAATGTTGACCGTTACAGCGGCCAACAATGTTCATTCTGAAGTTTCAATTTTCGATGACGCGTTCGAGCATTAGGAGTGGTATTTATTGAAGGACATGAGTGATGTTGGACTCGAATTTTTCAATCGTAGCCAGCTTATCCATGTAGACTCTGAATTTTATGTAGCACCAAAGAAAAAAATATAGCGGTGTGATATCATATGATCAAGGCTCCCAATTAGTTTCATTATTTCAAGAAATCATGCGAGTCTTGAATGAATTTGAAGATTCAATTTTTGTTGTGGCTTACGTCTTTCCATGATGAAATAACATGCAATGCTGAACAAAAATACTATAACAATTTGACACGTCTCACGCGTAAACTATCATAAAATCCATACAGAAAATGTACCTCCCAATGAATCACTCATTATCTCAAAAGCAACACATTGGAAAATTGTATTAATGTTATTTGAAAGTAGCGCTTCATACTACATAAGAAATATTTATTGATTGGTCAGCAAAGAAATTAATGGCTTCATTCATTAATACTACACGCCTAATGCTGTACGCCCAAGACTTAAAAGTCAAAAGAAAAATTTTGCAGCACATTCTGACCCACCTCTTATATAAACGCTAATTATCGACTAAAAAGCACTAAAATTTGCTTTAAAGTCATAAAGTATCTACATACATATGTCGTAAAATAGTTACTGCTTTTAAGGGTAATTAGCTTAAAGTAAAAGCTATAAAAAGTTTCATTTTCTTTTTTGATTCCTAAAGAATTTATATGACTTAATCCTACTTAAAGCCTTAAAGAATATTTTTAATTAAATTTTATATACATGCTGTTTAAGAAATTTTCTACAACTTACCAATTTCAATGAAAACTGCTGCCGTCAGGAAAATACGTTAAGATGAAGCCCCTACTGGTTTTTTTTTTTTGAAAATAGGATGCTTAAGATATAGCGGTCGTTTAATTTGCTACAAGCTGAATTGACAGTTTTCTTTTTGTTGCTATTGTTGTTGTTATTGTTAGTTAACCATTGGGCTTTTAGGTTTAAAAATAAACATAGACAACAAGAACAACGTGGATGAAAAGAAACAAAAGAATCCGCCGCAGTGTCCTAGTTATTATAATGCTTGGATACCGTTGAGTTGAGTTGAGTTAAGTTGGTGGTAAAATTGGCAGTGTATTTTTGTTGACAAATTCGAAAGTTGAAGCTTATTTTTAAAGGATATACAGGTAGGTTGGTATTAATTTCAATGTATTTTTATAACAACGATGGTATGATGTTACCTTGTTGTGGTTTTCTTTCAGCTACTAAGACTCAACTTTGCAGTGTTGTTATTTATTTTTCTATTTTTTTGGTTTATAAATGGTAAATAATTCTTGTTTTTTTTTCGCACGTAAATATTGATTTTTGTTGAAGGTGTTGGGTTGTTTCTTTTTTTATATTTTCGCAGTGTTCTTAGTCTTTTCAGTTGGCAACACTAACAGATTTTATAACGGTAAAAAATTTTACTTTCTTTTGTTAGATATTTTTGTTTATTGATTTTTTACAATAAATGCAATTATTTATGTTTTATTTCTTAATTAAATGCAGCACTGCGCTAAATTTGTAAAATTACACCATAAAAACTTTCAGCTACACATTTACTAGGTATACTATATATTTATGTAATAAAACTTATATACAACTAAATGTAACAACAATTTGAACAAACATTTATATATTTATTTTTACTAGACATATTTTACATCACTATTGAAATTACTTTCGCACATTCAAATTTGCTAATTTTATTAGTAAAACTTCATTTTATTGAATTTTCTCAAAACACTGCAAAAAATTTTACCTCGAGCGCACATTTACAGAGAAAACACGTCCGCACTTTGTCACACGCCAAAAGCACCTAAAAATTTTCCGCAATAAAAATGAGCAAATACACAAAATTTTACACAAATAGAACAACTGAACATACCGTACAATGCACACATACACAACTATAAGTAAAACTTATGTTCTCTCTCTACCATTGAATAACTTCAACATAATGGCAATGTGGGCGCCATTACGCTCTCTCTCGCAACGTGTTATTGCTACAATGCGCAGAATCAAGTTTCCGCTACTTTCCTATTACTCAAATCATAACACAAGCCGCCTATCATAATATTTTCCGCACTCTCATTTTCTTTGAAATGTTTTTCTTATTTCCATATGTAGAGCGCCATTTAGTCTCATATACTCACGCTCTTCTATTTTGCACACTCATTGTCCTCGTGCTGCTCTGTTTTTGTTTGAAACTTGTAATGTTTTTATAAGCTGTCTGGTAGCAGAGTTTGCCGTACGGCATCTAAAGTCATATGCCTTAAATATGCCAATCAGTAGTAACGTGTGCTATGTTGCCTACTTTTCTGCGTAATGTTTTCTTTGTTTTTGTCTTATCAGCACTAGTGGCTAAACCTTTTGACACTTGACTGATAGCTACAATATTTTGTAATTAGTACACAATAATCTAAGAAGACTTTATTGTATATAGTCGTATGTGAATTTGTGAATACTCAAGGGAATATATGCATATGTATATCTGTGTTAAGTTTCAGCTTAAATCAAATTAACATGAAGGACATTTATATAATAAAATCAACATATACCTGACTTTCAAATACCAAGGTTCAGTCCCACCTTTCATAACGATCCTGACGGCAGTACTCATCAGTGATGTCATTTGGGTTTTATGAAAATGTACTGAATCGAGACTTCAAATGTACTTTTCATAGGCCGAATGTATTTTTTTTGTTGGCTTGAGCACCCAATTTTACTAACATTTAGAAAATGTTTCTAAAAATTACTAAAAAAAAGGTATGTACTCACTGTTGGCATCTCAAATGCCAAATATATTTCTCAGTAAATGACAAAATGTCAACATTTACTATCTCGAATTTTTTTATTTTCATTTACTAAAAAAAAGGTAATTATTATAAATTGTCCAAATGTACCGAAAATGTACTGAAAATGTGCTGAAAATTCGACAAATGTACTGCAAATGCACCGAATGTATTGAAAACTTGTTGAATATACTGACGCCGATTTTTTAGAACGCAAATGTACCGAAAAAAGTACAAATGTACCGAAAATGCCATCACTGGTACTCATATGCTTAACATTCTCTTAGTTGTACCTTGTTTTCTGAAGCTACAGCAATCCTTGCTCTTTGATCTTTTAAACTGTGGAAAATTGTACAATTTAAAGATGTTTTCCTTCATTATTATTTGAAATCCACGGAAAAAAAAATTAAATATGCGACACAGAATTTTTTTATCGAAATAAAAATAACATTGTTCTTGATTTTTCTTATTGCTTCATAGAAAGAAAAATGCCAAAATCTTATAACCTCGAACTCAGCTCTTTCGATAGTTTGTCAGTAGAGCAAGTGTTAACTGCAAAGCTCGTAGCCTTCAAAGCTGCTTGATTACCTTAAATTTGTGATTAGTAATATTATGTCCCAGACGGTTGGCAGAGTTATTTTGTTAATAGACAGCAGACCCATTCCATTCGCTTTATCTTACAACGCCTTGGTCGATTAACAATAACAAATCCTCTGAACAAATCCTCCTCATTAGAGCTGAGTCGACTTTTTCTAAAGAGTGTTGCGGTGTAAAATGGCGCCAAGGCTTCAAGGGTGCCAAATTAAAATGGGGAAATATATCTTTTTTGCTCACGAATTCAACCGCGATGGGGTTCCTTAAATAATACGTACATATTTTAATTTTTTTTAGTCATCGACTCAAGCACAGGTGAGGTTGGTGCGCTCCTGCATATCAGTCCATGTGTTGAAAAAATTCATTTTCCGATATTCACTATGCTTTCCAGAGAGTGAGACAGAGAGAGAGAGAGAAAGAGATATTAATGAACCTCCACTTTGTACTTTTTCTGAAACACAACCATTTACATAGTTTTCATCAATATGATTTCCGCAGAGCACGAACTATCGCTGATGGCTTTCCTCAACGAGAGATGGTTGATTTCCACGGCATTTGATCGGAAGTGGCATCTTGAACTTGTACAAAAAATTGCGTTTGTCGTTGGAAATTCCTTCACTTGTTGGTTAATGAGCTTCTGTAGTTATCGCTCTATCAGCGTTGTACATAGCAGGTTTATTAAAAGTGCTGGAATTATCCAGGGTTTTGTATATCCACAGCCCTCTTTTTTCTTTTAATTGATATCCCTCTTTCATCGAGCACCAATCCAATCTATTGCTTTGCGAAAGACAACAACATTTGTCAATCATATTGCTTTTAACACCGTCCAAGCTCTGTGAAGATATGACCCACTCTTTATTGACCTAAAAACGACCTCTGTGTTATTCAGATCAAATGAAGTCCTGACAGTTGAGTCGATTTCAATGCTAGGAAAATTGAATGTTGTCTGTTGTTTTAAAGAAAAAATGCTACACTCCCGCACACCTCACAATATGGCTGGCGTTGAGATCAGCTCAACAATTCCTGACGTTCTGTGCTAGAGATAGTTATTGCCCATAACATTTCAGTTACATTATGGAAACATTTTAATTTGCATGATTCCTGAATTTTTCTAGATCCCGCAAGCACGAAGTCATTTAAATTTTCAGATTGTGTTGCTATGTATAGGGAAGTTTTTTTTTTTTTCTATTCAAAGCAATACAAAACAATCGCTATGAGTTTTCAAAAACAGTACATATCAGAATTAAGTTGCCCAAAAGATCGATATGTGACTTTAAGAAATTTATATTAAATTGGAATTAATGATAGTATCAAGATATATTTATTAAGTAATTGAAAAAATTGCAAAATAGTGAACGGGAAAAGTTGTATGCTATTCATGACAACAAGTGAAAAAAGAGAGCAGTGAGAAATATTTCCGAAAACATTTTTAGCTAACGAAAACCAATACCTAACCAAATACCTAATAAATTTCATTAGATAGAAATTTCTTGTAATAAAAATGTCATGAGATAAATATCACATGTTATAAAAATCAAATGCCATAGAAATTTAATGAAATGTAAAACTAAAAACTTCCAAAATGTATAGAATATGTTTTATTCTAAAAAATTAGGCCCTTAAACACAAAATGGATCATATGAAGAATTTTCTAGTAATTCAATGAACTTTCAGGTTGCACTTATTTTGTACTGTTTCTAGAAATCACAATTAGGTACACTTGCATAGCAACAATGCAAGTGCGATATTTTGGTTATTGATTGATTTGCGAATTTTTGCTTCTCACTTAACTTAAGACGTAACGAAGACATTGCGTTCCAATGTGCAGTGTAATTACCAGATTACACGACAGCAGATAACGAGTCAAAGTATAAAAAACTCATAGAATGCTATTCTTTAAAATCAAAACAAATGTCTACAAATAATTGAGTATAAAGCTTTATCGATAATGTTTATTAATTGGAAACATTACTTTTACAATAAAAAAAATGTGAGACATATTTATTCTGATAAGAACGCGAATATATATGTAAGTATAAATATCAGCGTGCATTGAATTTTGAATGAGTTATCGTTTCCACTACAGCGAGTATTAAAGTTTTACGGGAATTAAAAACTGCAATAACTGGAAATAACATGCGACTACAATTTAACGATTAGTAGAATTTAAACCCTCTTATCAGTAAGCACTTAGTGGCATTGAAATGTAAGCCCTTTTACCGCTAAATATTTTTTAATGATAGTGGAAATTAAATCACAGCAGCATTGAAACGATAAGTGAAAGTCAAACTTTTTCGCCACTTAGAACTTAGCGGTGAGTAATTCAAATTTCAATACCACTAAAAAAAAATGTAAACTCCTCAAAGGGCATCTAAAAGGCCCGATTAAAATTTGTGGGATAGCGATCTGATGATCTATGATACACGTGAAAATAGCTCAAAAATTTTATATTAAAAAATTCGATGTGTCGCTTGGTTTTCGAGATATCGTTACTAAAAAATGATACCTAATATGCCAATGATACCAGTGTACCAATAACTTAAAATGTTGTCACACGATTTGGTCGTGCCCATTGAAACTTTTGTTCAGTATGTCAAAAACTAACTTTCTATAAAAAATGGGATCCAATGATTGAGACTCATTTTTCATACAAACAGTGCGGGGTCCATCCTTATAATTTATTATTTTTTTTTCAATTTGCACAAAAAATCTCAATGACATGTAATATTTCTAAATTTTTGCATAGGTAATTTTTATTAAATTCATTTTTTTATCTTAAGCTTTGAAAAACTGTAGCGCTACAGAGGATCGACTTATGCCAAAATAACTTATAGCCAAAACATCAACTAATCACCAACTCACCAAAAAAAAAAAAATAAAATCAGTAAAATCGGAAATCAGCTCAAAGTTCAATTCCTATCGCTTTCGCAGAGAATGCCCCATATATGTACAACGTAAACAATTTTTTTATTTTAATTGTAAAATCGCGTAAGCTACTAACTTTTGCTCACTATCTACACTTAAAGATTAAATTAAAATTACAATTTTCTTAAATATACTATAACTTCAATATATATATAATATTAAGTGTAACGTTTCATATAATTAATATATTTCCTACGAAAATTAGGTCGCATATATTCTCTATAATCTTTACTTTCTGTAGATTTCTCTGTTGTCAGTTGATCACAATCAATTGAATCTAACTTTGATTGATTTATACTTTCAAAATTACAATTTTCCAGTGGTAATTCTTTAAATCGATGTGTTGACTGAAAATTATCATTTGCTTTGCCGTATCTACGTCTGATGACATTATTCCAGTAAAATGTTCTTGGTGTTGAATTCGATCTTTGTGGTTTTGCTATATACCCTGCTCTGTTATAGTTTGTGTTATGATTATAATGTGGTTGAATACGCTCTTTTCGATAATAAGGTCTACCATTATTCCATTCAGTTCTTAAAATATAACCAGTTTTTGCATTGCCATAATTATTACGTCTGCGAGCTGTAATTGCATTGAAAAAGTCGTAGAAATATCAATTTAAAAAAAAAACCTTGAAAATTTCAACTTACCAGTTGGAATATTTTTAACATTTAATGAGCCAACATATTCTTCAGAAGATTTTAACTCACTATTTCCATTGGTGTTCTCTTTATCGAGCTCGGCAGTTTTTGAATGACTTTTTGGAGATAAACGTTCCTTTAAAGATTTAGTATTATTTTTCGAATCGGTATTGTCGGCTTTAAGAGCGAGACTTTGAAGTGGTTCAGTAAGAGGCTTACTCTTAGGTTTAATATCCACTAAATTATTTCCCGAATGAATTGATGTATCATTGGTATTATTTTTATTTTTATGAATAACAAAAATTACAGCATCATCGCTTAAAGTTTTATTGTCAGTAGATAATATCGCAGGTGTTTCAGTTGTGATTTTAATCAAATCAGTAGTATTTGTTAGGTTATCTCCTACGTTATTCGGCACAGAATCATTACATAGTTTCTTTTTGAAAGTTGCCAAAAAATCAAGTAAAATTTTCATATTTGATTTTTGTTTCTCCTCATGCATACTGTGCTCTTGGGAATGTTTGTTTTCTGAAGAAAATTCTTTGCTATTTGGCATAGCAACTATAGCATTAGCTTCAGCTGGAATTTCCGTAGTCGTATTATATACAAAAGTTTGTTTAGTGATAGATAATTGAAGCGGTGTTGTATTATTTGCGGTGGTATTTGATTGCTCTTTACTACTTTCTTTATAAGTTTGACTATAGATTTGCTCATTACGACCCATATTAATATTGTTGTGTACTGATATATACATATGTCTGAGGTCATTAGGCAATTGTGCGCTTACTGCTCTATTATTCGATAGCTGTGGTATGGACAAAGTTGCCGCTGTGTTTGTTTTATTTTGCAGGTTATTGGCATTTTCTGTAGTATTGTGCTTATGCTGTTTGTTATGCGGTATATTTGAATAAGGTGTTTTACCATTTTGTGTCAGCACAAAACAATCATCTTTTCTATTAACATTATTGTGTTGATTTCTTGGTGCTGACACATATGGACGATTTTTTTCTTCGGCACAATACATTACTGGCCTACATCGAAACAGCGCAGGTTCTGATATATCAACATGATCAATATCTTCGAGATAACCTCTAGCATAATTTTCATTCATATCTACGTATTGTATATAATAATCATAATTGATGCCATTAATTATTTCTTCATTACTGCATGGTCTTGAATTTACAGCATTTACATCTTCTTCTTCCCAACTTGATGTAGGATTGTTGTTGTCATGTTTTTGCATCAGATCTTGCACAATATGCTCTAATTGTGGTTCACGTTTATTTTGCAGAAATGTTGTACTGAAAGCAAATATATATTAATTAAAACAAATATTATTATTTATTTGAATTTTTTGAACTTTACCCTTCTTGCTGTTTGTTCATTGGCTTACATTCTGCAATACTCCACAATAACAATAAGATAAAGTACAACATTTTGAACTGTTTGATCCAACTGCTGATCTGCTGAGTTTTGTTTGCTGTGTCAGCTGTAATCTTTGTGACTCAAATGTTAATGAAACCGATATTCATTTGGATTTAGTTTTTATAAATGTTTTTCGTATAGCACGTCTGCTTTTTTGAGGCACGCGACGTGTATTGCATCTGATTACAAATTTAGGTATCCAATTTCCTTTGTTATTTTTATTTGAATCTTCGTTGCTTAGTTAAGGCTTTGGCTTAAACTTTTTTTTTGTTTCTTTATTTTTTGGTACAACTGCAACGTGTCTTTTAGCCAATTTATATTTCAAGTTGATATCTAACACCCAGTTGTAGCTTAATAACATAAAGTTATATACAATTACTTATATACTTTTGTACTGCAATATTTTGATCAATCTTATATATCACCGGAAAAGCACACTTTGTATTTTTTTTATTTCTGTAGCTTATTTATTGCAATGTAAATTAATATGGTTTTTTGTAAACCATAAAAACACACGAATTAGTAGAAAGTCAAATTAAAGCAGACAATATACCCAGACATAATTGTTCAATGACGTACAAAATCATCGGATATCGGATATAAAAATTAGATTGTTCCTGTACTTTTTCAGTTGAATTTCTGGTTAAACTTTTGCACATATTGTTTGAGAGAGTGATGGTAAAATTGTTAACAACAAGTGACGTAAATAGAAAAAGTTAGGGGAACAAGTATCAATTAAAAGTCTTGTCAACTGAATTAAGTGTCAAGAGTGGGATTCAAAAACATGCGATTCCATATCGGCACTTTTTATTTGGATCAATTATGTTTTTTTTCTAATCGATCTAAGAATTTCTAAACTATTGCAAATTTTTAAACTCAGTTTCATTTCAAATTGTTTACGTTTTACCTTATTTTGCATATGCTGACAAATCAAAACTTGGTTTCAAGGTCTTAGGTACGGTCTATTATATACCACGGGAAATCTTACAACTTTTACCTAAAACATTTATCACTTTCGTACTTAGTTTTCGAGATATTTTCCTAGGGAAATTCAAATCGAACGCAATGTATAAGTTACCAATATCCCAATTAAATTAATTCATCTGTTGTCTTGAGGGTGCATGAAATAACCCCCAACGAAATACACCCCCAATGACAACACCTCCAAAGAAATAATAGCCAAAAGATTTGATTTAAGACCCAAGTAGATGCAATGAAATTATTCCCAAGCAAATAAATGAAATGACAGTCAGTGAGAGAAATTTGTTTAAAATTTCACTTATAGCCAAAAACAAAAAACAAGGTTATCAAATTGAAAACAAGAAATAAAATAGTTTTGCCCGGAAAAAGTTGATGACTTTCTTTTTCGGTAGCCAATATTAAAATAGTTCATATAAACAAAAAGAACTGCATAAATTGCTGCATTTTTTAGTCCTTAAATTAAAAAAAAAATTAAATAGGTAGGGGAAAGTGGGGCAAAGCGGTATGCCTAACGGGAAAACGAAGTTTTCAAAAAAAAAATATTTTTTCGCACAATTAAACATGTAAGTTATCAGTTCGATCTATATTGAATCTATTGAGGTAATTAGGCTCATTATTTTCTCAGCAGAAGATGCTTAATATTACAATGCAAAAACAAGTACGTTTCTACCGCTTTGCCCTACGGGTAAAGTAAAGCAGTATACGAAGTGCAATACCACTCTACCGCCTTGACCTACATAAATATACAGGCTCGCGAAATAAAAATTTATCAACATAAACAAATCGTTGTTAATAAAAAAGAATGTCACTAATATATACTATGACTTTTTTAAATTATTCACTCATTTTGATGAACCTCGTGGTTCTCGAAAACGGAAGGTTGAAATGTCGCTATAACCTGGCAGTTACATGAGCACTACTCAAACACAAATTCCTTATACAGTCGCGTCTGGATATAGTGAACACCCTATATAGTGAACACTAAAATTTTTACTTTTACGCGAAAAACGGTCCAAAAGCCAATTTTTGAACGCAAGAAGCAAACATCTATTCGCGAATTCTTTCAATAAACATGTGTGCATTTCTATTTTCCTACAAATTTATTCTAATTAACTTATTTACATTACAAGTGTGTATTTTGAGCAAATAAACCGAGTTTTTGAACAAAAAATGCCAACCTTGATATAGTGAACAACCTGGATACTGTGAACAGGCCTTGCAAAAATTAGTTCAATCTATCCATACACGACTGTAATTACATTAGGTGGCGATGTAATGCAAGGATAAATATAGCCTTTGTACTGCTTTGCCCCGTGTACAGCTTTGCCCCACCTTCCCCTACATGCAAAAATACTCCAATAAATGGCTCTTTTCGGAATTTTTCAATTCCTCCAAGACCTACGGCTATCTATTTGGACTGCAGCGAACTCTATGGGCAACTGATGTCATTAGGGGACGTCCATTAATTACGTGAGCTAAAATAGGGGGGAGGGGGTCCAGCAAAATCTCACCAAATCTCACCAAGGGGGGGAGGGGGTCAAAGAAAACCTCACGTCACCTTTTTAATGCATAGAATTTACATTAAAAATTATAATTTAAATCTCACGGGAGGGGGGGGGAGGGGTCCAGCCAGATCTCACCGAATCTCACCAAGGGGAGGGCGGGGGTCCGAATTTTCAAAAAAACACCTCACGTAATTAATGGACGTCCCCTTATTTTTCTATTACCAAAAAGAAGATTATCTTATGAAAAAAATTACACCCCATTTGTGAAAATCGGTTCATAAGAAACCGAGCAATAGCGTTTTTAAGTAAAGTTAAAAACCTGTTACTTGCTATTGGTTTATGAGAGCCTGGTGTCTTGCAAATGTTACACATTCAATTTTTTCGTGGGGCACGCACTCTTCGCTCACTACAAATAAACAATTAATATATTGCCATCGAAAATAAGGTCGCGTATATTCTCTATAATCTTTAGTTTCCGTAGATTTCTCCGCTGTCAGTTGATCACAATCAATTGAATCCAACTTTGATTGATTTATACTTTCAATATTACAATTTTCCAGTGGTATATTGGTAAAAAGCAGTATGTATTACCAAGCTGAAACCAACGAATTAACGGGTTTTCCTAAAAAAGGTACCATTTTTTTTTTTTTAAAAAAAGGTTAATAAAATATTTTTTAAATAGTTCATATAAAAACTGGATTATCTTTTTCTTAATTCATAACTATAAGCAAAATTCTCCATGCCCAAAAAGGATTGAATGAAATAAGCCTCAACTGAAATTTCATTGGGGTTTATTTCGGAGACATATCCTTATGAAATAACATCCAATGAGAGCGAATGAAAGAAACACCAATTGAAATGAAATAGTCCCCAAACATTGGTTATTTCATAATGGAGTAACTTCCAAAAATGTATAGACAGTTTTGGGTTTTTTTTCATAAATTTTTTGAGGCTTATTTCGTAGCGTCTTGCCTCAACACGTTTGCTTAAGAAAAAGCACTGATTGATTTGTAAATTTAAAAGGAAAATTATATCTTCTAATGAATGTATCACTGATCTGCATATAGCATTTTGTGTTTCACAAGTTTTTTGGTGCCTTACGCATACTACATAAGTATACTACGCAGTAATATAAAAAAAATTATTTTATTAAGAAAAACTGTATTTTTTATATTCCTACATTAAATAAATTATGCCCTACATTTGTGATTATTAATTTTTAATTGACATAATAAAATTCTAGGAAAAAAAAGTCGATAACCATTCAGTTTGGATCAGTTACTCCCTGCCGTAACTGGTTCAATGCAAATAGAGCGTAAGTGATATTTTCATTGGTTTATTTGTGCAATTTCCTACTTAAACAATATAGAATAGATTAAAAAGTAAATTCATGACTTTATTGTTGCAAATATTACTATTGATTATATTCGTTATTGTGCAGTGAAAAAAATCAGCGCGCATTTCTTTGATGTTAAAAAGTAAATAAACTTTAAACAGCATGTTTACATGAGATAGGGGCAAATTCAAGTATAAACCAGTGTAAAAATTACCAATGCAATTGTACTTTTACAGTACGTTCGCGCTTTGAAAAGTATGTTAATAGACGGGAATGACTTCTAGTGCATTCAAAATGTTTTCACGTTGAAAGAACAATATATTACATAAATACTGCAGTCTTATATCTAAATATTTTGCTCTGATTTCTTTAAGCAACAAACAACGACAAGAGTGATAAGACAAAAAAAAAAAAATATTTCAAAAGGCTTAAGCGCACTGCTGAGGGCTAAGAGTTATCAGACACCTACTGTGCACTGAATATCATGTCAAGTATTTGTTCCAATTCAACCAATATTTACGCAATCGATGTTTCAAGGAAGCAAAGCACAGTATAATCAGTATATATCCGCATAAGTTCCATGTGCTTCACTTGAGAAAATCAATGCGGATAGCATATCCTTATAATCCTTTATAACACAAATAATTTTAACAATGAAGCCAAGTCATTTTTTCAGGGTTATCGTCGGGTTGTGCTTTTGTTGCTGTTGCCATTGTTGTTGCTGTTACTGTCTGTTAGCGATAAATATTGCTGAGAGAGACAATATGTGGCAAATGCAAAATTATGAACTCTTGACACTGACACAGTAGTGACAGAAAAGTTATAGTCCTTTTCTAAAAAGTTTATAATGTTTATATGATATTTGCAACATTTAGAAATGTTAAAATAAAAATCATATGTATATTGTATATTTTTTCGAAAAATTTTAAAGATATTAAAAAAGTTTGCTTTAAAAAAGAACTCAAGACTCTCGTTTCTCCTTCAATAAAAAAAATTTCCATTTCAATTTTCTATTTCGTTCGGAAAGCTTAATATCACTTTTGAAGTGCTCTTAAACCATGTCGTATCTCAAAAATCAATTTATGTTATGCTGTATCTTCAGGCCCGTATTAACCTTAGAGGCACACTAGGCCAGTACCTAGGGCGGCACGATTTTAGGGGCGGCAAATATTGGCAACTTTGAAATTTTTTTTTTTAATTTTTTAAATTTATTTACACAGGAGGAAAGAAAGTGCAAATACTGGGATTGTGTGCACTAAATTACCTAAAAATGTTAACAAGCAAAAAAAAAAAAAAATATTTTGACAAAATTTTTTTTCTATATTTACTAGTGAAGAAGGGCGGCAATTTCTGACTGGCCTAAGGGCGGCAGATTTCTTAACACATCGATTTCATGCCTGAAAATTTTCCGTATGACAAGATTTTACCCATTGTTCATAGTCCTTAAATTATAAATGATCATCTCCATTTTCGAAAAAATACAGCTTATATTGAAAGTTTTAAATTAACATAACTCGTTCAAATTTGAAAACCGCATTTTTTACCCAAAAGAACTATTTTTGCTTAAAACTACAGTATTTATTGGAAACTTTAAAACGGTGAAAAGTGGGCCACATGTTGTCGTTTGGAGACTTTTCTGGCATGAAATCGATGGGCTTTTTTCTCCTTTTACAACATTGGTCCAGATATATTTTTCCATTTGTGGCTTACTTTCCGAGTTATTGCGCAAAATTTTTTTTGTCGGCCTCTCACAATCAGGCCCACCATTATTCTGGCAGCTGACGCGTATTTCGACTATCAGCTATACATAAGCTATCATTTGCAAACAACAAATTAAGTGGGAGGAAATGGCTTCGAAAACTGCAACGCTGCCTCCCGGACTATTAAAGAAAATCTATTTACAAATAATTATAACGAAGTTTGCAAAAACTAAACTTTCTTGTAGTGAGCTACATCCAACGGTTCAATATAGCAAACAACATACATATGTACATTGGAAGTGACGAGAACTATAAACAGCAAGTATAACAACAACAATGTTATAGTAGGTAGAGGACAATCTTGTTATGTGGTTAATTTACAGCAACCACTTATCGTTAGATAGAGTGTTGAATACAAAATTAAGTTAAATGATGGTTAAGGTTAATGCAAAGTGGTTAATGTTTAAATACTCCAATGGGTAAATCATATAATATTGGCATTTATCTAGAACTTGATTTTGATTTTTGATACATACAATTTTGAGATTTGCTTTAAACTAGGTAATAAATGATTTAAAAACATAAAGTTGTTCACAAGTGACTCCTAGAATTATGCAATACAAAACTAATTACTTGCAAATGCCAATTTAGCGAAATTGTTGATTTTTTTTTATTGTATACTTTTAGGTGCTTTTTTTAAAAAATGTATTGCAAATTAACAGTTTCTTTTATAAAATAAAACCCATCAATTTATTTTTCATTTTTATTTTATTCCATTGAAACTTTTATTTCATTATTTTTGGTTTTTTTTTCAGTTGTATTTTATGAAATCTTTTATCATTATTTGCATTGTTGTATATTTTTATTTTGCTTTTGTATTATTTTCATGTTTTTTTTTATTTTTTGTTTGTTAATGATTTTGTGAATTTTCCCCATCATCGTCTCTATCCATCATCGTCTGTCGTTATTAAATAGGAATGAAAATACAATAAAAAAATGAAGTATCTATTTACAAAAATATCTATCCTCGTAGCGCTGACAATAGTCACAAATAAGTTGACAACATCGTCCATTGTTGAAACGACAGCGACATTTCTCAACCTGCTTAAAAACTCGCGTCGTATAGCCACGACCACAACAGAGATTCGCACAATTGTCGGGATGCAGACACTGGCGATCCTTTGTGACCGCGCAATAGGTGGGCGATGTCTCCAAGTAATACAAGGTGGTATATTGCGATTGTTGCTGTAAGAAAAGGAGAATAAGAATTAAATAGAAATGAAATTGTCAAATGAATAAAATATACAATAAAATTCAACCCATAACATATTTCATTAGGCAAAAACTATTCGTCCTTAAAGCTTCTGCATCCTTAAAACTCAAAAAACACTCACTTTCTTTCGCCTGGGTTTTGGTTTTTTCATTCGACTACTCGGTGCCTCACGTCGCATTGTCCGTGTGTTGGGCGCTTTGCGTATAGCCTGATTATATTTCTGTCGCAGTAGCGTAGCCGTTGCATTGAAATCGGCCATTTTTTTCCAACAAGTTTTCATTGAACAGGATCCGGAAACACCGTGACACTTGCATTTATCCTTCATCAGCGTCGAAACAGCCTCTATGCCAACCTTTTAACAAAAAGAGTGTAATTTCATTAATACATATTATACGATCCCCCTCCTTACAACTTACCTCTGAGTCATGTCGTAAAATTTCAGACACCTCATCACCGTCGCCACCACGTAAGTCGAGAAAACTACGTGTCACACGTTTTCCATGTTTCAAATTATCATTACAGCCACCCCATTGAAAGTCCTGATCGACACGATTTTGTTTTCGTGGTCCACAACTGCATTTGGTCATTCGGCCCTCAGCGCAAGCACGTGCTATGGAGTGTGTCATCGCAGCCGCTGTCAGTGCATGCACAAATGCCGTCTCTTTATACAGTTTCTTAAAAATATTGCGCTTGCCACGTGTCTCTATGGAACAATTCCAGCGATCGTATTTAAATTGATCTTCACAATGTGTTGTGGCCAATCGACGAGCCTCTCTAATGGTTTCGGGTAAACCGAATTCTTTGCGACATTGATGATTCTGCCGTCGCGTGGCGGGCATAAAACGGCAGGGACCACCTACTTGGCCTTGTGATGTGAATACGGCCATAACGGTGTGCTCGGATATGAAGTGTTCACTATAAAAATAAGGAGAAAGGAGAATAAAATATTGGTTAATGGAGTTTTCTACTTCTTGAGTAGAAATATACTATTTGTTTACTTAATGGGTTTGTATATGCAGCAGTAAATGGATTATTTCTCAGTTCTGCTAAATATAGAAAGAAAAGTTTCGTAACTTTTAGAACCTACAACAAAATAGGATAACAAATGGGTCTATTTTCTTTATGTATTTTCTGAACTTTTTGCGATTATTCTTGATAAAATTTATTAGCTGACTGCAAAGTGCAATTATGCTCTTTTTTTATAAATTACACAGGCCGACAAAATTTAATCAACATTCAGACCCAGAAACCATACTATATATATTCAAATGTTTTTGATGCGCTGAATTCAAATATGGCCTCGGAAATGCTCCATCGGCTCTGGTTTTGGAGATATCTTAACCTAAAAGTGCAAAAAAATTCCGTTTTTGCCCATTTTTGAGGTTATGTAGCCTTGCAGATTTTTTATTTCATCAAAATTAAAGGTTGGTTTCTTTAAGTACAAGTATTCTTCTTTCAAATAGCGTTGAGTTTGCTCAAATATCTTTTCTTTTTCTAAGATATCGCATTTTGAAGTTTTCCTGTTTGTAAATTTTCCTTAACCTGAAAATCTATTGAGATAACATAGACATGAAAACAGGAAACAAACTTTCCGTTGCTGAAGTAAAATTCACAACTCGGCGAGATACTTGCCCTAAAGTTAAAATAAATTATTCCGCAAAACCCCAATCCGATGAAGCAAAGTACCTGATAAAAAGTTTACTTGGAAATCTCATATTTTCAAAAAACAGAAAGCTTTAGGCCTTCGATCTCGAAATATTTTCTCGCTCTTAACCAAGAAATCGTCCCTGTCCATCGAAAATAAGTTTTTATTATATAAAGCAAGACTTAAACCAATATGGACGTAAGGTATTGTGTTGTGGGGTACGGCTTCTCCCTCAAACTTGAAAATCCTCCTGCGCTTCCAGTCTGAAACCTTGCGAAGTATAACTAATGCACCCTGGTACTTCAGCAACACCCAGATTCACAGGAAGCTTGAAATTCCAACTGTAAAGGAGGAAATAAGAAAAGTTGCATGAACTGGCGTCTAAGCTTGTGTCAGCATCGAATACCTTTTCCACGCTTAAAAGGAAAGCACCTTAAGACTTAATATATTAACTGAAGCTAATTTCCACGAATAAGGGTGTGTCACTGGACGCATGCCTTACATGCCGCATTCAGTTTTTTAATTTTATTTCAAATTTCAATGTTAAACATTGTAAAATGTCATATTAATTCGACAGAATACAAAAATAAATGATTTAAAAAAAAAAAAACAAAAAAAAATCCCGTTGCTTATGGACAAACCCCACTGAGAACTGGTTGGCACAAAACACAGCGCATCTTAAACGCTTTTACCATTAGCCATTATAACGCTCTTCAAACTGCAGCATATTAAATTTTACAAAAGGTTTATGTCTTTGTTAAGAGCGTGGTGAATTACATAATGAATTGTGTATTGACTAAGTTTCTAGCTGTTGGCGCTTTTACACAAACACAGATGGCGCATTATTTGAACACATTTCCAAGCTAAACACTTCCGGTTATTTGTTAGTACATTTCGTGTTGCGCCGACAAAAATTTTATTTTATGGAGTTTCTACAGATTTTTTTTTTTAATTTCTACATAATGAGTAGCTTTGACGGTTGACATTGACGAAAATAGTGTACTATATAATGTATAGCTTCTTTGAGTCTGAAGACAGCGGTATTGCAAGAAAAACCTCAGGAAACAGCGGATGTTCTCTAGATCGAGTCAGGGGGAATTGGTAAAGAACAGTCGTTGTGGATGACAGAAATCGCCAACTAAGCCACCACCATAAACCTTATAGTAAAATCGAGATTCTTGTGAAGCCTTTGATACTTAAGTCAGAGGAAGTGTTAGCTACTTGGACCGCATGAAATGAAGTTTTTATTAAATATGAGAAGACATATCGATGATATGGTGTCAGATTTACAAAGCTAAGTAGTAGCAAAATCCAGATAATTGTTTTGTAGTTCAGTGTCTCGATAGCACTGATATGCCCAATTGTTGCCAACATATGTAGTATGCTCAAGTTACATTAAAACAACAAATAAGAGGAAATACTATTTTCAAAAGATTTGTGATAACAACATAAGGAACAGCTCTGATGTTCACAATTTTTTTCGAAATCAAAAAGATTTCATGGAAAAAATTATTACTTTTTATGCTAATGGCGCTTCTTGTACATACAAAATTGGCTATATCAACATAAAATTCAGTTACCAGTATAGATGAGCAAAATATGTTCATCTTCCTAAAATAATTAATGATTGTATAAAATTACACAGTCCTACAAATTCGATATTTTTTTTTCTTTTTTAATTTCAGTGCTGATTTATTGGGATTTGGGATACCCTGCAACCGAATCCGGGCTCAGAATTGCTCTATCATGTGAGGTTAATGAGATATTCTAAGCCAAATCTAAAAAAAAAAAACAAAAGTGAGCAACTAGCTGCTTATACTAGTTTCAACCACTGCTACATGGTATCATCATTAAGCTTTGTTAGACGACGTTTCAGAACTTTCACACATACTATGTTTTACATTGACCAATTAAGAATCATAGAAAAATGTAAACACAGTACGCCAAAAATCTACATTTTTATCTTGTATGCATTTGTTTTTGTTACTCTTTTGTAACAATCAGAACAGCTAAAATAACTACATATTTCTGTTCAAGAATTGTGTTTTGTATAGGGTATTTTGAAACGATTGTCGCTGGGTCGAATATTGATATACGTACGTTTTGCGGGCTATGTAGTTATTTTTCTGTTTAAGGCTTACTTTTCGACCCCTTTTCAACCACACTAAAGTTTTCTAATAAATATATTTGTTTTGATTTCGTTTTTCGAAATATCAAAAGAGATAAAAAATGGGAGGGGTGGAGAAAAAAGCATGAAAATAAAAATATTAAATTACATTTCATTTCGCAGGCATTTTAATAATGTAGGAAGTGCCACGTTAAGAGTTGCCATCGTGTATTTTTTCGGCAAAAATTAAGGCCCGTTTTTGGCAAAAAATAACTGTGTAAAACCATAGACAAATGAGAGTCCTGCATTTCAGACATTCCCAAAAAATATAAGCCGCGTTAAGTAATCTGGTGACGAACACCATTCTACATCGACCAAACAACGATCGACCAAGGAAATAACCCATGAACAACCTTGGAGATAATTTTTAGAAGGGATTTGCTTTATTTTTCTTTTAAAATGCAATCAAGTCAGCAAATTTTTGCCAGAGATCACACAAATCAAAATCTATTTTTGAAGAAAAAGATTCGGGGAAGAGCATGTACCTTGGACCGATTGTACCTTGAACCAACAGCGATATTTCATGTTTGCCAGCGTGTAGCTAAAAATTGTAACAGTACCAATTTCTCTGTTTATGTAACCGGTTTCAGCAACGCTGCACAAGAGCTATTTTGATTTACGTTCCTTCGTCAACTGAGGAAGACGAAATTTTCACGTGATTTGTAAATTTTGTGCAATTTTTCAAGGTCGACTTACGAGCTGTGTTATTTAGTTGTGTTGGGGATCAATGATGAAATAACGGTACCCAACGTTTCTCTTCAAGTTAGTTATCTTAAAATCTTATTAACTCCTAGGGTGAAATTGTTTTTGAATATTTTCCGAATTTTGTGCTTGGCGTGTAACTTGAACTAATGCATGGAATATACCTTGAACCTGTCCTAATTACATAGTTTTTCTGTGTCATTAAATGTATTACGGATGCACTTCAAAAATATTCCTCGGAGCAAAAATTACAGTAAAGGTAAAGGTCAAGTAGGCAATTTAAAATGGTTTAGGGGGTAGATCTGCTGCTAAAATGGACAAGATCGGAATAGCAAATTTAATTCGCCATTTAGCCAAACTTTGATTATCTGGAAGCACTATATTGATATATGTATCAGTCCAAAATTGATCATAAAAAACTATTTAGTACAGAGGAAAGAAAAAAATTTGGTAGATTTAGTCTCATGTCACAATCAGGCATTGTACCTTGGACCACTTTGGCATTCTAAAGAAAAACGTCTTATACGTGGGTTTGGATTTTTGTATTCATGCCATTATAGCTAAAATATTAGTTTAAAATATAGATGCGTCAGAGAAGAAAAAGCAGCAGTTTGGAGTCAGCAAACGATTTGATCAAAATTGGTTCTAGGTACACGCACTTCCCCTATGTCAACCTCAATGACTTCGTTAATAAAGAAAATTTGGCGTGCGGAAAATACTCGAAGTATTCAGCAGCAGCAGTTGCATCCACTATGAATCAAAGCTTGGTATGGTATTATTTTGAGTGAAAAGGTCCATTACTTTGAAGACCTTAATAAAAATCTAGTAAAATAAATTGAGGACAAGCATAAAGCAATTTTTAAGATCGGAAACTTTTTACATCTGCAGCTGGATCATCTATAGTCCTGCGTTACATATTCTATGCACGTACGCACATGTAGAATGCATATTTTTTTTTTCCTGAATACAACTGTTTATTTTGAATATCTATTTGAAATTTATAATTTCCTTCAAGTACATATAAATACTGATACCAAAATTAAAAGAATAAACACAATTCATTGGATCGTGCATTAAGACGAGTGATCAAATTATATCCAGATACTTAAAGCAGCGGGAGAGAAATAGATAGAAATTGTTTATCAAACATAAAATGATACACTTTATATATCAAAATCAGTTCAATTGGTATATTTCACAACAGCAACAACAACAACAACAACAACAAAATTTACAATTATTAATTACGAGTAATGTTGAATATAAAAACGAGAAATATTTTACCGAAGCATTTCTCACCAGAAATCAGAAATTTACGATGCACTAAAATTAATCTTAAATTTAAGATTTCCTGCAAGTGTGGAAGAATAACAGCAGCTAAAGATACAAAATAAATAAAAAATTTAATTTTTTTTTTTTGTTTATAAAAAAAATTTCACATTTTCATCAACTGTTGCTGTTGCTGTTACTGACTTGATTGGACTGACCAACGAACGAACGAACGAACGAATCGTGCGCAACTATCGATTAATTGAATGATCGATAAACGATGCGTTCAATCGTCAATTAGTCAAAATCTCAGCTGGGGCGTGTCTATTAAAATTGTTGTTTTTGATTCTTGTAGTTGTTGTTTGTATATATCTGCCTGTAAATATTTTGTTAAAACATTTTTTTAACAAATGTACAAATGTTGTACTTTATATGGAAGTTCCAGGTAACAATCAGCAAAGATTTCTCTATGATACCACCATGGGGAAATGTTTGTATTTGTGGCTGTTTGTGTGATACAAATACTTCTTAGAATTATATGCATAGATACATCAAGGTGTTTTTTTTTTTTGTGTTTTATCTACAGCTCTTCAACATTTTGATAAACTTTTATTTCTATTTTTTATTTTTTTCTTGTAGAGTGTTTTTGGAAAAAGTTCTCACTTCGAAATCAAAACTTTGACTAGAAATTTTTCATCTAATTTTGTTGTTATTGTTATTAATGTGTTTTTTCTTGTTGTTTTTTTTTTGTTTTTTGTTTTTGCTTGTTTATTTATTTGTTTATGTCGGTCAGTAAGTTGTTGTATATTAATTGGCTCCTTCGATCAAATTCACTTTTTATTTACTTTTGTTGCAATTTTATGAAATTATTTAAATCTTCCACAAGGCGTTGTATGTAAATACAGCCAGCAAGAAATATAACAGATCTTCAAGAGAATAAATAAACTAATAAAATTATTCGTTAAGTAAGTGTTCAATTTTTTATCAGCGTTATTTACTGTGTGTATGCATGACGTGGCATTTGCTGATTCTCGTGTAAATTTTAGTAATGAAGGGGGCATTCCTTGCTAAAACAAAAGAAGTTAGAACTTAAATTTTCGAGTTTTGTTAATTCCTTAATCTGGTTAGTATTTGACTAGTTGATGACGTACAGTAAAATATTTCGGTGTAAGTCAAACGTACCATTGTCAAAATCAAAGCATTAATTTTTAAAATATTTCTGATCTCTGTTAGTATCAACCCAGCGTTAAAAGTTCGTAAAATATATAGATATAAGTCTTTCGAAAAAAGCAAATTGAATTTTTTTACTCTACACACAAGGTATGTTAATTTTGTCATTCCGTTTCTACGAATTTCCAATACAGCGACCTTTTTTTCTATATACATTTGTGGCTCTATATTACGAGCGTTTGAAATTTTAGGTTTTCTAACATTTTACTTTTATAAGCATGTGTCGTTTCTTTATGAAAGTAAAGCTTTCAACATCCAAAAAAATCTGTAGATACCCGAACAAGTAATAATTCGAAACGGTCAGATAAAGAGAATATGTTGGTACATCCCATTTTAGGCGTTAAAGCATTTGGCGAGTTTGCAAATTTTTATGAGATCCCACATTATCTTTGTGGAGCACAATACCGTTTGAGTGAATCATTAATTTTGTAACGTTGATGTCAATATACTTCAAAACTAATGGTGGTATTTTGCCCAATAAAAGCTTAAAAAAACCCACAGCATTACATTTTTTGATGAACATCGGCTTTTGAAGTACTTTGAGCCGACTAAGCTTTTTTACTCCATGATCTTTTGCATTTAACAGTGTTGTAGACAGCCCATTTCTCATCTCCAGCCATGCTTTGCTCCAAGAATGTATAATTTTCTTAACCTTAGAGAAGCAAATCATAAACGTAATACGACAAAGCAAATATCTCTATAAGAACACGTAGAACCCATATGTATATGTACGTGTTTTGATATTACACGTGCAGTGAACGGTCGAGTTCGATAAATATAACCTCTCAGCGATCTTTCTAGTAGCTGTTCGGTGCTTTGCAGTATTCAAAGCCACTATTATAATGTCATCAGCTTCAAAATACACATCGACTCATTCTTTTCTTGACCCTGAACATTGGACGTTATACCTTTCGTTATATTGGAGCACCACTGTATATCTTATTGATCTACATCACCATTTAGTTCACACATTTTGAACATTGAAAATGGGCGAAATCAGTAGCTTGACACGTCCACTGCCCATATATGTAAGTAAAACTTAAAACGCTAAACTGAGAGAATTATGTATGATAATACAACTATGTATATTTAATACGAATATTTCACATGATTTGGACAATCTCTGAACACAAATTGCGAGACAGTGAAGTAGTAGATGGTAATGCAAAAAAACTTCACATAAATTCTAGAAATTATTCGGACCGGCATAAGAGAAGTACTTGGCAGAGAAAGAGGGCGGGTAACGCCGAATGAAGCCAAAAACTAAAAGTCTCTTACTAAGTAAATGTTGCCAAATTAAATATGGGAACATTTAGTGAAACAGGTGATCTCAATACTTTCAATTTTTTCAGAATTTTTTTTAAAAATTTTCAACAAAAAATACACACTACACAAAATCACCCCTGAAGAAGCCTAAATCCAATTGGCGAAATGTTGGGAAAAAAAATGAAATAAATTTGTTTTACATACATTTGAAAATTATTGACCATAAAGCCCGAAACATAAATCAAGATTCAAAAATACATAATATTTTTTTAAAAATTCGGTTAAACAGAAAGTCCCGAAAGTTTTTTTTTATCATTAAAATCATCATAAACATCACATCAACTACGGAACCTGCTGTTAGTATTTTAATACATTTTCATATATGGGGCATTTCAGGCGAAGCGGGCAATGAAAATAAAGTGAGATCGTGAAATTTGTTTATATTCCGGTTAGTTAGATATCTAATAGACATAAATATATACACACAATTTTATTTTCGTATGAGGCTTTAATTGCTGAATTATGGGCATCTGAAGAATTGGCGAAGTTTAAAGACCGTCATTTTTGAACGCTGTTATTGGAATCAAGGAATTTATAATCAAATTTAAGCAATATTGCTTTAACTAGTAAAAAGGATGTTCTTTTTAATTTTTTAGTCAAATTCGAATTTAAAATTTTTTTATGTATAGAAAACCGAAAGTAAAAATTTCAAATCAAATTTGAAGTAACTTCGACATAATATTTTTTAAATATTTTATTTTTAGAAAAAAGCCGTACGTGTGTAGATGTTTCGGAAAAAAAATTGAACGTGATTGCTATTAATTAAGAAGATATATAAATTAAAGCACTTAAGAAAGTGCCAGGTCCCATACAAAGTGCGGCTCGTATGCACTTCAATTCATATAGCTCAATTTCCACTATTTCAAGATATTCCGACATAACGAACAAATATATTTCCATGTACTTTCGTTCAATGATGAAATATGTTAGAATGAATATTGAATTTGTAGTTGTTTACTTTTGTGCGACAGTGAAATATTGCAAGAAATTGGGAGTGCGATTATTTGATTTTTATAAAAATGACGCAAAATACATGCGTTGAATGAGTTGGTTAGTACGGCGCTTGGGAGTTGCGAATTTTTGATTTCACATGCAGCCAGCAATAAATATAAAAATTAAAGTAAGAAAAATTTGAAAAAGTTCAGAAAGGTTGGAATATTCGAACAGTGTCGAAAAAAAGTTAAGTAACACAAGTTTATAAATTATTGTCATGTACTTCTGATGAGACGCAACTTTCCTATAACTATATTTTTTCCCGCTAAATTCAATAATTATTATGGATAACAAAGTCTTCTAATAGGAGCAATATCGAATGTACGGAGTGTTAATTCCACTAAACTCTTACAATATATACTAGATTTTGACATTTAAGAACAAAAATTAATTATTTTCAAGATTTCTCTTTTCTAAACAATTTAAATTTCTCATTGTGACATAAAAACACCAGGGTTACAAACATACAAAAATGTATATGTATAACCAGGCAACAGCGCTTATGAAAAACTACAGTTTGAAAAAGAAAAAGAAAACAACAACATTAAGCCGCAAAGTTTAGCCAAATAATTGAATGTTAAAATGTTAGAAACTACAAAGTACAGGCATTAGAAGGTATTAACTTGTCGTCGATACCAAACGAACATAACATTATAGACCCTATGAAATTCCATATGCCAACACCCGCGCATACGCTCTTAAATGAAAACTGAAGTGTAGGTACAGCGCCAAATAGCTCAAAGTGAATGCATAATAAGATCAAATTTCCAAGACAGGTGAAACAGATGAACTGAAATGGATGGTCAGAGCTATTGAAGGTGGTAGGTGGTAGGCGGTGACGGCGGCGGGTCGCAAAAATCGTTGTGTAATCGTTTTACGTCAAATTAAGTAAGTGACCAAGAGAACAAGCACTTACGGGCAATACACCAGGGGTATTACATACGTAAGTATTGAAACATCAGCAACAGCAACAACTGTAAATGAACAATTTAATCCTTTGACAAACGATTCTTTTGAATTGAAATGCAATTAGCTAGAAAAGAAACAACAACGTCTACGCAGAGAAGTGAAATAGATGGAAAAATCCTCAAGTATGCAGACAGCAAAAGCATTTATCTAATAGATATTCATATGTACTTTGGACGTAGAATTTAAATTTTAGTTTTTTCTTTCGCTTCTTCTATTTCTACTTTATTTTCCTTTTCATTTTCGTTGTTATACTACGTAAACACGAAGAGTGTTGACTGATATTTTCCTTATGTTGATAGATGTGCATCCATCAAATTAAAATACGAAAAACCTTTGAGTGGGGCAAGAGAGGGCACTTTATATGTACAGTGTTTTTTTGAAAAAAAATTCTTAAGTGTAAGCCCAGTAGGAAAATTAAATGTTGTTAGAGGAAAATTGCCCAAAAAGTGGTCAGTTAGAAATTCAGCAAAGAAAAAAAAGGGCGCTTACTCATTAGGAATATTTAGTGCACAATCATACAAAAAACAATATCTAAATAGTAATTGCTGTCTGCTAAATCTGTGTAATTTTTCATTACCCTCAAGTCTAAATGAAAAAAATTTCAGTAAGATTTTCCTACTGGGATATCATGCTCGTGCTGATATGAGTTCTATGCAAACGTTGCCTTTTTTTGTTTTTGTTTTTATTTAATTTCTTTGTTTTTTTGCTGCATTTTATTGACTTTGTATCTTATGGATTTACCTTTCATTACACACATGATTTTGTGTTCTGCACAAACGCACACAAACTGCAATCTACGAAAGTCAGCCATTAAAATGTAACACAAGAGCATAAAGTAAACATTCCACCTTTTTTTTTTTTTGAGTTTTTGTGAAATATTTCACTTTGCTACAGCAGTAGAAATTTCCATGCAAAGGAGAGAGTGAATATCTATGTAGATAATATCTGCTCGTATGCGTTAGATATGCTGAAAGTGCGTTTGTATGTGTAATATTGTAATTGACTCGTAAAAGAATTTTAACGATTTAATAGCTTTGGACAAGAGCCCACAAAATGACAACACAAACAAAAGATGACTCTGAGCGGAAACATAAGAATCAAGAGCAGGTGTTCTATTTGGATATATCATTCATATCTTATCCATTCATTCATCCTGATATTAAAACAAAATATTACCATTGCTATTTTTATTTTAATTAAAATTTTGATTTGTGAACAAATTCTGTTAATTAAAGCAGGAAAAGTAAGTTCAATTAGTATTCGCTAATATGTATTTGCATATATTTATACAAAAGAAAACTTTGCATTTACCTTTTGAGTTATAATATCTGTGATAATTAATTTTTTGTTTGGCAAAATCGACATATTTCAACGTGATATGTTTTTTCAAAAATTCGGACGACCCTAGCCCTTGGTGTTGTTTGGTGAGATAACTCCTCCCATCTCTCACGTAAGGCTTACTCTATAACGTTTCAAAAACTTTCAGAAACAGTTCGTAAAGAACCATAAATGTTTCATTTGATATATTGCCAACGAAAGGTTACTGAAACCTTTCTTATATACATATTTCAAATTTAATGTTTCACATGCAATTATTCTGAAATGTTTCTGTAATGTTCAATAAATTTTTCTAATGATATCTAAGTAATGTTTTATGATTCTTAGTTTGATGATATGTTAAGAATAATTTATTGCCAATAATAAATTAGAAAATTTACAAAAAAGAAATGCATATTTTGATACTTAACGCAAGTAATGAAGCGGGTAAAGCGAAACAATAATTCAGAGTTCCGATGATCTAATAAAATTACAGCGCAAATAACGCAGAATAAAATAAAGAGTCTGATGTCGTAAAGGGCCGTTCAAGTATTACGTAACGCATTTAGGGGAGGGGTTCGAACAAAGCGTTACGCTGCGAGTTAAAAATCTCTTGTTTTATTTATTACTATCGCAAACGCGACTAAGACATAACAAAAGTCGCTAAAATGACTTTCCGGAACATTGCGCAACATAATTGTGACTTTTAGGTAAAGGGGGGGGGGGGGTTAAAAATCTTCAAAACTTGCGTTACGTAATACTTGAACGGCCCGTAATGAGAAATGTATGTTCTTTCCCCTTAATGTTACAAGATTTCTGTAACTTTTCAAATTAAATCAAAAGAAAGCTTTGATAATTTTATGTGAAAGGTTTCTGAAAGGTTTACGAAACGACAGGGTATGTAGTTACTAAATTTTTTTTTTGTGAAATTAGAGGAGAAAATTAATACTACGTTAAAGGTACACTATGATGAATTTAATTAAATTTATCAAGTAAAAAATACACTTACGTCGTGGGCATTCATGTGCTTCTTCTATCGTAATGATTAGACACATGACCTATAGTACATATCTTTTGCTAGTATAAAAGCTTGTGTAATATATGCCTTAGCCAAGCAATTATTACTATAACAAAAAGCAGCCTGTTTGGGTTTATTTCAAGAATTTAAAAAATTTCATGAAATCATTTGAGTTCTAATGAAATTCAATACCAATAATTAACTTGCGCCGCCGTATTGCTGTCACATAAATTTCACAACAAAAATCAACATAATTTTCTAAAAATTCTCATAAATCCAATTCAATTCAATTTGTTTTTTTTTTCGTCTGCTTATTGCATCTGCCCATAGACAGTGATGCCAGAATTTGATAAATTTGAAAATAAAGATGTTATATGGAAGATATTTTAAGAAACATTTTAATAAATAAAATAATTAATATAAAAACAACGATCCATACTCGTATTGGGATGAGTAATACCTCATTTGGAAGGGTATTCAGAAAAAAGTTTTTGATCACTTCGAAAAATGTCAGATTCAGATTCACATTTTCGAAGTAGTAACCATAAAATATTTGTTTTTCTGGATGGAATTCAGAGCGCACTTAGCCGCGGTAATCAAAGAAAACTCAACTTCCGATTCTTTTGACACATTGGAGCACAATCGGCTCAAAAAGGCATATTCCCTAAATAATTTTGGTTTGAATTGCATAAAAACAGACCCAAAACTCTTTCACAAAATGTTTTAATTTTGATTTTTAAAATATAAAAAAAATTAAGTCCCAAAACAAAAATCTTCTTTAAAACTTTCTATTTACAGAAAAGTTTAAGCCGATGTATCGTCTCAAGTTTTGGGCCATTCTTCCCTTCTTTTTTGCACGAAATTTTTTGTATTTTATTAAAAAATTGGGCAAATCTGTTAATGCTTTCTTTGGGTTTTAAATACTCTCAAACGGTAGCGTCACTTCACCAAAACCTTGGGGGGCAAGAAATATAATTCCACCACTATTAGATGGTTTTATTGAATAATACCTAGTATCAGATCCTTGGGGGGGGGGGGGGGCAATGCCCTCCCCAGCCCTACCGAATTGACGGCACTGCTCTCAAAGCAACATAGATATATGAGCCATATTTCATATAAAAAAATGCGATAAATTTATCCTAAAACAAATAGAAAGTCTTTCTTGGTTAATATTGATATTAAATTATCTATATGAGTTTTCTTTATGAAAAACAGCCCAAGAACGAAAATGAAATAAGTGGGCAAAGTTTTCACTTCCATTAAGAATTTAAATAATTATTTTTGCTAAAACTTCCAAATTGCATTTAAATTTCACAGATCTGGCAACACTGCTACGAACTCCAAGCACAATTAAATTCGCATCATATTAATGTTGATTATTTTTAAACCACCCACTAACAGCAACAGCAGGTCTTCCTTTACCACTCCACGCACTTTAATCTTCCCGGAAATCTTTGTGACTTCAGGCTTTGGACCGGCATATGTATATTGGCTCATGCTGTTGTTATTGTTGTTGTTATTATTGTTGCTGTTGTTTTAGTTGTTGTTGCTATTTTCTGGCTGCAATTAATGTAGTCGATTTCACTGGAGTCAATTTCAATTAAAATTTGTGGCCTCAAGTGAAGTGCACGAGTTATCAGCATAAATTTTGCCACTATATAGAGTTAATTAGCGTTTGTTGTTGTTGTTGTTTTTTTTTGGTTATTTGTGCCGCCACTTAGTTTGTGTTTTGAACGCAAAAGATTGCAAATCAATTAATTGGCTTTAGTGATTATTTTTAGATGAGCCATAACAGCAGTGAATGTTTTTTTTTATTTGTGGAAATAAAACATGTAGCATAGTACTGTAAGCGTTTTGAAATTATATTGTTTTAAGACTCTGGCTATGCTGCGATTCAGATTACAATAAAAAAAAAAAGTTGGAAAATTTTCCCACACCTGATCGCATCGTTGCATATCTACCTGCGCAAGCACTTTGCCCACCTGCTGTTTTTTAATTCATAGCATAGGTGCCAATGAAAATACGCCTTGAAATAGGCCAATTTGGCGCCATAGCTCGGTACATTGGAACCTAAGCGATTATACAGAAGAGAATGTAAGTTTTACACTTTCTTCAGTGTTAAGTAAACAAATCACGTGATGGCAACGATTTGCATCATTGACTTCAGATTGGGGTTTATTTCTTTATTTTGAGTATCTTAAGGTGCTAAAATGGCTTTTTGTTTAAGTTTTTCGTAACTTTTTTTTTTTTGTTTTTGATTTTTAGCGTTGTAAAATAAAAAGTCAACATCGCTATAAAAAAGTTAACAAATCTATATAAATACATAGTTAAGGCCGCCAAACTTTGTTTCAAATCATGTTTATAGAGGAGACAGAAGAGTGGAAATGAGAATTAAATAGCAAAAAGGAGTAGCTTATAAAACAATACTTAGGTTCAAAGAATCGGGCTGTTTTAGATACCGACCAAATGGTCATTGCAACGTTGGTGCTATCCTAAATGTTAACACTGACTACATAGTCCTCACTTTATTCGATGATAGCAAATTTTTGGTTACGTTTCCTTCAAGAGAAAGCTGGAAATCAAAAGGCGATGATCCTACAGATGCAATAAACATCTACGCAGGTGGCTCTAAATTGAATGAAGTAGTGGGAGCAGTTTGAGCATGCCTCAAACAGCAACACAAGTCAATCATTTAAATTACCGGAAGAGTGCAGCATTTTTCAGGCAGAAATTGCTGCGATTTATAAAGCCGTACTAAAAAACTGTACTTTTATGTAGACCAGCGTTGGGCATGGAAATCTAGCAAAAGGGCGCAACAACAAAATCAGACAACAAAAAACGAAATTTTAAAGATTTTTTGCTTTCATTTCCAAATTGCACTACAAACAAAAACAATTGCTACATTCGTCGAGTCACAATGCGGCACCGTTGCTAATGGCTTTGAGTGTTGTTTTTGTTTTCATTTGAACTCAAATCAACGCTGTACGTCGATACCGTTGAAATTCTGTGAATGGTTTTTAAGTTGCTTGTGCGTCGAATAACAGTTCAGGCCATGAGGGCAGAAAGTGCCACTACGTGCCCATCGCTGATGTAGAAAGTCTGAAAGCTTTCAAAGTTCTAAAAACGAATTACGTCAAGTCAAAAACAGTACTAGAATGTTTCGATGCATTGTGTACACTAAGTGTGGAGATTCAGTATTTTTTCAGTGGGTATCTGGGCATTGCGAAATTGTGGGAAAAGGCAGATTTACTAGCAAAGCAAGATGCTCAGTCAGATTCACAACTCATGAAAGTCTCTATGCCCTTTCAGCACTACTACCTACAAAAAGATAGAGAACTACTCTTAGAAGCCGAAAAGAGGTGAATTTGCTCTTTCACTAGCAATATAACCAAACATTTTTGGCCCCGTTTCCATACACTGATCGAAAAACGTACATATTTCCAAAGTAAAACTACATACAGCGAATGTATTTACGTTAAAATATAGCCAGTGTAAAAGTACATATTATTTGTGTACGAAAACATACATACGATGTATCGCACACAAATTTAATTTACTGTTACATTGACCGAATGTACGTATACATACGCTACTATGTCAATGTACAGAGAATACATTAAAAAAAATTTATAATTTTAATAAAAATTTTAATGAAAGCAATGCATAATATTTATGTACGAAATTTGGTTCAGTGTAAAACAGACTCAACATATTTACTATCCTTAACTCGGAGCAGAGGCGTACCGTGCATTTTTGGCACCTGGTGCGAACACTTGGAATGCCGCCCCCTAAGTACCAAAAGAAAAATTTTGACGAGTAAAAAAAAAAGTTCTCATCTTTCACTTTCAAAAACTCTAGCAAAATGAGATATATATCCCTAAAAGTACGAAAATTTCCATATATACATTCAAATTTCATACATATGTTGGATTTACTTTAATTCACTAAAAAAAAAATAAGGTCCTCAATTTTGACTTTCAAATAACCCTAGCAAGTCTTGCACCCGATGCGGCCGCACCCTCGGCGCCACCCTAGGTACGCTACTGATTCGGAGTGCATGCAGGCTATTGACCAGGGTTGTGACTGGCCACTCTGCCTTATTGGGCATCACGCTTTCAGGTTGGCTATAGTATCCAACGAATGGTGTAGAAATTGTCATGTACCCGATGAAGAGGAAACCATGGAACATCTTTTGTGCTCTTGCCCTGCTTTGTCAAGTAATAGACTAAAATACATTCTTTATATCCCTGTACTAAGCTTTGAGAAAAGTGTTCAGGTGAAATTTCCGGAGCGAGTTCAGTGGGAAGAGAGCACCCTTAACTTAATTTTTAAACTACTATATTCACCGATGGGTCCAAGATGGATTGTTGAGTAGGCGCAGGAGTCTACTCAAAAGATTCAGAAATCTCTCAATATTTTAATTTACCTGATTCAACTAGCGTTTGCCAGGCTGAAGTTTTTGCCATTCTTGTAGCCTGCAGATTAGTGGGCTGTATTAGTTCAAAAAAGAAGTTAGCAATTCTCTCCGATAGCCAATCCGCAATCAAAGCTTTGTGCTCGGCACATATCAAATCGAAGATAGTAGAACAATGCAAAAAAGAACTTGTCAGGCTCGGACATCGATTATTTGGGTTCCAGGTCATAGGAACATTGTGGGAAATGAAAAGGCTGATGAACTAGCAAAGCGTGGTTGCTCTCTTAATGAAATCGCACCGTAGCGTGTTTTCACTCCTCTCGGTTTAGTTAAGAAGAGGATTTTCTCGCATTTTTTATCTGTATCCGAAAACCACTGGAAGTCTTTATATACCTGTAAAACAGCCAGATCAATCTGGCTCTCTTACAATAAACTGAGAACCACCTACTTACTGTCTAGGAGATGGTCTGACATCGCAAGCATCACAGCAACCTGCACTAGACACTGGGCAATCAACAAGCACGCTGAAAGATTAGGTATGCCATTCAATTCTTCCTGCCGCAGCTGCTTGAACGCAAGCGAGATGGAATCACTCGAGCACTTTCTTTGCAGCTGTCCAGCTTTACCAAGAATCAGGATAAGATGTCTTCGCAAACCTTTTTTCAATGACCTCAGCGAATTTGCTGAAGTTGAAATCGGATCTCTGCTCCACTACCTTAATAAAGCTAATTGGATAAAGCTATTTTAAAATACATCAATTCGCCGGATCTCGTAATCAAAAGATTCGTTGTAACAACAGATATCTTCATGTAGAACGTGCTCCACAACGAAAGGACCAGAAAATACTATTATGACTGTAGCAGAGAGTTTGTGGTAACATTATGGACCCCTGTAGCTGCCACTCAAACCTAACTTAACTTTGACTTCAATACGCAAATGTCAATTTTCGAAGATACTGTAGTTTTTTTTTTAGGAAACATCATTCAAAGTCCGATAGTTTTTTTCCCATACAGTTTTTTCAAAGTTTTGTACTTTTTTTTTCAGGCGATTTTTCATTCTTTGTGTTTTTGGCCAATTTTAACTAAATAATTTTTTTTAAATTTCACAAATCTTTTAGCAATATGTACCCTGGTTAAAACAAACGCATGTTTCGGTTATGTTCCTCAAACTTTGAAACTTCATTTTACGACAGTCATTTTGATAAGAACGTAACACAAGTGACAAAGTTATAAAACAAAACAACATATTGCAATTTCCACAAACATAAGCATAAAAGTCACTTATGTGCAATTTCTAATAATAAAAGAAAGAGACAACTATAATAAAAGCGACAAAAATCACCGTCACAATAACAAACTAAATTTGCAGCAATAACAAACGAATTTGTAAAGTTCAGCTGATTCCATTAGCGATAATGAAGCCATATGAAAAATATATAAAAACTTAATAAAAAAAAAAAAAAAACAAAAAGAAAGTAAAAAAAATGAACAACAAAATGAAGAGAACGAGAGCAAAAGTAATCAAGCAGTAAGCAGGCAGCAAACAGCAACAGCAATGGAAATAAATGCGGCATTTTATGCGTTGACAGCAATAGCAAAGAACAGCAGTTGTAGCGTAAACGTAAGCATTAAATAACGTCAGTGAATGCGTAACAAATGCAATGTTGCAGGGGTCGGAAGGAACATAAAACGGAAAGAGCGAGGGGTTGAGGAAACAGAAGAGGCTGCTGCTGATGTTGAAGCATTCATGCCATACCATAAGAATGTCGTAAATATTTTATTGCATTTTTATTACGCAGACAATAACAGAAGCAGCTGAAGCAGTAGCAACAGCAGCAGCAGCAGTAACAGTAGCAACATTGGCATCAACAACATTAATGTTGTTGCATAGTTCTATTTAGTAGTGTTATTGTTGTTATTGTTTTTACGTTTTGCTGTTGGTGATTTGATAATTTTCCCTTAAAAAACAAAAGCAAAAAACAAACATTAAACTTGTGCATCTGTGCGGCTACTGATTGGAATTGTGAGTAACGCAGCAACAGAGTGGCAGCATCTTTAGCAACCTGGGTGGCAACTAAATTCAGCAACGTGTGTTTATTACCAACACGCGTATAGGGCGGCTGCTTTTTTTGTGTTTTTTTTTTTTTTGTTAACCCTGTGAACCACAATTTTTTGGCTTTTGTTGCTCAAATAAATTAATTTTTACATTTTCTTTACTTTAGATAAAAAACCATCCGCCAAATAAGTACATATAGAACAAGATGGATTTAGGATGGTATCGAAGCTGTAGAAGGCCATTAGCTTAGGCTGAAAAATGTGAATTATTCCATGCATATTTATCCTAATAATCTTCAGCAATGTCATCTGTCTTTATAAGATTCATCGGTACATTAAGGAAAATAATTTTCAGAATGACCTTTGACCTTTGGAGGTTATTTTTAATTTTGAGGAAAATTGTCACTTCAAAAGTCCTTAACCTCTATGTGCCGATTAAGAAACTGGCACAAGTCGTGACCAATTTGGAACTAGCAATCAAAAGGTAACTTTAAATTTTACGCCAATGGTCAGGCATGTCATATGCGTGCAAGAAAATGCTCTGCAGACTTAACATGGTGTTATTAAATTATTTTAAGCTCGAATATTATATCAAAAGTACTAGGATATTGAAGAAAGTATAAACAATTTTGTTTTTCACCATAGCATACAATGCAATTTCTACCCAAGGACTCACAAACAGCAATTTACGGTCGAACTATTTCAATTTAATGCAGTGTAGGGTTAATGATTTTTATTAAGTTCCAGTTAAATTATACGAAAATACTTTACTTGAACTCTTTTATTCCTGGGCGCGTTCAAAGTAATGGCCATAAAAAAAGGGGTCTCACTTTCGATCAAGGTTGCCAAGTGGTCGTTATTGACTCGGACAAGCCGTTAAGCCCAATTATCGGCATGATACAAGCAAAAAAAGGTCATACATTTCTCCTCCAAGATAAGGTAGAATATTGTACAAATTATTTAATATTGGTGACCAAAAAAAATATCATCAACTTTTTTCGAAAAAAAATTCGTCATTCTAAGAAATTTGTTGTCTTTTTGGAAGGCCTTGAATTACACACTTTCAACTTGGCAACCCTACTTTCGATAAAATCTATGAAATGAGTCGAACGTCAGTCCCTTCGCAAGCAATATAATAGTAGTATTCACACCATCCTCATTGGTTTGGTAATTCGTTAGTTTGCAATTCAGGTTCCCATTTTATTTCGTTAACCTGGCAGTAATAGCTGATTGGTATGTTACTATCTGACAGAAAACTATCAGGCATGATACCTAGTTCGACAAATCGATAAATTTACAAAAACAAAATGCACATAAAATAAGAAGCGAATAACGGCTAACGAATTAACGATGCCGGTGTGAATACCATTAATATGTTTTTAATACAATAAAACGCCTGGTACTGCTGATGGATCTCTTGAGGTCGAAGATCATCATCATAATCTCATCTTGATAATTTTCCTCTGCGGACGTATTCCAGTTGAATTTGAATTGAATCTCTACGCCATCTTCTCAATTTTCGTAAATTTAATTTTTTTGAATCCATCCAAGATATTGTCTTATTTCTTTTCTGAAAAATTAGATCGGCTCATGTGTAGTCCTGTATGCGGATACTTAATGAAATGATAATGATTTAAGCGTAATGCAGATTTATTTCAAAATTCCTGTATTTTCAGCAAATATCCTTAAAAAAAATTCTACTGTATTTTGTGAAATATCCTATGACTATCCTGTTTTATTTCCATTGATTTTAACTTTGCAATTCTATTGAAAGTACACGATCATTATCACGCTCAGTTTGATTTTGTTAGTCTAACGTTGATAACGTGATCAAAACTGTTCTACAAAAGAAGTTCTAAAATCAGGCATATCAATTATTTTCCAAGTTTTGAAAATTTTGTATTTGTATCGAAACGATGAGTTGAAATTTTACAACTTTGGCAACTGAGAATTGCGATTACAAAGGAATGGCAGCAATAGAGGAATATGTTCTATGTGTACCCGGTACGATCGTTTCTTTGGAACGAGTATTCGCTTCCATGAACAAGACGTGGACAGATGAAAAATCTCAGTTAAAATTAGAAACTTTAAAAGACATTCAGATCGCTAAGATCAATTTAAATATATCGTTACTATCGGATAAAAACAAAACCGGATATGCTGCAGAAAATGAAAGCGAAAGTAGATAAGTATTGAAACCCAAGATGGAACTGAACGAATCGAAAACGAATCAGATGTGGAATACATGATCGAAGATTCTGATTAAATTTAAGTTCCAAAATATTTATTCACACACTATTTATTCTGCTTAAAAAAAAAAATTGTATCCTGTAATCAAACCTGTTTTTGGAAAATTAAATCCTGTTAAATGATATTTTTTCTCTAATTTATCCTATTTTTCCTTGATTTTTATTTTGTGGCATAATTAGGCATAAACAAAGGAAGCAAATGAGAGATAAAAGTTTCGAGAAAAACCTGACACACCATCAGCTCATCAAACTGTTGTAATTTTAATGAAGCAGTGATATAGTAATAGGATTTCAACAAGCCAACTCTTTTATTTGTGATTACATAGTCCCAAGATTGCTTACTAAAAGTCCCATCTTTTAAACTATTTTAACCATACTGTTAAATAAAAATTTAAGTCGATAATTAAAAGTAAAACTTTTTAGTACAATATTGAGGTTATTAGCAATTTCCTGTCATAAATTTCTAATATTCCTACTTTACGGAATTTACGCTCAAAGAATGTCTGAATATTTTGCATTAAAATCTTAATGCTCTACGGCGGCGCTAAGCTAAGTGAAGATCAAAACATAATATACGTGCGATATTTTTCATTACTACACCTCATGTTTGGAGTTCGTGCTCTATTGTTCAAAAATACCAAGAAGAATTTGAGGCATTTTTTTGAATATGCCAATGCTTAGTGTATGGTATACTATATGGTAAATACTTCTAGTCGTAATTGCCCAAGTTAATGCAACATGAGCCATCATCTTTGGTGTGTACCGTTCAAAGTACAACATACGTAAGATTATTACAGTGTTGCATATATTTTTACCCTTCGCCGAAAAAATTGTATTTTCACTATATAAATTGTTGTATGTGCGCTAAATTAAATCTGTGGATGCGCGCGCGTTCAAACACATGTTGCAGTAACTGGCGCGCTAAGTTTAGTTTGCGTACCAACAATTTGTCTGTGCCGAATTCGCGTTGAAATGCCTTCTTCCCTGATTTGTTTTGCATAATTTGTGTTTTGGGTATTTGGCAGCAATGAGGCACATTCTTTTTTTTCCGGGGTACAAGTCAAGAGCAGGGGTACATACATATGGTATGTCTGCGTTATTTTGTCTAATTTGGTTTATGAGTTTACATCTCTTGGAGAAATTTATTTTGTTGCATTATTCAAATTAGTTCAAATCGACGTACAAGCACCACGGCATTACTGTGTGTGTGTGTGTGTGTGTGTGTAATATCAAAATTTGAAGTTATGCCAAAGAGCTGACAAAAAATCGTAAGCGTCATTGCTGATTAATAGCGTATAACAAATGTAATATGATGAGTTACAACGTAAGATAACACGCAACAGAAGTGTCAACTATATGACGACTACAGTAAAATAGAATGCAGCAGCAATGGAAACGGAAGCGGAAACGAGCAGCACAACAAATGCTGATAAATGATGAGCGCCATGCGACATGTGAGATTCGTATGCTGCATATGCATTGGTTGGGTGGTGTGGTTGGTTGGCGCTCATAACACGCGATGCGAATTGCTCGCGTAATAAATGCAATATTTGTGCAATGCATTATGTCGCTTATTAATAGCGCAACGGGAAAACGTTACACACGAAATGGATAGAAGGATGAATGGTTGGTTGGATGAAAGAAAGCAGCAAAGGATTATCGTCATCAATTTTGGTATTTTATAAAGCAGCTCAGCGCTGAAAGAAAACAATAAATTGAGTGCTGCATTTTTGTTGTTGTTAATTTTTTTGGGTAAATTGCTACCCTCTACTGTGATGATGCATTTACTAAGTTTACAGCAGGTATTGCGGGATACTTAAGTAAAGAAGCAGAAACCGACAAGATGGCACATAAGAAATTCATTGAAAAATTCTCATAGATTCATTAAATGCTATGAGGTGAATGAGTAGGTACTTAATTTAATTGTCATATATCTAGAGAATAAGGGAAAAATATCTTAAATAAAGTCATTCAAATAAGAAATATTTTCTGTGTTGTTAGGTTGTTGTTTTTTCGTGGTATTAAAATTTCAGTTCGACCAATTTGAGGGCGATGTACCCGAGTGCTTAAGGGGCTGTTCAAGTATTACGTAAAGCAATTTTTGAAGGTTTTTGACCCCCCCCCCTTCCTCTCCTTAAACGTTACGGTATCACCCAAGTGACATTGTTTACCCAAAAGTCACAATTATGTTGCGCAATGCACCGGAAAGTTATTTTAGCGGCTTTTGTTATGTTTTAGTCGCGTTTGCGATAATAATAAATAAAACAAGAGATTTTTAACTCGCAGCGTAACGCATTGTTCGAACCCCTCCCCCTAAGTGCGTTACGTAATACTTGAACGGCCCCTAACTTAGAAGAAGCACTAGAATATGCCAAGTTGAAAGTAGTAGGACATCTATGCAGTATTTACAATCATTATGGGACATTTACCGAAACGAAATAGTTGGAAACTTCGCTGCAACAACAGCAGCTTAAAATTTAAGTATATCGAGGAGTAGATTATCTCAAATTTCCATACCTAATGTAGTTTTAATGTGAATTGATAAACAGATTATGGCTTTAACTGTAAGTATGCCAGTCATCATAGTCCTCAAACATGCTGAAAGCCTAGATGTAAAAACAGTTGAAGTAATCTTAACCAATCTTAACCAACAAAATTTGTAGATATGACTAAGATCTCCGATGCTCAGGACGGAGCCCACTATTTGACATATATCCAAACAAATGTTTTGGCCACCAACATGGTCAGACATTAAACTGATTTTAGCTTCATTTCGGGAAGACTTTAATCAACTGAAAGTTTAAGCCCATCGACCATAAGTATGTAGATAAACCAGATGTATGTTTATTAAAAGAAATCCAAAAAGGAAGTCTAATAAAGTGGACTAGCCACAACACCTACTTCAATGATATCCTGTGCGTTTCCTCCAATATAATGGAAATCAGTATGGATTCATAAGATCTAACAGATCTTTTACAAATAACTTCCAAAGGAAACTGTGCTCTTCTATCACTGATCTGTGATAAAATGTAAAGCCTTTTTACTTGGACTAGTACTTCCTACCTACATCCTTCAAAGTATAGAATAATTATCCTCTTGTGTTCTAATCAACCGAGGTGCAGTTGTTATCGCAGTATCCTTAAGGACTCTGCACATTTAATGCAGCTTTACTTTAATTCCCATTTGTGTTGATTTCTTTGTCCTTAAGTGGCTTAAACCTTCGATGAGCGTATGGGTCTGGCCAGGCTCAGTCGGTTTTCAAATTGGTATATCCATTTTTCTAGGTATTTCTTAGTGATACCCGTCCATGACTTCCTCAAATAAGTTAAGGCGAACGCAAAAAGAACAGTAAACGATACGTTTGCGATATATGTATTTGTAATAAAAAATTGAATTTTTAACTTTTTTGTCAGTCAAGCCCACATGGGTCTGAGCAGACCCAACAAATTATATTGAAAAAAATTTTGAGTAAGATGTTGTTTTGGATTATTACGATGATGACGATGTGGAGGAACTTTACAGAGATTTTTTTCTTTGGATTGAATACAGAATTTCTCAATAATCATCCATCTACATGGGAATCTGAAGATGATTTAAAAAATGTGCTCTCTTTTTGCAAAGGTTTAACTTACGTAAATAACACCATTGAATGAGGTGTTGCGTTTATGAAAGGCAACAACCAAATTTCGTCAAATGATGGAGAATAAAAACAGGTAATGCTACAAATCGTAGAAGCATATCGTAAAATATCCTTTTTGTGAAAAGAGCAAGTCAATATAAACAATGAGCACAATAAAAATGAATATAATACAACCTAGTGATATGAATTATTTGTCAAAATTTTCTTCATTTTTGCAAGGGATCCCCCAAAAGGGGTTGATATAGGGGCTAAGTAAGTCCGGAAAAAGTGTAGGGTGAACCTGTTAATACATTGGAACCCTCAACGGGTCACTCTAGGAAAGCTATGAATTGTTTTCTAAATTTTCTTCATTTTTTGTGCTTTTTGTGCCGCCCCAAAAGGGTGGCAGATAGAGGGTAAGTATTTTCGGGAAATTTATTGGAGGAGAAAATATAATAGGACGTGGTGATACATGAGAACCTTCTACGGGTCACTTCCAATTATTTTTAAATCTTTTGTGTTTTTTTGTATGGGACCCCCAAAAGGGTGGCAGATAGTGGGCAGGTGTATCAAGAGAAAAGTTCAGGAGAGTAAAAAATAATGCAAGTTGGTCTAGCATTTTACCCCTCCAGAGGCATCTGAGAAAGGGGGAAGTCAATTTCATAATTTTATAAGAATGTCATTTTTGCAGGGGAGTCCCCTAAGGGATTGTGATAGGGGATAAGTATGTTCGGAAAAAATGTTGGAAGAGAAAAAATAATGCGACGTTGTATACATGTGATCCCTCTAGGCGGAAGCTTCGGGGAGATATTAATGATTTTCGGTAAATTAAGGACCATTTTCTAGTTTTCAAAACGGTGGCGGGTCCATCAAATGTTTTCTGAAATGAACCAAATATTACGTGATTCTTATTGGCACCAATACGATACTTTTGATGCCCGGGGATGCGAAGTTTGGAGCAACTTTAATATTTTAAACCATCCTAATATATGTATATGGGTCTGGGCAGACCGCAGCACTCCACTTACCGCCTCGCACGTCATCGCTCATCGGAGGGTTAACGTAAAATTTTTATGGCAGCCTTCGGCTCCTGAGTCGGTAGCACTTAATTCCATAGCGCATTTACGAAGACAAGGGTTTATGATCATCCTTCTGAATAGAGGACTTTAAGCATTATGATAGATCTACTCCATCTCACTTCGTGAGTCGTTGTCACTTAATGAAATATCAACATGCATTGACGAAGATGAGGATTTAGGATCAATCATCTGATTGGAGGTATTTTTATTTTTACACACATGATATTTACTATGAAACACATATGTGGAAAACAAGGCATACTCTACTCAGTACACTTGGATAGTTTAAGATTGGGAATATAATCGTAAGTCATTAGAAATAGAGTAGCTGTTTTAAGCCGTCGCGTTCGAAATTTGTATTTTTCTGTTAACCGCCTGCAAATATAGACTTCTGCCAATGATTAGGTAAACCTTAAATAAAGAACTCCGTATAGAGAGTATATCAGATCGTCATTTGTATTAGGCTGAAAACAATTGCGATAATCTTAGACCTTGGCATTATTATGTATCTCAATTAAAAATGTAAGAATTACTTGAGATAATCAAATCAAAAAATAAAAATACTTTTACCATTTTCCTTTTTTTTTTTTAATTATTATTAACTCTTGCGCATAGTGATATCCCCAAAAACAGAAATCTTCATCAACTTGTAAATATATCATAAATAAATGTTTCTCGTCAACGCTAATTATAATTTTCCCTTTCGAACATTCCAACTTAAATAACATAAGAATTTTAAAGGAATTTTCATAAGGTATGCAACACGACATTTTATGTTGAAAGCAAAAAATTCCCTATCATTTGACATTTGGCGTTGTGGACGCCGCATGTAATGATGGCAACGCACACTCGGATAGCACGCAAAAAAAACGTCAAAAATACTAGGGAAAAATAAAGAAAATTCGTTTGTATATTTTAGGACAAGAAAATTCAATTAATTAAAAATGTTCTGATGTCAAAAAGAATTTCGTATAAATTAAAATACTAATGAGCAACTTAAAGATTCATAGAAACAAAAAGAGCGTACTACATACCCGTATAGCCAAAAATAAACGACACAAAATTCAATTTAATATTCTGCACTTTTATCTAAGGATATAAATGGGAAAACATTTTATTTAAAAGAGAAATTAAATTAACTTCAGTTTTAGAATGCTATAAAAAATTATTACCAAAAATAATATCTTAAGAATTTCGTTTGGCTTTTAATGTGTGCATGCGAGTGAGTATCATCTGTAGCAAAGCGCAATAACTGTTTTTACTAATGGGCAACACTGTGCAACGACAACGACAATGACGACAACGGTGACAGCGACAGCTGTAGCGCCAGGGTGGCCACTGTGATTTCGAAGTCATCATGATTTTTATTAACAATTTTGAGATGACTTTTTGCATTTGAAGTGTTTTAATTTGTTTTTTTTTTTTTTTGGCTCTTTTGTTTTTTAATGGTCCCATCACTGTCGCCAACGCTATTGTCATCATTGGCATTGAGTGTTAATATGCGATAAGAGCTTATGTTCGTATTTTCCTATTTTATTTTTTTTTTGTGTCATTTTCTTGAGATAAAAGCATTTTCGATATTTTTACCCGATCGTAAAATCTGAGGCAGCAGCAGCAGCAGCAAAATGTAATCAACATTAAAATGCGTTCATGAGCGCATTTTTATTGTTACATAGCGACGCGACACGCTACTGCTGATGCTGCTCTTTTGGGGGAAGAAATCTGCCAATGCGTTTGAGTGCCACTTTTTTATTGCAGGGGTTCATTTAACGACGTTTTTCGGTTGTGTTTGACTGCTGCATCCCTAATGCGTAAGCACTTAAGACTGCGTTTTATGACTTCAACGAACGATTTTTAGCAGTAGTAATGATGTATTAATGTACGGTCACGTAATTCATATAAACGAAATATTTCGTTGTTCATTAAAACTTTTCTGAAATCATCAAAAGCAGTAGAATTAAGATGATTCTAGAATATTTTAATTTTTTATATATAAAACAAAAATTTGACCAGCGTCAATTGCAATGAATGGTTTTGTTTTAGAAAATTTTCCTAAAACGTCTATTATTTGAAATCAACAATATAGAAAAACATATTGTTAATTTCGATTTTCTCTTTATATTAAAAAGTGCTCCGAAAAGTGAATAGCTTAACTTTTTTAATTTGCATTAGGTGTTAAGGAATCAAAATGACACTATTTTACATGGAAATTCATAGAATTCGTTGTAATGAAAATTAGTTTTGAAGCAAAAATTTCTTTATCTCATTTGATTTCAAAATATTAAGGTTTCATATTTCTATTTCTTTTCATGGAATATGATCTATAATCTCCAAGGTTATACTACCTGCAGGACATTTACTATATGTCACATATATTTTATTTTTTTTGTTCCCACTGCTTTGAACTGTTGATCCAAAAATCATGCAAACCTTATGAGAGAATCGTACGAAAAAAGAGTAACTAAAATATTATTGTAAGCAACAAAATTTTGCTGAGAAAATTATTTGAAAAAAGACAACGTAATCTTATGTGGAAGATTCCTCCACTTCTCAATTCTTCACTGACTATCAAAATCGTTGCTGCCCAGAGAACGTTAAACACACGCTTATCGTTGCTGGTGGTAGTGGGCACCACTGATCAAAATAGATCACTAATGTGGTTTCATTCAGGACCGGATCACTGCTTACGCCAACAACGCCGTGCCGTAGGGCGGCAGCATCCGAGGGGGCGGCAAAATGGTGTTGAAATATATATATTTTTGAAACTCAAAAATGAGGACTTTTTTAGAGGATAAAAGTAAATCTATATAGGTAAGTGGAATTTATAGATGGAAATTATGGAAGTTTTACGAAATAATATTTAATGTTGCTAGAAATTTTGAAGGTGAGAAGTGAGGACCTTTTTTTTTTGTTGTCCTATAAGGGGCGGCATTAGATGTTTGGCGTGGGGGTGGCAATTTTTGTAATCCGGCCCTGGTTCCATTATACCGTAGACATGATGGCGTTCCTTACCGAAAATTGAGACTAATATGAAGTATGGTTCTTGAACTGGCGCGTGGCATCACGACTTCAACACTAGTTGCTTATAGCAACAGTAATTCCTCAAGTTTCGCTACTATCACTGATATTCTTTTTTGTTATAATCGATGACCTTCTATCAATCCCACATAACTGACATAATGACTCAACTGAACCTAATTCGGAAAGATCATTTGTTCATTTCTAGATCTTTTGAAACGGTATAAGAAATATTTTATTTCCTTTGACATTTAAACTATGTCATTTTAATCTACAAACTATTGTGGAGCTGCTAGATTGGGCCAAAATGTGTAGGATGCTGATGTCGTATTCACTCTTGGTTCTCTTGAACACTGTAACAACGTTGGGTTTGTAACACTGTGAGCTAGTTTCATCTGTTTCATCAGTCGTTGTATCATTATCATCTTTTTAATGCCACTTAAGTGAAAAATGGAAGGAAATTTTTAATATAGTTTTAAGTTATGATGGACGATGTGCTAAGTCGCACCCTTACTGGATACCAAAGGATTTTCGGAGTCATTTGGAATAGCTGACTTATGTCGACATAATCGCTCGTATGCTATTTGTAAAACAAGCAAGGACTGTAGCACTAAAAGTTCGAGTAGTACCAAAGAAGAATCAACAAAGTAGGAAGTGTCTTTTCACAGTGACATGAAATATGAAAATCAAACACAATCTCAAGACACATCAAACTGGGAATGCTTTGATTCAAATGTTCGATCGTTTTGCTCTTTGCTTGTGCATTCTACTCCCCCACGAGTACACTGATGCAACAAATTCAAACCTATGTCAAGTCCTGCTTGAGGTTCAACTGTTTTGTAAAGAATTTAGCAGTGGAAAGGTCAAACGATTAAGAAAGCTGCAAGAGAAACTCATCGAACAGCATTTTGGTGAAGCTAACAAGGAGACAGATGCAGAGAAAGACTTGGAATTACTTGCCGACGAGCAGTGGAACATGATTAATATCGGAATGTTTCGACACTTAGTATTGCAATTTTTTTTTTAATTCGTCCGCAACATTTAGTAGTGGAACAAGCTCCCTGTGAGTGTTTGCCTAATAGCTAATGCATCAGCAAATTTCAGACATAGCTCCATTATTCCCTCTTTCCACTATTCCTATTGTCGACGGACAACATATTGCGCTAAACGCTGACAATGTATGTAATAAATCGGATGCCTCTTCTTTTAGTTGTAGCTTCTTTTTTTTTTGTTGTTTTGCCAACTTGTGCAATTTCCCAACACATGTTGCTTTCGATCAAGCACTTGTAGCCTAAGGCATGCAGTAGACAGCACGTGATATTGTACGTAGTAGTGTTGTTTTTTTTTTTTTTTGATTTGTTGTGTTTTTTATATCTCGAATGCCCTCAAACCAGCGGCGAAGCAACACCTTTGAGGCCCTACTACTATTTGCAACAGCGCCCTTGACCAGTAGTTCTTGATGTTCTTAAGCTCAAAATTCCAGTTTTGCATTTAAAATGAAAAGGTCAAAAAGCAGTGGTTCCCAGCTTAATGATAATACACTTTCCATGTTTTCTAATTTTGCTTTCTTCCGAATGGGAACTATCTGGAGGTTTTTTCGAGCTCTTACCAAATTAGCACCCCATGGAGTTTTCCAGATGCAGTAAGAAAGTACACTAAGTAGGCAATTAAGTTCAAAGTGATCTAAAATCTTATCACTTGCTTCAAATCGATTTTTTTTTTAACAATTAAATAATTAATATTAAAAAAACTACTTTCATTAAAAAAAGATTGCTCTATAGCTCAACTGCATTCCCATTTTGATGCTAGCACACTACGTATAAAAAGGACAATAGCTCGTTTGTCTCTCCTTGGTCCGACATATGTGAAAGATTATAAATGTTTTTACTATGATCTCCTGAATTAATTAAAATAAAATAAGTACTAGTGGCGGATACAGAATTTACGTCCACCGAAAAGGAAGTTTCTATATGATAAAATAATGGCTCGTCAACCCCCTACCATGAACCCTCCAGGAATATTTTTTCTGTAACCGACTCTGATGAGTATCACTTAAAAGATAATTTTATGTACTATAAACTGTTTACTTTAAGTTACTTTTAACATTCTCATATTGCAATTTATGGCATTTGAAAATTTTCTTGTGCATGTCACTATTATTTATAGCCCTTGAAGAATTTTTAAGTACAAAAACAATTTTGCAGAAAACTATCAATGGGAAAAAGATAAAAATAATTAACATAGCTGCGAGTTGCAAATGTATTTCTTAGCACTTTAACTTTAACTAAGCAGTAAATGAAAATTATATACCAATTTTCCTAATCAAAATATAATACAGGGTATCTTAATAAGAGCATAAAGAGAATTCTAAAAATGAAAAAAGAAAACCCTCGTTTTAAATTATAGCATGATATAAGTGCATAATGTAATTGGGTCAAATTATATCGTCTCTGAGATTGGAATAAATATTTCTAACTTTTATAATTTTTCTTATGACATATTTTTCAGACAAATACATGCGATTCGAATTAATATCCAAAAGCCTTCCTTCTTTCTTTAATTGCTTTCAGTTTAAGAACGGACTCACATAGGCCAAACTATATTAAGGAACTATTTTAACTATAACCCCTCTTTGAAACAACCAGTTTTTTAACAAAACTAAGTTTCGCATAGAGTTATCCTTAGATGCATGATATTAATGGAATATGTGGTATAATCCAAGTTGGAAGTTACAGAACTCAAACTATGAAGGATATTCGAATTTTCTGTTCTTCTCTCGAACCAGCGAAAAGTTTACCCAAGTCCAATGGTGGGTGAAGCTACCATCTGCTTAGATGGCAGAATGATATTAGAAGGGTCAATAGGATGATATTGACCCATGTAAACTTTAGCCCTAAGTACCTTGATAAGTTTTTGGGTCACTTTCTAAGAACCGACAATGTGATTCGTTCAAAAAAAATCTTTTTTCCTTTTTATTGTAATCCTTTTTGAATTTAATTCACATGGCACATTTTATGTTCCCTCTTTTAGATTATTTTGATAACTTCTCCAATAAAAAAACTCCTTTATAATCCTGTTGTTACCCTCGTTTTTAATTACAAAGAAATTATGCCGCCCCCCATTCTAGCAGCGCACCAATAAATTGCGGATAAGTACGAGGATAGGCAACAGTTTCGATTTCCGAAAATAAATTTTGCGCTCCAAGCTAAAAAATAAATAAAAAAACAAAAATATCCATATAAATGAACAACAAACGCGGACAGACACAAAAATATTCCTGTTTCAACCGATTAATTGGAATTGACAAGTGCACGTCGAGGCATAACGCATCGGCTGCAATGCATCAACATCATCAACTGCCGCCGCCACACGTAGGGAGCACATGGCCCCTAGGAACATGTGACATCACATCACATCACATCGCATCGCATTGCATGGCATCACATTAAATGAGTGAATACACGAAAGGTAGGTAGGTACATATGCGCAGCGCTTGCTGGGCTCCCAATGGCGGCTGCTTTAATCAATTTTTATGACAGCTAAAAAGGCGGCAATTGACATGATACGCAAACAGTTATTTGGAAAGTGAGTAAATAAATGCAAGCATGTTGAATGAGAGCGGTATGGTGTGGTGTTGTGTGACGGCGCGCCGAGTGTGAGTGAGCGAAAAAAGAAAATGTGATGAAAAAAGAATTTGGTTATTTCCGCTCGAGTCGAGTGAGCGAGAAAAAAAGGGGTTAATGTATTTATTACGTTCGATTTGTTGGTTCAATAAAAATAGAAATATAGGTACGTCCGACAAAGATGTAAATGTGGGAAAATTATTTCTTCTCAAGCACAAATTTTACAACATAAATATTGCTATCCAAAGTTTAAGGCAAGTCTGTATTGCAACAAATACCATAGATATGGGACAGAGAAATTTCGAAAATATAATCAGTAGAAGAAATCTTTTTGGCACGATGATGATCTATCTATTTTATATCCTTTTCACTTGATGATATTCAAAAATGTTTCGAAGAAAGACGTGTAAGACACATCTATAAGAATTGCAACCTACAGAAATTTCAATGTCAGCAGAAAGTATAGTAGTACTGATCAATGTCAAGAAATCTTTACAGTGGTGGAGCAAGGGTGATTGGCGCCTAGAGCTAAACGACAAATCTGTCACCGCTTTTCGTGAAAAATCTTTAAAATTTCAATAAAACAAATTAAAATGAAACGAACCAAAAAAGGTCCTCATATATACCTTACTCAAGTTTCATTAAATTTTTAAAATTAATAAAATTTCAAGATCTGATCAATACAAATTTTTAGTGTATTTTGATTATTTGCAAATCTCAATGAATACCGAGGACTATTTTTCCGCCTCGAAGCCATTGCGCGCGGAGTGACTGTCCCCTTCGTTCCCCGGCCTCTCTATCTCCGCTACTGAATGAGTCAATTAATTCCTTACACTTGGATCTCATTGCTCTCTATGGCTACAGGGACTGACATACTTATGGCTGAGTAATCTGCAGGGCGCTGACTTCTATGGAGGCGCAAAATTTTTAAGTTGATGGAATTTTTTTTTATGTCAGAAATTTTTATAGGTGTAAAGAAATTGTTCGTGGGAAGTAAAAAAGTCTTATAAAAAACGACATGAGCTATGAAGTCTAGGGCGCCATAATCGTAAGTCCGCAGTCATCATACAATTTCACAGAAAAATAAAGAACAAATAAATATTTTTTATTTACACACTTTTCGAATTTGCCAAAATATTCAATATAAACAATTTTAGACAAAAACAGCCAGTAAGGGAATGAAGCACTCAAATTGGCAGGCTCTTATGACTTTTTTCAGCGTCACTATCAAACTATTCTGAGCTTATTTTTTCTGGCTTGTGAAGCTCGCTCCTTAGTGGTAGGAAGAATAATAGGCCTGCTGTTTAAAAAAGGTGAACGTAAGGACCGTTCTAAGGAAAAGAGTTATTTGTATGAAGGGACGATATTTGGGACGTGCTCTTACAAACCGAACACTTTCCTCACGACGCACTTTTGATTTGTCTGAAATTTTTTTTATGGGTTCTGTATCGAAAAAGAAGAGATACGTGTTCGAGGAAATTTATTTTTTTCAAAATAGAGCGAATTTAAATTTTGAGAAATTCGTGATTTTTGACTTGAAGAGTCACTTTCAAAAATTCAAAACTCCGTTTTTGTTAAGTCTAGAAAATTGAAATTATTTTTATTTGAAAGCTAAGAAAATAAAATTTAATAAAAAAATTATTTATTAAAAAATTATTAACAAATTAATATTGTTATAAACAATTTAAATGTTTAAACCGATTTTTAACAATTACCCTCACCCTGTATCAAATTTTTAGTTTCACCATCGTATTTTATGTCAAATTTCCTATCGAAAACATTTTTGTTTTAATGGGAAAAAACATTATTATTACTATAAGAAATAAATTAATTTATGTAAGTAGTGCGGCACGTCTTATCGGCGCGCGGATTCTATTGCCCGCCTCATTTTCTTGCTCCATAGTTTCCACATTGAAAAATAAATGCTTTCAATTGGAAATTTGACGTAGAATACGATGGTGACATTATAAATTTGATACAGGGTAGGGGCAATTGTTAAAAATTGATTTGGTAATTTGTTAATGATTTTTTTTAAAATGAAAATAATTTAAATTTTTGAGCTTTGACAGAACCGGAGTTATGAATTTTTTAAAGTGAGTGTTCGGGCCAAAAATCACGAAATTCTCAAAATTTAAATTCGCTCTATTTAAAAAACAAAAAATTTTATCAAAAAAATCCTCGAACACGTATCTCTTCTTTTTCGATACAGAACTCATAAAAAAAATTTCAGCCAAATCAAAAATGTGTCGGTCAATTTTTGTGAAAATTCGTTCGGTTTGTAAAAGAACGTCCCATTTCGAACTGAAAGCTTTCTATTGAATAGATCATAAGACACATTATTTTTTTTCTTTAAGTGCGAAATATATTCAAAGATACCTTAAATACCGCTTTGCATTTTTCCATTTATAAGAAAAGATATCTCAGTATCGTTCCATGATTAAAAAAAATTGAATAAGATATCTGGAAAAAATATTGCTTTTTTTGTGACGGTGTAATGAAACAATTTAGTGTGAATTTTTATCTTAACTATTATATGAAATGGTAAAGTTTGTTAGTTTGTAAGTAGGTAAGTAGGGAGTAATCTCTAGAACCCTGAACCGATTCTAGAAATGCTTGAACTAATATAATTCTACACTATCCCTTAGTAACATATTCTATATTTTAATAAAAATAAGAGGTGTGGTACTTTCCATACAACAAAAATACCTAAAACGCTATATATTGACACCTGAGTTGTATGTATATTGTTTATGCCAAGCTACTCGCAATATGTTAACGACAATGAACAATAGGGCTAAAATTGATATTCTGGTATTTACTATAAATTGCGAAATTTGGTATATGAACCCAATTTGTCTGCAGTAATTATTGCATAAAATGTAGGCGGGTTATACAGCGGGAAGTCTGCGGGCATAACCGCAGGTACAGCTAGTTTTTAATAATTTTATATTCCACATTGTGTTCATGGCATGATTCAAAATTCTTTACCAACTTTTATTTTCTTATCGAAAGCTGTTTATTTAAGCCAGCGCTGTTAAACAATAAAATCGATTATTCTAAACCTCTTTGCTAGTTTTTTAATGAATTTTTTGTTAACTCCAACTCAAGGGAAGTAGTGCATACGGTTTGCAAGAAGTCGAATGCGTTGTTGAATGAGTTGTAGTGTAATGTAATTAACGATATTGTCATTTTAATGATCAAATATAGTCAATTTTTTTATTTTGATGCATTGATCTATTATTTTACAACTCCGACCTAACGAGCTGATATATAAAAGAGTTTTGCAATGATTTTACTCAGTTTGAGTAAAAAATGCTTATTAGTTGGACGTTTTCACTATTGGCAGTGTTTGCCTTATCGAGTTGTTCAAGTGAACTATCAGGTATATTGAAATTTTGTTGTTAGCCCAAAAGAAATATTATATTAAACGAATATATTCTTCAGAACAGTGTCTTGCCGAACATGCTGTAGGATTCGGACCATGTAAAATAAAGCTACAAGCTTGGTACTACAACAGCGAAACGAGCGGTTGTTTTATTTTTAAGACTGTAGGTTGTCAACTGGGTGCAGGACAACAATTTGCCAAATTAAGAGATTGTCTCTCAGCATGCAGCAAATAGTGAATGTGTTGCGAAGGATCAGTTTGGAACAATCGATGTGATTTTTTTTAAAGGAAAGAGTTCCAGAAGCCTTAGTTTTACAGCGTAGCAAATAAAATTCTATAAAAATCAGAAAATTTAAAAATATCGATATTTTTGTATTCATGATGTGTAAGTGCTTTTTATGAGATCATTCAGACACCTTAACTCTATGATCATCAGTCGATTGATATATGCACGCAGTGTGATATAACTGCTGAAATCATCAGCGTAGATAACAGGATATAAGGCTGTCAAATTTTGCTAATATAAACACCAGCAGTCTAAATTGCTTCGAAGAAAAAGTTATCATTAGTATAATTTTCCATTAAATTATCAATATCGATTGATGATGATTCATAAGTATTGACGTAGTATAGTCGTATGTATATAGTACACAGAGCAAGAAAGTTTACTTCATCTACGCAATAAGTAACTTAAAAGAAGCTTACATCAATTACAAATTCCACTGAAAGAGAATTGCAGAGGTGCATTTTACTCCTGTGACGCTTTTAGTGTCCCATTGGCTGTTTCGAACACAAAAGTAACTCTATTCAAATAGCACTGACGAATGCCAATTAAATCGTGCGATTTCAGATTGTCATAGTCATGCTATAAATTACCAACTACTTCGTATTATATTTGAAATAAGTTTTTTAATAAACACTCATTTTTGTCTCAGTGTAAAATTCTCTGGTGCATCCAATTTTAATAGTCACTTAAAAATACATTTAAAACCAAAATAAACATAAATACACATTTGTGGCACATACATATATAATGCAACATCGACAAACCTGTTGGTTTAATGTTGCAATTTTTCCCATTGAGACCTTACCTCGGGACACACTTAATTTTCTTTGCACAGTCAGTCCCCACCATCATTCGACGACTGCAACTTGACTGAAGTCAAGTTGGCGGCTTCTTTTTTCTTCTCTTTGTTGATGTGGTAGACGACATATGGCTTTGATGTTGACATAATTGGTGCTAGTGACGTGTAAATGATTCTGCCTGCCTGCCTTTCTCTGCTCCCTATGCTAAAGTTGCCACTGATATGACAGCATTGAGAGTGAGTTGAATAAAAAAAAAGCGCAAATTAAACTTGATTTTTACTTCTTTTTAATGGTTAGAAAGACTTGCTTGCACTCACTCACTGGTGATAATGTCATCAAATTAGAAACAGCTTTTGCGTTAATTCATCCTTAATAGATGACAAGCAGACTGCTTTGTGTAGAGCGGCTTTGAAAATTGTTAAACGTTAAGTTGAAGGTGTGACAAATCGTTAACAACTCTTTATGATATTGAGTAGGCGTTGATGGTGGTGCTTTGAGTGCAGTTTTTTTTAGAGTTTTCATGAATGTTACAATAATATAACATAGAGTTCCGTTGAAAAGAGTGGGAGACAAATGCAGATCATTTTGTGCTACCTAAGGGAAATCGTAAACAAATAACAAAAAATACATAATAAGGTTGATGAAACAGGGATCGAATATAGTCCACAATATCCACCTAAAGATGCCTTAGATGTGAGTTAGGCTAAAAGACACTTGAGGCAGATGAAACTCTTCAAGGAGTATAAGACAATTCATAAATCTTGACGAGGTACATTTGGACCTGAGTGATACCTAGAATATAAAAACTGTAGACTCATATAAGCCGCTTTTTCCATCCTTTTCTTAGCCTCAGGATTCAAAGTTTTTGTAGTTTTTCAAAATAATTATGGCTGTCATTAGACAAGCAATCTCTATCAGTGTCAGCGCCTATTTGCACTAAGCATCATATCAATTTTGTTTATAGCGACAGATACCTTCTTCACAGTTGAAGATGTCGAGAGATGAACGATCAGTCAAAGCATCCAGAGCTAACTCATACAAAATATCGCAACTGACTATTGAAGTTTGATAAACTCACTCCTCATACACACCAGAGAAAACTTGCTTCACCAGGCAACTGCATAGGTTCTGTTCATATCCTAATAATTCCAAAGGGTAGTACGTAGTGCAGTATACAAACAAATTTTTTTGTAATATTGTCGTAATGTTAATGTTTACTTTTATAACGCTTTGAAGCTTAATCTCATCAAGATTTTTATTTTTAAATATATACAACACACACACATATACACAAATCAGCCAGTCAGCATTTCATCCTTGCTTCTCCAATAAGTCAATTAACTGCCGCACTCTGAGTTACAATCTTTTAGGCTAAAAAAGTTCTGTCCTGAACTCAATTGGCAACCTTCAGTAATAAAAAATCGACAATTTGCCGTTTGGCTATGGTAATACCAGCCACGAATTAGTATTTTACAAGGTCCTACTCCTGCCGCATGCTGTGCAAAACACTGTGCTAGAGATAATTGCTTTGAGGTAATTCTTTTTCTATATTTCAAAACAAAATTCAACCAACCTGGTAATGCACTCGAACAGCTGCTGCAGGCAAACAATACCAATAATGATAGCGTCAATTTTATATACATCGTTGCTTTGACTGAACAAAATAATTGCAAAACTGTTCTATATATAATCACTTGAAGCCATAGTTGTAAAGTAATGCATTAAATGAAAGGGAACAATGACAGCTTTCTATCGGTGACAAGACAAACACTGCGTAAGACAACTTAAAAGATATTGGGTGCATTACTGCAGCTTTTAGCATCAATTAAAATTATTTTTCAGTTGGAAGTTAAATGAATTGATTACATGCATTTTTTTAAAGCGCTGGCTTCAATAAACAGCTTTCAATGAAATAACTATACAATGTTGGTAAGCAATACTTGCGAGAATTTGTTAACAACAATAGATAAATCTTAAAGTAGTGTTACATAAAAATTGGAATTTATTACAAACTTTGGCACAATTTTATTACCAATGCAGCTGTTCAAATAAATCAGTTTTCCAACAGTTTTTTTTTGTCTAAATGTGTACTTTATTCAAATGGTCACAAATGTTGATAAATATGGAACAGCATAGACTTAAGATGGGAACCTACTTTGTTAAGTCAAAAATGTATTATTCTCAAAACAAAAACTTTCCGAAAAATTTGTTCTCAATATAGTATGTAAAATATATGAACACAGATTACGGGGTGTGAATCTTGTAGTAGTTTTAGGGTTAAAGCCTTTTAGCCCCTCCCAAAATTATGTGAATGGGAACAGTGTATGTAAGGAGGAGTCGCATCAGTATGAAACTTGGCGTGGATATTTTTAGAGATGGATTTATTTTGTACTTTTACTGCAGTATGGGGTATTGAATTGTTATCCGGTCCAAAGATAACATCATTTCACATAGCGAGATCAAAGAGGACTTCGAAAGGATTTTTGATGTAACAACTCATCATTTATATTTGCTCATGGCGAGCTACAAATAGCTTTTCGTAATGTCAAAACTGATAACCATTTAATTATTGATCAGGATATTGAATATAATGGAAACAAAGAGGTCAGTAAAGCTTTTTGTTGATCATCTTAAACATGGCGGGATTACTGAAGATTTCTATTGGTTTTGATTTCAAAAAATATGTTATTCAACGTTACTTGAGTTTTGGAAATCAAAAATGTTGATGAAAACACATTGGAATGGCGATAAAAAAGAAGTTAGACGAGGTCCTTTTTGCAATGAATATCTCCATGCTGTACTGATCTTCTATTACATACCAATATATAAAGTAAAGAGTGATATGGAGCTTATAATTTTAGTTTGGCATTATGTCTGTTAAATACAAATGGCTGATATTTGACAACTGGTAGGTACTAAAAATTAATCATATACAGTAGCGTAGGTACAGTGCACATTTGGTGACCGAAGCAAGATTCAATTAGCCACCTCCCACATAGAAAATTTTAAAATTTTTCACCGTAAAAACTGGTATTTAACAAATAAACGTATTTTAATTGTTAAAAAAATAGCATTGCGAAATGATTTCGTCAAGCATAATCATTCATCTCATACCGTAATTAAAAACTAATCGAACTTTTTTTTGTTGGATTAGGTAAGACAAAAGGTGTATGCCAGTGGACAGAAACAAAAAAATATAGTATTCAAGTACGATATTTGTTAACTATCACAGCACTTATGCCGAAAAGTATTCGACAATTAAATTAGAGGTGCGAAAGTCTGCAATGCTGCTAGTGGCGGGCATTCGATCTATATTGTATGTCATGTTTAGTGTCATTGTTTCAAAATTATAGCTAAATAAAAACATCAACAATTTTCTACCACATTTAAATTCTAACCTCTAGTTATATCACGCTACACACAACACCTTATCACTCAATATGAATGACCTTAGTTATAATTTGCTTTGGCACTGAAATTAAATAATTTCAATTACAAATATTAAAAACGAAAAATCACTTCCTATTGTTGCTTCACTCAATGAACTTAATTGACAACTTAATGAAAGAAAAAAATATTAATAATTTGTCCCCTGCAGTAAACGCTTAAGCGCTGAATAATTATTTTAATATCAAATTTATTAGCTTTTATGCTGCGTGACCTAACCGAAATTAAAATAAAAATTCTGTTGAACGAAATCGTATAGGGTTCGAAATCATATCGTAAATTTTTGATTAAAAGAAATCAGTGCGTGTTTATTGACTGGGTTGGTATTTTTGTATTCACGAGTATGTATTAAATACAATGCGTACAATATTTTTAAGTTCGAATGCAGAAGTTGTAACTCAATGAGGTTGCTCTTACTCTAAAAACGCTACAAATTTATATTTTTATCTGGGAAGTCTTTAATATACCTCTTATGAACTTAGTTTGTGAGAGAAAGTTATAGTACTATTAAATACCTTTCAAATGAGGTATATATCACAGATATCATCAGTGATATATCACCGCATGATGATGATATATCACTCTTACACAACAATGATATGTATCTCATTTGAAAGGTATTGTTTAGTACTAAAACTTCCTCTCACAAACTAAGTTCATAAGAGGCATATAAAAGGTCGAAAATTATATTTAAAGCCTCTCTTAACAAAAAGTTCGTAAATTTGTTGGTTTTTTTACTTCATTAATTGGATTTTTTTAATTTATGTTTTGAATTTTGTTTTTTTTATGCTCACTTCACAAATTATGCTCACAAAAAATATATAGTAAGGTTACCAAATATTAAGCACTTCACTTTCATAGTAATTTTTTCAAAGCATTATAGGCATAAACAATGAAATAAATTTAGTATCATGAGCATAACAAAAACCTTGTTTGTAAATTTACAAAAATCCAATAAAATTTTATGACGATTTTCGAAAGATATGAAAAAATAAAGCTGCTCAAATCGAGAATTCACATAAACTAAGCACAGAACAAACAAAAATTAAATCAACTCACTTTCCTTTTATGATAACAACATTTGTAAAAACAATACAAAGTATTGGCCTACACCTTTGAGGTTTTTTTTTTTTATTTTCTTCGACACTAATAAACACTTTGTAATACTTTTACAACATATCGATGTTTTCACATTCAAATCTTAAAGAAATTTTTTACTTAATTAAAAAAATATTCTCACAGTTTTGTTTGTAAAAGCAAAAAAAAAAAAAAAAATTATTTACACAACACTGTAAGAAAAAAAAGTAACACACCAAATATAATTTTTTTTTGTGTTTTTGGTTAACTAAATATAAAAATTCAAGAAATTCATTTAAATTTTGTTTAAAGTCCATTAAAAGAAATGAACATTTTTCATAATACCGTAAAGAAACCAAAACAAAAAGTAGAAAAATCGTGGCCTTTCAAAGAAAAGAAAGACAAAAATCATATAATATATGGAAGAAAAACAGAGAAAAAAAACATCGTTAACCACAAGAAATAACTCCGCAATGCAATGGCAATACGAAGCTGAATATGAAAACCAAAAACAGCCACAACAATTAAAGGTGTAAAAAGTAATTCAAACGGAAGAGTAAAGTGTGCATTCAATTACCGCAGTGCATCGTAATATAACATAACGCATTGCAACAAAACGCAAAGTTCAGGGTGGATCTTTTGTCGGTGCCAGTTCGTTAAAAATATTCGTAGGTACTGGCTTCCAAGAAGGTGTCGAAGGAGACTGAACGAAACTACATATATTATATGTGAAGATCAATTTATTTAATAGATCTTGGGAACTGCTACGAATGTTTTAATTTTGTTTGGACGTACCGAAGACGAGAACATCACTGTGATCAATGCTGGAGTAATAAGGTAGGTGAGAGATCAATTTAAGCTTCAGTTTTCGACAATTCACGGAATCGACTACATGACTGCTTTTATTCTCCACTGGGAGAACTGAACTTCGTCAAACTTGGCTTTGATTTCATCTGGAGTATTGCCTTTCAAATTGAAGAGTTTTTTTTTTCATTATTCAAAAATAATAAATATTGTTTACTTCAACTGCTTATGTAAATAAAACCACGTAATGCATATGGCTAACAACAGTGTTTTGAAAGGTGGAACATATGGAGAACAAACTAATATTGCCAAAACCTAGATTTTCTAAGGACTAATTGACCTGCTCTTCGTCAGCTGATATTGAAAAACTTGCAAGTCAACTTATTAAATGCAAAGATTGACTTATCATTAAAATGAGCTCTCATTTAGCAAACAAAATGTTTAGTTAGTTAGGTCATTGATCGCAAAATACATTATAGAAATATGAAAAGCTAAAAGAACCCTTCACGACGAAAGTAAGATCCACCCCATCAATACACCCACAACGTCTGGGACCGCGCTCTAAACGCATTTCTAAAACATTTTCGGCTTTGATCTTTTCTTTGGTTTATGACTATGTGATGCCGACATCGAGTCACAAACACAAAAAAAAGGCAGCCGATGCAGTCGCCATCACCACCACCACCATTGCCACTAATACAACCAACGACCAACAAGTTTCTGTCTTAAACGGCAAAAGTTGTAAAGGAACACATAAACATTCCTTGTACGGCAATAAACAACAATATGAATGAATCAAAAGAAGGTGGAAAAGATGAAGAACAAGAATAAGATGCAAACAAATAGACCTTAGACCAGGCTTGTCCAACTCGCGGCACAGCAAGACTTTGAGTGTGGATCAACAAAGTACAATATTATAAGCTTATACAGGATGTCCCTTTTTAACTTACACAGCTGAATAAGTTAAAAGTCAAGTTAGAGGTCAAAGTGACCCCTGAAGGTCATTTCATGATCGAACTCCCGCTTGGTGCAGAAAAGCTAGTAATAATTGGCTGGGCCGCTGCACAATCTTGCCTTAACTGGCTGCAGCTTTTCTGCACCAAACGGGAATTCGACATTGAAATGACCTTCAGGGGTCACTTTGACCTCTCACTCGAATACCTATCTAAACGTAGAATTTTGTGCTCTTCCGGAATCCGAGGTCAAAAATAGATGTTTCCATTTGAAAAACTAAAGTTGACCTTGAAAATGAAGGTCATGGCTGGATCAGTTCTTTGATACCAACCAACTTTTATTTGAAACATTTTTTGAATGACTTGCAATTTTTTGATTTATTCAGCTGTCTAAGTTAAAATGGGATAAAGATGTATAGGGGATGGCGGGGTAAAACGGTATACGGGTCAAACCAGTACAAAGTGTATATTTATCCATCCAATGCCATCTAATGTAATTATAAGGAATTTGTGTTTGAGTAGTGCTCTTGTAACTGCCAGGTTATAGCGACATTTCGAACCACGAGGTTCATCAATTTCAAGATTTTCTACTTAAATAATTATTTCATACGAATCATTTAAAAAAAAGCAAAGTATCACGTCGTACTATATATTAGTGACATTTATTTCTGTTGACAATGATTTGTTTATGTTGATAACTTTCTGTTTCATGAGTTTGTATGTTTACATAGGTCATGGGGGCAAAGTGGTAGGGGCAAAGCGATAGTGTTTATCACTTGGTTCCGTCATTTTAACCAATTTTCAGGAGTTTCGTAAAACAGAAAAGTCCTGCTACTTTTGAATGGCCATTCATCACACACAAAAAACTCGATTTAAAACAAATGTATAAATAAAATGTGTGTATTGCACTACGTATACCGCTTTGCCACTCGGGTGTAGTTTTTTGCATCGTTTTAATAAACATTTTCTGTTGAGAAAATAATGAGCCTAATTATCTTAATAGATTCAATATAGGTTGAACTAGTAACTGACATGTTTAATTATGCGAAAACAAAAAATTTTTTTTTTGAAAACTTCGTTTACCCGTTAGGCATACCACTTTTCCAGACCTTCCCCTATACCAAGTAAATTCATTTGATAACAGCAATGTTAGTTTAAAAAAAATTGATATATAGAATCTTATTTTCATACTATAAAATATTAAAAGACAAAGATTGTTTTCATTTACAATACCCCTCCCGCCCCACTCCTTAACTATCTTATAGAGTATTTTAGTCAAGTTTTGTGGGAAAATTTTACAAAATTAAAATTAAAGTTTGTAGGTATTTTTCAGAGAATTTTACTTAGATCAAAATCTTTAAATCTTCAATTTGCAGACTACATACATAAATCACATTTTACTTTATCCTGAAAACTTTGATTTGGTAAAGTAAGGTCTCCCTCCTATCGCAGATCACATCACACTTAGCGAATTTTATGAGTTGCCCAGAATAAGTCGTCGTCTGTCAATGTGGCCCATGAAAACTAAAAGGTTGGACAACTCTGGTTTAGTCCAAGCGAAAAGATATAACATTTATGAAGATTCCGAAACTGCAGACATATACGAATGACAGGTGCAGTCAATCAGACTGTCATCAATGAATTTGAGCAAAAAAGTCAATTCATTCGAATACTATTTAAGAGGCAACAGATAGTATCACGTGTTCGAAGACCATAGATAATAAAAAGATGTCTACGTATGTAGAAAACTTCCGAATTTCTGAGAAATGAACTGTGAAACTTTTTTTCATATGACTTTTGTGCAGGATAATATTAATTGACGTGAAAAAAATATTATTTCACAAAAGTTATAGCGAAAAAGTTGCTAAAAAAAATGCAATGCTTTATACCAGCGATGGGCACGTAGTAGCACTTTCCGCCCTCATAACCCGAACCGTTATTCGACGTACAAGCAACCAAAAAACAATTCGCAGAATTTCAACGCTATCGACGCACAGCGTTGATTTGAGTTCAAATGAAAACAAAAATAACACACAAAGGCATTAGCGACGGTGCCGCATTGTGTATCGTTGCATGTAGCAATTGTTTTTGTTTGCAGTGCAATTTAGTTATTTTTTGTGCTGCTGACGAATTTGGAAATGAAAGCAAAAAACTTTAAAATTTTGTTTTTTATTGCTTGATTTTTTTGTTGCGCTCTTTTGCTAGATTTCCATGCCCACCGCTGCTTTACACCTTAAGCTTCGAAGATTTAAATTAAATATCTTTTATTTATAGCTTCTGGTTTGTTAACTAAAAGCCTAGGAAAATTATATTTTATATGGCTTTTTTCTTCTAAAAAGTCTCAATTCTCAGCTCGCTATTTATCTGTGAACTTTAAGAACATATACTCAAAATTAATATTATTTCTATTTTTCAGCAAACAAATTAAATTTTTGCAAGTTTTAAAAAGCTGCTCCATTGCTTATTTTTCTTTTAATTTATTTGCTTAAATGTATAATAAAAAATTAATTCTCGCAGATTTACCAAAAGATTTAAAGAAAAAAACAACAAAAACAACAAGGTTTAAAAAATATGTATCAAAAAAAAATATAATAAAGGCGCAGCAAAATGGATAAATGTAAAAAGACAAACAAACGAAAATTTAATATTTTTTGTTTGTTATTTGTTGAAGTACTTTTTTTCTTTTCTACCCAGACCGACCCGTGCCGCCCACTAATCCGCCACATTAGTAAAAAAAAGTAGTTGCTGAACTTATTCATCTTTTATTGTTCGCATGTTGGACATTTGCAGCGCGCTCATCTATGCTACTTTTGTTTGAAAATACCCCATACTGTAGACTTAAGCTACTGCAACAAAGCGTATAAAAGAACAAATTTCCTTAAGTTGGCGAAATACAAGACAAAACTTTGCACATAATCGTTATATATCTCTATTGGGTATACGAAAACTTTTCCGTCAATTACTTTTGCAATGTTGTAGACGAAAAAACACCGAAAAACAACAGTTAAATTAGCATTTTAAGTTGTTAAGTTGGTACTTGTTTTTTTTTCGCATTGTTGGACGAAAATTACATCTTAGCGTATTTAAAATCTTTAGTTTTTATCTGCCGTAGAAAGTTTGTAAAGAACTATAGAATAAAATATGATTTAATAAAAGTTTTGAATGGGAATATTTCATGCATGTTAGATCCTTTTGAAAAATGAGAACATCCTTATCACGCACATAGAACGAAAATTTTTGTATATTTTAAAAATATCTTGTTAACGTTCAATACTAATTTCTCAAAAAGATCTTTTTACTCTCGCCGCACAGTGGGTTGGAAAACTTCCGACTGACTGAAATTGGCTTTGAAAATTAGCGGTGGAACAATTTTCATTTGTGGTGGGCTATAGCCCCATATATTGAATTGATGTAGTAATTTCAATGTAAAAGATTGTGATGGTGATTCTGGTGTATACAATGAAATTCCCCATTACGGATAGCCAATAACCGGACAGCTCCCATAGCCGGACACATTTCGTCGACACTCACTTTTCATTAAATTTTCAATACAAAATTAATTCCGATACCCGGACGCTCCAATAACCGGACGCAAACACTATATTCTATATCATTTTGATCAAAATATCGCTTTTAAACGGACAGAATTAAATACGAATTCTATTAAATTTGTCCTTTTTTCCAAATTCTTATTCGTTTTTGTTTTGAAAGTAACGAATTTGGTGGCTCCCCTAATAATGCTAATGTACTTACACATTTATATCAGAAGTGTTGAGTAGAGTTGGACTTTTTCGTTCATTTTGGTTCTCTGGTTTTGACGAATTTTCGAAATCAATCAAAGTTTATTAACTGAACATAACATAACTTCATATGATGAGGCACTGAAGCAAGTTGCCCGTTTGAAGCATTTTGCCAGAGATGATTTTGTAGCATTTTATCACATCAAAAATATAGAGACGCATCTTGACACCCAAAATTAAAAGTTGAGCCAATCGAAGTTAAAACAACTAAACATTTTTTTGTTCCTTCCCCAAAAGCGGACATCTCTCATAACCGGACAAAAATACTGCGATGTCCGGTTATGGGCAATTTCACTGTATTACGGCGGGTGTTCTACTATTGATTTTTGTGGTGATACAATGGTATAAAAATTGGCAAAAAGCTTATGTATAAGAACCTACTTCATGTAGATGTCGCTTCCAGTTGTCGTGACATTACTTCAGTCTCGGAATATAATTGTCGCACTGTGTATACCAAAGTATATATTTTTTAGTAATGAATATTTTTGATTTGGGGGAAATTTTCTTTTTTTCTCATTATATATGTAAAGTCTTTTGGGGAATATTTTCTCCCTGACACTGTTTTGTAGAATGTAATTAAGTCAACCCCATTTTGGAATTCATTAAAGCAATTTTAAGTTCTTCCATTATATATATTTCAAAAGTAAATACTTTTGAATCATAATCTCAAACTGCTAAGGACCATTTCAATTTTTGCTTTCATTTCCTATTTATTGCTCTAATTTCCCTATAATGTAAGAAAAATTTCTTTTAATTAAGAAAATATAACTACCAACTCAAACAGTCATAACTCTTCTCCCAAAGACAAACATTAACTTTTCTCCTTTTAAATGTACCAATAGGTAGGTAGCTATGTACAAGTAAAATCAGCTTAGTAAAATTAAAATAACATCGCGCAATTAAACATCTTAACATATTAACTGGCAACATCTTACAGTGAATCGGTTATTGACTCTGTGTAAACTTCTTGTTTTACATACCAACTTACGTATATTTTACGCAAATGTTTGCTTGTAATTTTCTCCCATCCCATTCTTTGAAGCACAATTATTCCCCCTTTTTTTTCATACTTGCAGTTTGATGCCATAAATGTCTGTCAAACATTATTACATTATTTGTCGGATGAAATTGAAACCAACCCCCTTTCTTTGTACGCGCTATTTCTGATTTTGTTATTATTGCTATTGTTGTTGTTGTTGTTGCTGTTGCCGCTTGGCCCTGGGACAATTATTAAATTTTCATTACAACCCCTAATCAGCTTTTTGAGCGTTGATTGTGCAAATAATGAAAATAATATAATGTAATCGTCATACCCTTAATTCAGTTACTCTTTACTTCCTCAAGGCAAATATTGATTCGACACAAGTACAAGTACGAATTCATACATATGTACGTACATATGTATGTATGTACGTATTTTCATAGAGTCCTTTGAAACAGGGCGAATTGTCGGTATTGTCAACTTGTTTTTGTATTACGCACAAAAGAGCTCATAGTGAGTGAGTTAAGAACGTAAATCAGTTGAAGATGAGTTCATAAACTTGTCAAATTTGACATATTATGTAAGTTGCTTATGTAAATTATTGTTGGATTTAAAAAAAAAAAATTAAAATAACAAAATACAGTTGTTATAAAACAATGGATTGGATAACTTAACACCTTTGACATATTAAAAGTGCGTCGAAACGAAAATAAACTGCTTCACGAAAACGGAAAAAATTCAGTTGCAAAGTTCGAAGTTCACTTTCGTGGATGATTTTGGCTCACTGAAGCAGAAAATTACAATATTTTGAATTAAATTTTTATTTTAAATTTGTCTTAGCCATATCTGAAACTTTGATTCCAATTAAAAAGAAATATAGTTAACTGCAGTGATAGTGAGAGTGTTTATACAGAAACTTCTGATTCCTACATTTTCATTATAGGTCATAAGTACAGCTCGGAAGGTGATGACTTTTGAATTTTTTTTAAGCATCGGTAACAGCTCCTAAATAAAACCAAAATGTATTTCATGTATAATATATCCCAAAATTGTAATTTTTAAGAAATTAATTTTTGTTTTGCATTTTTTGGACATTTTTTTCTATCATTTCTTAACTTTTAAGGAAGTTTCTTACATTTTTGTTAATTTTTTTTTTGCATTTTTTGATTTTAAAGTCATTTAAAAGAAAAAAGTTTTGAATAAATAATAGCATTGATCAATAAGTAAAAATTTACAATATTGGTCTTTGCTGAATGACTGTAAGTTCATAATGCTTAATTATAATAAAAATAATCAGTCGCTAAAATCAACTTTCTTAAGTCATTTAAGCATTTTAAGGGCGCTTTAAAATACTTTACCTGCATTTTTGGTTTTTGATTTTGTTTTAAGTGGATTTTATTTTATTTAAAGTACGTTGCTTAGGACCACGAGGTCCATAGAGTGGCAGATGTCTTGGAAGACGCCACATCCTTCGAAAGAGCAAAACGCTTGTTCTGCGATAAGGACATACCATGTAATTTAATGTTTATTTTAATTAAACATTTCATTAATGGCACTATTCTCATTTAAGATAATCATATTTGCATTGAAGCTAGTTTGGGGACAATGGCCGACTCTATTTACTACGTCTAAACTCAGCTTAAAATATTCTGCAAACATAGGGGTTTAGGTTGTCATTAAGACTAGAACCAAATTTCAAAGCGAACTGGTAAAAATAAAGGATTTAGTATTTTGTCGAATTTAAATTGATCATTTTTGAATTAATTTTCAATTACTTTGTGACTATAAGGTCTTTACAACCATATATAATAAATCAATGGATTCGAAAAAATCAAAAACATTTAAAAAATTATTAAATCATACTCTCTATACTTTTACTCTATATTTTCACAACAAATCTCATACAAATTTTCCCTTTTAAGTACCTCCCGCTTAAGTACCCCAACTTTTTATATCTCAATTATGATTTTACCCAAGGTTTTCCCCTTTTAAGTGTGTTTTATTAAAAAGAGGGAAAAAATCAAAACATGGCAACGTACCGTAAACGATTATTTACATACATCAGCATGTATAGTCAGAGAGCCCACTGTAGAAAAGTCGAGTTTATAAGTGTGTCATTTTCAGGCAACCCTGGTTCTTTCATTTCATCAAAACGATTACAGGATATAATATCTTTCTCGTATATCTTATCCTGTAATCCTTTTGGTTAAGGCGCTGCAACTCTGGTCCGTTAATTTCACTAATTTTTATTAATGAAGATAACAGCTTGAAAAGTGTGTCAAATAATAGAGCTCAAGGAGCCTAAATAGAACATATTGGGTGGCCTTGTCGAATCCTGTACCAAACATGGGTTGCCCTCTTCATTTAAGAAACATTGGCCCTAAAAAAGGGTGGCAATCCAGGTTCAAGACAAGATTCGACAAGGCAACCCTATATATTCCTTTAGTCTCTTCGAGCATACATTTCGAGTTGTAATCTTATATAGTTTTAATTATAACAACAAAATAGGGCTAAATTCGGTCATTTTCGAGCATAGAGACGGGCTTTGGTTATCTTATCCTGTAATCTTATACATTCGACTTTTCTACAGACCAGTAGTTTTATATACTGAAGCGATATTTTTTGATTGTCTTGAAGTACTTGAGCGAGACCCACTTAAGTGCCTAACCCGCTTAAGTACCTCAAAAAGTTGACATTTTGGTTGAGGTACTTAAGCGCAATTTACTGTAATCGGCCTTTCTGAATATCAGCTGAACAAATCTGACGAACCAGAGACAAAAAAAGGGAAAAGATCAGTTTACAGCTTTTGCTCATCGAAACCACTCTGTTTTTCCACTTTTCTGACACCCCTTCTCTCTTGTGTCACAATCACATATATTGTTCAAATTGTCACAGATGAGCTAACGGCGTTACGTAGTAGCTGAACAGCTAATAAAAAAAGTAGAAGAAAGTCTGCTTTAATTTTAATGTACAAACTATATTTTAGGAGATAAATTAAGTTTTTTCGCCGAGACTAAAACAATGTACAAATACCTTTAAGAAAATGTAAAAACTTTTTGAAGGACCTAAATGTGGAAAATATATCCTTTTTAATATGAACTTACTTTTTCTTTTAAATTAAAAATGTAAATCAAATATTTAAAGTTTTTTTTAATGTACTACAAATTAACATAAACAAAACATCAATTATCTCGAAACGAGTTTTTTTGAGATACGCCTAGTTCGCTTCTGACGGCAGTATAGTGATATATCCATACATACTAATAATTCTGCAACGTTGTCAATTATATCTAGCAACTAAGCTTATACAAGTAAAACTAAATCAATAAATGTTAGCTTTGGAATTATTCTGCTTCTTCTTCTTCTTCAAAATAAAAATCAACAAGGGTTGTGATTCATGCTAACGCTCAATTTCACTTTCGTTAACTTTTATGAGTCTGGAGCCAGTCATTCAAATGTCAACCTAAACAACACGAGTCGTAAATTGTCTCCTTGATTTTAACATTGTGCCCTGTGCTTAAGTATCTTTCTTTCTTTTCGTACTTGTTGTTGTTGTTGTTGCACATTCCTTGTTGTTGTCCTCAAAATGGTATTGTATTCAATATTCTGATTGTTATTGTTTGTAGACAATGTAATGCAACATATTGTTTAAATTACATAAATTTTTCTGCTGACGAAATGATTTTTTTATAGCGACAACGTATGTTGCCTTGAAAAAATTCCGATTTTTTTATTGTTTTAAGAATTGAGTTCGGAGTCTTCATTTTAATGATAACTTCAATATCAAAAATGAAGTTTATTTAAAATTAAAGTAAAGAGTTTTAGAGTAAGGAAGCTAGAAATGTATTGTATTTGGAAGATACCATTCTAAAATTTGACTTTTTTGTGTGTGAACTGAGAAATCGATTTGACTGAAAATAATGAACTTATTTTTGATATGGATAAATTGAATATTTATTTGAGACAAACATGTCTGATATGGTACATTGGCAAATGTCGACTCGAAAAAATATTGATTTACTCTTATCAAATATAATTTGATAATATTCCAGTGTATGAAGCTGTTAATGCAACAAGGGGTTAGCTAACATTTTCATAATTTTGAGGGAATGAGGATTTTGTGTGAACAACAGTAAAATTTAAATTACCTATTTTCCTAATTTGAAAGTTGTATAACCACGTTCAGTATATCGGTCATTCTTTTACAAACCGCACAGCATTTTGGACTTGGTATTTTAGAATCGGCCAAAAAATTTTTACAGCTAATATACATAAAATTACTTGACCCATGACCAAATCCATTTCAAACCATGCAGTCGGAGTGACTTAAAATTGCGGAATTGGTTGCCGATTAAATATTTTGTTTTTCAAAGTAATTAAGGGAATATATCACCCCCCGATTTGATTGAAAATAATTTTTCACGAAGTTATGCCCATTTAAAGTATTAGTGTCAGAGCTTGAAAAACCGCTGAAAATTGGTTCAAAGTAGTCGCATTTTCATCCAAATCAAAATAATTAATTTCTTTCTTTGATTCTAATAGAACTGATTCTATGTCAGAATCTTGAAGAAATTTTAAAAATTGTTGAAAATTGGCGGAGTTATAGCGCTGATTTTCTCAAAAACCCCAATTTTTTTTACGTTTAAAATTTTACTGTGGACTTTTATTATTATAAGATAGATATGACATGAGTTTAATACTTGTAAAAAAACATTTGAGATCACTGGAGATTTTTCCTCGAAAATCAAAATGTCTATTTTGTTTTTCATCATTGCCAAGCCACTCTACGGTACCTTTTTCAAAGCAAATAACAAAAGCAACATTCTAAATTGCTTTTAGCAAATCCTGTTTGCATTTTGCATCCTTATTTTTACCGTTATTTTCGTAATAACATTTTATCATAGGAAATTTAAAAAAACATTGTACGCACATATAGCTTTTTCGCTGACAAAGACAAGCGAACAAAACATTCAAAACTCACATTTTCTAAAAAACAGTTTCGTCAATATTTTTATTATATTATTTTTTTTTATTATTATTACAACTCAAATGATGAACAAAAAGAAAAAATTTCCTTCAAATAATCAAGTGTTATTTTGTTTATTCTTAGATGAAAAGAATAGAATAGTTATAAGTGTTAAGAGGCGCCGAGCTTAAGCTACATAATGCCAGAAAACAAATCGAGGACGATAGTCTTCACTTTTCAATATATAATTTATCTCGAAAAAAGAGCCGATTAGGATTCCTGAAGCAAACAATCAAAAATTTGAGAACTACTTAATTTTGGAGTTATAGTGATCATATGTGGCAGAAATTTGTAGCGTTTCCTAATTATAGGTGTTATATGAAAATAATTTACTAAGCTATCCGTAGTTATGTGATACTTGTAGTGGCGTCACTTCACCAAAATCTTGGGATGGGCGAGAATTATAATTCGATCACTGGATCACTGGATCATTGGATGGTTTCTTATTTAAATGGTGTATTGAATAATAACTAGTATCAGATCCTTGGGGGGGGAGCAATGCCCTCCTAAGCCCTACCAAATTTACGCTACTGCATACTTGATACCGATTATAAAATATATGGGAAGACTCTTTATAAATGAATTGTAAATTGGTTCTGAGAAGCGGAACCGCTAACAAAATAAAATTTGTTAAGAAATCGTGAGAGTAAAAAAAAAGGATCCGCAAACAGAGGCGTACGGTCCATATCGAGCGCCCGGGACAAAAAGCTTCTTTTACCGAAAAAAAGTTTTCACTTTTCACATTCAAAAACTCTCGCAAAATGAGATATATTTCACTTAAACTTCCAAAATTTCCACCTACACATTCAAATTTCCTACATCGAGTTTCATTCTCTAAAAAAAGGGTCCTCATTTTTGACTATCCAAAAACCCTTGCAAAAGAGATATATTTCACGAGCATTTTGCTGCCCGGAGCAGAGCACCCTTGCCTTCTCCCTATACGCAAATAGCACTTTCTTAAAAAATAATGTATAATCGAGGACATTCAAAGGCGTTTGATCCAAATAAAATACATATTTTTGGAATCTAGGGCATCGAATAGCCCTACATATTGAATTGTTTTTTCACTTTCCATCAACCATCAAATATCATTAGAATTTCTGAACAGATTCCGGGATTCGCAGGTAATAATACTTTCCCACTCCACATCTGTGTCGCACTTTATATTGGGAAAAAGATCAAAATGCAAAATATAGCACCTTTTCTTAAATTATTTTTAAGTTTTTCAGCCAACGCAACTGTAAGTAGTAGCACCAGTGTCTTTGTATCAGTCTTATACCTTCCCATTTTTCTTTCCTATAACAAAAAGTATAATAAATAAACATTACTTGTTTCTAACAGTTACGCCGCCGCGGCAAAACAAAATCGTTTTCAAAAAAAAAGAAGCGGCTGTAATAATTGACGTAACATCTGTCAAAATAAAAATTATAAACTTGAAATGATTCCTTCTGGCACCACTATCCCAATGTACATCCATTTTTTTCTGCTATCTATATTCTTTGTAGCATATTGCTGCAATTGCGAACTATGGAAAATTTGCAGCCATACATAGCATTCGAGTCGCGTATTTGAAGGAGTAGCAGTCACTCACTGGTGTGGTGAACAAGCAAATTGTGGGGTTAACTTACAAGCCACGTGCTTAATTCCTAATTCATGTTTACAGGCTTTAATCGGGTTGCTGGCTGGTTGGCATTGTGTCTGGTGTCGATTACAAGGGTGTGCTTGTTGACAACTCACTGTCATCACGCCACGTTAGAAAATTGTTCTCTGGTGATACATTGGTTTTTTCTATTTTTTTGATTAGATTTTTATTGAATATTTTTTTGTTAAACATATGAGGTGAATATTAAAATATATTTTGCTTTCAGCGCAAACATATAACTAATCAAAATACTCATTAAACAGACTTAAAATACCCATTGAGTAAAACTTAAAGTTTCCAACAGACTAAACGCATAGATCAGCATTAGAAAAAAACGGCGCTACTCCCTTGTTTTTTTGCATAAACCGCACATTTCTAACAGAAAACATGACATTACAAATTACAAAATCAACAGTGTTTTTCTGTTAAGAGGAATCCAAAATTCAACCCACCACGCCTTGTGGATTTTCGCATCATGCAGCACGCAGCAATTTTTTTATTTTCAACGCTTGCAGCTGATGAGCCAGTGTTGCTGTTTGTCACTGCTGTTGCACTGCCGCTTGAAGTTGTTGTGTAGAGTGGGTGGCATTCAATGTGTAATGACAAATAATGGCACTGGCGGTGGCAGCAACAACAACAAAAACAATAACATTAATAAAATTGTACTACAACAATAAAGACAGTTGGGGGGAGGGGGTAGTATAATGGCAACAAATATGATTTGTCTTTGGGTTTTTTGTCGCACCCGCCCTTCAATCTTTTCATAGCAAATGCGTCGCGTCGTAGTGTTTGTAAGTGTAAGTAATGAATATTTTTTTCGGATTAAAATTCACGTTTGTTTTGGGATTTTGTTTATGTTTTTTTGGTGGCAGGCAGCATAGAATTTATGCAGGGGGAAAATTTGGCTCTTAGGCAGCATTGCGCTGTTGGTGAATAACTGTGGTAATAAAAAAAAAACTTCCAAAAAGTGCAGTTGCAGAATGCGAAGAAAATAAATTATTTTGCATGAGAGGGTATTTTTATCCACGAATATGACTATAAAAATTTTTAACCAACAGGAGTGAGGTTTTTTAAAATAATTCCTTCGTTAAAACAAAAAATACTCCCCTTTTTAAAAAAAAAAAAAAACAAAATAAAACAATAGAACATGAGGTGCTCTCATTGATTGATAAAAAAAAAACTTTTGAATGCACGGAAGCGCCTTAATCGAAACCGGCGAATATTGGATTATACACACCTGCTCAAAATAATATTACAAAAATATTTTGGAAATATAGAGGAATATTTATAAAGGGAGAGGATCTTTAGTAAAACAAATCATGTAATTCCACCAAGTTTTGAGCGCTTCTAATTACTGTGCTTAGTTTGAAAATTTGCCTGCTCAAAATTATAGTTACACCTGAGATTTGGTTCAAATTTTTTCAAAAAGAAACTCGTGATAGACCATCAAAAACCACTCCAACAGATGATCTTCATATTGAAAGAATCAAAAAAAAAAAGGCATATTTAAATCTTCAAAGCCAATTTTAGCAGAAATTGGAAACGCGGTTAGCGCTCAAACAATTCGACGACGTTTACTAAAGGCTAGCCTACCTTGGCGCATAGCTAAAAAATTATCTTTGCTACGGAAAAAAAATTGAGCATGAGGCCAAATTTTGCAAGGGATCATGAAAACTGATCATGACCTGAACGGAAGAAAAAGTGGCGCAATATCTTAAAGAGAGATGAAACTAAGATCAATTTATTTGACATGAAAGGAGTATGTGACGGCCTTGAAGCAAAGAGTTTCACGTCAGATTCACAAAAAAAAAAAAAAATACACATGGAGGCGGAAATATTATGGTGTGGGAGTGTTTTCCTTCATATGGGAATACAAAGTTATACTCGAAAATATTTTCCTGAAAATTTTTTTTGATAATATCTAAGAGGCCATTAATTACATGAGTCAAAATAGGGGTGTTCACCAAAATCTCACCAAATCTCACCAAGGGGGAGGAGGAGGTCAAGGAAAACCTCACGTCAACTTTTTAATGCAGAAAATGTACATTATTGTAGCAGATAACAGATTCTATCATATCAACTATTTAAAAATTATAATTTAAATCTCACGGGAGGGAGGGGATGAGTCCATCCAGATCTCACCAAGGAGAGGGGGAGGTCCGAATTTGCAAAAAAACACCTCAGGTAATTAATAGACGGCCCCTAATGACGTATATCGGAAACTGCAGTCATCAATATTAGAATGCATTTAATGTAGGTTTCTTGGTTCATTCATAGTTTGTCTTCTTACTAATTCAGTGATATTTTCATTCTGAGTAAATATTTGACAAACACAATTACATGCATCAAAAGTCTTTTAAAATATGATCATTAATTTTTTTGTTTTAACTTTCTACGTTGCTTGTAAGAAGTAACATATTGTTAACGTAAATGGTAACACATATTATCACAGTATCGACAGAAGAGCTCCAATTTTAATTTTTTTAGCCCAAAATTCTTTAATTTGCATTCATAATATCTGCTGAGTTCACTTTCATTTGATCAGTTTTTTAATCGAAATGCACTACTAAAATTAAAAGTAAGACTGAAAACTAAGTGACGAACTTTTGCAGAAAATGTTTCTTCATAGTAATGGCAATCTTGAAAGAGAAATCTATTTTTACACCCGTCCTTGTCCAATAGTAATTTATACAATTTTTCTCGATTGTCTTTCGATGAGTGATTTAAGTTCATCATTCATTACATCTTTTCACTCAATGTCATCTTTTGTCTCTGTTGTCGCTCTTTAAACTTAGCCAATCCATAACAACTAGCTTTCGTACGTTATTGTATCGTCTCAACTCGAGTAGATTTTCTTGAATATTAAGGATTTATTCATCTACTTCTCCACAAGAGATGAAAAAGTTTTCATGGCATTCATCTTCTTCAGGTATATGCATACTCTGGAGATCTTTAGTTTTCTATTTATCTTAAATAAAGATTAAGTTTTGTGAAACGAATGTTTAGCTTGACCAAAAACTGTTTTGATGAAAAACCTCATTTCTCATAGATACGATCATTTTCTTTTCGCAACAATCATAGATGATTAGAATATTCCATAAAGAACTTATTATCTTTTTGGGTTCAGTTTCATTAAACATTTATCGACTATACTTATAGTATCGCTTTTGGCAGCATCGAACACCCAAGATCATTAACCTCATCACAGCTCAATACGAAGGCTTTAAATGTAGAGTATCACACAATTGGGAAATTTCTATTGCGGGTGTGCGCCACGGCTGTCCAGTCTTGTATATGGATATCCTCAACTTTACTACTTTTTGACATTCAATGAATCTCTTGCGACTATCTGGAAAAGATAGCTTATACCAATGGCATATATCATCTAGCAACCATTCAAGCAAAACTCCCCGACACCATATTCATTTCAAAAGAGTAAGTTCTGAAAATCTATTAGAATCAAAAGTCGATAAGCACCTTTGCTTAACCCCATAATGTCTGGCAATCTTTATTCATATCAACAACAACGAAACTAAATGTTCATCAACAACTTTATTCGCTGAACTGAATCGACTTGATCGTAGAATATAATAGTTATACCGACAAACGTTGAAAATGGAAGACATATCACATCATTAACTGAAGTCTGCTAAGAAACATTGGAATTGAGTCCTCTGGCTAGCAGAAAACGCAATCACTCTTATCATTGCTAGAGCAAGAAATACACAAATCGGGGAAATATTGGAAAGAATTGAAGACATACGCAAATGACTACGCAGATTATAAGGAATACAAATACTCCGTAAGGAGTATCTCGCCATAATATACCCCAGTAAAGTAGATAGTTTGTGTAAGGTGTGAGATAATATCAGGAAGTGATTCTTATGACAAAGCTGGTAAAAAATTGTGGGGTGCTGCTGATTCCAGTGGCTGAAAAACCACACCAAGCTGCATAAAAAACTTTTTCCATAAGAGATAATTTATGGCAATACGTGATCAACGACGTTCACGTTTGTTTGAATTGAATTGACGAATGTATTTCAAAAAGCTACTCATATTTGATTGATTGAAAATACTATGCTGCTACAAGTAATTTACACAAGTACGAATTAAATTGTTTTCATTAAAACATTAAGAATTGTTTGATTTATTTCCATTTACAACGCAATAACTTTGAACTGCAATTTCTCTCCACAACCATGCCAGACCAAACAAGACATCTCAAGTTTTTAACTCCCACAGTTGTGATCGTTCAATTGATTAACTTAATTCAGTTCAGACTCGTTAACATTTTTTTTTTTCCTTTTTCATCTTATTTTTTCCTTGTTTCTTTTTTTTTTTTTTGAATTTGCTTTTTAATAGTTATGCAAGATTTTATGATGTTTGCAATTATTTTCAATCTGTTATTTGTGCATTATTAATATGTATGTATTCTCTACAATTTTTTATGATTAATCAGAGTATTTTTTATTGTCTTGAAAATTGCACGATCAGCATTGAACCAGCCAAGTTATCTGTAAGTTTATTTCTTTTTTTTACGAATCAATAATTTAGAGAAAATTCTTGATGTTGCCATGATGATGAAGATCGGCAATAAAACTGAAAAAAATTGAGATGCTGATGGCAGCAAAAGTAGAAGCTGACAATTAGTTACTTTATTGCTAACTATGCGATTATTATGCAGGAAATTGTTTGAATCTGAAGTCTGCGCTGCAGCCAGAAATGAGTTAAAATAATAAACAAGTTGATTATCGCTTTTAATAATAAAATGCTATAAAAATATTATTAATCTTCTTTTTCAGCTTGCAAAAGCATATATCTACAGAGCAAGTGCACAAATCAAGATCGTGACAGAAAAATATGATTTTAGAAAAGTAGTTGTTAGTAGTTATAGTTAGACAGCAAAATTTAAATGTATTTATATATGTAGGGAAATTTGAGTGATATTTCTGCAGAAAAAACAGTATATATATGATTTTTCCAAAAGGAACATTTCTTTTGTTGTTTTTAACTGTCAAATTCTCTATCAATTTAGAGTTTGCAAACTGTAATTTTGGGAAAAACTTTTAGCCTTTTTTGTTTTGTATCTGGTATTTAGTAGAAGCTCTTAAATGTTCACGAAATTTTTCAAGTTTTGAAAAAATTTATTTCCCAGCACGCATCATACGCGTTTTTGAACATAGAAAAAACATTAACTCAAACAGTGTACGATTCTTGGATATTGCAGTGTTTATGATTACGTGAATATTTACTATGGTATGCAATACTCTCGTTTCCACACTCAAAGAACGCAAGCACTTTAGGCTTTCTTTAACTGTCAATGGGTTCAGCTAGGCAGGATGCGGATTGATTTGCATATACATAGCAGAAATTATTATCTTGTTTTTTGTATTTAATTTCGCGATGAAGCTAGACTAGTGTTCTCAACTAATGTCAAATTCTTTGGTGAAATTCTCGAAAGGTAGACCAATCTTTTTCTGCGAAATATTGTTTAAGCATACGAAAAAATGGTTCAATAGAATTTTATCAAGGTTCAAACTTGATGAGTTACTATATCTGCTATCGGGCGATAGTTAGGGCAGCAAATGCAACCATCAGACTAATAATTGCCTAATTGCTAAAATTCCAGCCTAATAATGAAAAATTTTAGGATCATTGCCTCTTAAATTGAAAAATTTACGCCCAGTTTTGGTTTTAATAAAAACTTTCACTCTTGAGCTCAACTGACACTTCTGTTTTGGCCAGCCAAACTATTGTAGTGTCCTTCAAGCGGTGATCTAAAAGCCTTTTGGGTAGTGGGATAAGCAGATTTAACTTAAAAAAAGAAATTTTTATTGTTATATGAAGTTTTGGAGCAGATCAAAGCTATTGCAGGAACTGCCTGTGATAAATCTTTCAGCTTGCGCAATTGAAGCATTCAGAAACTGTAATTAAGAAGGTTTTCCAAATACTCATAAGCTTCTCAAAATTTTTTCAACTCTACCCGTTACAACGTGCACTCCTGATAGGACATTTTCAACATTGAATCATGTGAAAACATATTTACGTAACTCAATGAATCAGGACAGACTGACTGGGCTGGCACTAATATCAGTGCATCGAAGCATTGAGAGTAATATAATATTTGCTTACATGTATTATAATTTCTTGTTACTTCATATTTCTTTTAGCTAAAGTAAAAGCTCTCATATACAACTCATTTCAGTTCCTTTTTATTTCTTAAGATATTTTTAATAGTGTAAAAAGAGCCAGCGGAAAGGATGGGCAAAGCGGGCAGTTGCTCAGGACACCGCATCTCATGGGACGCCAAAATTTGAAAAGTAAACTATATACATTCATTACATAGTTGTATATAAATATATACATGCACTCCCTAACACGTAATCAATGTTTCTTCTCTAAGCTCTTGAGTTAGAAAAGAACACAATTCCTCTTAGAAACATGCATGGTCAGGGCTACAATAACGGATCGAATATGATAGTTTGTAGATTTGGTGTACAGAAAATAATATTAGATTTAAACAAGATAGCATTTTTTGTACCGTGTTATACACATTCCTTAAACTTAGTTTTAAATGACGCGTGCAAATCATCAAAAATTGTTGTAAATTATTTTGGGATAATACAGGAACTTATAACTTACGCCATGGGTACAAATTTAACCTTAAAGCCACTAAGCACTACTCGCTGAGATAGCAAAGTTAAATCAATTCGTCCATTTCGTTACAATGCAGGGAGCATTTACGAAATCAGTCAAGATTGCTCATAATATGCTGGCTCAAGATTTGATTTGGGATTTTTCTTACGAAAAATGTAATCTTAGTCGTTTTGCTGCTGCATTATGCCATGGCATACTGCTTCAAATCAAATTATTTTAATTAGAAAATCCTTACAAGGCATTGACATCGAAATGTCGGGAGCTGTTTCTAACTTAACAAGGGCTCTTAAGTTTTTGAAAAATTATCGCTCAGAATGAGGGGAAATTGTCTTTATACTCCATACGCCAAATGGTTCTTATAGGTCCCTATAAACAATTTATAATTATAATATGTTGTCTCTCTGCACTTGTCTTTAAAACACCTATAAAAGAAGAAATAAAACCTTTTTATGCTACTAGCGTAAGTTAACTAAAAAAAGGTCATCGATTTGAAAAATTAAAGAGATTGCAAAAATTGGTTCTCAAAAATCTCAAATTCAATAAACCCCGAAATAAAATCCTGGATACGGCCTTGGATGGCACATCGCTGCTTTGATTACCTAACAACGAATGGGTGCAAAATAAAACACCTTTCGTCGGAAATGACTTCAATCCAAAAGTGCGAACTTTGCAAATATTTTTCTTGATTTTGTACAACTGTTTTTCGATTAAAACCAGTTTCATGTTTTTCTCGAACATGATGGGAGGTATGAAAAAAGTCTTAAGTATAATTATTCCTCAAGAAAGTTGCAATACTATTTTGAGTTCCAATTCTAAGTGATAAGTATGTAGGTTTTTGTTCAGCCTTTGCTTACTTGTACTTATGAAAAACTTTTCAATATGTATAATAAACCAACATAATTTTATTAAATTAAGAATAAAACTTTATTATTAATACTCACTAGTAGGTTTGTCCACCACCATTGCGATCCATACTGCCGCTGCCCATATTGCCACTATTAATAATGACATTACTGCCAACATTTGGAATACCAATGCCAGTACCACCATATATATTGCTACCAGGGACTATTATACCTAAGCCTGCTAAACCAGCTAAAGCATGTCCATTATGTCCGCCATGTGAGCTATGAACGCCATGTACATTATGTCCACTGCTGCTGTGAATACCATGTCCTAAGCCTCCGCCGCCGCCGTTTTTACCAGACGAATGTGATGTTATGCCACTGCCACCTAAGCCACCAACTCTGCCCATACCATGTGTGCTAATGATGCCGCTGTTATCAGTATTTCCTGTTGGTGATGAAATGCTGCCACCTAAACTGTTGCCAATGCCAGTAACACCAAGATTTAGTGTTGTTCCAAGATTGACGCCATTGTTATTGTTGTTGCTACTAGTGCTTAGCATTGTGGTTAGCAAGGTGCTATTTATTATGCCCATGTTATTATTGTTGTTACTGATGGGATTATTATTGATATTATTTATGTTATTGTTGTTAGGGTTGCCATTGATATTGGTGCCGCTGCTGCTGCTCAAAATGGACAATTCATCACAGTTGATGTGTTGCAATTGCAGCAACAAAATGGTGGTGGTGCAAATTATTGGGATCATAAACATTAAATGCATTTTTGCGTGATTTGCTGCTTTTTTGTTTTCTACTACTTGTTTTACTACTATTTATTTGTATTTTATTTTTAATGCTAATTACTATTTTTTGGCGTTCAATGATGATTGTATATGTAAATTTGACAGACGGTTTCGTTGTTTTGTTTTCGAGTTTGTTTTTTATTTTTATTAAATTTAGGTTAATAAATTACTACAACTAGAGATTTTATTTTATAAAAATTGTGAAAAATGCAGAGTTGTATTTCTTTTATGGGAGTGTTATTTAGGTTTAAAAAATTTCTTTATTTGATATTTTATGGTACTTACACAGTTAAATATTTATAAAAATTCATAGAGCATGGGTTTTGAATTGAGTTTTAAGTAAATTTTTAGGTTTTTACTACGCTTTCTTTTCTAAGTGCTTATATGGACAGTTTTTGCAATACTACTATTTTATATTATATTTTCGTGCATAATTTTTATAAAAACATACAGTGCTGACAAAAAAATCCGACAGTATCTTTTGCGTTAAAACTTTTTTTTTTATTTTACTACTTTTTTAAAAATTTCTTTTCCTTAACTTGTTATTTAATTATAATTTGTGAATTTTTTATCATATACGAAACAGTAGAGTTACAGTGTTTATGAATAAAAATTTCGATTAGCGTACTTTTTCAAGTTTTAGCACTTTTTTTTTGGGATTATTGTGGAACTCTGAGTTGGTTAGTACCTTTTTAATTTTGCCAAATTCCCAAATAGATTATTAGATCTTAATTATTTTTTTTAAGTTTATTACTTTCCTAATTTTGCTGCACTAACAACTTTTAGTACTTTCTGGTAACTTGTTTTATTTAAGACTTTTTAAATGCCGTAATGTGCATATTTTTAAGCACTTTTTTTTTTGTTCAATACATTTTTCCTTGCAGCCTCCGATCCGTTATAAAATTTCCAGTGTTGCCGTGTTTATTTTAAGCTTTCACCATATCACATTTCCAAAACACTCAATTGATCAGCATCAGAAATACAAATATTCTTCACTTTTTTCTATTAGAGATTCTTTTATTTTGTGTGCTGCCGTCGACGCCTTCCTTTTACGGCTCATTATTTCTTAATCTGTTCGCGAAAATCACATAAAAACAAAATCGGTAAAAATGCCGACAAAGCAGAAAAAAAACCCGTACACACTTGTTCTTTACTACCTTCAAAAACAGAATAAATGCCGCCGTATAGTTTACAGACTCTTGACGTAATTTTACGTCGTCAATAACACACTGCAACACGTAAGCGTAAGCTAAAATCGCACACACACTTTACTTTTTTTTTTCGGCAAAGATCAACCGCTAAATGCGGCGCACTTAAAACGACGCAATCCGAGCATTGAACTACTGTCCGTCGTCCATGAGCTTTAGCAACGTAATGAAACGACGATAGCAAAAACTTCGTATACGAAGTGCTCTCGCTATTTATTATTGCATTCGCTCACTTCCTTGCCGTAATATGTTGTCGATGATGTTGCGCGTACGCGTAACGTTGTCAGGAAGTGCAAAAATCGTAAGTAAACACCGACGTTGCTTCTCTGCTTCTATGTTTGAAAGCCGAATAATAATAAAGAAAAACTGTTTCGAGGATAACCGTATGTTACGTTTACTTTACTATCGTATTTCAGTTACGTTTCGTACGTTATCACGTAAGCATATACAAAACATACGTTCGCCACTGAACGCGCTCGCACCTCGACTGATTGTTGCCGCCGCGTTGCAAAGGCACACGACCAAAAAAAGTTTGAACATCGCGTTGCAGACATCATAATAGTCTTCTTCGTTTCAATTTCTTTGCTATTCTCGGTCCGTCCGTCCTTCCATCCAGCTGTCTCTACGTTCATCTGTTTGTTTACGTGACGTTCGCGCACTCAAAGGGATGTTGCTTTGCGCGTTACGGTTACGCGCCAAATTCTGTGAGCTCCATGCTTTTGTGCTGCGTTGCGTCGATACGCGCTGCTGTTATGTTGCTTCCTTCATTTGATGTGATGTTGATGTTGTTGATAATGATGAGGGTGGTTGTGTGGTAATTTCAACGTATGCTGTTGTATTGCAATTCATTTCGTGCTGTTGCTGCTTTTGTGTTCGATGTTCGATTTGGTTTGATACGCATGTTCGTTGCTGGTTAAGCATTGCAGCAATACATGTGTTGCTTGAGCATTATACGGCGTAGAGTGGCAGTTAATTTTTGTAAGTTTAACTAATTTCTGTGATAAGTAAAGTTTTAATGTTGGAAATAATAGAATATTGTTGCAATATATGGGTCTTATGTATGGGATATGGGATGTTCTTTTACAAACCGAAGACTTTTCTGATGACAAAAATTTTTTTTATGGGCTCTGAATCAAAAAAGAAGAGATACGAGGATTTTTTTGAAACAAGTTTTTTTTTCAAAATAGAGCGAATTTAAATTTTGAGAATTTCCTGATTTTTGGCTTGAAGACTCACTTTCAAAAATTCATAGCTCCGATTCTGTTAAAGCTAGAAAATTTAAGTTATTTTCATTTTAAAGCTAAGAAAATGAACTTAAATAAAAAAATTATTTCTTAAAAAATTATTAACAAATTAATATTGTTATAAACAATTTAAATGTTTAAATAGATTTTTAACAATTGTCCCCACACTGTTTTAAATTTTTAGTATCACCATCGTATTCTACGTCAAATTTCGTATCGAAAATGTTTTTTCTGAATAGGGATCAAAAATACACAAGACTTCCTGACGTGAGAAATTAGTTTTGTAACAAAAAAGAATTTTCAGTAGAGTTCGAAAAATCTTGCTCGCGAACGATCTTTTCATTGGCACTCGACAAATCTATGCCTGCTAGCGAGTCGAGAGCGTTCCGGAAAAGAGCTTATACTTTCTGCTCGCAAGCACTTTGGCTTTGCTAACCACAAGTCTTCTGCATAAAAATCTAGGAAGAGCCGTGTCTAGGATCCGTGGGCTCATAGGCTGAACATGTGGAGCGAGCCCTACCGGGAGGGATTTTTAACTACAAGATGCAAAGAAATTTTTTTAACATAAGAGAATATAAATAAAAAAATAAAATCAACAGTTTTCCCTGACAGTGCAGGTGGCATGGCCCCTAAGCTGCAGCTTATGGTTAAACACGGCCCTGAAGCTAAATAACTGGTTGGTTCTAATACATTTCGGTAAAGCTTAGCCTAGGAAAATTTGTTTAACCTGAAAATCAGTTTTTTACTTAATTATGTATATTTGTCACCGGCCAAACTAGTTTTATGGAAAATCTATTTTTTCCTGAGCCAAACTAGCTCTTCCGAAGCGTGCTAGGATGAATCAGATTAGCCTAGGGGGATGAAGTAGGGTAAGTTGATGGAATTGCTGCATTTCAGAGTTTACGTTCTCTAGTATGCCCAATTATCCTAACATACTAAAATTTCAAGAAACTCAAGATTGAGTACGTTAAAATTAATAATTCTTAGTTCATCCTAGGCTAAACTGACTCATCAACAAGCTTTGGATGAACTAGTTTTGTCTAGAAAAAAAAAAGAAAAGTTAATCCTAAGCAACACGATATGATCCTAAAGCAGACTTTGTTCTGCACAAAGTTATAGTCCATCACGTGAAATTTTCACTATTTTCGGGATATACGGTGCAATATACTTCTGAATATGGCAACAAAAAAAGAACGTTTTTATAGCATTATTAGGTTAGGATATGTCAAAAGTCTGACGTGAAGGGTTATGGACCATAACTTCATTTAGCAAAATTAATCACGACAATGACTTTTTTCAGGATTATATCGTTGAGAATTGAGTGCACTAACACAGTTCAATAGTGAATTTTTTTAATGCAGTGCGTTGTTGCATTGTTCGCAACTCGGCATTAGGGTTTGCTCTCTCAGGAAAAGGCTCAAACTACGCCAATGAGGGCATCAAATGACAGAATTTCTCCGGACGCACAAATACCTTCATCCGGCCTTGCTCATACTACAATATAACTAAATGCTAACTCTTGCGAACAGACGACATTATCATATGCGCTTTATCTTTACAACTGAACATTGAAAAGTTTAATTTAAGTAAAAGGCATTTCAAAGACAATCCAGCAAATTCAAAACGTATGTACAAATGCATTTTTTTTTTGGGTCATTTAATTTTTGGTGAGTCAATAATTTTTTATGTGCAACATTTGACCGCAGTACATTGTGAATGTTGATACAAAAGAACAGAGAAGCAATCAAATAATAAAACGAAAAAAAAACCGAAACGCTTGCAAGTCAACATCAAAAATGTTTCGTTTTTTCAACGCCGCTGCTCACTGACTGCGCTAATGTAAACATTTCAATGTTAACATTTGTGGTCAGAAAAAGATGGGATGATGAATTAGAAAGAACAACCCATCAGCACTTCTCCAAATAAACAAAGAAAAGGCTCATTAACAGATTAACTCAAGAATAAAGTTTAACTCTGGAGAAAATCAATTATGAAGCGAACTGTGTGCGTTTGTCTTTTGCCGCTGACATTTGACGTTCCATTTGACAGTTCATGTGTGTGCGTACGTATGTACTCGAAAGTGTTAATTTCTTAGAGATCTAGCAATGCATTCTTGAAATACTATTTTACTCGCAACTTAGATGATTATCTGCATCATTATCATGTTCTTTGGTACATATCTGCTTAACGTTGCAATTTGTTTTGTGTGCTCACATCCTGTCTCTTCTATGGTATGAGCATTTAACTTTGATGTCATGGCTATAAGCAAATCTGTCATCTTAAAAAATTCGCAATGTAATTAAAAAAATTACTTGACTTCTTCTAATTTGTCAAAGTTATGTCGTCTTGTTCGCGGATCATTTAAATTCTTCTATTGCTTGTTTGGTTGGCTTACGCTGTCGATTGGAAGAGGAAGTGACACAGTTCTATAATGCGTTAAGCATTTCCTTTTGAAGTTTTAGCCATAATTGAAGTTTAAATATGAGAAGTGATCTCTTTAAAAAACCATGTTAGTACGATATTAGACAACGGTATAAAAATATAATCTGGATATGAAAAGAAGCAAGTATTTTGTGAATAACAATCAAGTGCTCTTTCAAACAGAGTGTAACTATGGAAAATACACAAACAAATGCTGGAGTAGTATCTGAAAATTTTGAAAAAATTCATAAAAACTGACAAGCATCACATCGATTCGAAAAAAAAACAGCTCAAAGTCACAAAAGCTCGATCGCATTGAGAATTGTGTCGAAAAATTCGTGAGATAGCGGGAGCTATCAAAATGTTCGTAAAAGTCGAAGGTATCCAGAAAGTCGTGCCGTAGGGTCATCAACTTTACCCTCGGTATCTTATCAATCTGAAAATAAGTGACGAGAGTTAGACCATAAGGAGAATTCATATCACCTTTTGTGATTGACTTTAATGAAGATAAAATGTTTTTGGATCGTGGCATATGCTGATCATGTGATGATGTGATACAGGTCAAGGAAAAACATATTGAAAAGATGAGTATTCCCTCTGAAACTCGTGCTCTCTGCACGAAGAAAAAAAGTCTCAAGCATCAACATTCCTAAAATCAGTGAAAAGATAGGCGATATCCTAGATTCCAAACATTCTCTAAGCTTGGTAGGTCCATAAATGGACTTTCTGAAAACAGAAGGGTTTTTAATGGCTAGCAGAGTGTGGTTAAAAGTAACTTGTAAAAATGTAAGTCGTACCATTTAAATTAACCAACAAAAACTAAGCTGCATAGAAACAACAGAGCCCCAACTACGCAAGCTAAGTTCGCTGAGAGAAAATTCGGACCGTATAGAGCAAAAAAAAAAAAATAGCTCGCAACTTTGTCGTCGGATAAGAAAACTAAATATACTAATCTGTAACTCCCGCGTAACAAAAACGCATTTACATACCGAGCTTATATTTTAAAGCAGTGCCACACACTATGTGCCAAGACCCAATATCGCACCGAGTAATTTTGATTGTGATCAATTACAAAGCTTAAACAGTCCCTTCAGAGAGGAAGTCAACGTTGATATTTTCATTAGCGAAATGCTTAATGGTACAGATTTCGGGCACTACTTGAGCCCATTATCACTCATAGGATTGCTTAAGTTACCCCGGAAATATAACGTATTTTAGGCGAACGTTTACGGAGGGAATAGCTTTTCTATGAAGAATCTCCCTTTCCCTTCAATACAACCATATGTCTCAGCAGTTTGGCGACAATCAAGCTCATAGGATCCTTACTACATCAATTTTAACAAACTTAGCATTATATCAGAATATCAGCCTGACTATTATAGGTTGAAGGATAACGAGTATCCAGATAAACTTGCTCGACATGGATCAAAATTGTCATAAGAACACAGTGAACGAAATCTTGTATATAATTAAATAAGCAAGCAGAAAAGTCGAGTTTATAAGGTCACAGGATGACATGTACAGGATAGATAATAATATAATTTGGTGAAATTTACCCACCAGGGTTGTCTTGCCAAAGCCTGTCCAGAAGGCGAAAAAACCGACTTTTTTTTTAACAGAAAGTGTATAAGATTAGATCTAGAAATGTATGTCAAACGAGCTCGATGAGCCTAAATAGAATATATGGAGTTGGCTTATTGGATCCTGTCCTAAACTAGGGTTGCCAACCGTTTTTTGAGCCAATTTTTTTTAATAAAAAGTGTATAAGATTACAGCTTGAAATGTATGTCACATGATAGAGCTCGATGAGCCTAAATAAAATATTTAGGGTTGCCTTGTTGGACCCTGTCCTAAACTAGGGTTGCCACCCGTTTTTATGACCAATTTCTTTTAATAGAAATAAATGAAATGTATATATTTGAAGCTGTAATCGCATACACTTTCTATAAAAATAAAGTCGACCAAAAGTCGGTTTTTATCGGTCATCGGGACAGGCTTTGGCAAGACAACCAAAATGGGTTAGTTTCACCAAAGTACATGACTACACGGTTGAAAATATCAGTATAAAATTAATAACTTTTAGTTATTCATATAAATCCATAAGAAATCGTATAGAATTTTATAAGTTCCAAAGTATAAAATTTTTTGTGCATATAAAATTTGTTTTTTATACTGAAAAGTTTATATGTAATTTTAACGATATTGAAAAAAATGTATTTTTATGTCGGTTGTTAGAACGTTTGACTGGGACGCAGCACACACGGGTTTTATTTACAATTTCTATTTATAAAATGATTTGACTAACACAACTGGAAAGGACTGAGATTTGAACCTGCTTCATTTATAGAATAATTTGAATGCGACCCCATTCATTTGCTAGCTTGGCCACAGAATGTTGATATTTTATTGGACAAAATTAAACATAAATAACTGTCCGCAGAGCTAGTTTTTATATGTTGTAAAGTTATTAAATTTATACCTAAATTCATATAAAACGACTCTTAAACTGATATCATATAAAAATTTATACTTATTTTTTCAACCGTGTATCTAATCCCGTACATCCCATCCTGTAATCTTATATGGTACACTCGACTTTTCTGCAGTCGGCTCTTGGGCTATCATTAATTGGTGATGTTTCCAGTGTCACTAAATTATTATGGCTCACTTTGAGTTAAGGCATAGATGGACAAAATTTTGGATACAGGAGCCACTTACAACAAAAGCAACAAAAACAGAAATTACAACAACAGAACAAACCCCACCAACACTTTGAGCTCGATAGCAAAAAATAAATCAGCAATAAACTAAAAGACAATTCCAAGAATCAAGCAAGAGCAACATGAGTGGGGTCCGCAAAATTATAAGTGTGAGTGTGTTGGTGAAAGGAGGGAGTAGAAAGGCTGCACCGCACGAAACTTTTTGTCGTTTGCGAAATGAATGTTTCATAAGGAAAAGATGAGTCGCTTTATTTTGCATAACACACTGAATATGACGAAAATAAAATTAATTTTTCAAAAACTTTTTCTAGGCGCTGATAAAGTTTTTCATTTTATTTGGTTATTCATTTACTTTCAAGGATTCCCCGTGCCTCTAGCTACTGCACTGAACTCATAGCAGTTTTGGTAATCACAATCAGCTTTAAAAGCCTCTGAGAATTTTTGCAGTTGAACTGCTTAGGCAAAATTTAATTTGTTTGTTCAAATTTGTGGAAAATTTTACATTTCTTGATTTAAAAAAATTCCTTAACGCTTTATTTTACCGAAAATGGTAGGAAAATTCACATTGTTATTAATCAACAAAAAAAACTTTAATTCCAAAGACTACTTCAAAGACATAAATGTCAAGTATATCACGCACAACTGCGCTTATTTAGTTTAAGAAAAAAACTATTGACCACACAATTGATACCCTTTATTATCCTGCTATAAAATGCTGTCATAAGGATATCATGCCATTTGTATGCGGAAATGCATTTTCGAAGCACTTTATCTAAACTACATACAGAAAGATAATGACACCAATATATAAATGAAATGAAATGCCATTGCATTGAGTGGATTCACTAAAGGAAATAAAAAATAAATAGAAAAAATCGAATCCAATTGCTTGCTTTCATTTACCGTGTGGACAATTTCATGTAATTGAATTGCGCAAAATTATGCTGAATCACACAACGTATGGACGTCAATGGAAAAACCAAAGTGTGTGCGTGCTGCAAGTGTTTGGAGTCACTTTAATTGGATTCAGTGAAGAAGGTACATATGCATTTTTTATAGGCACAAGTATGAACGACACTTCTGAATTGGCTTAACCTACCTAAAGTAAGAATTTGCAAGTCCTCATAGTCAGTTGTCAGTTGAGTTCCTTAAAAAAAATTTTATCCCTAATTTACTCAAGGTAAATGTTTATCGATTTTTTTTAAATTTTTCTTCTGGCCTGAATTTTCTATATTGCAAATAAGTTCAATGACATGCTTAATGAGCCGTTAAATTGCAAGCGGCTATAAATATTTTTTTTTCTCATGCCAAGCAGTTTAACTGTTTTACCCAATGGCAATTATATCATATCACGCATTTCGACCATAAACAAATGATATTTCAAGCCACTTTCACATGACAAAATCTAATGCGAAACTATGCTAAAATGAAAAATATTTTTTTATAAAGAATTTTTCGTATAGTCGCTATTAGTTTGGCGAATACAAAAAACGAAATATACAAGCGTCTACATAGGCGGTTCTATCAAGTATTGTTCTTATGAAAAAGTCAAAAACTTATATTGAAAATATCCTTTCCAGTGTAAAGTTTTGATTTAGTTTTTAATTAATTAAACATAATTTAATCGAACTTACAGTCATTAAGCAAAGACCAATATTGTAAATTTTTACTTATTGATCAATGCTATTTTTCAACAAACATGACAAAGATAACAAATGGAACAATTTTAACCTGGTAATTGGTGACATGTTTCGGCTATTACCAATAGCCTCATCAGACCAGTTTGGTTAATTCTGTACATGGACTCGAACCCCTGACCGTTCATGCATTGCAATTGCATATTTTGCGACGGCCGCTCTAACACTTGAGCTACTGAGGGACTTGTCGTGAGGTGTACAGAGTGCGCATATTCCACTTGTCATCTTTTGTCACTTTCTCGCTTGCTGCCATAGCCGTTAGACCGTCGGCCTAAAGTCATGCTATGATTTATTTTTCGAAATTGTGGTGTTGCCAGCCACATATTTTTTGAAATTCGGCGTGCATATTAAATTTTAATATGTTTTGCTACAATTTATTATTTCTTTTAGAACTGATTTCTTTCACAAAGCCCTAGAATTGCCCGTCTTACGGTTATATTGAGGTTCCGGTCAGAAGGTTATCGTTGTCACTAATCTAGTGGTTTGCTCAGTATTTGGCCAATTTTTACAACTTGATGTTATTCATATATTCAATATTATTTCGTTTACAAAGATTGTGTAACTGATGTTATTGCGGCACCATATTTTTATGTTGCAGCGTAGATAACGATTTACGAAAGTTATAATTTTTTGTGCCATTTTACCCGATTAAAATGCTACAGAAATATGTGAAATCGGTTACAAAATCTATTGTCTCGGCCTCTACAATAAAGGCATTAATTAAACTGATGATAATTTTTATTCATTTTGTTTAAGCAGCATTCTTTTTGAATGCAGCTTTTGCTAAAGCCGCCTAAAGATCGGTGGTTTTAACATGCATGTCAGAATGCACACATATACCGTTGGCAAAAATGTGTCATGCTCGTGAAAATTCTGGTGTATGTCCGGGTTGTTTCTGTCGAAGACACTTCAAAGTTTAAAATCAATGGTTGTTAAAAATAAAAGGAAAAGGCATATATGCCCAACTCGGATGTTAAACTTTTGCACTCAGGAGCATAATGAACAGCTGTACACTTAAAACCCGTAGTGAACTTGAGTGAGTGCTACATCGATGAAATCTGAGGAAGGTATTTTCGTACAGATGCCATCGAATATATGTTGGACTGATGAGTTAGATTGTAGTAGTAATTTAACACACACATATAAAAGGATGGGTCTGCAGTGATAACACAGCATCCCGTACGTTGAGTCACATAGATTAAACTATACTGCTCTCAGAAGCACTGTATCTCAGTGTAAGTGAGTTTCGAGAAAATTGATGTTTTGTTTTTGTAAATTTTTTGAAATAAATACATACCTCTAAATTTGTGGTAACGGAAATTCTCTTAGGACAATTCTTATAGATTTGAACTACATACCGGTATATGTAGCGTAGTACATTAGATGCGTATTTTCATAAGCCCTCCGATGGCATAAGAATCCAGAATATGCATTTTTTGAGATTTATATTAATAGATGGAGTATAAGCATCAGGAACCATCCCATGTTCTGTTTGGAGTCATCAGTATAGATGTCAATTGAGTTGCTTCTCAGCATCGTTTAGTAACAGATTTATGAGCCACTCTTTGGGAAAACTCAGCAACCCTAATGACGTGTGATGCCAATCAACTAAAAAATATTATTTTCTTTGCACAATTCTATAAAATATGGAATTCAAAACCATTTCGACACACATCAAACTAAGAATATTTAAATCAAGTGAGCAATCAGTGTGGATTTGTGCCAGTGGCGGTAGGGCTGGGGAGGGCATTGCCCCCCCCCCCAAGGATCTGATACTAGGTATTATTCAATACAACAATTCAATAAAACCATCTAATAGTGGTGGAATTATAATTTTTGCATCCCCCAAGGTTTCGGTGAAGTGACGCTCCTGATTTGTGCTGATGAACAACAGTGCGCTAGGGATAAAATTAGTTATAAGCTTTTGTTAAAGGCGAATATTACAGATTTAGTGATCCCTCACTATCTTAAATCACAAATTTTAATGGACTACAAACTATGGCCACTTAAAATTTTGAAAGAGAAATGAGAATGTATCTTTCGAATAAATGTTTTTGGCATATAGATTTTTAATATATTTACTAACTATCAACAATATTTGGCAGATATTACAATGCCCTTAATTGGAAGTTAAAGTGTTGTTTATTGAGACTGTTGAATAGATTTAATTGGATCGAATATATATTTGTTAATCTTATTTAATTTGATTTTACTTCACATTAATATTAATACTATACAATTCTCAACATATTCAATAGGCGATCAGTTTTTGATTGAATCGTCAGAGAGACAGAAGTAAAAAATTATACAAAATGATGATCAAAAATCGGAACGAGCTAGCGTTGCATACGCCAGATATCGGCTTAGTTATAGCTCATTAGTACAGGTCCTGCGCTCTTAATAGTGTTTGTTATTTTAAGGTGATTGTGACGAAATGTTTTAAATTGCCATACATATTTAAATTAAAAATTCTACTTCATAAATTAATTTTATTTCATTCCAAAAAAATTGATCGATCGATCAGCGGCGTAAAAGTTCAACCAAAATCAATGCTGAACTGTTTATTCGTTCAGTTATAACGAATATTCTTATCATATCTACCAACCGTCGAAATTGTTTCTCTGATTGCAATGTCAAAATTGCGTGTGTCAAAGTCATTCAAATCATTGTCAGTAAAGCCTGAGCAGACAAAGTCCAAAAAGACAAAATGCACCATAAAGTTAAACTGACTGTCAGACAGGAAGCGAAGACTAAGAAAGTGTTTGACAGCGTCAAGTGGTTCACAATACCATGCCCAACAGAAAGTAGATTTTTCAAAGAGTTTATTTCATTTTTATTTAGCTAAATATTTTTTTCAAAAGAGTCCAAACATTTTTACAAACACCTGTCAACTATGACAGTTTGTTAGTTTTTTGTATGTTTAGTTGCCAATAAGCACGCAACAAACAAATAAACAGTGCTGCCAATTAAATGAAATAAAATTTCTACTTTTTTCTTTTTTTTTAACAAGTAGGCTAATGATAGGCGGCCACATAAAAATATAGATTTAGTATGTCTATACGCAATTGGATGACGCCACTTTATGAAGTTAAGTCCAAACAAAAAGATATTTGAGTTTCAATTGCGCTTATTGTGTACACTGTACAGTAAAGAGAAAATGCTCTATATGAATTATGTTAAATTAATTTTAGACTTCAAAGTTTTCTGGGCATATGCTTAAAGTTTTCTAAGATATTTCTTTGTTAGGTAGAATTTTTTCTTAAGGCATTTAATACCTTAGTAGTAATGCCCCCATCCCGAATGTCTATAATTGGCATAAGTTGTAGCTGACTGCTGCTATTGCTGGCTGCTTCTTACAAAACATTAATTTCAGGTATTCTTACGTACTTGGACTTGTGGCGACCAAAACAAAAATTAATTTATGCTTTCACTGAATTAACCACAAAAGTCGTTAAATGCAACCAACAAAAGTCGTAAAACTTTTCGCAAACGCACAAGGGATGCTAAATGGAAGTATTTTTTTTTTTGTCCTATGTCTCGATTTGAATTTAATTAATGCAAGAATATATCCCATAAAATTAAGAGAAACAATTTTTTTTTCTCTCTCTATCGGTTCCAAGTCTTTTTGAATGCAGCAATATCCCCTATTGTCAGCGAAATTTTCTGTTTTTATTATCCTGAATGTGCAAATCAAAAATTTTTCCGCTTGCTTATTTTATTACTCAAGTTTAGGTTTTTAATATTGGATGCATTACATAAAGCATTCATCTCCCGCATAATTTTTTTAATGATTATGACAACCTTAAATCGCGTGCTTCAATCAAAATTATGACATTTTTGATGTCCTCAACGTTCCTATTGCTATAGCCGAATTTTGTTTCAAAGGACTCATCTAAGATTTCACATTCTTGGAATAACAAATGTTTGTTGAATTATTTCGGAAACTTAATCAGCGTAAATTAAAGGGTGGTAGTCTCGGCAACACCAATAACTAAATACCCTACAAAGTTTTATAGCGAAATGAAGCTTTTAAATTATCCATTATATGAGTTAGGGTGTCTATTAACCTTCAACTTGATCATCTTTCGAGTTTTACAAACTAGGAGTGGCTTTAAGCAAGTGCCAGCTGAACCTTAGGGACTATCTCTTTATTCTTCAGTTTACCATGGAAGTGATAGGTCCCATCATAAACGAATATTCCATTAATAAGTCATCCATTCAAAGGGTTCGATCACAAATTCGAAAGCAAAGGGCAGAATTGATACAAACAGATTTTCAAGATCAAATGCCTGATGCCACTGCTCATAGGGATATGAAACTGCTTCCTGGTTTAAATATCAGAAGTTCTAAAGAAGAGCAACCGCTCTAAACAGTCCCAAAACTTAAGATGCTCTTCTGGTAAATATCAAGCATAATAGGCAGTTTTAAATGCGCTTGGTGATTGAAGCCTCCATGACCAGGTGCAATTAATGTGCTGTGACAATGCAGCGTCTAATACTGATCTCGCTTTAGTGAAACTTGCGCATTGTTAGAACAAAAACTTGTAAGGGAGCGGTCATTGCTCCATTCTTGCCATCACATTCCAATGTTTTAGAAATCGGTTAAAGTATTCAGTGATTTTGTTTTTTTGGGTGGTTCAAAATAAATTTTTTTTTTGCACCAATCGATAGGGAAAGGTCATTTCCGAGCTTAATCTATCAACTGGTACAAACAAAATTTTTCATTTTGAGCCACCCTAATTTTTTAACCACCCTAAATTTTTTTTGCTCCAACCGAAAGGCATGGTCGGCAACGGCTTTAGGACATACTTTAGGGCGGCTCCGGACCTTGGAAAGCACCAAAAGGGTCGAAAACGGTACTTTACAATGTCCGGAGCCAACTGTAAGTGATGTCCAAAATTATTTTTCGAACTTTCTCAATCGATTCGAGCAAAAAATAAAATTTCCGAAAATGCGGTCGGGAGATACTCCAAATGATGTTCAAAATCCATTTTCGACCTCTGTCCATCATTTGCATAACATTTTTTTCAAAAATGGATCGAAATCGGGCATTTTTGGGACTCGGAACCACCTCTGATGATAGTCAAAATCCAATTTCGACCTCTTCCTATCTATTGATGTATAAAAAAAATTTCAAAATTCGTCCAAAATCGGACAATTTTGGTACTCGGGGCCACCATTGAAAAATAATTGACAATGGGAAAGCAATTTCTTCTTCTTCTTCTTCGCAAAGAATAGGTATTTACCAAGCAAGTGATGAGGTGTTATAACTAATTCTTTGAATTAATTAGAAAAAAAGTCAGTTATATCCAAAACTTATCAACCCTGAACCCTACCGCTGTAGGACTGGGCCTTCGGGTCATTGTTTTAAATCTTGCCTAAGCACTGCTAACATCAGCGACTTATCTCTACAGAGATGGAACCAATGACAATTCTTCAACATGAATTATACTTTCATTTTGTACAATGTGATAAGCACCATATGGAGTTTTATCCCCAAATGCTTAGTAATAATAGATTTTCTGTTTTTGCTCAGACAAAAACTTTAAAAATAAAAATAGAGCATAGAAAAAAGTAAAGGTTAGAATAGTTATCAGTAACCAATTGAGACAAGAAAAAAAACCAAACAACTCCAAGGAAAGAAATCTTCGTACACTCGACAATTCTATTCTTTCATTCATGCGCTTTCTTTGTATTCGTCTTCATCTTCTTGTTTATATCGCTAATAAATAAGTCGTGCAAATGTTGTCGTACGTATCCTTAAGAAGGACCTTGCCAATAGAAATATGCGTACAATGCCACCAAAGGACTAGACGCATTCATTGTCATGGTCCTTTCAAGGATCATTTATCTTTTATAAGAAAATTTTATTGCGCTACTTAAAGGTAACGAAGAAACAGAACGTACGAACGACGACGACAACGAATGATGGAACAATAAACAGTTTATGCGCAGGAAGGACATCAGTAGTGAAGAAACAAACGGAATAAGAAAACAACGTAAGGATTATTGTAATCACCTTAAGTGTAAGCAAGGAGTACTTCTTCGCATATGTGTGTGTGTTTGTATCTGAAACATGTGTTGACAAAAAATTGCTTGTAGTATGGGGAAGCACAATGTCTCATAGGGTGGATCGTGTTGTAATTTAGTGTTGTACTTATTAAAGTTGCTAGGAAGTTTGAAATTCGGTGCACTCTAAGAATAATTTGGCTTATACAAAGCACTTACTTTTGTGCTTCATTATGTTTTGCTTATACAAATCGTTAGCTTCGTTTCCCTCTGTCAATAGAGTTGCACTTTCAAAGCAGATAATTTCAATTTTTCATCAATATATAGCCTTAGGAAGCTTTAAAAGCTTTTACAAAAGCATTTGAAATTCAACACTCATCAAAAAACTTTGTACGCAATCATAGGTAACTAATTATCCTGCACGGAATTGATATGACAACATTTGTGTATGCGTCTGCATTTGCTTTTAGTATCCTTGCACATTTTAAAATCATTTTATTCGAAGTTGTTCAGTATTGCCGACAGCAGTTGATTAATTCAGCGGAGCACAACATTTTGTTGCGAAGAGTGGTAAAATCAGCAAAAGTAACAACATATATACTATGCAAGTGAATAGTGATGTAATAAATATAGTAATATATCAAAGGATTTGAAAAAGTGTGCGTGTTACTTTTTAATAATAGAAAATTTTGATTCAATATTACTCGAAAGCGACACCTACGATTTTCATAAAAATTGTAAAGATAATACCACTGAAATATGACTATACCGGCAAAACTCGTTGAAGGGCGTATTACAGTCTACCATATTTATAAATGATAATAGCAGAACTAAGAACGCAGTTATTATGAAATTTAACATGGTAGACGAAATAGTACCTGTGGGCACGGCACCTTCCATACTCGCAATAAACGTGTAGTCTTATATTTAGTGTGCTATAGGAGTTATTTTTTTTTAAATTTGGTATAAAGGTGTCGTTTACTATAAGATTTGAAATCAAATGAAATTCGAGGGGATTGCATTGATAGGCGTGGCATATTTCATACAAACAAAAATTATTTAATGTTATATTTAACGTACAATCAGAGTGATTTGGGGATAGAGATGTCGGTTACCATTAGCCGACATTGATGTTGAATGGAATTTAACTGGATTGGATCAGTGGGCTGGTATTTTTTGACATTTTTTTTTGAATTTTTTATGACTAACTCAACTTTTTTCAACCTTTTCCATACTTTTTTGAACTCTTATGACATATTCAATATTATTCAGATGGCTTTTAATTTTTCAGCCTTTCTCATAGTTTTCAGCTTTTACGATTTTTCAAATTTTTAAATATTTTTCATATCTTTTCAACATTTTGCATATACCACTGACCTATTGTCCACGAGTCGCAAAGGCATCGCGAGAATAACCGCGACTTTCACTGGACACTGGACTATCGGCAAGCATGCTGAAAAACTGGGCATACCATTCAACCCTTATTGCCGCAGTTGTCTGATTGTAAATGAGAAAGAATCTGTTGAGCACTTTCTCTGCATCTGTCCGGCCCTTGCCAGAATTAGACTCAGATGTCTAGGACAAGCTTTCTTTAACAACCTCAGCGAATTGGAACTGAAATCGGATCGCTGCTTAATTATCTCAACAGGACTAACTGGATATAACTTTTATCGTTACCAGGGTCCTTACTAAAATCTCCTGACAATCTTCTTACCAGTTTTGTAGGGCCACATATGTACATATGTGGTTTTAAAACGGCTAGTGCCAGTGCTACTTAATGGCTTCTAGCTTGGATGCTAAGCCGCCACTTTAACCTAACCTAAGGGGACGTCCATTAATTACGAGAGCTAAAATAGGGGGAGGGGGTCAAGGAAAACCTCACGTCAACTTCTTAATGCATAGAATTTACATCAAAAATTATAATTTAAATCTCACGGGAGGGGGGGGAGGGTCCCGCAGGTCTCACCAAATCTCACCAAGGAGAGGGAGGGTCCGAATTTTCAAAAAATCACCTCTCGTAATTAATGGACGTCCCCTACCCATATGGCCATCTTATTAAAAAATGTCACTATAACTATAATAAAAGGAACTCCATATAAAATTTTGGGCAATATTTTGTAAGTAAATAAAGTTTAGAATCTTGTGTCCCTTATGCAGAAGATTCTGAATCTGTTTTCGTTTTACTTGGGCAACTTTTATTTTTTATTCCGAAACAATTTAAAATATTGAATAAATAACCAGATTACACTATTTTAGCTCTTAAAATGTAAAAGTATTTGAATCTCTAATGAAATCTATTATAAAGCGCTGCCTTACAACTTCAAATTAGTCCTTGCCTTGCACTATAAACAATTTAGATCATCTGTGATTATTTCCACTTTTCCCAAATTATCCAGCAAAATTTAAAAAAAAAACAAACATTTTGGGGGGGTTAAAAAGTCTTTATAGCAAAATTCAGTTTTTCTTATTAAACACCCAGTTCTTATAAAAAATTAAAACACAAAATCGTAACATACCTTTAGGGGCATAAATTTCGGAATAACTTGTCTTATTTTTTCTTATTGAACACCCAGTTTTTATAGCAAATTGAATGAACGCAAGTTCTCTCTCTCTCTCTCGTACACCTGAGAGCAAAATTGTGATAATGAAAATCGAACAAAGAGAGAGAATCAAAGTCAGAAAAAGCACCATAAAGCAGAGGAAACGGAAACGAGTGTTAATGAATTTAATCACAAAATCAGTTGCATTTGATTGAAATAAAAAATTATAACATGGAAATATTGCCAATCTGATTTTTGAATGCCATATGCTACTTTCACATACAAACAAACGTATGTATGCACAATGAGGCCACTTGAGGCATCAACTCATTTCAGTTTCATAATTAGCTTGTTCGCGATTTTTCCCTGCTTTGAGAAATGTGCATCCACACTTGAGTTTCTCGGTTTTTTTTCTTTTTTTTTTTGCAACTTTCCATCACAACTCAAGTGTTGCCGTATCTATTCAAATTGTGGAATTGCAATCCATTCACAAGTTGAAGAATATATACGCGGCGACACACACACAAACGCAAAAAAAATCCTTGGGATTTTACATGTGTAGCATATGTATGTATGTACATTTGTATGTGTGTGGGGAATGGGTCAGATATGAGGCATTGGGGGAGCGCTGTTTGTTGCCTGTTCGCCTGAACTGGCGGAATGATGTGGATTTCATTTCATAAGAGAGGGTCGTTGAATTGCGAACCACTTGGTGAAATCTTAATAACCATGAAGCACTGTAGCTAATTAGCACAAAAAGCTTGGCAATAAACATGCTCAATGAGGCAGCACACACACCGGTGAATGGCCCTCACATTTGTACACTTGTGGCCACCGTGCCGTGTGCAATGCAACATCGCTGCATTCCAAGATATACCACCTAAATGTGTAGAAAATTCAGAGGAAGACTTTTGTGAAAAATGGGAGAGTACACTGAAAAAATTTATTCGTTTGACTTTCGATAAGTTTGAATAGAATTTTTATAAAATTTTCCAAGTGAAGTAAAAGTTTTAAATTTCATATGAATTAGTCAGTGGAGAGTTTTGTCTTATAAGCGGTGGAATATATAAAATTGTTAATATTCTAAGTCCTCGGCTTAGTCATTGAAAAGTGTTATTTTTTCTACATCAATAAATAGGCTATAAATTTCAAGAACTTAAGCGCCTCTTTATGTATGACGATTCGTCTCGGTTCGTCTCTAATTTTCAAGCCTGAAAATATGCCATTGTATTTTACATAAATGAAAACAAAAATTTCTAGCCTGTGCATAACGAATAGTTATTTACAAATATAAGAATTGTGATACATAAAGCGGCGCTTAAGTCAATCGTTCGGCTTAAAATAATATTTTCTCAAAAATATTAGCCAATAAAATATATTTTTCAGTGTATTGCGAAATTAAATTTTTGTTGTGTGTAGTATTGCAGTTTCGTGGAAAAGTAAACAGACGAAACTTGTGTGTTCGAAAACAATTATTTCCGTATATTGAATGTGATATTTAGATAAACAAGAAATACACAAACAACAAAAATGCGCACCCAACACAATGAGGCTACTAAGGGGTTTTCAAACATTTGCTGCTGCTGTTGCTGCTGATTAACCAATCTACCCACGCCAAAAAAAATTCGAAACAAAAATTGCGCAAATTCTTCATGTGTTTGTAATATGTAAAAAATGTACATAGCTACATACATACGTACATATATACCTGTGTATAGGCGTATTATAGTTGGATGCGAGCATTCTTACGTAGGTGTGTTTATTTTGTTGTAACTTAGCATTGTGCGTTTCCCCCAATGTTGCCAGGGGCTGGCTATTCATGCGTTTGTTTGTCGTTGGTTTATTGTGAGTTCCTTCGTACGTCCGTTCATTTTAGTGAATGAATTCAATTGTTTTCATACCCGAACTCATTTGTTTACGTGATATTCGCGTAAATTAGAATCATATTTACTTGAGCAGCACTTGATTAGACCCAAGGCTCTTACTACTCGTAGGTATAAGTGAAAGGTTGAAGAGTAGGTGAAAAAAGACAAAAGTGTAATGTAAGAAATGGGCTGGAAAATGTTGCAAAATATAGATAGGGGTCGCTTAAATTATAGCAGTATAAAGGGTAAATAGCAACACTGGTTTTACATAGGGATGTACAATTTATAGTTATGCAGAAAAGTATGCAAATATTTGTGATAGGCTAAAATATCACAATATGTATGAAGATCATGATGGTTGCCTAAATGATGCAACCCACCCAGTAGGCAATTGAGGTAAAGTCATCTACTGTAGAATGCTTACTAAACAGAACTGCTGCAGTCAGCATTGCCGAAGGACTTCATGAAGATATGCCTTTTAGTAGCACGCCAGTTAGATGGGGAAAACATTTACCTTATTTAATTCATTTTACACATGCTATTCCACCTTACAGTAGAAGGCTTGCTGGCAGGACCTTGTAAAGATTTGCTCTCAATTTTTGTTTCCATGATCCATTTCTTTTCATTGTTCTCAATTAGTTCACTCGAACTTTGTGATAATTAAAGTTTGTTTGGTTTAAATACAGGATGTTAGATATTGAAGAGTATCGCCATTCAAATATGTCGATATTTTCAAATATCAATATCAAATGTATCGATATATCCACATATTATTCTTTCATAAAAATTAAGGAAAACATCTGCTATCCTACGAAAATTTAAATAACAGTCCGTAATCTCGCTTCTCTACTGAGACACGAATGAAGCAGGCCCATTTCTAAATCTTTCTTGGAACTCCTTCAATATGCAATTGTTTCCACAGAAAACCTACTTATCTCACTTCTACTTGAGGGCTATTTTTATTCCTTTTATTTAGAAACATGTGCAGAAGATTTGTCTAGCCAAGTCATTTTATATATAGAAGAAAACAGGTTTAAAGGGAGTTGGAATGGTAAGCTCCTTCCCAAGTAAGGTCTCTTAATAGCATGTCTAACTATTGCTTTTGCTTGCTGGGTAGGGTACAGATGCGTACAAGCGTTGGTGTAAGAACGCTGTTCGGCTTTACACTGGTAAAAAATAAGTTTTTATTTAAAACAGGAAAACTTATCAAAAAAATTAAAACGATAAAGAAGTAAAAAGCCATTTAAGCAAAAAACTGTGAAAAACGTGAGCTTAAAAGAAAAAAAATGGAATAAATATATCCACAAAAAATACTATCGAATCGCATGAGAAATGACAACAATTAGGGCCTCTTTATGTTTCACGATTCGTCTCGTTCCGTCTCTAATTTTCAAGCCTGAAAATATGCGATTGTATTGACATAAATGAAAACACAAAAATCTAGCCTGTGCTTAATGAATAGTAAATTACAAATATAAGAATTGTAATAGCAAACTTTTAGGCATGGAAATTAAAGACGAAACCAGACGAATCGTGATACATAAAAAGGCCCTTAATCTTCAAAAACTAAGCAAAATAATTTAAAAGAATATACAAAAACAGCCAAAAATTTGACACAATATAGAAGAATACAAATATTTCAAAAAACTATAAAAAAAATTGTAAAATACACTTCAAGAAATTTCAAATGAAATTAGTTACCAAAACAATACAACATGTTGCATAAGACTTCACCACGGTGTTTAATCTGATATTTACTTACTAACAAAGCTTGGAATAAACTATTTCAAAAAATTGCCAAAAACCTCGGATCAAGAAAATAAATAAAAAACAAACATAACATAACATAACAAAAAATTATGTAAAATTAGTAAGGTGGAAATTTCAAAAAAACGTGCCAAAGAAGGATAAAAATTATATTAAAAAACAGAAGACAATCAGTACCAGTTTTTTTATAAACATAGCTACATAAATTCAAGCATACCTCTGCAACTAGAAACTTCTCCAAGTGTATAGGGGTAGCCATTTGTTAATTCCCTAAAGCGCTTATTTCACAGTTAGCACTCATTGTTCATGAACTTTTTGGTTGGTTATATTGTTCACTTGATGTTCACTCTTAGCTGGTTGATGCAGAATATTATCATCCATTGTTGTCATCAGCTTTCGACGTTGTTCAGCTATGTTTTTCATAAAGTTTGAACTTGCTGCAAGGCATTTATTGCAACTCTTTCGTTATTAGCCATATTTTGTGAAACATTGTTAAGTTGTCAAAGTTTAGCGAAACACGTTGCCAATTAGCGAGTACCACGATAAGGCAATTGTGCTTTTTTAGAAACAATTGAAAAAAAATCACGACCACATAACTTGCCAACTTGAAACACTTCATATGATTTTTATATGAAGATATAGTATATTTTTATCTTGAAAATATGAATAAATATAATAATAGAATGTTTTGAACGACACAGCGAGAAGAATAAAACCCTGGATAATTTTCTGTAATAGCATTGTTGTGTTTATAACTAGAAGAAACTTGATTTTCAAGCAACTATCAAACACGCTTAATGCAGGTTTTTTTAAAGCTTTAGAAAACTTATATTATTTAGAAAAAAATTTGATATAAAAACTGGCCTTCAGTTCATCGAACAGAGTGAAGACAGATCCTACTGTTCTGCAAAGAATTTACATAGCGTGTAAACCCCATCGATAACAACTAGGATATCGAACTTTTTTTTTTAATTTATTATGTTTTATTTTCCCCCCACTCTAATGCACACCTCCCATAAATTCCTTTTATTTTTTTCGAAATCAATGTAATGAATTGGTACATGGTCGCTAGTTGAGATAAATGACATAATTTGTAGAAAAAGTAAGCGGACTAGGGCAAATGGGCATAGTACATTCTGTTGAAGAAAAACATAAAGTGATTATATCAAAAAAAGTTTCAAGGGTGTGTCATGAACGCTGAATAACGCAGCGTTTCTTCAGCCGAAAAGTTGACGTTTTGGACAAAACTAATAAAAGTAGAAGCTATAAACTTAAATATTGATGTCATGATAGTTTTTCAAGCAGTTAATGTGATCAGGCCCGAATTTAGAAACTTTCCGCCCCTACAGCTAGATTTATATTTCAATGCTATATATATTTTTTATTTTAAATTTATGATCATTTTGATAAGACGCCAATCTATGCGAATAAAAAAATTTTTTAAAGTTCCCGCCAATATTTGTCGCCCTTTAATTCTTGCCGCCCCAGGCACGTGCCCACTCTGCCTGTATGGTAAATCCGGACCTAAATGTGATACTAGGAGTAAGTAAGATGCAAACCCTACGAGTACTCTTCCGTTATAAGAAAAATAGTTCCATTAAAATACTTATCATAACTTCTCGGGGAATATAGTGAAACTTAGTACAAACAACTGATTGATATCAGTTGAAAAAATTGGGTTCGTTGGAACAAATACACTCAAAAAAGGATCTGGTTAATGAAGCGAAAACTTTACCAAATCTGGGCTTAAAATTTTCTAACCTGATATAGGCTTGGGAATTAGGTTACCACAGAAATTTCTTAAAAACTGACTTTTTTTTTGCATTTTTATCATATCTACTAATATTGCTGCTTATTAATTGTAATTTAATTTTATTTTGCTATGTTTTTAAGCTTCAAGGAGAATATAGTGATTTTACCTATCACCGATCAGATTTGAGCCTAGGTCTTCTGGACTATGCCAGTGTTCGTATTTTCACCGACTGAGCTACTCTTATTATTTATTTCCGTACGAATAAAATTATATTAATTTTCTGTCAAAGCTAAAAAATTAAGTTTTAATTTTTTATCGTTGCTACTTGATAATACAAATAATATACTTAAGCTAGCCAAAAAATAAAAATAAGCTTGGTTGACGTTGTTGCACATGTAACAACACAGAATGCTCAGGTTCAAACCCCAGTGGTTGCAGAATAAAAGTTTTTTTTTTTAAATTAAATATAATTCCAAAGAATAATTATAAGGTTTACAAGTAACCTGACGCAGGGTAGAACATTTTCGTCTGAGTGGAAGCGTGGATAGCTTTTCAAAGGAATGTATTTATAAAAACTGTGAATGTTCGGAAAATAAGCGTTGTATCACCGAGATAACCAAATTCTTTTAACTAAAATGAAATGTCAGAAAAAACTTAAAGAGATATTTTAGTGAGAAATTAGAGAGTATGGGGTCATGAAGTAAGGGTGCTATAGATGTAGTACGTAAATTGGAAAATTGGTGTAGAAAGCATAACTTTGAAAAACCATTACTATAATCATTATCAATACAGACAATTGAATTTTTTTAAATTTAAGTTACAAAATTACCGAAATAACTTCAGTCACAAGTGGTTTCAATCACATAACGTTCGAAATTTTCAACTATAATTTCATTTCAATTCTTACAGACTTGTAATTGAAATTACTAATTTTGTTTAATTTTAATTTCAATAAAATTTTCAATTACAATAGTATTTCCCATTGCAACAATAACAATTCCAATTTAAACTTCAAGTGAAATTTAAATAATAATAAAATTCCTTTTTGGGTAATAGTATACCAGTGCCATTTCCATTGCAATAATAGTAATTGTAATTGTAATTAAGCTCAATTATTTGTAATGGTAATGGTATGTGTATGCTGGTATGTACATGTATGCTGACGTAACCAAAAACTTTCAAAGTCTGGCGGCTAGGATGATAGAGAAATAGAGGGTTTACCTGACATGATGATGTAGTAAAAGTATGTTAACGATAAGTCCTCGAATTTGATGAATAGTTCTTGATGTAGTCAAAGTATGATAACGTTAAGTCCTCGAATTTGATAAAGTGTCCTTGGATGCTAGCACTTCCTTAAAAATCTGTGAATGTGAGCTGCTCATCAAAAACAGGTCCCATTCGAGAACTTGTTAGTAAATGGTGGAAAAAGTTTCAAATTTTTCTAACTATCGATTTGACTCTGTATCATCCTGATAAAAGTCATGAAAGAAAATCTTGCTGAATTCGTTATTATTTTGCTTAAACTTTTTTAAATAAAAAAATTATTTTGTTTAACTTAATTTCACCGGAAAATGCATCAACAGAAACTCCAATATTTCATTTAAATAATTTTTCATGTGTACACAACCAGAGCAGTTATGCAAAATTTCACAAAAAATTTCAAATTTATGGTCTTCATTAATGTGAAAAATATTGATTTTTTATTAACTAAACATTTTGCATTAATTTTGTAAATTATTTTTTTCGTTCATTTCGTATCTTTAATTAACATATCAACATTTTTAAACGACTTCTGACTTCATATTGACAACTCGAAAAATGCTTGAGATTAATTTTTCGTAAAAATCAACATATTTTGCATAAATAGTCAAAATAACTTAATTAATTAAGTCTTGATAGAAATCGATTAGTGACTGTTTTTGTATAATTTTTCAATTGAGAAAAATTGACGGTGGGTCGACGGCATATGCATAAGCAGCAAATGTGCGTGCAACTATTTGGAAATCTCCAGCAACAGGTCAAAACTTGGAATGCTTTAAGAAATATTATCGTACGCATTCAACATCCATAACTTTTGTTTTTATTTTCATTTTGATAACAAATACCAATATAATTTCAACACTATTTTTCTCACTACATATTCAAAAGTTTAACTCAAACGGCATTCACTGCTTGAGTTGTAGACGTTGAGCTCCATTAACTTGGCTAATAGGTATAAGTTTATTAGTTTGATTAAGTTCAGCGCTGATAACTAAATTGTTCATAAATATTCATATTTAGAAAAAAACAAACCCAACATAAATTATATTATCGAAAGATAAAAACAGAAAAAAAAACACAACAACACGAATATAATAATTAATTTAAAATAGATTTTGGGCCACCAACTAACATTTTTTCGACAATTTGCATGAATAATTAATAAAAATGTTAATAACACAACTTTTGTTTTATTTTTTGTAGCCCACCGAAATATTGATGAAATTTAAATTTTTATAAAAAATTGATAAAACAAATGTTAAAAGTCAATATACTTTGTATGTTGTAAACCAAAAAACTTTTGTTGATGATAGGTTTGGTTGTAAAACATTTTGAAGCTTTGAATATTTATGAACTTCCGGCATTTTATTTCTATACTATATGTTTATTTTTAACTATAGAAACTGTGGTGTAAGTTCAATGTTACAGCAACAATTTTATCGAAAGTAGGGTAACAGGAGCGATAATTTAAAGTCAGATTTATTTAACTGAAAACTCGTTTCATTAGTTGATGTAAACATCAGTATTGGCGAATATGAGAAAAAATCTATACTGGCGTAAATTGCTGGAAATGTAATGCTACTATGTAACGATAAAATGTAACACTTGTTACGATGGTAGTAATTTTTTCTATTTATTGAAAAATTTGTTAGACATGACCAAAAAAAAAATGGCTTAAATTTGAAAATAATTGTCAACATGTCATGGGGAACTCCTGAGAAGATTTTATGGTCCCATATAAGTTAAGCATTTGAATTGCACCAACCCTGGTAGAACCCTGGTTTCGTTGTAAAGTTACATTCTACCTTCAAACAGTTTATGCCCAAGAAGTGGCCATTTTATCGCCAGTAAAATGCCTAGTTATTCATGAACAGTTTTTGACCAATTATTAAAAATTTAAAATGCTTCAACGAAAAAGCCAAAAAAATGCCCGAAAACTGTTGAAAAAATGTCAAGAAACCGTTTTAAAAATGTCCGAAAAATGTCCGAAAAATGTGGGAAAAATTTCCGAAAAATGTCCAAAATATTGCCAAAAAAGGTCTAAAAAATGCCCAAAAATTGTCGTATTATAAAAAAATGCGTTATATAATTTTAATATCTAGGTACTCGCGTAAAGTTCTGTTGCATATTCTTATACCATTATAGGTTTCGGCTTAAGCGTTTACGAGAAAATATTATTACCGATAGTGATAGTGATAGTTGTGGTGATACTAGTGATCAATTTGTTGTTGATGCACAAAACAAGCATTTAGTGAATCAAGAGGATATTGCCAGTTAGTTATATATATATACAGTTAGTTTAGTTTTTTTAAATAAAATATTTTTAAATATAATTTATTTGTGTTTTATGAAAATATATGCATATTCTATACAAATATTTATAAATAAAAATACTGGCCATTAAATGCCTAGATTTAGGAAATTTTTAAAAAATTTTTCGAGCATTTTTCGAGTTTTTTTCAAGTATTTTTAGAACATTTTTCGAGCATTTTCTAGGCATTTATTGGCCATTTTTAATAGATATATATTTAATGATCAGCTTAAGAACATTTTTCCGGCATTTATTGGGCATTAAATGGCCATTTCCTATTTTCGTTTTACTGACCATTAAATGCTCGAAAAAGGTTTGAAAAACTGATTCATTCATTCATTCATGCCATAAAACTGGCCAGTTTTAATGGCCATTTCTTGGCCAGTGAACATTTTGAATACCCAGTTTTTGGCCAATAAATGCTTATGATTTCTACCAGGAAATCGATGGAGAAAAATTTAAATTTTTTCTGGGTATGACCATGTGTGTCCCCGACCCTATAACGGGTGTTTTGAACCTATTTATGCAAAAAAAAAATTATTGCACTATGCAATTAGAAAAATTGAAAACAAGCCCCTTGGCCGTCCATTAATTACGTTAGTCAAAATACCGGGAGAGGGGTCCGGCAAAATCTCACCAAGGGGGAGGTGGGTGTCAACAAAAACCTCACGTCAACTTTTTAATGCTGAGAATTTCCATTATTATAGCAGATAACAGATTGTATCATATCAATTATTTAAAAATTATAATTTAAATCTCACGGGAGTGAGGGGAGGGGTCCCGCCAAATCTCACTAAACCTTACCAAGGGCAGGCGGGTTCCAAATTTTCAAAAAAACACCTCACGTAATTAATGGACGGCCCGTAAGTATACCCATTGGTGGGGAATGGGTGTCCCAAGGTTACATAAGAATATGGTTAAGACCCAATTTTCAGCTTTGGCAACAAAAGGTCCAATTATGCCACATTACAACAAGAATTATAATAACATAAGTTGGTTTTGTTGAACTATGTATTGAATAATAACTAGTATCAGATCCTTGGAGGAGAGGGGCGGGGGGCAATGCTCTCACCAGCCCTACCGAATTGACCAGTGGCGTTATAACCAAAAAAAAATTCCATTAAACAAAGTTAAATTATGAAAAAAGGGACTAAGGGTAGTCATGCTAGTTTCATTCGTTGCTAAGTGGAATCATCAGTGCCTTTAAGCCGATTAGTATGAATCTCTAAGCCTGATATGTAAAAGTTGAAATGATTAACAAAAACAAAGATAAGCAGCAGAAAAAAATAATTTTTGCTTTGCTATGTATCACGTTTTCACAACGAATCTATTTAAAAAAGAAAACATATCAGGCTTAGAGATTCTTATGAATCGATTAACAATCACTGATGATGCCGCTTAGTATCTGATGAAACAAGTATGACAAGCGTAGGAAAAAGTTGACGAATTTTTTTTTGTTTTTAACTGCTAAAGACTTTATGTACTAAAAAATAAAAAGTTCCTCACGTTGACATTCCGAAAACCCTAGCAAAATAAGATATTTACTTTTTTCAATAATTTTTACTTAAATTTTACATCCCAAAATCCTTAGCAAATTAAGATCTTTACTATCTCTAATTATTTGTATAAAAAAAGGTGCTCACTTTCACCGAATACCCTAGCAAAATGAGATTACGTATTTCCAGTGAAACCGCGGACCGCACAGAGCAGAAAATAAAAAACGTGTACTTGCTCTGCGAAACGCGGATCACATGGTCACGCTACTTTAACCTAATTAATCTCAATTTATCTTTGCTTATTGTAATTTTTTTGAGTCACTGATGATTCCGCTTAGTAGCGTATGAAACTCGTATGACTAGCTTCAGACCCTTTTTTCTTAATTTTTCTTTGCTAATGTATTTTTTTTTTTGCTACATGTATCTTTTGTACCTTTTAATTTTCTACCAATAAAAATTTAAAATTGTCTGAAAAATTAAATAAGCTATCAACATACGGTATAACATTTGAGTCACATTTCAATTTAGTGTAACAAAGTGATCAAAATATCAAAATTCAATTTATTAAATCGACATATATTTCCTTAGCAAATTACAACACATTTCAGTTGTAGGAGAGAAACTACTCCGCAAGACATTAGTAAGTAATTTATTAAAAGGTCATATACCTACACCAACGAAACTTCAAACAAAACAAGAAACTCTTAATAGATTTGTCATATTTTATCAAAACAAAAGAAGAAAAAAATTTTAACAAATATCAGTAGCAGTTGGCCAGACCACACAGCAGCTAAGGGAAATTTTCAAATAAAATTCAAGGCTGTCTAAAATGAAATTGAAAACAAGATATTAAGCTTAAAATACGAGTAGTAATGAAACAGAAAAACAACAAAATAAAAACAAAATGTTGGACTATTAAAGCAAAAGAGCAGTAAAGTATCGAGAAATCAAAAAGAAATTAATTTGTTATTGGAGAGATTAAATCTTCACAACTCATAAACGAAAATCAAATGGAACTATCAATTTGTAGGCTATAAAATGAATATTTCTCAAAGATATTTTAAGCAAATTTGACATTTTTACTACTTTTAATTTAAGTCCGTCCTGAGGAGCTCGATACATACATACATACATATGCAGATGTATGCCGTTCTACGGCAGCTATCGGAAGCTGCCGTTAAACAGCGGGTTAGCTCGTTAATAAGTCGATATTACATACAGAAGTTTCATCACTACATGAATCGGTATTGAAAGCAGTGGATAACAGAAGTTCGCTTTTTGTTTTTTTTTTTTTGCTGAAAAAGTTTGTGAAGGCAAGTGATCATAGCTCGATTTGAGAATGACATCAATACTATATATGACAATCACGGATATGTCTAACTGAGAATGAATAGAATGCTCTGCAGTTTTTCCATTATAACTGAAGCATAAGAGAAAAACCACTTTCAGTCGGCGTTAGAAGAAGGAGCCACGGTCAGCTTTCCATTCATGAAGTTACGCTTTTATTTTTCAACTATAAGTTAGTGCCTTGGTTGGATCTTAATAATACAAAAAAGGGGAAAGTAAATTTCATTATAATCTATTAGAAAATAGGCCTTAACCTCATTTGGCTTTAATCGACTTAAGCTGTTTTTTTCGGTTTTCTATAAATTTACAAAGAAAAGTTGTTGACTATGTAGGGAGCCTTAGCCCTGTAGCCCTTCCCCCTATTCGTGGAAAAGACGTGTTCTTGATGAATTTTGCCGAACAAAGCTAAGACATATCCTAAACAAAATATGTCAAAAACACATTTTTTCTAAAATAAAAATTTTAAGGGAGAAGACGTAGTACTTTCACATGCCGTAATGAGTTTTGATGACAAAAAACTTAATTCGGGTGGTAACACTCCCCCGAATTTAACAAAAAGACCTATTTTTGCATTTTTAGGTTAGGATATCACAAAAACCTGACGTGATGGAACAATTCTGATGTCAGATTCAGCGCACCAAAAACACTGAAGAATTTTTCTAACGATATTATTTTTGTATGGAAAAAACATTCAAAAAAAATATTGTACACAAGCGTAAAGGGTTTGACCTGACCCCATACATATTAAGGTGGTTTTAAATATTAAAGTTGCTCCAAACTTCGCATCCCCGGGCACCAAAAGTTTCGTATTGGTGACAATAAGAACCACGTAATATTTGGTCCATCTCAAAAAACATTTGATGGACCCCGCACCGTTTTGAAAACTACAAAATGGTCCTTACTCTACCGAAAATCATTAAAATCTCCCTGAAATCGCCTCCTAGAGGGATCAAAGTCCCACTATTTTTTCTCCTCCAAAATTTTTCCCGAACGTACTTACCCCCTATCGCAACCCCTTAGGGGGCTCCACTGCAAAAATGACATTCTTATGAAATTATGAAATTGACTTCCTCCTTTCTCAGATGCCTCTGGAGGAGTAAAGCGCTAGACCAACTCGCATTATTTGTACTCTCCTAAACTTTTCTCTTGACACACCTACCCCTTATCTGCCACCGTTTTGGGGGTCCCCCCTATAAAAACACAAAAACTTTCGAAAATTTGGAAAAATTATTCATAGCTCCCCCGGAGTGACCCGTATGATCAAGTTTTCATAAGACTGCTAGTAAAGATTTTTCTTATATGACTTTTGAAAAGTATTTTTGAATGAAGTCGCTTACAACCAATATAACTACGATATATATAAAAAAAAATAAATTAACATTTTGATCATTTCATTAAGATTTCTAAACAAACAAACAGACAGACAAATGAACTGTCTTTTGCATGGACAGACATACGAATAAGGTGGCCACATTCCACATACTAAATGTGAAAATTAATGACAACAAAGTACGAGTAGATACAAAAAAAAATCAGCAAAAAACAACGGTGCATAAAAGTTTTCTTCTTTTTTTATGTGTGTGTGTGTGTAATGGTTGCGCATGTATTAGTAGCAATAAAATTTGAATTTATTGCGAGATTCCATTAAAGCTTCTTTATAACGTTTCATTATACACGAATATAACATGAAGCTGACAACGCTGATGGTGGCGTTGAGATTCGTTAAGAAGACTTCTAAATGATCTTCTCACATCCAAACAGCGGCAGCTGGCTGACGACAACGACAACTTTGTGCTCTTTTTTTTCGCTTTTTTTTTTGCTTTGTTTGTCCTTCACGCCACTGTCCACACGTTTGTCCGTGTCCATTTGTATCTCTTAGTCCGTCTGTCTGTCTGTTATTGTTTTCATTTGTAAAATGAAATGAATTTTTATGATTGCATTTTAATTCCACTTCATTTCATTATATCAATCGCTTGGGCTGCCAGACGTTTCGACGGTTAGACGAATGAAAGCGTAGTAACGCATGTAGTATTTTTACTGTGGGGTGGGATTCTGATGTAATTTTTTTCATCAAGAAACTTAGTAAACGTCGTAGTTTTGGCCTCATAGAGCTTTTTTAAGTTGGTTGAAATGAAAATCGTAGAGTGATATGTCTAGAAAAATTTATTTTTTTTCGATTTTCTCAAGCTATGAAATCTGATATCGAAATGGTGGATGTACACTTGTCGTTTCTGTGGGTCCCATTTTCGTGACGATAAACTATTTCGATCTCATCCTTATGATAAGTCGACATTAAAAGTGCAATATGATCATGCAAAAATTCAATGTTCAGAATGGCATCTGATTTTGATTTCACAAAAAGACTTCCTGAATTCAGAATATCTTCCTCAAAAGCTATTTTCCCACAATTTTTCTTAAGGTTTCGTATTTATAGTTCCATACGGAATTCTGAACCAAAAATCGTCATCATCTTTTTTGTATTGATATGATGATAGTTACGGAAATACTACTTAACGCTTTCGCCCCTACTGGGATCATACATCCCAGCAAAATTCAATGAATTATATTTTTTTTATTACTGATGCAATTTCAAATGTCAAAAAGCCCAATGTATTAATAATATATTTTCGCCATGCTATTTTGTTTAATGCAGTCATTATTTTTGTGTTCTAGTGAAAATAAAAAGAAAACAAACAATAATTATGAAATTCTGAAACAAAAAAAAAGGTTTAGCGCCGACATTTTTCGACCAAAATATTTATATCATATTTTTCTAAATATGTACATATGTATAATATATTTCATATAGTCCCAATAAACTCTCTAAGTGGGACTTATTTGTCTCAATATAGCGATGTTAATACCAGTTCAAACATGTTTTGCATATGGCAAGGAAAAGTTTGTCCGAAAAACAATGGAAATAATTTCCAAGGACAGCGATGACAGCAACTTTATGTTTCGGAATCCAGCTTTACACCGTCAGATGACAAAAATCAACTCAACATAAACGTTTCCAATGATGACAATGAAGATGATGAATCTAATAATGAGCGTAGTAGTGTTGCTGTTACTCCTAGTGCTGTTGCTTCTCCTAGTGATATTTGTCAATAGGTCTGTAGTTAATGCGTGGATAATATGGATCAAGATATATTTGGTTCAATTTATGGTTCCTTTGGCAGAAGCGCTTATAGCGAAAGCTGTCAAAAAGAAAGGACCAAGAGCTGGCGGAAGTCGCTTTAAGTGGCCGAAGCATAGCTATTGAATATTGGTGATTATTTGCTAACAGAAAGGCTTTTGTGTCGTCGTTGCGTGAGATGTACATCCTTACAGAAGGGAAAATGAAAAAAAATTCGTTATCTAAGGTTACAAAAATGCTTTATGCTACCCATGTTTTGTATCTTATTATGAATAAAATGAATGAATTTTGAAACAGATAAAATATTTATTTATTTATTTTTCTTTATTAGAAGATTATATCCCATCACAGAACCTTATTGGGACATTATATCTCAGGACACAGGTAAGGATCAAGAACATTTCAAGTGTTCAATACATATTTTTTGTAGATCTTATTTAGTAATTTGCTAGCAGTTTTGAAACAAACCCAACCAATTTTGAGAAAAAACTCAGGGGCGAAAGGTAAACTTACAAAATGTGTTCTCTGTAACTAATTAATTAATCGTTACTAGTCGATACTTTTCAACTTTTATCGACTTCTTTAATGTTTCTCTATATTGTTTGATACTTTTCTTTGCTATTCGATGCTTTTCGACTTCATTGATATTTCTCGATACAATTCGATATGTTTCGAATGATATGAATTTTTAGATTTATTCGATGTTTTTTGATAGGATGTTTTTCGCTATATTCTACTCATATTTCATTTTTTCATGTTTCTTGATAATATATGACTTTCGCCTAGCTTGCGATACCTTTCAAACTTTTCGTCATTTTTGATATTAAATATTCAATCTCTCAAACTTTTCCAATTATTTTCGACTTTTACCGATATCTTTGGAACTATTTTAAACTTTCCGAATTTTCGTTTTCATTTTATACCATTCGATGTTTTCGATATTTCTTTTGATTTATTATTTTATATTTGCTAATGGAGAAGTCCATTACTTGTTGTATCAAACTTTATTTATTGTTTTTCGTAAGATTTTCTGTATTTTTATCACGTTTTTGCTTTGCTTTTTGTTCCATTACGTCTTTTTAATCCGCTTTTCAAATGGTTTTTCTGTTTTTCGTTTGATGCATTGTTTTAACAACTTTTCCATTATGTTTTTGGCTCACTCTATTAGATTTTCTTGTTTAGTTTTTAATTAGATTTAGTATTAAAGTATTTAATAATGGTAACACATTAACGTTAAACTACAGCTACTATTAGCCTTTTTAGCATTTTTTGTTTATTTTATGTACGCATTTTATTTACCTTTTATTTGTTTTAAATTCTTCTCAAGAAAGTTTCTTTCGTTCCGTTACGCTTTCATTGGTTTTGTTATTGTTCTTGCCATATTTAATTTTTGCAAGGGGACGTCCATTAATTACGTGCGGTGTTTTTTTGAAAATTCAGACCCTCCTCCCCCTCCCCTTGGTGAGATTTGGTGAGATCTGGCGGACCAGTGAGATTTAAATTATAATTGTTAATGTTAATTCTATGCATTAAAAAGTTGATGTAAGATTTTCCTAGACCCCCTTCCCTCCTTGGTGAGATTTTGCCGGACCCCCTCCACCTATTTTAAGGGGGCAGGTCCAGTCATGGCCGTGAAAATTAGAGCATTTTCAATAATTTTTTTTTTTGGTATTAATTTAATTTATTTAATAAAAGTGATATTGTGGAATTATTACATTATGTTTCAACTTGACTTGAAGAAAGTTTAAAAAAAAAATATTATAAATAAAAAAAGTTATAGCTGGTTGTGTTGGACCCTGTCCAATACATAGTGTCTTGCGGTGACCATCAGAAATCATTGGAAAATCATCTAAAATCAATCGGATGAGAAAAATTAGTTAGTTAAATAAATAATCTGGCGGCTTCAGGAACATTTACCTCCAGCTTTTCGGTAAAAAACCAACAGTTAATTGTTCATAAAAAATCAATTTTAAAAACAAAAAAACATAATTAAATAAGGCACTAGATTTTTATGTTTTTCAAAAACCGTGAAAATTTCATGGAAATCTATCGAGCGGTTTTCGAGTTACAGTGGTCACCGGTTCCGAAAACATAGTTTTGAGAAAAATTAATTTAAAGTCTTACGCTCGGTACTCTTACCACCGCGAGCCCTTTGGTTATTGCCGAATAACTCCAAACGTAATTGTCGGATTGACTTCAAATTTTCAGGATATATTTTTAAGAAAATATATTTCAAGAAAAAGCAAAAAAAAAAAATTTCGATTTCTCAAAAATCATGACTGGACCTGCCCCCATAACTCGCGTAATTAATGGACGTCCCCTAAGCTCATTTTAGTTAATTTTTTGTGCATTTTTCGTAATAAATATTTGCATCCGTTCATTACCGACTTTTTGTCCTTTTTTTGTATGGTATTTGTCCGCTATTGTTAATTTTTCTTCCTCATTTGTCCGTTATGCGCATTCTTTTTTCCGGAATTTTTTTTGACTTTAAAATTCCTAATTTTTTGTGCTTGATTTTTTTTGTGAATTCTTATTTTTCTCTCTTTTATTTATTGCTTTTAAGTTGCTTCCATTTTCATGACATATAGCAAATTTTAGTAGATTATTTGGACTGCTAATCATAATTTGCTTTCTCTTTCTCTGCTCAGTTCTTCTTAAATTATTTTTGAATATTTAATTTGATTTTTTCAGCATAAACAACAACTTAAACCACTGTGCCTGCAACAAAGATTCATACCTTCAATGACGACCATTCAGTCATTTAGTTACTGGACCTAATGTAAAAACGCTGTTCGTGTTAAGTTGAGTGAAATTAGTTGATTTTCGTTAATTTGAATTGCGCGCCAACACCGTTGCTGCTGCTGATTTTAATTATAATTTAAATATAAATTTCTATAGCTCGCAATAAACGATAATACTTTGCATACCCAATTTGATCGGAACGGATAATGTTGCGAACAATGCTGCTAAAGAAGCAGACAGCTTTATTGCAGCGCATGTGTTGTGCTCCCTTGTATGCTGCTGCCTGCCTGCCGGGCGGCGTTAATGGGTCTGTGTCTCTCGTTTATTTATTGATTTACTAATTTGTCATAACATTTAACGTTAACGCTTCGAACACGATGACGCGTAAACTTAATCAAGGCATTGCGAATATGCCCACTTACTGCATAACGTACGGTACGTATCTATATATATGGGGAAGTATTGTATCCGTGGCTGATTCATAAAGTTTTATTTGGGTTTATGTTTCTTTATTAAGTTGTCTGATTGGGGGTAATTAAATGAAATAAAAAGCCATCATAAGCTTTGCGAATCTCTTAGCACTGTGATGTGCCTTTGATAACTTAATTTTGATTGTTTGCTGAAATAAAAAAAATTATGATATAAATAACTTTAGTGTTGAGATTTCTTTTTATTGAATATTTTACAGCACATTTTCTTCGTCTGAACGTTTTTCTGACTTCCCACGAATTTATTTCAACGCACACCTTCACACACTCCTTGCTATCTTATCACCTTCTGATTTTTCTTTTCAACATCATAAAATCTGAGTATATGCTCCATTTTTCTATTTATTATCATTTATGAGTTTTTATTGCTTCCACCATTTTCATTTTCCCACCCATTGTCAGTACATATCATAAAAATGTCAATGTGCTGCAGATTCTTGGAATTTCTTCGTTGTCGCATAACTCAAAAATGTCAATAGTTTTACAGACAACTTCAATATAAAAACAATATTGTCTTTTTGGCTTTTTTTTTTTTTTTTTTGTTCATTTATTCTTAATTGAATTGTTATTATGCGTCTTGTCTTGTGTGGTGATTGAAAGTCAATTCCATGAATCACTTCCTAGCACAAGACCACACCACAGACGGACTTGCTGTGTCTAATTGAAGGTGTGTTCTGGAATTCTACTTTTGTTTTATTACCTATGTACAGCATTTTTCATTTGTTTAACAACATTTATTCGATAAATATTTGTTGTGATTTTTATTATTACAAGATACAGAGCAAAATTTATAAAATAAAACAATAAAAAAAGCTCTCAGATACAAGTTTTGTTGAGCACTGAAATAGGTGGCTAAAAACCACTAACAATAAGGATTACTTTCGATTATTTTCAAAGTCGAATCAGCTGAAATACTAGCTAAATGTAGTTTCCATCATCCTTATAAAAAAGTATATGTAGTCAGGCCTGACATAAAGTAAGTTGTAGATATACAGAAAATCAAACTCTAGATATAAAACTTTTTATTCCGACTGACAAAATCATTTATCCTTGAAAAAAGAACATGTAAGGAATACATGTTCTTTTTGATGTAGCCAAAAAGTAACGACTTTCGAAATTCTAATCCTAATGTGGTATGGTGCTTGCCCTTAAAAAATTTGAGTTTTCCGGCTGGCTATCTAGCAAAAAAACGCCCAGACCAATTTGTTTGCAATGAAAATATGAAATTCAAAACATAAGTTTCTTATACAATATGTATATCCGCCGAGCAGAATTTTTAAATTTATGATCCTAAAATTGCATGACAATTTCTGCAAGATGCAAAAGTTAATATTTTCTATATAAAAAGATGTTTACTGAATGTTTGACTAAGACAATACGTCAAAAGCAAACTGTTGACGTCAAAAAATTGACATCCTACATCAAGGCCGTATCCACGATTTTATTTGGGGGAGGGGGGGGGGGTTCCGGATTTGGGATTTTTGGAAACCAATTTTTGCAATCTCTTTAATTTTTAAATTGTAAGTATTCTCTTATAGGCATACTCGCTGTAAATTTGTCTAGTATTTGAGTACTGATCGCGGAACACTGTCCATTGGCGATCTTCCATGACTCGTCTATATTTTGAGGGGTTGGTTTTCTCATAATCTCTTTAAATATTCCACGAATTTTCAATGGGATTTATATCTGGGGACTTTGCTGGCCAATCGAAGCAGGTTATTCTTTGTTCTATTGCTTCCAATGAGCGTGTTAAAGCTGTTTGAATGGTATCACTGTCATCGAAAATCGCATCCTTTCAACTTCATGTTTTTTGGCGAATAGTGCGAAATCACATAGTGTTAAAGCAGGTCAATTCGGCGAATGATTCAAAACACATGCTTGATTTCGTGCCAAAAAGAATCAAGATTGCGGTATTCTGGTCGAAGGCGACAAATTCAGGCCATCAAACGGTGTAATACATACAAATAAAATGTACAAGTAATTGTTGCCCTTGCTTTCGAAGAAAACAATAAACATTGTCTTGATTTTTTATGGAATTTATCAGTTTTTTTTTTTTTTTTGGATTCATCCTTTAGTGATCGTCTGCATTCTAAAAATTGCTTATATCACACGAAAGTCTTTACCTGTACTACTACATGGTTCAAACAGTCCCGGGAATTTTGGTCGGATGGCATTACCACTCTCAAATCGATATAATTTTTCAGAAATGGCAACTTTTTAAAGAGGAATGTCAAACTTTGAAGACATTTCATTTAGTTGCTTTAAAGTTATCGCTGTCTGAGTGACGCTATTTTTGGTATTTCGTAAACCATCGAAAAAAGTTAATTTTGCATTTTGATAAAACATTGCTTTGTGATCGGAAAGAACGAGAAGCAAACATTGGAATGGCTCCAAAAACATCACAGCACATCTGCTCCGTCAAAAACAACTGTTTACAGATGGTTTGCTGAATTTAAAATGGGTCGTACGAGCACCAGTGATGCACCACATTCGAGCTGGCCAAATGAGGCTAACACTTCCGAAAACATCAAGAAAATCCATCTGATACTTTTAAAAGACCACAAAGTGAAAGTGAGAGAGCTAGCAGACATAATAAAGTTGACAATCGGTAGTATTTTCAATATTTTGCATGAGCATTTCGAAATGAAAAAGATGTGCGCGCAATGGGTGCCGCGTTTGCTGACAATTGATCAAAGGCAACATTGTGTTAGTGATTCAAAGTAATGGCAAAATTGAACGAATTGCTGCCGCACCCACCGTTTTCTCCACATTTGGCCCCCAGCGACTATTATCTATTTCCAAACTTGAGAAGATGGCTCCAGGGAAAGAGATTTTACTCAAATGAGAAGGTTGATTTCGAAACTGATGTCTATTTTGAGAGCCTCGACGTCGACTATTATAAAAAAAGGTATCGAAATGTTTGAGGATCGTTGGATGAAGTGTATCTCCCTCGAAGGGAACTATGCTGAAGAATAAAATAGATTTTTATCAAAAAGTTTGTGTTTTCATAATTTTTCCCGGGACTTTTTGAACCATGTACCTCTTTTGAATCAACATTTCTAGTTAACCATGATGCCATTTCTTGCATAGCTATAATCTCTATCTACATTGGAGTTTTTCGTGTAAAACAGCTTCTTTATTCTGAAGAATCTCCTTTCCTAAGATCTCTTGATGCAAAGCAAGTCTTGTAATTTATAGAGAAAGAAATTAGCGGAATAGCATAGTCTTTATTGAAAGGAGAAAGTTCAGACTTTTTAGAAGTACTGTAACTTCCTTACAGCAGCAAAAATAAAGTCTTATGACAGAATAAGATGACACCTGCTTTCATAATCACTGACTTTGTCTAAGCAGCACGAATCAATGCCAAAAAATAGAATCACCCGAATGGCAATTGTGTTAATCCTGTGAATAATTAAAGGTGATATCCTAAATCTTCCGCCAACAGCCTTTTAACATGAGGATGGAGCATCGCCTGCTTTCTCAAACTTTTCTTCAACATTTTGTTTGCAGCTTAGTTCCCTTGCACCGTCCTCTAAAACAAGGGTAGTACCATTAAAGTAAAAAAAAACTAGTTCAGTTTTGTTCGAATTGAAACCTAGGGCAGCCTGATATACCCTTGAGAAGAGTTTACTTAAGGCGTCCTGAAGAATTTCACAGAGTGTACGAGCTATTTACTGGTATGTAAAGACGTCCAGAGGTTTCCGGCTACAGATAGAAAATTCGAGAAAATCCTCTTCTTAACTAAACCGAGAGGAATGAAAACACGTTCCTTATTTGCTTCAATGTTCCTGTGACCTGGAACTTATATGAGAGTAATGTCATATCGATATCCTAGCCGGACAAGTTGCTTTTTGCATTGTTCTAGTAGCATCGATTTTATATGTGCCGTGCACAAAGCTTTGATTGCGGCTTGGCTATCGGAGAGAATTGCTATCTTCTTCTCTGATTTAATACAGCCCACTAATCTCCTGGCTACAAGAATGGCAAAAACTTCAGCCTGGAAAACGCTAGCTGAATCAGGTAAATGGAAATATTAAGAGATTTCTGGGTTTTTTTTGAGTAGACTCCTGCGCCTACTACGCAGTCCATTTGAACCCATCGGTGAATAAATGGTTTAAAATTTTAAGTTGAGAGTGCCCTCTTCCCACTTAAATTAAAACTACCGATATTTTGCCTGAAAATTTTTCTCAAAGCTTAGTGTAGGACAGATGTAGTCCGTTGGGGAATTTAAAAGTTCGATTCGTAAGGTGTCAAGTATAGAGCAATGACTATATTGCTTCGAAAACTAATAACCAGCTACCCTGAGCCTAATTGCACTGCACGCAGCTGCTGCTTTAATAAAGGAATTGGGAGCTAGCAGGTGTAGAAGTACATTTAAGGCTGCCGTTGGACATTGTCTCATAGCCCCCGTCACACTGATACAAGCCGTCCTTTGCACTCTCTCTAGCTTTAACTGATTGTAGTCTTTCCTAATAGCTGACCACCAGACTAAAGAACCGTAAGTGAGGATCGGATGAATTACAGCTGTGTATTTCCACAGTATCATTTTTGGTTGGAGAACCCAATTTTTTACTATAAGTTTTCTTACAAGCATACAAAGCTATACAGGCTTTTCTGCATCTCTGTACAATGTTGAGTTTCCAAATTAAGCTTTAGATCTATTATGACTCTGAAAGTACCTACACATATCTTTTCCTGAGTGTTTTTATTTTCACCTTACAAACTGAACACAGTAATTTTTGCTCATTCTTAATTACAGGTACCGCACCGCGCGCACTACATCGTCTTACCACATTATGCAGCGCTAGCTTGTTCTTATGCAAACAGATCGCCCATGTGGATGGATGGTGGACAAGAATCGGTTCGACTTCGGTAAATTTGAAAAGAAATTTAATCCCAAAATGAGGAAATCAAACAATAAAAAGTGCGCCCCGAGTAAACGGAGTTTGTGAGTTGAATTGTCCGTCGCATTAAGCGGTATGATGTGCGCATGCGCGCAAGGCAGCAAAAATGCTTACAACATTGAATTTTGTCCGGTCGGTCAGCATTGCATATCGCCTCACTTCTTCTTCGATGCGCGTTTCCCATGAATGTGAGTAAACAAAAAAGTCACTTTTTTTTCTGTATATTTCGTTGTTGTTGCTATTGTTTTTTGTTTGTTGGTCTAAAAGATTTTCCAACTCGCTGATGCATTTTACAAAAAACATACCATAAGTTTTCTTCTTTTTTTTTATTTGTAGAGTAAAGGTCAAAATGCGTCAAGTGCATTTTCGTTTTCATAGCCAAATGAAAGATGGAAGTAAAAAAACACTTAATGGAGTAGCTGTGGTAAAGGGTTGCCAAGTGCATTTAAATGCCAAGAGTTGCAGTGTAAACAATTCAAGTTGTTTTTATTTTTGGTAAATTAAGCAGCTCAACAAACAATTAACAGTTTTCTTCTAATACTTTTACGTTGCTTTGAATAAATAAATGACCCTTTACCTTATCCCTAGACATTTCACATTACGGACGCACCTTAGCTTCAAAGGATCATATGTTTGGTTTGGGTTCGAATAAACCGAGCAAATAATGTTGAAAGGTAGATTTTCCGGCTGTTTGAAAAATGGTCCATCCAGTTTGGTACTGTATGTAAGCTTTAATGTAAATTTGTTTAAAATTTTCATTTTGTGGCTAAAATTTATTTTTCTTTTTTATTAACAGATTTTGTTTGGGATGCTGTCGGATATGTCAATCAACTGGAGTGAAGCGAAGTATTATAATGCGACTATAAACATATTGTTTTAATAGATATTAAAGGACATATTTTTGAAGAGTCCTCTACTCAATATTTTATTGAAATTCTTTACATGGGACGGTCTTTTACAAACCGCATACTTATCGGACGACGCATTTTTGATTTGGCTGAAATTTTTTTTATGGGTTCTGTATCGAAAAAGAAGAGATACGTATTCGAGAATTCAAAATAAAATTTTTTTTTTTCAAAATAGAGCAAATTCAAATTTTGAGAATTTCGTGATTTTTGGCTTGAAAGCTCACTTTCCAAAATTCATAACTCCGGTTCTGTTAAAGCTAGAAAATTCATTTTATTGTCATTTTAAAGCTAAGAAAATTATCTTTAGTAAAAATACATAGAATACGATTCTGACATTAAAAATTTGATACAAGGTGGGAGCAATTGTTTAAAATTGATTTAAACATTTAAATTGTTTATAATAATATTAATTAATTAAAAATTTTTTAAAAAATTATTTTTTTATTTAATCTCATATTTTTAGCTTTACAATGAAATTAATTTCAATTTTATGGCTTTAACACAACCAGAGTTATGAATTTTTGAAAGTGAGTCTCCAAGCCAAAAATTGCAAAATTCTCAAAATTTAAGAGAAATAATAGTTTTCCCATTAAAACAAAATACGTTTTTGATAGGAAATTTAACGTAGAATATGATGGTCATATTAAAAATTTGATATAGGGTGGGGGAAATTCTTAAAAATTAATTTTAACTATTTAATTGTTTATAACAATATTAATTTGTTAATAATTTTTTAAAAAAAGTATTGTTTTATTAAAGATAATTTTCTTAGCTTTAAAAATATATTAAAACCAATTTTCTAGCTTTAACAGAAGCGGAGCTATGAATTTTTGAAAGTGAGCATCCAAGTCAAAAATCAAGAAATTCGCAAAATTTGAATTCGCTCTATTTTGAAAAAAAAATTTTTTTTTGTTAAAATCCCCGAATACGTATCTCTTCTTTTTTGATACAGAACCCATAAAAAAAGTTTCAGCCAAATCAAAAATGTGTCGGTCAATTTTTGTTAAAATTCGTTCGGTTTGTAAAAGACTATCCCACGTATAGAAAAATATTGCTCCATAAGTAAGCAAATATTCTAAGTAAGTAGTTTAATAATAGAAAACGTTATTAAGTTTTATGAAAATATTGCACTCACTATGATTCAGGCTGAAATATGCTGGCTAAAAATCATAAAAATTATGAGTCACTTCTGTAGTCTGAGCAGTGAAGTTTCAAACTCTTTTAAAAATTTGTGTAACTGATAGGTATTAAGAGCTAAATTTAAATGGTTAGCAACAAATTTGGACCGAGTTTTTATTCACCCCTGTAGACTGAGGGAAAAACAGTTCAGAAGTGTCAAAAAGTAATATTTGCATTTTTGGCAAGATAGCAGAATATCACTCAGTTTTCTCAACTACTTGGGGTCAGTGTTCAGTTCGAGGTTCTTCTTTTTCACCAAAAATCATTTTAGTGTAGCTTACACGGAAAATGTGGTTTAAATAATTACCAATCTTATGAATTTTCTATTAACTACACTTTGTGCCTTTACTTGGCACATTTAAATATATTTCACAATTGATTATATCAAACAATAGTTATTTCTAGCTATTCTAGAGATCACTCTCGTGAATTTTTTTTAAAAAATACTACAAATAACTTTTGTTATTGACTTAAATACTGTAACTGACATTGCGATATCACAATACCAACGACAAATATGTGACCATAGTAAAAGTCTCCTATTATGGTAGAATATTTTTTGGTCACTGATAAGAAAAAGTAACAGCGTAATATTTAGTGGATACTAAAAGACCACCTGGTGTAGAAATAAAAATTTAATTAATTCGATATGCCATACAGCCAATGGTATTTGTGTGTGTTGATAAATACAGGTGAAATTTTGCAGTTTAAGTCAACGGTTGGTTAAACTACGATTATCACAAAGGCACGTTGGATAAGCGGTCAGTTGTAGTATTTACTAGAGCTATTTTTATTTAAATGAATTACTGTTGGTGGACAGTTCCATGTGAGAGTTGATTTTAATAGAGTCTTTAAAAAAAAATTCAAAAAAATTCAGAATAAAATTTTCAGAGTTTTTCGGTTGGCTGTAACTTGAATAATTTCTTAGCTGTAGCGTTGTTTATCATTCGCTGGGTTGCATCTTATTCAAATACATACATACATATATGCAGAAAAATTTTCCTCTCAAAACAAAATTGATAGCTCTTTAACTGTTCATGTATATACCGCAACCAAGAATCCATTGATGTAGTCGCTACGAGGTGATCTCTTTGAATGTGGTGCATCATTTCAAGATAGTACTGCTTCAAATTAAAACTATAACAAAAGACTTTTAACCTATTGATATATACATACTAGTCAAGAATGATCCGATACTACTGCTCAACTGCTCACAAAACTTTTTTTTTCCGTTTTCGAATAATTACTTTCATCTATATATAGCGAACTACTTAAGTGCGCCCCCTGAGACTTTTGCCCTTGCGTTAAACTGCTATGTTTGTACAATATTTATTAACAGCCAAAGCATAAGCAGCGGCAGATTAAGTTAGGGCTAGAAGGGGCTATAGCACTGGGCTTCGAGCTCAAGGGCGCCTCCAAGTAGCGGAACATTAAGCTATTTGCTAGGGATTTAAGATATGACAAGGGCCTTGTGAGGTTTTTAGTAGAAAGGAAGCAGGAAGAACTATTCTTTAGCCACACTATTAATACATCGTCGATATAGAACAACAAGTCTATATTTTATATATGTATCAAAATTAAATCATAAAAAAATCCAAAATTTGTTAGTTAATAATAATTCTTAATAATCCTTATTCAAAAGATTTGTTTTGAGCATATTAGATTTTGAGTTATAAGACACATTCAAAAAGTTTAATTACTTGGAGACATGAAAATGTAGATAGTGACTTTTTGTTCTATATAGACGACACGCAAAATGTGTATGTACTTTTTATTTTTTTCATACATTTGTAGGAAATATTACAAGTTGTCCCTTATTAAAAAATTTTTGTTTTATTATAAGCCCATTTCTACTTTTTAACTCCGGGCCTTGATCCGCCGCTCAGCATAAGTCTGGATAACAAGCATGCTGGAATTCTTAAGTTGGACTAGATGTGCCGTTTTTATACCAAATACGTGACCCGCAAAGTTTGGTAAAGGGAGTTGTCAAAAGAATCAATATAGCCTAAGCAGCTATTAAAGCTACATATATGCAGTTAGTCTTGTTCAGGTAGCTAAGCAGCGATCGGATGTTATTTTCAGGCAAATCGCTGAAGTTGTTGAAGAAGGCTTGTCTTAGATATCTGAGCCTGTTTCTGGCAAGGGCCGGACAGTTACAGAGAAAATGTTCGACAGATTCTTTCTCGTTTACATTCAGGCAACTGCGGCAAAAAGGGTTAATGGAATACCTAATTTTTCAGCATGCTTGCCGATAGTCCAGTGTCCAGTGCATGTCGCGTTGATTCTCGCAATGTCACTTCGGCTCTTGGACAGTAGGTCAGTGGTTTTTGAATTGATATAAGATGGCCAAATCGTTCTGGATGTTTTACTGGTTTTAAGGGTCCTCCAGTTTTTTGTTGCCTCGGAAAGAAAAAACGAGAATACCTTTCTCTTGACTGTACCGAGTGGTGTATGAAAGTGAGCGCTAGTGAGGAACTTTTTGTTTTGTTTTTGCACGACAAAATTTCGATAATGAAAAAAAAAAAAAAACATTTTTGGAAGATAGAGCGCGGCATTGCAACTGTTCGCCCCGAACGCCAAATATGCTCTGTACGCCTCTGGCTGAGTACATATGTATATTATATAACTCACTTACGAGGGTTCCGGAAATGTGATAGTTTTTGACAGTGATAGGTTCGAAAAACAGCGTTACGTACTGTTCGAATCACCATAACTCAAATAGAATTGTATATCATGAAACTGATATGACTTATTTTCTTCTATAATCTTATTCGAAACACTCGATTTCAGTCATACTTCTCGAATATAGTGAATGAGAAAAAACTGTTTTTCGACCTCTTTAAAAGGCCACAGAAAATTCTACCAATAAGTATAAATGTAACATCTATGTTTTTTTTTATTTCCTGGCACCACCTCAAACTTTTCCACTAAGTCTTATTCTCTAAAGAATTATATCGACTTATAACATTTTAATTGGACAATTTTGAAATTTTTCAAACTTTTAAAATGAGTTCAACTTGTTCTGGGTATACTTGTTCAAGTTGTCAACCAACCACGCATCCTAAATACCTTGTGGAGGGGTAATCAAGCTACATATTTGCCTTAGGGGCTATGAAAATGACACTGACCTTAGTTTTTTTTTCTTTAAAATCATTTCTTAGGAGAGTTGAAATAAATTAAAGGCGATTTGCGTGCCTCACCAATTCTCAGTAGCGCACTTAGGGTGGTGCCAAGGCTTGAGGGGGCGGCAAAAAGATCGTGAAATATATCTCAATTTGCTAGGCTTTTTGAAAGTCAAAAATGAGGTGCCTTTCTTCTTAGTCAATGATATTCAATCGATGTAGTAAATTTGAAAGTGATATCTTATTTTGCTAGAGTTTTTGAATGTGAAAAAATGAGGACCTTTTTATTTTATTTGCTGGTCAAAAAATTTGTTTTGGTACTTAGAGGGCGGCCAAAAATGCACGGTACACCTCTGCCAATTTTTAGCGCTTTTTTTTCAAGAAAACAATACCAAAGTCTAATAATTTTCTTCTTAATTTTTGGCAGAAATTAGTTTTTCATTTTTAGAAAAATTTTCATCATGCAAATCTGCGCGATTTTTTGGGTGGCATTTGTTAAAATTTTGTTAACGATTTTACATTAAACTGAATTACATACATACATACATATGTATATGTATATAATTTCTCTCTCTTATATTGAAATTTTATCACAAACTGAATTATGATATTGCCCCCAATTGAATGTTAAATTGTAGTTAATACTCATCAAAAGTTTTATTACAAAAAAAAAAAAAAAAAATAAACAAAAAAACAAAAATTCAATGCAGCTGCCATCATAAAACCTCAATACAGATAAAGATGTAAACATAACTTTTGAGCGCTTAAGATACCAACAACAACAATAACCCAACAACATAAAACGGCTTAAGTACTTGATATGATAAGCCGAAATAGCCAGTCGGTCAGCTAAAGAGCCATGTTTGGCCCATGTTCACTAAAGTGGAAGCAATTTCATGCGCGCGATCCACCTTCTTTTTTGTTCATAACCATCCTCATATGTACTCGCTAACGTGTAAACCGGAATCGAATGTCAGGCAGCGGTTCCAGACAGTCAGTTCAGTGTCGAACGAATTAAGTGATATTTTTTGTATACCAAATGTTTAATTTTACCAGTGATATTGTGTGCACAATGACGATGATGATGATGCCTGCTGTCAGCAGCAGCAGCAGCAGCGTTCTTTTCCTGCTGCATGCAGACAACTACGACGAATATCACCAGTAACTGTCCGTTGCTGATAAGATTAACTCAAGTTTATTGCTGCTCTTTATTTTTTTTAATTAAATTAATTTAATTTTTATTCAAATTGTTGATATGCACGTTGATGATGGTGGAACACACACACGGTAGTAAATTTTAAAACTTCGGTCATAAAAATTATCATTGGAGATTAATTTTTGTATTTTATTGAATTTATGTTGCAGCACTGAGCTGGTGATGACATCTTCTTGTGCATATGTTGTGATGTATTTTTTTGTTATTTGACTTAGGATTATGTTGGTCAGTTATTTTTGGAAAGTACTTAAATTATTCGTCTTAATAAAAAATGGTTTTTATTTAATATTTGATATCAATTGGGGTATGAAAGCATAATTTAGACAATTGTAGGAATATTCACTGAAATACATATAGATACTCTCGTCAATATATAAGAAAATATGTTGTATTAGAATGAAGTACCTTAATGAAAATGAAAAATTGTCCTAAGCAGAAAAGTAAATTTCAACGAAGAAAATGAGCCCTTGACAACAGTCAAAGTCTTCTCTAAAAAAAGGCATCAGATTTGAGGTGTAGTGGTTTCAAAGGGCAGCTTGTGCCGCCATTAGACTCAGGCAAACTGATTGCTGGCCCGAGAATAGAACAGAACACCCTTCATAGCTTGAGCTCTGTACCCTCCAATTCGGACTATATTGTTCCAGTAATCTCATTCAAGAGAGACTACGTAACTCACATTCCATCTAGGGATGATTGGAAGGGAGGACTCCCGAGGAGAAGAGACCATATTAATTTCTACACGGATGGCTCCAAGCTAAATAACCAGGTGGTTTATGGTATTTACTCTTAGGTTGCCAGACTATTATAGCGTTTTTCAGGCAGAGGCTATAGGGATAGATATGGTAGCATCCTGGCTGAGGATGAATGTTGTATCCAAAAAGAATATAATTATTTATTCAGATAGTCAGGCTGCTATAAAATCTCTAGAATCAGTCTTCCTAAACTCACTTGTGGCCCAACAATGCCGCTCGTCTGTTAATGAGATGCTTCAGCATTCCAATATTCACCTCATCTGGATGCCTGGACATTGGAACATTGAAGGCAATTGCAAAGCTAATGAACTTGCTAGGCAGGGGACTACTGCAGAAATTCCTTAGGACAAGGAAGGTGTTGGCTTGCCACTTGCTATCTGCAAGTTATTGCTTAAAGAAGAAATGGTTACAAAAAGAAATCAAAAGATGGCTCAAGGGTCAACTTGCAATCGGGCCGAAATGGGATGCTAAGCGTTCGTCAGAGCTGATTGCTCGCACTAGACATTGTGTCTCGTCAGTTGTTGCAGTCATAACTGGCCACTGCCTCAACGGCAGACTTGCGAAGAGATTAGGTGTTAGGTCTTTTGACTTCTGTAGAAGTTGTGGAGATGTGGAGGAGAAGGAAAACACTAAATATTTTCTCTGCTCCTGCCCCGAACTTGCTAAAAAACGCCATAAAACACTTGGTTCGTATTTATTTAATGACCAGGATGACCTTAGACCTGCTAGTATAGGTCAGCTATTTAGTTTTATTGTAAAATAAGGTTGTTCAACGAGAGGATATAGTCAGACACCCTGTGGTATCACAATGGATTACATTTGGTGTAATTGTGTCAGATCGTAACTGACTGCCTAACCTAACCTAACCTAACCTAACCCAACCTAACCTAACCTAACCTAACCTTACCTAACCTAACCTAACCTAACCTAACCTAACCTAACCTAACCTAACCTAACCTAACATAACCTGTGGTGCAGTGGAATCAACTCAAAATTTGAAAGGAAAAATTATGCTAAGCTAAAGAAACTATTTAAATAAATAAGTATGTACTAACACACTGCAAACGTTGGACAAAAATAATTGGGAGTAAAGAAACCTGATATCTCCAGAGATATCTGGTATTTAATAAAGACCCCCCCAATTGATGTAGCACCACTGAAACTTTATTTTTATTCGTTTCAGAACGAAATCGGATTAAGTTCTTTAATATATCTTCTTATGTTATCTATATGTTCAAATACTTATTAATGAATATCTATATTTTTATCTTGCGTAAGCAAATAATTAAATATCGCTTACAGAATTAATTCTTAATTCCATTAAGTCAAGTAGTGCAGAGACTATACCTATCACATAATGATCGCGATTAAGATCAATTTTCATATTTGACGCATACGATGAGAAAGGCAACAAAAACAACAACAACAAAAAATCATCAATTAATGGTCCAAATCGATTAGTCAGTCGCCTTGAACCCTTATCTATGCTTTCAATCTTCATAGCGCATTCATTTGGTTACTCAATTTGGTTCTTAGCTGATTTCTGTAGTTGTTGTTATTGTTGTAGTTGTTGTTGTTGGCTCATTGACCGCTCTCGCTCATTCATAGCACACTAATTCATTAAAAATAAAACATTTTTTTTTTTGTTTTTTGTTTTATTAAAAGGTTCATTTGTGCAGCTTTAACTTCAACACGATCTGATGTTGATCATCAGCGATCAACAGCGAGCGCAGTGTTGATCAATGCCAAGATGGGAAGAGAAAAGACCTGTGCTGGCGCTTCTTTTAGCTGCATTTTGTGTTGGTGTTGTTTCTACAATTTTTTTTTTCCTTTTTTTTTTTGGGAAAGTGTGAGAAAGGAATTATTGAATTTCATAAAAGGCGGCTCCATTTACATGAGACTTTTTTGTTGTTGTTGTTGTTGTTGTTGGTTGCTGTATGAATAAACAAAAAATTAATGTTATGAACAAAAAAAAAAAAACAGTCAAAATCCCAAAGATCAAACGATCAAAATTGACCACAACAGGCACGAGCATGCGCGGTTGAGCACGAAGTTGACGATTTTTTTGATGGCTTATCGTGTTGTATATGAGAACGAGTGGGAAAAATCGCAACTGCTTATTTTTTTTTTTGAATTTGAGCAGAAGATGAAACATTCGTCATATGTACAGTGGAATGGAATTAAGTTTTATTTTATTTATTTTAAATATTATTTTAGAATATGAGTATGCGGTAGGCAGGCAAAATCATCCCAAAAAATTTTTTTGAATGAATTTTGATAACATTCCAAACATTCAATTGGACATATTGGTGAATATTTATAAGTCCTGAGCCGCTTTCTTGTATATTTACTATATCAGTAATATCGATTTGATATGAGTTTTACGAAAGTATTGAATATTTCAAAAACTGCGTCCACTGTTGCTTTTAAGTGTTACCAGCTACAACAAATGCACTACAACCACCGAAAGACTCAAGAAATAAAAAAAAACTTATCTGATTTAAACTTCAGATTTGTAAAAATTACACCAAAAAATCTCTTCGCTTTTTCGGCTACTAAACATAATACAGTGTGAAAAGAAGGACGATTTTTATTTCTGTTTGAGCCGCGCGCGTTGCGACGTGACTGTGACGCGTAGCGAACATTTCGAAGTTATGGTATGGTATAAACAGTTCCTACAATCCAACAACAACAAAATAATAAGTAGACACAAAAACAACTCCAAATAAGAATCAATGAATTTTGAACGCGTGGAATGCATAAAAAACTTAAAAGTAATAAAATCAACAGCAAAGCAAAAAAAAAAAAGAACAAGAAACAGACAAAATACAAGCGCCTGCGCCACTACACCGACCGGTACCTTAAGAGGTTCTAATTGCCTCACTAATGTCAGACAATTTTAATGCGCTCCATTTTCATTCACATACATATAGAACGGGGAGCAGGAAGGTCCATGTTCGGTTCTGTCTTTTCTTTTTTTGTTTGGTTTGACTTGAATGAGTCCATTAATTGAACTGTAAGCGCACGTTGACCACAGACAGCTGGCATAGACGCAGGGGGAACCTATCCCAAAAAAAAAAATAAAAAATATAAAACAAAAAAGGAGTGTACAAAAAGGTTAAAAGGTTCATCATTATATTGTTGTTGTAGCTTGTAAGTTATTTGCTCGAGTTGTTGTACTGTTGAATTAATTATTATTTTTATTGCTTTGAAAGTGAACTCAATTAAATTGAAATGGAAGTGGAATGAAATTGGGATCAGTTAAGATCTCTGATCAAATCAACATTTTACCCTTTGCGTGTCAGTTTGGTTTGAGCTAGAGATGAGAGAGAGTAAGTAAGTGAGTTTGCTTTACATATTAAGAGCTAGGATTATGTTGAGTTGCTTCTGAAACCATAGCTATCTTGTAAATACTTAGGGCGACGTCAGATGAGCATAGCTATCGAGATGCTTTAAAGCCACCTCATTAAGGCCTTTGATTACTGAACAACTCTATCAGATCAAAAGACTTATCTGATATTCCCCTGAAAACTGGTCAGATGGTAATTGCTAATCAGTTAATAAAAAATTTACTATCTGAAATTTAAAAAAAATTGTTTCAAAACCAAGAAAAGAGCCACTTAAACTGCTAAAAATACTAACAATTTTATTGTGCCTTTCAGAAATTCACTTAGCACTATAATGTCCGGATCTTTCACTGTGAGTTGAGGGACGTTTTGTAAGATGTGTCTACTGACTTTGGAATTAATGTTTTGAAATTAATAGAAGTTATATTGAGAAGCTATTAAATGAATATTGTCTGTTTTTCAGAATTCGAAAATGAGCGCTCTTTTCTTTGGCTCTCGGTTTAGAAAAAATCTGAAGCTCTTGGCTGTCGAGCTGAGAGCTTTTCGAAAATATCTGAAGCTATTTGCTCGCGAGCTGGAGCTTCGTTCTGCACCCGCTTTTCTTATCATTCACTACTGATTTGACCAAAAGAAATGTTCGTAGATGTGCCCATGTGTCCGGGGTTACTCAAAGTGATGTCCAAAATCCATTTTCGACCTTTTCCATTGATTGCAACAAAAAATTATTTATTAGGAAGTCAGTCAAAAACGGTCCTTTCCATGGTCGGAGGATACTAAAAATGATGTCCAAAATCCATTGTCGACCTTTCTCCATCGATTAAAGAAAAGAAAAAAAAAAACTTCAGAAAATGGGACAATGGTTCTTTCCATAGCCCGGGGCCTCTATAAGTGATGTCCAAAATCCATTTTTGACATTTCCCAATTTCGCTAACATTTCTTTTCCTGGAAATGGGTCAAAAACGGGACATCCCAATTAAGGGACCGTTCAAGTATTACGTAACGTAATTTTTGAAAATTTTTGACCGCCCCGCCCCCCATCCTTAAAAGTTACAGTATCACCCAAGAGACCATGTTCACCTAAAAGTCACAATTATGTTGCGCAATGTACCGGAAAGTCATTTTAGCGACGTTTGTTATGTTTTAGTCGCGTTTGCGATAGTAATAAATAAAACAAGAGATTTTAAACTCGCAGCGTAACGCGTTGTACGAACCCCCCCCCCCCAAAATGCGTTACGTAATACTTGAACGGCCCCTAATGTCCAAAATCCATTTCGAGCTTCAGTTATTGCGACATGATTTTTTCGGGAAATGGATCAAAATCAGTCTATTACACAACCAGGAGCCACCACAAATGATGTTTAAAATTTATTTTCGGTCTTTCCCCATCGAACGGTAAAAAAAAAATTCTGAAATTTGGTCATAAGCACGAGCGCTCCTTTGGGTCGCGAACACTCCTCTGGCAATCGGCTCGTGTTGGGTCTTCGCTCCATGCGTGAGCCAAGAGCTCTACTTTGATTCGCAGTCCCATAGCTAACACGAGCCGAGATATCGTGAGCTTTTCCCAACAAAACTGAGCAAATTTTCGTTAACCTCGTACAGTATCTAGAAAGAAAAGTTCACTTAATTCATCATGCACTATCAAATGCCATTTCATTCCACTATCACTAAATTTATGTGAGCTGACGAAACGCTCACGTTCATCTCTAGTTTGATATTTTATAGTTTGTATCACTACATTTTACACTGCGCCCCGTTGATGGCATTTTTACGCACTGGCGCTCGCTTGCTACGGAATTCCACAACATGTGGGAACACTTTTGAATGATTTTACTACGTTGTTGGTGACACTTAAATTTATGTTTGAGCGTATGCTTCAAAAAAAAAAAAAAAAAAACACCTGAGCCCATAAGTATATGTAGTTTAAATAACGACAGGGTGTAAATTTTGCCCATCAAATAAATTTACATTTTTTTCAACTAATCGAGATTATTTTCTTTTATATTTTTATGCCAGGATATGATGGTATTCTTAGTTGGTTTTCTTATTTTGAGGACTTTAACTATTTCGTTGATATCTGAGCATTTTTTGGCAAAGCATATTATTTGTTATCAATAAATGCGTATGCGCTTATGCTGCTTTGTTGTAAGCTTATAAAATTAATTTCTCTAAAAGTTATTGGTCTTGAACAATTAATAACATTAAAGCTCACAATAAAATTGATTATTGAAACAGATCTGTCAAAAAACTTTATTAACATTACTATTATTTCTACATTAGTTCATATCAGAACTTACAAATCCAATTACCTATTAACTCAAGCTCTGTGGGAATGTAAGCACAAATATTTTAAGTTTCCTTCAGGCAATCACACGTAATATTCTGACATTTTGAATGATGGATAGAATCAGTATTATCTATATTCTGAAGTATAATGGCCTAGAGCTTAACAACATCAAAGAGACAATTAGATTAATTATCTTGCTAAAGATATCTGGTACATAAGTGTTGCCAGAGTTATTAATATTAAAATTAATAAAACGGCAACATTAAAAGTAATAAATGCAACCCAATAGATTAATGCGAACATATTGATCTCTTGTTGTTTATTTTGTTGTTTGTATTACAAGTATATTATGAGGCTTATGATTGAAGTAAAAACACGGTAATGAAGACATTATAAAGGAGTTATACAAATGTTTTCAATACAAAATAAACTTGCTGCTTCTTTATAGGAAGCAGAAAGGCGTTAATGGATCATTAATTACTGAATCTTTCTTCGAACATCCATGGGTCTTAGGAGTAGCTCACATAAGCTATTTGGAAAGGTTCGGAGTAGGATTACCAACTTTCATGGAAAATAAAATTCTTAAAATGACATATCTTGGCAGCTACAGTTGTGAAATTTAGTACGTGGTACTTCCACGTATAAATATTGTCTATACTAAAGCAGGATTGGACAAAGCGGTGTGCTTGGGATAGCAGTTGTACTTTATATAATATATAAATAGTTTCATATATTTTAAAAAACATCAATACTTTGCGCATCTTTTTGTGAATTTTTTTATAGGTCAAAAGGATCTAAGTTTATTCAATTTGTTTTCCTTAAATAATCCATTGGAATGTCCTTATGTGTAAAATGAAAAAAGAACACATGTAAGGACATGAAGCTGATAATTATAAACACAACTAAGTAATACGTTCAAGTAGGCTTTAGGATTTACTTTTGTTGTTTCTTTTAATTATGCGCATGCGCATGCGCAAAAGAACTAAAAATTGTAATTAAATTGAGATACATTCATAATCTTATGGATTTAAATAGGGCAAAGGCAAATACAAAAGCAGCTTAGTTGCAAAATACCTGTCGTCTTATGAGATATGTATGTACTTAAGTGTATTCTTCATATGAAAAGTGATATTTATTATTTAGTAGCATCTTATAGATACTCATCGGAAACAAATAAACAAAGGTCGCATTAATGGTACATACTAACTTTTTTTGAATTACATTTGAAATTAGATATTTGAGTAGAGCAACTGCAACAGACGTTGCGGATGCAGCGGAAGGTACGTACATATGTACATACATATGTACATGCGTGTCTCCATAATAACTTCCTGGTCCTTTGGCGATATACATCTGTTGCAATGTTTTCATTATCCTTAGCTAACAGTGATTGCTACCTGCTATCGTAAAAAGACTGAACTAAGGATGCTGTTTTAACATTTTTTTTGGCAAACTGAATGAAGGAACCATAATACGCATTTTTTTAGTTAATGATTACATACTATCATATAGAACAAATACAACTATATTGTGAAAAATGGACTTAAGCTTTTTTTAATATTAAGCTACTAGAAATGTTGAAATATGTACATATGAAATGATTTCGTGAAACTCACAAATACAAAGCTTTGGTTACCAAACACTTCCAAAAGCTTTTGGATTTGGAACATTATTCATCGCTGCTATATCTACAATTTTGGTAGGAGCGAATATTCCCTTAACAAGTTTTTTGTTCAGATTCATAGCTTATCTCATATCCATGATTTTGTAACTTTTTTTGAAAAAAAAAAATTTTCAATGTCGAATAGCCTACCAAAAAATTTAAGTTCGGTTCGAACCAAATAGCGAATTTGAAAATGGATTGGAAACAAATGGCTTAAATCGTCAACTGAAGTCTACCGGCAAGCATTGATTGAGGTGATACCCTTAGAGTAGCATGAACGTGGCCGTCCTTAAACATTGTGGAAATGAATGCCAAAATAGAAAATCCGTGAATAAGGGAAATGTTGGAGATAATTGAGGAGTTGACGAACAAAACGGCACATGTCCAATTGTTAAAAATGTTCAGAAATCGCAACAAAGTCGTTTATGCCTCTGAATTGATCACATTAACGCGCTACTATTTTTACTCATTCAGATTCCAAAAAAATATTTTAAAAATCTTGAATACTTTAAGAGAAAACGGGGGGGGGGGGATTGTTAATGCAGATGTGACCTTTCCCTGGGACAAACTGTGCCTTATTGTTCGACCCTTTACACTTTTTTAAATGAAATATGTGCCCTTTTGTTCGATCATGACCGCGCCCTTTTGAAAATCCACACTCACGACTGGCTAAAAAATATAAATATTCGAAGTACATGTGCCTTTTTGCAAGAACATCTTCACTTTTCTATCAAAAAAGTATGACATCTATTGCTTTTTTGAACTGGCTGAGATTGAAATAAGTTGAAGATTAGTATAATAGACACGATTTCATCAAAAACACAAAACGACTGACCATGGACATGTGCAATTCTGTTCGCCCACTCCTCAATGGCAGGCACTAGCTGCTAACCTTACTAACCTTCGAAGAGTTTATTGGAGCCCTATACTCCGTCATTATATAAGGGACGTCAGAGAGAATGGCAGGACGTATGAAAATATCATCCAATAGTTGGCCAACTTTTTGATCGCATGTGTACATTGAGTGTCGACTTATTAAAATGAGTCTTCTTGCAATTGCTATGTAGCTCGACAGTTCATAGTTAGACTAATATACGATCGAGTCAGAAAAATATTTATGGAAGTTATGTTTCAAGTGCTCTTTAGCTTTGATGTTTAACGTAACTTTACAAAAATAATATGGGTCTGTAAAATTAATCAAAAATGTATGAAATTAGTAGTTTAGTTAACATCTTTAGCCTGTAATTAGATTTGGCTTACAATGATGGGAGTCGTTTGCGTTAGCTACAACTAGGGCACGATAGATGATCTTCCCACAACAGAGCGCTATTTCTTATCAAATTATAAGGCGGTCTTTTTGTTCTGAGAAGTGATACAATATTTGACTGATATATGTTATTTACCATTTTATATAAAAGAATCTAAACTGAGTTAAAAATTTCTTTATCAAATTTAATTCTAAAGTTAAATATTTTTGAAACTTCCGAAAAAAAATTTCGATTTTTCAGCATTGCCCGCTAATTCCGGAATGAAAAAAGAAGTTTCAGGCTTGAGCTATCTAATACATATGTATGACATACTTAAGAGTATGTCAGTACATGCAATTTTTAAATAAACATTTGCAGATTACAATTTTGAGGACATTGCATATTCTGCAGTTTGTTTACTTAAGTTCCATTTTAAGATGCTCATCCTAATGCTCAAACAGTAGATGTTAATTCTTTTCGGCACAAAATTGTTAATAAAAGACGGTTGCCCAAAGGCAAATATGCCGAAAAAAGGAAGTGATTTTCCAATGATTAACTTTTATGAATGATGAGATTTCGATTGCGCTAAATGATAATAAATGGCAATAGCAAAGATATGCGAAACTGAAGATGCTCCTTGTCAATTTATGTTCTTTACGTTCCTTTTGAGTTCACAATGCGATTGATATTTTTGTGTATGAGAGTTTTTTTGGTATTAGAAAAATACACGTTGTTTATCTTAAAGATCACATCACCGCTAGGAAGTTGAATTTCAAAGATGCTACAAAATGATTGCATACATTGACAAGGTTATAGCATTTAATTTCTGATGAACAAAATGATTACATATGGATTTATTACCGAAAAACTTACTAACATTTTAAATTAAATTAAGAATTAATTTGTTTAAAAAAAAATGTTTTTGTATAAATTATTGCCACGAGAAGTTTAATTTACTCTTAAGCACTTTATTGTCAATCGTTCCTTGATGTCAATACTACGGTAGTTCATAAGTTCTCTTAACTTTGGGTGGTCATTTTGCTTGCTTGTATCTATCAAAATATCGATTTGTCGGTCAATCTTTTTTTTGTTTCAAACAAGTATATCCGTTTTTTGTCTTTCCTCTATATATGCGGTTGGTCGTTTAGTCAGCTGGTGTTCTCTTCACAACACTTGTACACGGTAGCCCATTAAGCATTTCAAAGATTACACTCATATAGTTGCTATAGCCTTAGAGTTGTTGGTTGTTGACTCAACTATGTTCGCCGCATGACATCTCATAAGCCAACATCTTCAACTCGAACTCAACCTTGATAGACACTTTTTAGTTGTAGCTGTATTGTGTATCTCATATGCTGACCACCGAAGAGCACGTAAAATGACTTGTCCCACTGCAAGCAGACGAAAATTAAGTGATAAAGATGCAAGTAACCGCAGGGGTGCTAGGACCCAAAAAAAAAAAATATATAAATAAAATCAACACAGCAGTAGTAGCGACTGTGACACTTCATTGTAGCAGCAGTTAAAGAGCAGCAGTGACAAAAACCCGTTGACATTCTCACAATTAAACAGCAGCAGCAGCAGCATTATGAAAAATTGTGTCATCTAATAGTCCATGTGAATTGTCAGTAGAAGATTCGATATTAAATTATGCACAAAATTTATGCGTGAAGAAGAATTTCAATTTTATATCAAAGTTGTAGCCAATTTTTGTTATTTTTTATACATACATACATACATACATATATGTTATAGTTTTGCTATCACTCCTAAAAAGATGCCTGGTTTCATATAAATTTTTCAATTCCTTTAACTCGATGCATTGAACTTTCTTCAGCTTCATCATCTCACTTTGTTCCGTACAGCAGTACCAGTGGTCCTTCGGACATTTTCACCAATCGGCCAGTGAACAGTTGAACAGTTATCACCGAAATGTGACTTTATGTGCCATATAACTCTGAGTTCTAAAATTCAGCCCAACTTTCAGACTGAGTTAGCTAGTTCACACTTTGAATACGATTTATGTACATTCCCATACCCAAACAAAGGTAATCACAGAAGTTTGGCTAAGCTAGTCAAGCATCCTCCAACATTTCTCAATACATTTAGATTATGTAATGTTTGGTACTAGTGCCGATAGGGCAACCTGCTAATCTATATACGCCATATATGGCTCATCTAATACTTTGGAAACTGCCTTGACACATGCATCATAAAAAGTTAGAGCTTCAGACAGGCAAAGATTGGCGATATTTAGGCACACTGGCAAAAGTCCTGCTCCAACCTCACAGCTCATCTTTAAGTCATCTGTAAAGACTACTCAATTTTGCTAACTAGAATTTGCCCAATGCTAGAAATTCAACCATTTTAGTGATAACCCAATGTGCCCAAAAACGGATGCGGATCCGTTACGGACCCGGAACGGACTCGTTTTTTTAAAACTAAAACGGATCCGATACGGACTCGTTTTTTAAATAAAACGAATGCGAGCCAGACTCTTTTTTCTTAACTAAAACGAATCCGTTATGAATTCGGAATCACCCACGCTTTCGGATTCGAATCGGAGTCGAAACGGAATCCGAAACGGATCCGCTTTATTTACAAAAACTGAAATCCGAAACGGATTCATATCTGAAGTCTGTTCCGAATTCGAAACGGATCCGAAAAAGCGGACGATCCTTTCCGCTGCTGGGAGGCGAATCACCCACGATTTCGGATTTGAATCGTATAAGAAACGGAATCCGGAACGGATCCGCTTTATTTACAAAAAACGAACTCGGAACGGATCTGACAAAGCGGATTACGCTTTTTTGAGAGGATTTCATACGAAAAGGATCCGAAACGGAATCCGTAACGGATTTTTTTATTAACAAAAAACGAACACGAAACGGATACGTATATGAAGTTCATTCCGAGTTCGAAACGGATTCGACAAAGCGGACGATCCTTCCCGCTGTTGGGAGGTGAATCACCCACGATTTCGGATTCGATTCGTATCTTAAACGGAATCCGTTTCGGATAAATAATACGAAAAAGCGGATCCTAAACGAATTCGAAACGGATCCGTGTGGCACTCTGGGAATACAAAACCAAACAATATCTCCATACCAAAATCGGTCCATTAGTATGGCTATGAAAATATATTTTCTGCTTAGGGACGTGGCACCGCTCATTAAAAACTAGTATTTTTTCTAAGGATTCAATCGAAATTTTATCGAAATCGTTACTTTAGCTTAACAGTGAAAACGTATTTTTCTTATCTTTTCTCAGGAACCAATCTATCTACATACGAAATTTCATCAAAATCGGTGGAGTTGCTCAGCCGTGACAGCTTTTTTTCCCATAACAGAACAGAGCTATGCCCACTTAAAGAACTGAGAGCTTTAAATACCCTATCTTATCCAGGGGCGTCACTTCACCAAAACCTTTTAGCAATAATTATAATTTCACCACTATTAGATGATTTGATTGAATTGTTGTATTGAGTAATACCTAGTATCAGACCCTTGGGGGGGCCAATGCCCTCCACAGCCCTACCGAATTGACGCCACTGATCTTATCTTAGGGTTCAATATATCTCCAAACAAAATTTCATTAACATCGGTTCATAAGCTTAGCCGTGGAAACATATTTTTTTGTTGGAGGCGTGGCACCACCTACTATTGAAAAATAAATAAATTCTTCATTGTCCCTCTTCACAAACGTTCACGGTGGAGCAGTTTTGCGTTGGGCAGTTAATATATAGATGTAGATATTTGGTTACTATGGAACCATGCTAAAAACAATCACTCTAACTTTTTTATTTTGATATTAGTGCTCCGTTGATTGAAGTAGGTACTAAATTGCTAGGAAGTTTTCCTTTTTCTTATGTGTCCAGAATTCGACAGTGTTGCCCTAATTCAGTTAAAAGTTTTAAAAATACCACATCGGTACCACATCTTCATCTGAGAGGTTCCGTTCTTGACTCGCCTAGATTTGCTTAAATGACCAAGCTCCTCAATATGATGGCTAAGTAGTTGATAAGACAGTTTCCACTTTTGGAGATAGGCTCTCTGAGATGAATACTTAACTGATACGCCTAATATCTTCTGCAATCTCATAACTACTAGCTACGGTATTAAATCCAATCGCACTGGTTTCTAGCTCTTCGAGAGTTAGTTTGGTCTTATTTGTCTTGTTTGTGGAGTTAATCCAAGCTCTAAGTCACCCAAACAAGTTTCGCTTCCATTATTATTGTGTCTACAGGAACACTTGCTTACATCGTTCAGATATTAGATTTTCAGCATTCACATGAGGGCTAACCTTGTTTGCCATCTACAACTCAACTCAAAGAGCCTTGCTCCGCTTTGTGAGCTATTGCGTTTCCTACCAATTTGGGTTTATGTATTCACGGTGTTTTTTTACAGCTGATTCTTAAGGAGTTTCTCAGAAAATTTAGCGTGCTATGGCCTGCTCTCATCGAAGGCCTCAAAACGTTGATTTCCCGACTTGAGGATAACAGCTCCTTCACCAAAAATGGAAACATATCATGCAGTTGAGAGTTTTTGAAATGCCTTCCACATTCTTCCTTTTCAAATCATCATCATCTTTCAGTAGATCCATCCGCATATTAGCATAGGTTAAGTAATCAAAATAATTTGTACTTTTCCATGTCATTAATGAAATGAAGTGGAATTACGAAAAGAAAACACAAAAGAACAATACGGTAAATAGTAAATAAAACAACTACATAACTACCAATTGCAATTTGAACAGCAGCAGCAGCGGTAATTCTTTTGCAAAAGACCCTCAGGCCACCCATCCTGCCATGCACGTCGAGAATAAAAAATGTACATGATGGAAAGTCTCCTAACAGCAACACAAGGACAAAATTGTTGCCAAAGATTGCAAATACAAAACCGACAAAGGATCTAAAGCTGTCAACTCTCAAAAGTGTGAGCGAGAAAAAAATCCGAACAAAAGAGAAAACAAATAAATGAATGCAAGAAAAGAAGGCGTACGCATGTGAGTTTCGAGATTTGAGAAGAAAAATTAAATGAAAAAAAAAAACAGACAATTTTTCTTGATTGGGATTTGTAAGAAGGAAACACACAACACAATAAATGAGTTAATAATGTCTTCATTATTGCCGAAGCGTAACTAATATGTTTTCACATCTTAGCCACCTTGGAGAAAATATTTTTGTTCGTTGCGAACTGATGCGATCGATGACAGACAGACAATACAGGAAAACTATTACAGAAAAAAAAAAATGAAGAAAAAAAAAGACAAGAAAAAGATACTTTCACGTAAAGCATGGCATGGATAAAATGCATCTGTTCGCTATAGAAATTGGTATCTATTTTGATATAAAAAGCGTAACAGAAATACTGAAAGATGCGGATAATGAATTGAAATGGCATTGTAGTTCGTTGGAGTCATCTTAGTAAATTATATATTTTAAGAGTATCGAATTTAAATTAAATTTAATGAAATGCATCTCATTATTGTGGAGATAAGACAGCGTTTGAGCAGTCTTGCCATCGTAACAGAATTTTTTAAAATTAATTCTCTGCATAATTATCAATGTTCAGCAACAATTTGTTACGGAGAACAGGACAGAGGGGGCATGCTGTTAGATTTAAAGATTACATTTACAGGAAGATATAGCTTCGTAATATCGTAAGACATGGAAAATATGATCAACAGTCTAAAATCATTGAGTTGTATTGAAAGTCAACAGAAAAAACGATCAAAATCGAATGGAACTGAAAAACATCGATAGAGACATAAGTGTGCATTAGTATCGACAAACATCGAAAATATCTATAAAAATCAAATTTTAATGAAAAACTAACAAATTCGAAATACATATGATTATCGATAAAGTCTGTAACTATTGAAAAATATAAAACAAATTATTAGAAATTATAAGAAAGTTTAAAACAGAACATTAAAAAAGTGGAAAATTATCGAAAAAAGTTGATAAAAGAATATCAAATGAGTTGTTTGTTTCCAAAACGCATTCTGGCCGATACTTCCACGTATAAATTTATTGACAGCGACCAAACTTGTATCGTGCATATTCGGCACCTGGAGCAAAGATGCAATTTGCGGCACCCTACCTAACAAATTTGCTTCGTGCGCATTCCAAAAACCCTAGCGAAATGAGGAGTGAAAAATTACTTCTTTGTCCCGGGAGCCCAATGCTTTTCGAATATCAACTGAACTCTTTAACGCAGTAATTATTTGCCCAATCTACCCGATAGCTTACCCAGTAGCGTTACTAGCGGGGCCAAGGGGGCAGTCGCAATATGGTCGTGATATTACAGGGTGCCCCATTTTAACTTACACAGCTGAATAAGTCAAAATCAAGTTAGAGATCAAAGTGACCCCTGAAGGTCATTTCAAGGTCGAATTCCCGCTTGGTGCAGAAAAGCTAGTAATCATTGGCTGGAACGCTGCACAATCTTGCCTTAACTGGATGCAGCTTTACTGCACCAAGCGGGAATTCGACCTTGAAATGACCTTCAGGGGACGCTTTGACCTCTAAAATGAATACCTATCTGAACGTAGAAATTTGTGCTCTTCTGGAATCTGAGGTCAAAAATAGGGGTTTTCATTAGAAAAACTATAGTTGACCTTCAAATAACCTTGAAAATATAGGTTAAGGTCATGTTCAGGTCATTGCTCGGCAGCCCTTTGATACCCACCAACTTCTATTTGAAACATATTTTGAATGACTTGCAATTTTTTGACTTATTCAGCTGTGTAAGTTAAAATGGAACACCCTGTATATCTCATTTTGCTAGGATTTTTGAAAGTCAAAAGTGAGGACCTTTTTTTTTTGGTAAGGGGCCGTCCATTAAATACATGAGTTAAAATAGAGAGGTGGGGGTTCGGCAAAATCCCACCAAGGGGGAAGAAGGGGTCAAGGAAAACCTCACAAAACCTTACATCAAAATATATTAAATTAAATTAAAATAAATATATTATATTAAAAATTATAATTTAAATCCCACGGGAGGGAGGAGAGGGGTCCAGCCAGATCTCACCAACCCTCACCAAGGGGAGGGCGGATTCTAGTTTTCAAAAAAAGACCTCTTGTAATTAATGGACTGTCCCTAAAGTTAATTAAATTTTGGCTTAAAAACACGTAAACTTTTTTCGGTAGGGTGGCAAATAAGTTATTTACCCCGGCCGCCCGATATGCACTTTACGCCTCTGAACTTGACTTGGGAAATCCCCTTTACATAAATTTGTTTTTTCAATAAAAGCATACGTTAAGACTTAAGCAACGGAAATACAAATGTTAACGACGCAACTTCGAAAATACGATGGAGACGTAGACGACGCAATTCGAAAACACGTATTTATATCGGTTTGACACAATCCGAGGCCGAGGAGTAATATTAGATTCAAAAGTATTTAAAAATGTGGAGTAGTACTGAAAAGTATATGAAAAGTCGAATATGGTGTATAGACAGGCCCGGATTTAGAAATTTGCCGCCCTTAGGCCATTCACAAATTGCCACCCTTCTTCACTAATAAATATAGAAAAAAATGTTTTTAAAATCAAAAGTGAGGACCTTTTTTTTGCTTGTCAAATTTTTTGGGTAATTTAGGGGGTGACATTCCAAGTATTCGCACTTTTTTCACCCTGGGTAAAAACATTTAAAAAAAATTTTAAAGTTCAAAATATTTGCCGCCCTAGGCACTGGCCTAGTGTGCCTCTAAAGTAAGTCCGGGCCTGTGTATAGATAGGGTAATAGAATATAGAAATAAAAAAGTTGTATTCTACTCAGCAAAAGCAGTATCTTGAAAATCGGACTTCCCTTTCCTATATCATCTTCTATTAGAAACAACTTGTCCTATGGGAAACGGAATACTTTCAAGCTAATTGTGCTTCGCAACTATGTACATACGTTGGAGTGGTATAGTTATTGTAGCTTCTAGATAATTTCAAAACATAAAACTTTAAAAACATATACAATAGATACTGCTAACATATAGAGCAGACTTTTTATCATCTTGCCGTAAAGATTTTTAAAGTTCGCTTGCAAAACTATAAAAATTTAATTTCTATCTTGGCGACAAAAGTAGGAGCAAGCGCTGACATCAATGCATGCTATGCTGCTGCTTGTCCCTATGCTGCTACCATTCATTGTCCGTCCATCACAAATTATATAATTATCACCTGAATTATCACTGATAAAAATCTTCCCATCAGAATAAAAGGCAGCCGCACAGTTTTGTTCTTTTTCTGTTGTTGTTGTTTTTTCGTTACCTACAGTTAAGAGCAGCGAGCGCATATTTGGGCCGCTCTATGGTTGCACTGTTCCGTTCAGCACTTTATGATGGGCGCTGCCTAAATTTTCGATTAGTGACGCTTTATGTCTTAATTCAGTGTACGGCGGCTGTGCGTCGTCTTATCTGGCCTGCAACATTCTTGCGTTGCTGCGTTTAATTCTACGAAAAGCCACCCATATTTACACTGCGTCGCGCTGAGGTAACACCAAACACCGGCGAGAATTCGGTCAAATGTAAGTCGTCCGTCGCATGCTACACTTTAATGCTTCGGTGTTTTTTTTTTCTCTATATTTTCTATACTTTTGAGTAGTCCAGAAGTTTCATTTCATTGAGGAAAAATTCGTAGAAAAATATTTTTTTTTTTTAAATGACTTTTCCATTTTCCTAACAGTTTACATTACAACGTTTCGATTGTAAGCGATTGCGGCAAATTGCATAAGAAATTTCACATTTTTTTTTTTTGTATTTCAAAATGATAACAAATACAATTTGAAAACTTTATGATTTCAGTTTATTTTTTTTTTTAGTTTTATTGATATACTCGTAGTAGGTAGGTGTACCGAAATGTGGTAAATAGAGTGGGTTTTAATTTTCTTGGTAATAAAGATAATTTTTGGTAATAAAAATGGTGTTCGTTTTTTTTTACTTCTCTTGAATTAACATTTTGTTTTTTTTTTTTTTGTTGTCATCTTCTCATGGCAATTGTTTTTGTCTAATTTATTCTGCAAATACAGCAGCTGTTGTTGGTTTTTGTTGTTGTTGTTGTTTTTCGTTAACTAAATTTGCTAATCAACAACTACTGCTATTGCTGCTACTGTCATTGTTATTTTTTGTAGTTGTTGTTGTTGTTTTAGTCGGTTTTGCTGCCGTTAAAGCCACCATTAAACTGAGTAAACATTCCGACCGACATTTGTTTACCAATTACAGCCCGATACTGTGGGAAAAGCTAACAAAGATCGCAATGCGCTTGATGAGCAGCGCATCTCTTTAGAGACAATCGTTTATTGGCGTGGCTAATCATTTGGGTGCAAATTGTTGGATTTTATCTTCTTCTTTTTAATAACTTCTCAATTATTTACTGAAAATGACACAAAGTCAGATAAAACGTGACAAAATGGTCGACACGTTAAAAGCTTAATATCTTATTCAATTTATTGTAACTGAAGTTTTAAGTAGAATTGCATGTGCAGACAAAATTACCCAAGGAATAATTGCTCAAACACTTCCTGAAAATATTACCTAAAGAAAAAAAAACAAGTCGCCTGAAACCAAATGGTCCCAGTTGCAGTTTCCTAAAAAATCAATGTCTCGGAGACTTATTTTAAAAAAAAAAATTAAGGATAAAATCTCGGCTTCAAAAATCTTATTTATGTAGAAACCGGAAAAGATGGAATTTGCAATAAAACTTCATTATTTTTCAGAAAATAAACTTCCTAATGACATGCAATATTTTTTTAAAATAAAGCACTGCAAATGATTTTTTTTTTTTCAATCAATAAATACCGTATAAAAATGTTCAATTGAACATGGCTATGAAAACTGGCACGCTTTGGTTTCAGGACCAATGGTACGATAAAGTTTTTTAACGCTACGGTGCCAGGCCACGCTCATATGTCACTTCAAAGATACGGAGATAGCGAAAAATATGCATGGACGAATTCTTCACAGGCGTTCCGGAGAAGGTTAATAGAAGAGAGTGATTAATTTACCAACGGATAGACAATTTTCTGGGAAAATATAGCAAAGATCAGAGAAGACTCACCAAGAAATGCTCATATCTTACAGAGTAAATGCCTCCCAACTAGCCGCCAAAAACTCTGCAGAGAAAATGTAATTTTCACCAATTGATGAAGAACGGTCGAGCAAATCGTTAGATATATCCCCGACCCTTCTAAGGTAATGTTTTGTTTCCATTTATTCTAAAATTTATATAACACCAATCGATGGAGAAAAAACTAAAACTGTTCTGTGGCGGTATTTTTACCTTATCGATGTATGTATGTATGTAAATTGATTAGGAAAAGTTTAAAAAAAATTTCCTCATGACCAAGAGCTCACCTTTAAGGGAGTGTCTCACCCAATATATGTTAAAAGTCAACGTAACATAAAACGTAATGCGGTCCTGTCTCTAGTAATACTATCAAAGACAATACTGATGTAAATGGAGAGTACATGGAGTTTCGTTTGCCAATCGCATTTTTGCTAGATTTGATCTTTCAAGTTTACTTAGAATTGGATTCAAGATGGAATGTGGAGGAGTCTACTCAAAAGGCTCAGAAATCTCTAATTTTTCCATTTACCTGATTCAGCTAGCGTTTTCCAGGCTGAAGTTTTTGCCATTCTTGTAGCCTGCAGATTAGTGGGCTGTATTAATACAGAGAAGAAGATAGCAATTTTCTCCGATAGCCAAGCCGCAATCAAAGCTTTGAGCTCGGCACATCGATCGGCTAGGACATCGATTTGACATTACTCTCATATGGGTTCAAGGCCACAAGAACATTGAGGAAAATGAAGCGACTGATGAGCTAGCAAGGCGTGGTTCCTCTCTTAACGAAACCGCACTGGAACGTGTTTTTTTTTTGCTCCTCTCGGGTTAGTTAAGAAGAGGATTTTCTCGCATTTTCTATCTGTTGCCGGAAACCATTAAAAGTCTTTACACATCTGTAAAACAGCCAGATCAATCTCTCCCTCATATAATAAACTGAAAACCACCTACTTACTGTCTAGGAGCCGGTCAGACATCGCAAGAATCACCGCGACCTGCACTGGGCACTGGGCAAACGGCAAGCACGCTGAAAGATTAGGTATACCATTCCATTCTTCCTGCCGCAGCTGCTTGAACGCAAGCGAGAGCACTTTCTTTGCAGCTGTCCAATTTTATCAAGAATCAGGCTAAGATGTCTTGGCAAACCTTTCTTCAATGGCCTCAGCAAATTTGCTGAAATTGAAATTGGATCTCTGCACTACTACCTCAATAAAGCTAATTGGATATAGCTATATCTACATCCATCAATTTGCCGGGTCACCTAATGTAGTATTAAAACGGCTCAATCGGTGCTACTTAAAGCTTCAAGCTTGTTTGCTAAGCCACCTCTCTAACCTAACCTTACCTTTCTTAGAATGTCGAAGAAGATAGCTCTAGTTGGTAATTCAGAGCACAACTCAGGAGTCTTTTATATTCATATAAACAGTTTACATTGCGTCGTAAATTCTTGGCAGTCTAGGTCCCCTAATTAATGTTTGAGCAGATTATATATGTACATATTGCTAGGGTTTAATTTGTAATTAATTATATATTTATACCAACACATAAGTAATATTAAAGAATTCCATATAGTTTCTTAGCTGCTTGTCTTATCGTGACTGTACAAAATCTCAACCCATTACTATATATCTTGTTAGACTGTTACTGTGACTTATTATAAAATATTTCTTCATTATACCAATAAGAGCGCAAGCAAAAACCTCTTAAAATTCCAAAATAAAAAACAATAATATATATGTTCGCAGAGATCACTAGATTCACAATAACAACAACTGTAAATCAGCACAAAACATTTGTAATAATGATGGTGCGAAGCCAGCGAGCTGAGGATCGCGAAAGATCTGCAATGCAAAAATAACTCAAAACCGCCAACAAATGAAATAAATCTCTGTTGATCCAAGACTTTTTTTGTCTATAATATTGAGCTTTGACAGCCGAAAAATGCAACTTTTTTTGCACTGATTATCACAAGTCTCAGTGGACACAGTGGATCAAAGAAGCAAAGAAGAAAATCCAAAATGCACTGCAAAAAAACAAAGATCCTCAAAAGGACCAACAGAAAAAAAAAAATAAATTTTATTTTTTGCTACCAATTCTAGTGGGGATAAGCCAAACATCGATCGTCCTTCGTATCATAACGTACGCAATCATATTCAACATTTATGCATTCCAAGCAAAAGCAAATGCCTGCAACAAAAAAACAAAAGCAGCTACTGTGGATTGTCACAATACTATCACTGATTTTTGGCAAAGAGAACGCAACAAAAAAAAAAAAAAATCTGAGTTGCTACCAACGCGCGAGCATACGGAGCTGTGCTGAGTCTGAGTCGTTCGATGATGGTAATGGTTTCTCGGTAGCCAACTGTTTAAGGCGCACAAAAAACATTTAAAACTTTAAATTAATATTGGCCAAGACAAAATATTGGAAAAAATCCATCAACACAAGCAGAAAAACCATCATCGTAAAAATGTTAAGAAGAAGATGAAGAAAAAATGTCCAAACTGTGAAATGCTTAAAAAGCGATAAAAACTATGATGAGCCCAAGACAGGCGAATGACGAATACGTCTGAGTTCCATGATCTGCGATCGGTGGTGGAAATATTGACGAAAGATAGTGTTGTGCAATTTTTCGCTATTGACATGTAGAATAGAAAATGTTTGATGTTTTGAAAAGTAGTTTTTCTAAGAAACAAAATGATCTCACTGCTGGATATATATTGACTATATAACAAGAGCGTTGTAGTATTTTAGAATTTCCTTCACTTAAGGCTTACGTGAGCAATTAGCTACGTATAAACAATTGTCTACATACATTATTACATGTCGACAATGTCACTATCTTGAATATCCACTTTTTTTTTATCCAACTGTGGTCTTTGAGAAGTCAACGATTTGTGGAATCTGCTTGATTTTGGTACCGATGTCATTTTCGTCTTGGTCTTCATTGTAGTTGATGTTGATCATTGGGTTTCGTCAGCCTGGTTGCCTTCGACACTGACAAGTGGATAAAATTCGCGCATCGACAATTAAGCACGAATCTCCAGCTTATGATGTCCGCATGGACACGGGAAAGGATATTAAATTGTCTCCCACAGATTTGGTGTTCATTTTAGCGATTTTTCACTGTTTTCAAAAGAGGAATTCATTGTTTGAATTTTTACTTTTTTTAGAGGTTGCTTTATGTCGCGATATATTGTGCAAGCTAAACTTAAGTGATACCTTCCATGGCTGTGTTGAATTTTGCTTATGGATGTGTCAAGAGGTCATTCTTTACATAGGAAAAGGTTTGAGTTAAGTTGACCTAAAATTTTAAATAGGACTTGCTAGCAACATATTGGTTTATGAAATCTGCAATTTACGATGACTATACCTCCGATTCTAGATCCGACCGACACTTTTTTTTTTGCAAATTTATATCATTGAATATATTCTAATACCCTCGAATCTACACCAAAACGCAAATTGTCCAACGTGTAATTGGAGCAAAATTGATCTCGAAGTAAAAAAACCCTCTAAGTCGAATAATTTTCCAAAACGATCTGTCCCGATTTGCGGAATAGTTGATTTGGGTACTACAAAGTATCCTTTAAACGCCTGTACAGTCCAAATTTGCTGTCATATAGAATCATTTCTTGAGGGGTCCCGTGTATTTCATCAATATGCCTTATTATCTCATGCCTGGCTTATTGGCATAGACCTTACTTTTGAGATAACCACAAACAAAGTAGTCCAAGGTAGCCGGACTATAGCGGCATCCACAATCGATATTATAAATATATTAAATGTTATGTCAACCTAAATACAGGGTAGGCCAATGGATAATGGGTACAAAAAATCTTCCCATGCATACTACTATGGATAATGTTTCGCCCTGTAGCACCCTCTTATGCATTACATTAATGTTTAACTTTTTGCTAACATAATAAGCTCACAATTTGCCAATAAAAAATGCTGAAATAATAAAATTCACGCACATAAATCACAAGAAAAATATGAAAAGTATCAGGCTTACTAAAAATAAAAAGAAATCAATATCAATGCGGTAACGGAGAACTGATGAAGTCAATCAAATTCTAAAAGTATGGGGAAAATGAATTTTCATTACGAGATGCGTTTGCTATTAGTCTGATTTCAGAGCTTTTTTTTTTGTTTGCCTGGTAATGTACTTCTTTTGAAACAGCGCTGTAAAAATATGTAATTAATCGACTGGAGTCTTACGTTATAGTAGCTAAAAATATTCGAACATTTTCACAGTAGAAAAATTTAAGTCCGACTTTTATTTCTAACTAGCAAAACCCGGCGTGCGTTCCTACGCCTCAACAAATAAAAGTAAAAATTATTTGTATTAAAATTTTATCTTAATGCGAGTGGATAAAAAAAGGTTTGTTTTTATTTTTCAATCATTGGAATGCGTGGAATCAGCACCTTTCAATGAGTTTTATTTGGTTATAGTCCTTATCTTCAATATATGTACGATGTATGTCTTCACTCATCTGCGTCAAATAGCTGCAGAGATATAAAAAATGTTGGTCCTTTCTCATTTTGGAGGCGTGGCACTACCCATTTTTTCATTTAATAATAAATTTGATCGAAACATGTTTCTTGATTTGGCGAGCAGAAATGTAACTAAATTGAAAAGTTTTGGAGATGTAGTAGATTTTTTACAGAAACATTCATAGTATAAGGATCTCATTCCAGAATTCGTTTGATTCGTGAAATTGCTAATGACTATTCCTGCATCCTTTTTCACTAATGAGACTTTTTCGACTCTTAAGAGACTTTATGTTCGTTCAACATGTTCGTTCGGGATGTAGCGTGGCATTTTTCGAAGCAATTTCCTCCCACTTAATTTTTTTTTGTAAATGAAAGTTGAAGTATAGCTGATAATCAAAATAAGCGCCAGTCGCCAGAATCGTGGTGTAACTGATTGTGAGAGGCCGACAAAAAAATTTTTCGCAATAACTTGGAAAGTAAGGCACAAGTAGAAAATTATGTTCGGACCAATGTTGTAGAGCAGAAAAATTTAACGATTTCATGTCCGAAAAATCCCCAAACGACAATATTTGACCCACTATTTACAGTTTTGTCGGGCTCTATGCTAAAGCTTTTATGTATTTGCAAAAAAAAATTAAGTGGGGTAAAATTGCTTCAAAAAATGCAACGCTACCTCCCGGACTTTTTTTTTAATTTTCACAATATACAAGATATCCTTTATTACTTCTTCGTAAGAGATGTTCTTCTACATTCCGAACACTTTCTGACCGACACATCTTGGAATTGCTCCAAATTTTTTTACCTTTTCTAGGCATTATATTAGTGGATATGAAAATCAGGAATATATTTGTTATCGATTATATCTCCGGTAAATTTTAACGGAAAAATTAAATTTTTATATCGTTTTAAAGCTAAAGAGATCAACTTTCCTTGGGCACTAAATGAAAAATTAATATTTTTTATAACAAATCAATTATTTAAACTTATTTTTTAGAATGATTACCATTCTATAAAAAACTAAAAAAATGCCACTGAATTCCTCGTCAAATTTGCTTTAAAAACTAATTTTTTCAAAGTGGGACTTTCCCAAATAAATTAATTCTTCCGCGCACCTCTGAAAATACTGCGCGCCGCGGCACTGTTGTCCCGAATCGAGTTTTGTTTCAAATATTGCTGGAGACCGCAAATCTTGTCGGAAATGAACAATTGTTTTTTGAAATTAAAGCTAACCAAAATGCCAATCAATCGTAGGAGCTCGAATTTCGTAAAAAAAATTAATTTTTTTATTATTTTAAGTTAAATGCCGAAAAAATGTTTTGTTTTTAATTTTTTTTTTTTTGTCCAAAAATGGCTAGACAGCGCAAATCTTGTCTGAAATTAACAACTTTTTCTTTTAATTAAAGCTTATCAAAATTCCAACAAATTTCCAGAGCCAGGATTTTGAAATAAAAATATGCTTTTTCGAAAAAAGCTAAACAAACATTATTTTTATATATTTTTTGTTTCAAAAATTGCTTGAGACCGGAAATTTTATCGGAATCGAGAAATTTTCGTTTTCAGCTGAAAGCTAATTTAAATGACAACAAATCGCCAGACCCCAATTTGGAAAAAAAAGTTTCGTTTTTTGTAATTGTAAGTTAAATGAAAAAAAAAAAATTTTTAATATTTTTTGGTTCAAAAATTCCTAGCGTCCGGAAATTTTGTCGGAAATGAACACTTGGCTTTTTAAATAAAAGCCAAACAAAATGCCAATAAATCGTCTTAGCCTGAATTTTGAAAAAAAAGTTTTCGTTTTATATAATTTTAAAGTAAATGCCAAATAAATGTTTTTTTGGGTTTTAACTTAAAATAATATAAGACGGAAAATTTTTTTCAAAATTCAGGCTAAGACGATTTATTGACATTTTCGCAATCTTTTATTTAAAAAAAACTTTTTTCATTTCCGTCAAAATTTCCGGACGCTAGGAATATTTATATATTTATATGGAAACTGAGCTCTTTTCATCTAGCTACAATTTTCATTTTGAAGACACAAAAACAAATGTTGTAGATTTCAATTGCATGTCATTTAACTTCCAAATTTATGAATTTTTTTCGTTTTTTCAGTGCATGATTTTTTAAAATTCAAAAATTTAATTTACTTGCGTATACATTTTTACAGCTCTATTCACAGCATTGATTTTTTTTTACCCTCAGTTTTATTGGCAATGAATGAATGCAGTAGGTACTCTTGCAATGATTGGCCATCTGTTTTAATTATTGAAGAAGCTAATGACTGTGAAGTTTATGTGTGTTCTGGAGTTTTATCACTGATGTGAATACGTAATTCTCATCAGTGTACGTACGAGTATTGCAAAATGTAAATTGAGTGAGGTTATGGTGTAGATAACAGAAGGTTATGGTTATGGCTTTTTATGTAAATGATTTTAATTTGAATTTAAAATTGATTTTTTTGCATGAATGAAACATTTATACTCTTTAAGAAGAGAGTGATATTATTGGAGTTTTTTATGCAAAATATTGATTATAGGCTGAGGATTAAAAAAAACATGAATCAAATATAAGAAAGGATTTGAATGAAAAGAGAAAAGTAAGCAAGAGATATGTGACGGTATTACTATTTAAGATCACTAATGGTTTTATGATGCATCGTATATATTTTGCTGAAAAGTCGTGAAAAGTTGGCAAGTACTGAAAACTATATATTGGTCAAAATCAGTTGAATAGTTAGTTATAGGAGAATATAAAGGTGGATATAAAAAAAAAATGACTGAAAAGGTAGAAAAAAGTATATATATTGTCAACTCAAACATTAAGTCTACGGTATAAAAAATCATTTAACGATAATGGAAAAAAAAAATGCTTACACCTTTGTTTTTCCTTTATAATTTAAACTGTTAAGCGTAACCAAATATTCACACAAAAATTTTTCAACTTTTAAATTTATAAATTTCCAAAATTAAAAAAAAATCCATTTTTTTTTTCTCTATTTTCTAAACTATGGCTAAGTATTTTAAAAGGAAACATAAATTTCAACAAAAACAGAATCAACTTTGTCATCAAAGCGTAACTAAACGCCCCTGTTTTGGCTAAAAGTGCGTGAACCATGTCGACCAAAAAAATTCTTTTAAACAACAAAACAAAAACAAAACGAAAAAATTTAACCAAAAAAAAAACAACAACAACACAATGAACCAAATTATGAAATGCAAGAATTTAAAATGGACCTCCTAGGTAACACTTCCAAATAGCTTTAGGCATTAATATTTATAGCCAAATTGCCATACATACTATATAAAGCGTATAGTGTGCTATAGTTTCTGTGTGTGTGTGTGTTTGTATGCAACAACATGAATAGCCGAAAAAACTGTTATTTTTTTCGTAGTTTGCTTTGAGCCACCATGTTGGTGGTAACGATCGTTGCTCGTTGGTGTTCATGGCTTACACTTCTGCTCTTTTATTCTTGGAAAACAATTAAAGTTGAACGTCATTCTCAACATGGCGTATTCGTTTATATCAGTTTTTATCGTATTAATGGTGTTGATGGTGCATTTTAACCAGCCAATCAGCCATGTTTTAATAGTTAGGGAGCATATTAGTGAAATGGGAAGCAGATTTGTTAACTTTATTTGAAAAAACACAAAATTTTTAGAAGAGACATGGCCTAAAGGATAAAATTTCATGGTGTAGGCGGCAAGATTGCCGCCAATTACCAAAAAAAGTTTTATAAAACAAAAAAGTTTGGTTGGAGATGACTGTGAAAAATTAAATATGAAAACGAAAGATAGAAATAAAAACTTTTATTTTTGCAAATTGCTTTTTATTTTTGGGTAACTTTGCGCTGATTACCCTCCTCATTTTTGGTTAATTTTAAATTTTTACTAAAGCCCTAATTGGGCTTTGAAAGAATTTTTATAAAAAAAACTTGTACGATTTTTAGATTTTGAACATATGTAAGTGGTATTATCCGTTATAGAGTCTTAAAAATATTTTTTTAAAAGGTTAGAACTTAAATTTTTGTTAAAAAAACATACTTTCAGAGCGTTAATTTTTTTTTGCAATAAATTGGGTATATCGTCAGGCCCGGACTTAAGGACGCAGGGCCCCTAGCACTTGGCATTTGAGACCCGCTCTCCCATCTCGAAATCATTCCATTTTGGTTTAGCAAATTAAAGGCACTAGTAGAGAACAAATAATTTTCAATCGACTTTATTTACTTTAGGGGAAAGTGGGGTACATTTGACACTTAATTTTTAAAGGCTTATATTTTCTTAAACTATTAAACTATTAATGGATTTTAAAAATTGTTATTGTTTTGTAAATATTGACTATTCGGCATCAAACCTCGAAAAAATTTTAAAACAAAAACTACATCACCGAATTTTCTTAGAACTTTTTCAAAAAAAAGGCATTTTTTTCAAATGTACCCCGGCACGGGGCACTTTGACGCTGGTGTACACAATAGCTTTCTGAGCACAATTCTTACGTTTGGATAAATATGCATAAAGCCTTTTCCTAATAAATATTTGTACAGCTTTAGTGATGATAGTCTTATAACTTGGATGACAAATGAGCTCGCTGGTGCAAACACTCATTTTCCAAAGTCGTATCCAAATCCTCTGGATAAAAAGCTATTAGGTTTCTGGCTCCTTCACTGATGTGCTTGCATTTCAAGCAATTTAGTTTCATAAGAAAGTCAAACTTTGAACTTAACTCTCTATAAGCGGATCCGCGTCTCTGTAGTTCTGCAATAAATCTATCTATAATGACGTTTTATATGCTTACTCTGAATATGTCCTTGCCAGAGAGTTCGTTCTCGTTTTCCTAGATTTCGTCAAACTGAAGTTCACTGTTACGTTTCCTCTGCATATCATATGCATAGTTATTTTCACCTGATTCTTCAACAGCTTTCGACTCATAAAGATCAAAGGTACTGGGTACACATCTATATACGTTACCAAAGATTGATACAGTTCAGTGATAATACAAAGCTAAATGTTGACAGATTGAAGAGACTTGTGCACTTTGTTGAACCCTTCCAAGATGTCATTTCAGAGAAGTGTCAAAAGCAAGTTTCCATCGAGCGAAGCTTCAGAGCGCGCAGATGGTTTTTCATTTGAATCATTGGCAATTATCTGAAGAGCTACCATGATCTCTATCGCAGCAAGAAAATAGACTTTAGCAGGCGTCAGCTCGAGCCAACCGTCTTGTCTGAGAAAGACTCCTAAGAATTGTTGAATTTGGTTTCAATTTCGATTAAAAAATTTCACATCTGTGTGTTGATGCCGAGAAAAAATTGTACAATAATTGCAAAATTGACTGGGAGCCCTAGACCGCGGCCTTGTAGACCTAGGCGGAAATCCGGCACTGTATATCGTATGTTACTCTACTCAGGATCTGTTTTTCTTATAATTCTCCAACAATAGTCTCCAAGCATATTTTCGCTCTAAGCACCCTGACATCTTCTTTCGAGCATTTTCTTGAGTTTTACCAATTATATAGGAAATTGGGGCTAGACCAAAAAAAATCATTAGGATATTCGGATTCTGCAGAAATATTATCAAATTTTGTTGTGGAAAATCTTTTTGAGTAGTGAGACAAAAATAATAGGTTCAAAGAGTCTTTAATTTTATTTATTCTTCCATCAAACGATGGGGGAGTGGTGGTTTCTATGACCCATTATCAGATGTAGTCCCCGGTTCCAATGATGAGAGGCCGATTATAAAACAAATCATTATGACCTACCTTAACTATATTTTCATTCCCTCGTCATCCTCGATAACCTCTTCACCGAAAAAATTGAGGTACTATATGGAAAACATACAGAATGTAAACAGATTCCGATAAGTGTTTTTTTTTCAAAAGATCTAAGCGACGAACTTTATTACCTGATACTAATATATGTATTAGTCATTATTCTAACAGATAATGAAGACCACACACAATGATTATTTTTATAGAAAATTCTTAAAATGTTTGCATTGTTTTTCTTTAGTCAGCATTTCTATAGAATTTAGGGCTTTTGCGACCGTTTTATGGTTAATTAAAATGTTTGGCTCAATTGTTGGTCTTTTGTCTGCAATTAAGAGAATTTCTTTTCTTGTACTCTTTCACACTATGATTTTATAGCTTTACAGCTATTTCTACGTTTATTTTCAATAACAACGTGTGCTGCTGCTGCTGCTGTTGTTACAGACGGTAGTCCATCTCAGTCTGAAACACTTCACAGCACGAGTTTCCTCCATAAGCTGTCTCATTCTTCCCAATGTTGTTTCTTTCTTTCCTTCTTTTTTTTTTTTTTTTTTTTTTTGAACAGTAAAATATATTGTTATAGTGTTGGAACACATAGATTTTATTACGATTTCCCTCTCTCATTGATTGAGTCAGCACAAGTCACGCTTGGCAGATGGTGTAAATTGATTTGACGCCAAAGTGAGTTAACAATTTTTTTTTTTTTTTGTTTTTTGTCTAAAACTCTGATTGCTTTTAATCAACTGTTGCTGTGGATAACATTTGGAGGCAGCTGTAATTTTATTTTATTCGAGCCAATTATGTGCATATGTGGCTTAAAACAAATGTTCATAGCATTTGCTCAGATATTTGAAGAGAAAAATCAATTTGGCGCCTTAAGCGTCTTCTAGCACCTATTTACAGACTGCGTTTAGTCTAAATTATGCGATGTTAAGGGGAAAATAAAAATCCACTTTATTACGATCATAATCCAAATAATATCAACTGATTTTATGAGCCCACTGAGTTTTGGCATTTAAGTGAACACTTCATAAACTAAAATAATTTATTCACCACACCGGAAATGCTTTGTGGAAACTTTGAAGAGAAATGCAACCACAACAACAAGTTGGAAATTCAAATCCCTTTGTTGTATGCAATGCTGAGGCGTCACTTTTGGGGTTTTCTAGCGCACATTGTCTCGCGCGTTAATTAAAGACGCAAGCAGCAACCAGCTCGTAGACACCAGCAGCAGCAGCACATGTCACAATGGAATAAACAAATAAAAATCGCTTAAGGTACTTGAATGAGTTGTCAAAAAGTTTGTTGTATTTGGAAAAGTTGGAAAATTTCGAAAATTATTGGTGGAAAAATTTTCACCTTTTTTAAAAAACAATATATGTATATGGTGCCTGTTAATAGTGTTGCCAACGGGGAAAATATTGTGTTTCTTAGAAAATAAGATAAATTATGCTTATGCTATTCTTGAACATTGAATGAACGCTTCTCGTAAAGTTAATCAACGGGTTTCTGATAGACGTACTTCTGGAAATACTTACCCAATTTATCTACAAAAGAATGTAACAAGCTTCTAAATTCTGAGAGTCACGAGTCTTTTTTTTAGTATATGCTGCGAGAACTTTACCTTACGGCAAGTGTTACCGAGTACCAATACTTGAATTCGACATTGTCTACAAAATAAATTTTCGTTCAAATGAAAAATGGAGTTCTGACACCATTCTGGAAGGATGGGAGCTAACAATCACGGGTGGATCCAAGATGGAATTCGGCGTAAGAGCAGGTGTTTTCTCATATAATATGGGCATGGAGATGATTTTCAGACTACCCATTTACTGCAGCATTTTTCAAGCTAAAATCTACGGTATAGACCAAGCCATACAGGAGATATGAAATAGTTAGCTTACTTCTTCTTTTATAACCAGTACCAAGAGACCGACCACTGTTCGGTTTTTAGTTTTGAGATTGAAAAAATCCAAAAAATATGCAATTTGTTGAAATATTTAAAAAACATTGAAATTGAAAGCCGAAAATAAAAATTAAGAAAGTTGTCGGAGGTTGAAAAACGTCAAAAAAAGGTTAAAAAAGTAGTATGGGCAATGTTGAAATGTGTTGAAAAGGCGAAAAATGTTGGAAATGTCGGAAAAAAATGGAACAGAAAAAAGTTGAGAGAGGTTGAAGCAGATGAAAATGGCTGATAAAGTCGATAATATATGAAAAGTGGTGAAAAGTTGAAAATCTCGAAAAAAGTTGAACGATTTTAAAAAAAAAGTCAAGAAAAGTTGAATAAAGTTGACAAAATCGAAAAAATATGGAAAATGTTGACAAAAATTGAAAGACGTTGTAAAATGTTGAAACAGTTGAAAGAATCTGAATAACTCTAAAAAAGTTGAATGAGGTTGAAAAAGCCGAAAAAAGATGAATAAGGTTGAAAAAGTCGGAAAAATATGGAAATGTTAAAAAAAGTTAAAAGAAGTTGAAAAATGTTGAAACAGTTGAAAGAAGTTAAATAATTCGAAAAAAATATGAATGAGGTTCAAAAAGTCAAAAAAATTGAATAAGGTTGACAGTCGAAAAATGTTGAAAAATGTTGAAACAAATGAATAAAGTTGAATAACTCTAAAAAAGTTGAATGACGTTCAAAAAGTCGGAAAAATATCGAAAATGTTGAAAAAAGTTGAAAGAGGTTGAAAAATGTTGAAACGGTTGAGAAAAGTTGAATAACACTAAAAAAGTTGAATGAGGTTCAAAAAGTCAAAAAAGTTGAATAAGGTTGACAAAGACGGAAAATGTTGATAAAAGTTGAAAGAGGTTGAAAAATGTTGAAACAAATGAAAGAAGTTGAATAACTCTAAAGTTGAATGCTGTTCAAAAAGTCGAAGAAAGTTGAATAAGGTTGAAAAAGTCGAAAAAATTTAATGAGGTTGAATAAAGTTGAAAGCGGTTGAAAATCTCGAAAAAAGTTGAATATCTCTAAAAAAATGAATGAGGTCGAAAAAAGTTGAATGAGTTTGACAAAGTCGAAAAAATATGAAAAATGTTGAAACCAGTTGAAAGAGGTTAAAAAAAGTTGAAACAGTCAAAAAATATTTCAATAAATCACAAAATGACCCACTAACAACATTTTGTTATAATGGGAAGTACCACGCCCACTGATTCAATCCTGTCGAAGTCCATTTAATTTGAGTGTTTTTACTAACCGACACCTCTATACCAAATTTTAAAAAGATAACTCTCACAGCACACTAAAAATATTACAAAACGTTTTTTGCTTGTATCGGATGTGCCACGCCCACTAATAGAATCCCGTCGAAATTTGTCTAATTTCAAAGTTTATAGTGACCGACATCACTATACCAAATTTTGTTAGGATTACTCTTATAGTACACCAAATATAACACAAAACGTTTTTTGCTTGTATGTTAGGTGCCACGCCCACTAATACAATCCCATCGAAATACATTTTATTTCAAAGCTTATACAAACCGACATCTTAGCACCAAAATTTAAACGTGAAGGTACACTTTGTACCGGCTCGACCTCTGATGGCTGGAGATTAAAGCTACGTGATGGGCCAAGATTTTCTATTGGATCAATCAGTGGATTACTATGAGCTTTTCACAGTGCTCGATATGAAGCTGGTAGCCTGTCCTTCAAGCTTTGTTTTCTGGATATATTTAAATTCATATAGGCTTTTTTGATGGTTTACTCTGCAGTCTTCATAAAAGACCAATTGGCATATCTTATGGCACTAGGCTTAGATCACTACGTTTTTTTGTAAATGCTTCAGTAGCATATTGTGTGAAATGCAATTTTATACATTTTTTCCATGTCAAGCATCAAATGGAGCTATGTTTGAGTTTCCCAGAATGTCTTCTTCGGGCATCAATGAATGAATTTACTATATTTTTAGTTAGCTCATGTGATAGTAGTTTTCTTATTTGACTCTTTAAAAAGAGTGTTCCATAAAAATTTCATTAGATAGGTCCAAGTCTGACAAATACCTGCCAGTCATATAATACACACCTATACGTACATATTTTTTTCAAGTCGATGGCAACACTCCGAATATTTCTTTCGCCAAGGATTAACCTGCACTTATTTGTTATTTTAGTAAAAATTGTTGTTTTAATTTTTATTAGGTATATGTTGCTTGTTGTTTTTACTTTTTAAGTATTGTTATTGTTGTTGTTTATTCAATTTATTAATCCCGAGTGTTGAGTAAATATGACGCCATGTGAACGTGTCTATATGAGTTTTGCACCTTAGTTTTTCATTTTATGGAATTTCTTTTGTTTTTTCTTTGAAAGTGGTCTGCAAATAAAGTCATATGCAGCTAATAATTTCCCACATTTTATGGAAGTGTTGGAAAATTGCTGCTTATTACAAAACTTTAAAAGTCAATTAAATACTCTAATGTAATTGAACTATGGTTGACAGACAATGGCGCCACTTTTGGTATAGCCGCAAATGCGTTAGTCTTTCGAATTGTCCATTTGTTAGCATATGTAGGGGGATAAGTTTAAATGTTCATATGCCTTTTCTTAGCGAGGCTCACAATAATAAAAAAAATTTTACTGGGATGAACAATTTAGTCTGTCTCTCATTTGGTCCAAACTCTTGCATGTGAATTAAGAGATTTATAAATTATTAAAATCAGTTTGATCAGTGTTCCGAAACTTTTAATTAGTTACATAGGGTAATATAGAATTTCAAATCTGCACGATCACTTACTGTGCTATAAAAACAAAACACAACTGCCACACCAGAAAAACAAAAAGTGAAACAAAATTCATCACAAAAAGTTTGACAAAATATTGACACGCTCACGGGGTTAACGATACAAAGCAAAAAAGCAAAATTCACTTTATACTTTGAAGATCATCAACAAGATCGTTCGAAAGCTGATGAACATCTTCGATGAAGCAACACGCAGCACGAAATCGCAAGTAACTTCAACGTTATGATAACAAATCTCGACATTTGTATGCAATTGCAACGCAGCGCTGCTATTTTTAGCCTGATGCCTACGATCATTTGTGATCATTTCAGCAACACCGAAACGGGATGCGTTTTTCCACGGTGCATTAACAGTCCATTCGCAGCACCAAACTGCCTAGCTGCATTTATTTGGAAATAATTTTCACACCCTGCGACATTTTCGGACAACTAGGGCGCTCTGAGGCAGTTTAGCCTGGGCAGTTGGGTCAGCGTAACGAAATGTTGTATACACAAACTGTGAGCGTACCAAATGTGCAATATATGTACTAACAATAACAACTTAGATATATTGTATATCTCTATAAATTAAGTTTTTGTTTTTGGTATTAAGATTTTTTTTGTTTCACTTTTGACTTTTGAATACGCAAATTTTCACGGTAGTATTGTTCAAATGATTGCAACAAATGATCGTACATTATTGCTGACCATATAAAAATCAATTGTCGTTTATAGGGGGTATTGTTGAACATTTTGCCATAATGATTCTTGCCTTTTTGAAATATCACACGCTATTATCACTGATCGTTCGAGTAATATGGTTGAATTGGAGTTTAGGATTTGTCTCTTAACCATAATTTGTATAAGGAGTCGACCATAAAAGACGTATGTAGCAGGCGGTGGGGAGGGAGATCGTAAATTAAACAGCCACTGAGGGAGGAGGCTCTAAGCTTTTTTTATGTACATTTTTTTTAATGTTTCTCCTGATTTTTTTCGATTGTTTTTTGTTCATAAAAAGAAAAAAAAAATGATCCCAAATCTGTGAAAAATTATGTAACTTTTTTGTCACATCCAGATAGCCAATAGCGTACCTAGGGGGGGGGGGGGCGGTGAGGCCGAGAGGGCGGCAAAATGGTGGTCAAATATATCTCAATTTTCTAGGGTTGTTGAAAGTCAAAAATGAGGACCTTTTTTATTTTTTTTTTTGCTGAAGTAAATAACAAAATGAAATGTTTGGTAAAAAACACGAAATTTTTTTCTCGATAAGGGCGGCATATGATTTTTTTACACGGGCGCCCGATATACACTATACACCTCTAATGATATCACTTTGATCTTGAAGTATTTTACGTATATTACGAATTTTTCTCATGTGACTTTTGTCTTATGAGACTTTTTATTTATGTCCAACTTTTAAGTTTTAAGTCTAATGCAACTTTTTAGCCATAGGTACTACTTTATATTTACATGCTGTTTTTTAGTGTATTGTGACTTTTTGTACTATGCAACTTTTTTTTGGAATATGCGAGTTTCCAGTGTTCAGCTGCTTTTTAGTCTTGTGTAGGTAGCTTTTAAGCGAGTTTTTAGTTTTATGCGGCTTTTAAGTCTCATGTGACGTTAAGTCTCATGAAAGTTTTTAAACTTAGGAGACGTCCATTAATTACGTGAGCTTAAATAGGGGGAAGGTGGTCCGGCAAAATCTCACCAAATCTCACCGAGGTGGGGAGGGGGTCAAGGAAAACCTCACATCAACTCTTTAATGCATAGAATTTATATTAAAATTATAATTTAAATCTCACGGGAGGGAGGGGGGGAGGGGTCCCGCCATATCTCACCAAATCTCACCAAGTGGAGGGGGGCTCCGAATTTTCAAAAAAAAAACACCTCACGTAATTAATGGACTTCCCCTTATATGACTTTTTGTCTCATGCAAGTATTTAATCGCAAGCTGCTCTTAATATTTTTGCTTTGTTTTAGTCATAATGCTTTATTTGGTCTGTTTTCGTTATTTAAATTTCAAGCCACAGGTCATAGCCACATTCATAAAGACTAATAATTTCCTCACTTTTTGTTTTTCAGATAAGTGACAGAGCTAATATTTTACCCGCCGAACCGGTACCTTTTTTTGAAGGGGTCATCTTCAGCGCTAATTTTTATATAGTTAATATGGTTTTTTGATTATTATAAAAATATTTTTGTATGCTCCTTGAGTGATATAATATACCTACAAAGTTTTATTATCGTTGTTCATTATCTTCACCTTCAAAAATATTTTTGAAAATGCCTTAAATTTACGGGTGCTAGACCACCGGATGGCCTTAAGTTTTATGAAAAAATTTCCCAAACAGACATAAAATTTTGAAGTATTAAAAATTTGCAATTGGTATAATTAGCCGTAAAGAGCTTTCCGCGGGGATTTTTCAAACCCATATATGAAAAAAATGTTATTGAGCAGAGACACCCGATGTTTTGACCCAATTTTGTAAAAAAATATATGTATATTATTATCAATAGATGTGGAAGTCGGATAAATAGAGTGACGCCCGACTTATTTATGGTGATTTTTGGACCAAATATTTTATTGTATTAATCAAAAGGAAAAAGTTAAAAACTTTTTAATTGAATCTTCAGATCATTAAATAACTAAATTCATATCATTTAGAAAATTGGGGTGAAGTCTGCATAAGATTTTCATTCAAATTCAGCGAGGACTCGCTTTTCTTCCTCACTGAATGACAATGTGTTACACCTTCCCTAGTGTAGCCACTCCACAAATGTATAAGCGCGTATTTTTTTGTATAGGTATACTGATTATAGCCATGAAGAATTCAGTTACAACCAAAGGAATCAATGAATTGAGCACATACCTTTAAGAAACCCTTTCAATTTTTCGTTGACCCATCATAGTCTGTATTGTATGCCCAAAACTGATATTCTGCCATTAGTTGCCATTGAATGGCAGACAAATTAACAAAAAAAATTAACCCATTACGAGTTTCACGACTCGACAAAACAAATAATAAAAAAAAAAACACCAAAAAATAAAGACGCGCTCTACCAAGTCGGACTGAAAAGAAGAGAACCGACAAAAAAAAAACAGTAGAATAGCGTTGGAATTTGTGTTGGTCGGTGGTTTATGGTTTGTTTACACCCTGCCAAAGTAATAAAATTAATAGGAACGCGCTAATTTATGCGTTGATGATGCGCAGAAACCTCTGTGATGTTGCTCAGGTTGTGCAACAGCAGCAACAGCGGTAGTAACGCGCCCGCTGAATGCCCCGCTAAAGAACAACCAAGAGGCCTAAGCAAATATGTATGTATAGATCTTTTTTTCCAGTCGATCGTAACGATCTTTCTGTGTTATGCTTGAAAATCGTATGTTTCACATTTTGGTTGCATTTCTTGCATATCCTGTCGTTACAAATACATAAGCGTACGAATTGTTTCTATGTGTATCTATATAAAGGTTATGTCTCACGTTCACGTGTGCGATCGATTCTTTGGTGATTGCGCTTTGGTAGGTAACTTAACTGCTTATTTGCTTTTGTTTATTTTCATTTATTTAATTACTCTTTTGTTGAATTTATATTTGCACAGGATTAGAAATTTTTAAGCCGAGCAAAGGATGCAACATTATCGATGCAGCATCCTTCTACCTGATTTTAGATAAAACATATTAATTACCATGCTTCTGAATTTTGAAGAATTTATAATTGGCTTCTGAAACAACTTTTTCCTTAAGTTACAAAAATGTCACACGCACAACAACTGTAACCAAATTGTATTACCCTACAGTACATAATAATGTTCCTAAAAGTATACTGATCTGTATATTTTAAAGTGTCCTTGAAATTAACAAATTTTCGTGTTTACTATGTTGACCTTGACCATTATCAGAATCAGAGATTTTACTTTTTTGACACCAACAAATGCTGTTGCTGTTCTGTGTGATATTGTTGTTTGTCACTGAAACGTTTCGGTTTGTTTGGCTCTTTTAGATCCAACAGCGTTTCTGAAGGTTATCACCAAAGAGCAGACCACTATGTGGTCAACCTGTGTTTTGTCAAATTTGTGGCCAAAACTGCTTTATATTAATATCTTTAATTTTAAAGTCCTGCAGCTTTGGCTGTTTTACGTTTTGGAAAAAAAGAATTAAAATAAAATATACACTAGAAGTTCGGTTAAAAAGGTTCTTCAAGTTTTTGGGACAGAAAATGTGTTAAATAGAAAATCTTTCAAAAATTCTTTTGTAAAAGGAATTATTATACCAATTTTCATGAAAAATAATGCCCAAGTTTTTGGTTCCTCCTTTTTGAATCGTCCGTAAAAAAGCTTTTCAAAAAGAAATTGAAAAATAACAGGCTTTCAGCGTTACTATCTACCTATATGAGAAAAAAAAATCACTCAAAAAATTTGAGTCCTTTTACAAGAGATTCAGGGCCGGATAGAGGCGAAGGCGAGAGCGGCAAACGAGGGATCCAAACTGCGCCATACGAAGGCACTAAGCGAGGGCGCTTTACAAGCTTCACTTGTATCTGAAGTGAAGACAGTTCAAACGTTCTCGCGGTTAAGAATGGCGCCTCTAATGGATACTTTTCTCTATGACAAGCTATGGCTTGTATTGTTGTTTATGCCACATTCGGATAGCCTAAGTCAGGCCCGGATTTACCTTAGAGGCACACTAGGCCAGTGCCTAGGGCGGCACGATTTTAGGGGCGGAAAATATTGAGAACTTTGAAATTTTTTTTTTTAATTTTATTAAACTTTTTTATACACAGGGGGAAAAAAATGCAAATACTGGGATTGTGTGGCCTAAATTATCCTAAAATGTTAACAAGCAAAAAAAAAAGGTCCTCACTTTTGATATTACATAATTTTTTTCTATATTTACTAGTGAAAAGGGGCGGCATTTTCTGACTGGCCTAAGGGCGGCAGATTTCTAAATCCGGGCCTGGCCTAAGTACAAACAAACACGCTCAATTGTATACTTTTGGCATTGAATTTTGTTTCAAGTCAAACTTCAGAAAATACCTATCAGTTTGGAAACAGCTATGAAACTAATAGAGAGGGTGAGATGCTTCCTGAAAAATTTAAGATCAGAATAGGGTTTGAATAGCGTTATCACTGATGGACTTGCTGAACAGATTGATGCGTATTCTGATTTTGAGATAGACGCGAATATGCACCCAAGGAGAATCAAATGCAATTAGATTACAAACAGTCAGATGAACAATGCGCTTCAGGGAAGAAATCTTTTAAAGTCTATTTCTTCTGCTGGTGGTGGGAGGTCGTCTTCTAGCGAACATCGCTATCGCAAACGCAAATCGCTCCATGTAAAGGCACATTTAGAACAATATAGGCGGCCGCCATTGCCATAACTGTGTGTCAATGTGTCATGTTTGTGCGTGGACTATGCGCTTGCTCGGAGCGCGCTTGTTCCCCGCGTTGAATTCAAAATTAGAAGTTAAACATACTCGATGATATTATGATTTTCGATAGAATTTCGAGTGGGTATTTACCCATTCGGAATTTTTCGAGTGGGTAGAACTACCCACTATACCAGCCGGACCTGGATGTAGCTATCGTATCAATTGACAACAGATTTCAGCAAATGAAAAGTCATAGTGATAATTTTAGCTTTTTATATGATATCCAAGCAATATCACTCTACAGATGATTCACACACATGGAGGAGAATATGATATCAATGGACAAGAAATGCAACAAGAACTAATTATCCTATCGCCGATGCTGCCATCTGTAACTACTACAATAAATCCACTGAGCTACAAGAACGATGACATTGGACATTTCTAGCTTAAAATATATGTAGGTTGTAAAGTGAAACGAGGTCGAAGAAATTAAAAGACCACAATATTTCGAAAACTTTACTATTCAAAAAATTGTTATTTTTATTTTTGAACTTAGCAGAACAAAGTACATAAGAAGTAACTTCTCATCAAAGGAACATAAAAAAGATCATTTTGTAAACTAGTGTTATTCAAGTAAAATTTTTCTAAATTATTTAAAATAATTTGTTCTTAAATTTATCACCACGAGTACTCATTTTCTAGATACTTGCCAATTTTTATAATTAACTTACAACAAAGGGTGGGGGCGCAAAATTAGCTTTTGCCTGCAGCTTAAATTGATCTTCGTCAGCCGCTCTCTTTAGAGTGAAGTCGCACAAACTTAATTGAGTAGCCAAATGCAGTTCTTGATTAGAGATCGACACATTCTCAATATACGCCTCAGACAGGAGCTTAAAAAAGTTTGTATGTGTCACTTACATATGTCTTAATTCACTAGCATTAACTATTGGACTACCTACACAATTATCAAAATAAAAAACTGCAGCCATGCATAACAAAGTTGCAACCAAATATGACAATTAATGCTCGACATAGCATATAAAATTTGTTACTTTTAAGAAATAAATTTCACTTACAATTTCTACATCTCGAGCCGTAGCGTGAGGGCTTTGAAGGCATACTTTGGTCATGCTATATTAGTTACAGCTTAATATATTTCCGTAAAAGCGTAATGTACATATTCTTTGTAGTTCTTGAAAAAAAAAGAATATAAAATATTTAAATTACGCAATTCATAAAGTAAAATATTAAGGAACCGTAAAAGTACTTAACAGCAACAATAAACGCCTACTTTTAAAGTCTATGTACTTTTCACTTAATGAGCAAGTATTGCTTATATACAAAATAAATTAAATTTACCTATATACATCGATACATACATACATATGTACAAAAGAAACGTGAGAAGATTTTTTAAGGTACTTAAAAATTTTAATTGAATGGGCTAATGAAATGAAAATGCAATTAGAAGCAGCTAACGCGCTGCATTATAAAATGCAAAGGAGTAAAAGAGTAAAAATGTTTATGAAATGTGAAAAAAGAGACAACCAGCTGTAGTTAACAATCCCAATTAGCTGGAGCTAATGTAGAAAATGAGAGAAAACATGCGAACAACTGACAGGCAAGTATATAACAAGCGGTGACTCCGAAAATATTTACTCCGAAAAAATGAAACAACAAAAATGCAGACAGTTTGTTTGAGTGTTAGTGTTGAAAATGTAATACGCCCAAAACACAAGATAACATTTAATTAAAAATTTAAAGAAATTTTTGAAGAAAAGTTTTTTAATAAAAACAAAAATAAATTTTTTATAAAAGAAAAAAATGACTGCAGAAACATAAAAATTTTTATTTGGTGCCAATATATTAAACAAAGCGTTCCCGCTGCGCTAATCCTCGTACAAGCACTAACAAGCTAAAACATGTTGCTGCTAGTACTTGGCTCATGCACAGGCACATCATTGGCCAGACACTCATGCGCCCCCAATTATATGTATACAACAACAATGGGCGTTATGTATATAAACATTGCTTTGTATAGTATTTGCTGAGTGCAAAAGAGCGCAACATAACACAGAGTAATAGCAATGCTCTTCTAGCTAACAGTAAGCAAAGCAACATACTTATAGCTGCACTCTTTACTCACTTGAGTACCACTTAAAAGCACACACCTTATACCGAAAGGTAAACAATAGTAAACAAATAAAGGCTGAACACGATCAGTTTTTTTTGTTTTGTTTACGGGGGAAAAACAGAGACGAAGACGACGACAACAACGATAAAAACGAAAACGACAACGACAACTATGACAACAACGGCAAAGACGATTTCAACGTCGAAGAAGACGAAGACAACGACGACGACAATCGATCGTTGTATAGCAAAGAGTCAAATATGATTCAGTAAAGCGCTAGCACTGAACCGGGTAACAATATACACACAGGCACAGAGCCGAGCGTCGAATTAAGTGATCTTGTTAGGAAATTACTAGACGACGTGTGCGTTACGTTTTAATGATCGCTGTACGATCACTTAGTGTATCTAATGATAGCTTAAATATTGCATTGTTTGCGTTTAATTGAATGATTTTGTTAATAGAAAAAAGAAAAAAAATAGAAATCAAATTTTAACTAAATGATCTTGTCACGCTAACTTTCAGCAATTGTAGCTTAAGTGTTAATGTCACACAAAAATTATTTTCAAATTTGATTAAATACTTAATGATGAAATTTTTATACCCAATTAAATTAATGATCAGCAATTAAACGTCTATAATGATCGGTGATCTACAATTAGTGTAATAAAAAGCAACACACAACTAAAGTGACTGACTAAAGTCATAAAATTTTATATTGGAAATTAAAAATACAAAAAAAGTGTTAATCTAAAGTAATATAAAAGAATAATAAACATAAAAATAAATAAAATGCGCTGTTGCCAGCATTATTATAAAAATGCCTCATTTATTTTGTGCTAATTGAACGTGAAGTAAAAATATTAAATATTCACAAAAAATAAAAAATAAAAAAAAAATAGAAATTATACAAAAAATCAGCAAACAACAAAAAATTGTAACGATCACACGCACTGTCATATTTACTCTCGCGTTTATTTGTACAATCGACAGAGTAAAAAATAAGAAACCCACAAAAAAACTGTAGCAATTTTTCGGTTGCTACAACAAAGTTTGTACAGTGTTTACACCACGTTAGGGCTTTTGCTGCTTCCGCTTTTCGTTTTTTGTGGAGCAGCAGCAAAATTTGCCTAAACAAATTGTTAAAAAGATATCGTACATACTTCAATTTTTAGTTTATTTTACATTTTTGTGTAAAAAAAAATTATACACAAACCAAGGTAAAAATATCGACCAAACAAACACGAAACCACAAAAAGCGCAAAAAAATATGGAATTAAATACATTGCTCTATGTTTGCCTGGTGGCGCTTTGCACATGCGCAACGGTGGAAAGTAAACAAAAACCAGGACGGGGGAGAGGTTCCATGTGGTGGTATGTTATACTGTTCGAAATTTTTATAATCAATTTAAGACAATAAAATACATAGTTTTTTGGAATATTTGTGCTATGCGCATTTAATGCAAGTTTGTGCCTTAAGTCTTTTGTTAATGATTAAGAAAATTATCAAAAGAACATTAAATTAAAAAAAAAAATATTAGCAAAAAATTAAATTGAATTCAACACAAAAATAAATTTTTTTTTTTATGTTTTGTTATAAGGTAGCGTTTATTAGAACAAGTTTACTACTTAAGTCTTTTGTTTTGTGTGCATTGGTGCAAAATGGGACAAAGGAATAATGTGAGATTCACTGTGTTTTTGTAATAGTGTGACGATGGTATAGTCCAAAAAAGAGCTTTATTCTTAACCTATCTTGCTGAATAAATTAATGTTTCCTAGATTTTCAATATTGCCTTTACCAGAGATACCTATAAAATTAAAAATTTTTTGTCGCGCCAGCACATCTTTTTCCATTATTTTCTGGGATTGTAAGTAAATTTTTAAAATTAATATGGTGTTAAGTATTGAGAAAAACTTTATTGCGCATTCGGCAAAAATATTCCTCAACGAAAAATAGGAGAGAATGTAAGGGTCTCCAAACAATAAAACTCCCATAAGAAAAACATAAAATTTTTTAAGTTTTATTAAGTTTTTAATTCGCTTCCAATTACATACAAATTTTGTATCAATAAATTTACTTAAGTCGAGAGATTGGAAATCTTCAGGTAGCTCTGTTTGTGGGACGACCTTTCTATATATTAAGGAATATTTCTCACAGAAATATTATAAAGTTTTTTTAATGCCTACTTAACTTCAGATGGATATTATTTGTTTTAAAATTTTATTAAAGATCTCCAAAACTAGTGAATAGACAGGAGGTGGGGTGAAAATACAATATAAATAATATTGAACTTTTGTAAGGGAAAACATGGTCAGAGTCACCAAACATCTAGCTCTTCAAGTTTATATGCTTATGATAAAATGATAGTGATGGTGAAATAATTTTGATGAATCCTGTGATCTTGTTATGCAAATGAAAAAAAAATCATAAGGTGCTGGACTATAATTTTATTCAACAAATATTGGGTATCAGAAATGTGTTCTCTTGCAGAATTGTACCATGTTTACTCTGCTGCAATTAAAAATAACTCCAATTTATTGGTCTGCGCAATAAATATACTTAAGTGCTTATTTGAATAAATCGAAACACAACACATACATACATCGTACCAAGTTCGCTTCTTAAATCTTTTGTTTTGCGCTGGCGAAAATAAGTCGTTTTTGGCAAGAATTCTTTGAATAATTTGAAAATTTTTTTAACGCCAAGTTCTAACAATTTCTTTGCGTTGTGTACCGTGAAATTTTCCATAACCGGACACCCACCGTCGCAGTATTTTTGTCCAGTTATAGGAGATGTCCACTTAAGAGGGAGGGGGGGGAACAAACATTTTTATTTGAAACTGGCGTTTATTGAATTTACTGAACAAATTACAAACTACAGACATTTTATATATGTTAACATACTAATTTAGTTGAAAAAATCTAGTAAGAGTAGATTGTTTTAACTTCAATTGGCTCAACTTAAAATTTTGGGTTTCAAAATGTGTCTCTAGATTCTACAATAGAATCTATAGTCTAGATTATTGATGTGATGAAATGCTACAAAATCATCGCTGACAAAATACTTCAAACGGGCAACTTGCTTCAATGTCTCATCATATGAAGTTATGGGGTCAGCAATTTCTTCATCAGTTTCATCTTCACACTCACTTATCTCGGGATAGATTTTCAAATTGTATTTCAATATTGTTGTCCTCAGCTAAGAAACTCTGATCGATTTGCGCAAATTCGTCAAAACCAGGGAATCAGAATGAACGAAAAAGTTCAACTCTTAGAGTTTGAAAAAAGGTTAAATAGGAAAAATTTAATACAACTCTTATTTTATTTTGTCCGTTTAAAAGAGATATTTTTATCAAAATGATACAGAATATAGTGTCCGCATCCGGTTATTGAAGCGTCCGGCTATTGGAAAGTGAATGAAAAGTGTACGTCGCCAAAATGTGTCCGGTCATGGGAGCTGTCCGGTTATGGGGGCTGTCCGCAATGGGGAGTTTCACTATAGTTAAAACAATTATTTATTTTCATGAATTTTTGTATGAAAAATCAAAAACTATAATTGATTCGAACAGCATTTTGCCGCCGCTCACGCTTCTGCGCGCCCACCTACGCTGCTGTATTAGCTTAAAACTGTTAGACTATTATTTTTTGGCATTTCTTACAATTTTTTCCTTTCAAAAAATATTACATAACAAATAGTAAAAATAATGCTGGAAAAGCTTGTATTAAAAGCATAGAACCGCCCAAATTAAGTATATTTTGAGAACTAGGTACTAAAAGTATTGCAATGAAATTTTGTTATTAGATTAAGACTATTATACATATACATATTTTGTAAAATATTGTTGAGCCTATGCATGTAGGCGTGGCATTTAATCTATTTTCCAATTTACTTGTTCTATTTTTCCTTTCTTGAAAAGGGCTTAAACGATTTTTATATAAAAAGGTCAGAGTGTTTCCAATTGTTTTAAATTAAAGTATGAAGGGGCAGCAATTTCAAAAGTAGAAGGGTTTGTCATATCTCAAAAACTGTTTTATGAATTTTTATCCATTTTTTAGGATCACATTCATTTCGCGCACCATTTGTTATGTTAAATATGAGAGCAATTTAAGTAGTTAGTGTGGTTTTTTTTTTGGAAGAAAGAAAATTGGCACTAAAAAGATTTGCAGGTTTATTTTACACAAAAGTTTTGAATAATATTTCGAAAAATGCTTAAATTATAAAATTTCTTTACCAACTATTTTATTAGGCATAAGTCAGGGAGTTTACTAGCCAGACACAATTTTTTTTTAAATTTTCTTGTTGGCTGTGATTTTTCATTTACTAAAATTTGTATAATGGTCTTTCACTTATCAGTTGAATATTTTTTTGTTACCTTTAAAACTTGCCATATAATGGGATAATACCTTTCCAGGCGCAACATTTTATTAAATCAAGGGTCTTTAACTCATAACAAATGTTAGAAAATCTATAATATGCGCTTGCCTTTACATTGAAATCAAGACCCTTTCCCGACTTTAAGATACATTTTCATTATATATGGTTCTCGCTCTAAAAATAACAAAACTCAGGTGAAGGCAGCTAAAGTAAACCTTAATCATTACTTCTTCATGTAAAATTTACCATTTGCATTGAAATTTTCTGCACAAAGGGGCGGGGGGCAGGAAGCTCCACTACACAAAAATTTTAATCTATCCTCAGCAGCTAAGTTATGATTTTGGCAAGGAGTGGCGATAGATTTCCCCAGCTCAACGCTGAATAGAAAAATCTTGCCAGAAGACCATCAGAACTTTTGACAATTCTTCAGTACCTATCTTTTGTTTTTCTTTTGACGCGTGACAAAAATATTATTTAAAATCATGTTTTTTTTTCTTTTTATTTCAAGTAAAAATAAGCTAATTAAGCTACAATCCAACCAACGATTACAGTTGGTTTCACTTTTTATTAAAAAAAAAAAAATAATTCTAAATTCACTCACGCAAAAAGCGTTACATTTTTGTTCTACTTTTTTTTTCTGCCCCTTTTTTTTGTTGTTGTCTTCAACGCGCGTAAAAAGCATCACACGTTTCAGCTACACTACGCTGATCAGATGATGTTGATGATCAGCAGCAGTAACGTTAAATTCAACGCAACTTTAGCGATGAACACGCAATGATGATGATCCTCACCCAAAAACAAAGACGCGTACGCAACAAAAATATTAAACAGAGTTTTTATAACAGTATAAATTTAAAGCTTAAAATATCACATAAATCTTTGCGACGCAGAAGAAGAAGAAGAAGAAGCGGAGCAGAAGAAGGATAAACAACAGCAGCAGCAAGATGTTGTTGACATTAAAAACAATAACAAAATGTAGCAAAACACAGTGCACAGTTATATTAATCCGCTAGAGACACTAACAACATTTTATCTCACTGCAACTTTTGTTTCAATTAAATTAAAGAAAATAAAAAAAAACGCCATTTTTTTTTAAATTTCATATAAAAAACGCAACAAAAATCTTAACATAAAATATCAAATTAAAACTCTGCCAATGCATTATTGTACCTTGTTGTTGTTGTTGTTGACAATTGCATGCTAAATTGTCACTAGCATTTTGCGTTTATTAACTTCAACGTCAAATTGTAGTTGTCAAAGCCGCACAAACTGTTGGTGTGCACTTGTTTTCATAAACCATCAACATTATTTTCATTTAATATGCAATTTTGTAACACAACAATGGCGCAGCAACAACAATGGCGCAGCGCAGCGCAGAGCTTGCCGGCACCACATTTGGACATGTTGAATCAATAGCAACACATGGGCTATGGATTTTTGATTAGTTTCTTATGTGCAATCAAGTGCACTTTTGTGGTTAGTTAGTGACTGACAAGTGTTGCATTTATGCAATGTGCATACAAGAAGAAGAATGAGCGCGTTAACGGCGTTGCATTTGAGTTTACTGCGTTTTACGTTTATTAAATGAGTTTGAAAGCAAATATTTTGTTGAAAATGATTTTTTAAAATATGAACTTATACAAAACTAAGACCCTTATTTGAGCTTTTATAGCTTGTTTGTATAATTTAATCAATAATTATTAAAAATAGTGCTTACAGCATCACAGCATTTTGCTTGAAATGACTTACAATAACACTATTCCCACACATAGTTGACATTTCAAATATGGCTACACGGTCGTTTGGAAAACCCTTTAACTATAAAAAATCATCATAAAATTAAAAAAAAATTCCACTTTTTTAAATTACATTTTTTTACTTTTCAATGGTAATAAACTTTTTTATTATCACGAATTTTAATAATGTGATGATTTATTTAAGAAAGTGCATTTATAAAAGTTTTTACTGTAGTAAAATACAAAATAAAAATATAAATTTTATATAAATTTAATTTTTTGCAGAGCAACTCAATCATTTCTGCACAAAATTTCTTAAATTCCTTGAAAAAAACCTTTCGCCAAACAAATTCAAAACGAAAGACTTAAGCAACAAACTTGCATTGAGTGCATGCATGGTATTTTGAAATATCCGAAATTTTGTATGCACTGAAATAACAAATATTAATAACTATTTGCTGTTTGGGAATAATCTCAAAGGACAGAATTGACACACTGATGCTCACACACATACACACACACACGCAAAGTAGCCTAAGCTCATTCCCACACTTTTGTGCGAGGCCACACTTATGAACTCTTTGTTAACCTACGAAGAGTTTGATATTTTTATTTTTTCGTTTGTTTATTATAAAAACACCTGACAGTTTTAATGATTGTGTTTTTTTTTTTTGTATTTTTGCTAACCACAAGTGTGTTTTTTTGTTTGCATGAATAAGTAGGTTCAGGTTTTTTTTTTATATTTGGAAAATCTTCAAACGCTTGAGTGAACGTCGTCAATTGAGTTTTACTAAAAAAAAAAGAAAGGAATGCGTGTTCGAAGAGAGTTTTCTTGCATTTTCTTGCATTTTTGGAAAATCAATCAAAATACATTTTAGGAAAAATCAAAACAAAATAAAATTATTTTAAATATGTAACTTACTACACTATACGACAAAATATACATAAGTGGAAATTTTTAAAAACCAGTTTTTGAAATTTTTGTATGAGAACAATTACGAATTGTTTTATTTACTCAAACATGCATATTTGTGTCAATACCATGGGCGTAGTTTAGTTCTGAATATAAATTAAAACAAAAGTATTTCAAAAATTTTTAAATGGCTAATAAGGTTTGTTCCAATGCAATTTCGTGGACTTAAAAACTCATTCTTACAGCTGAGTGTATTGCGTTTTTTTTAGTAGGCTGTTGAACTGTCACTTGGTACAATTTTATCAATTTTCTTAGTTGCTTGATTTTTCAAAGAAATACGAAACAAAATAATACAAAGATTTTAAAAATAATATAAATTTTATCAATTGACTTTCTTTCTCAATCATAAACAGGATAAAAAGAGTAAAGGTTATAAAGTTTTATTTCATACCTCTTTTGTTCAAGCTTCTAAAATAATGAATATTGCTCATACAAGTGTTTTCATGCAGTTGTCTAAAATTATTTCATATGACACTTACCCAAAATCAAAAAGTTATGTTGAAAGAAATTTGCCTCACCTGCAAATAAAAATTAATTTGTTCAAAGAAGTTTGTTAGAAATTTGAATTTTTTTTTGTGTGTGATATCATATATAAAATAAACGCAAATCAAAATGTCTTTTATTGGGAAAGATACCATAATAAAAGTTCAATCAAAATAGGCACATATGATTTTTTTTTTTGACTAATATTAACTCAGTACATTTTTCATAAAAAAAAATTATAAAATTTTTGGGATGCGCAGAATATTTTTCTATTACCTAAAAAAGTTTTCGGTGTCATAAAATTTAAGTATATGAAAGAAGAAAGATAAAACAACAAGACAAACATACGAAAACAAAAACTCCAATGTATACTCTTAGTTGTTAAAGAATGGTAAAATTTCATTACATGGTTTTAGTTGTTAAAAAAAGGTTAAGTTTTCATACATATATAAAAGGAAAGTTTTTGGAAGCGCGCGCCAGAGCATCGAATCGATTAATATTAGTTACGGAATTAATCATATATTTGATAATAATTACCTAATTATATTTGGATAATTATTTTTTTTTTATCAACCATATATTTGGTAATAATTGTCAAATAAAATATTGGTTGATACAAAAAATTACACTATGTGTAGTCAGATTGAAAGAAAATCAACAGATGTCAGCGTAGGGTAATTTGGAGTCACTGAACTCGAATTTACCATCAAATTTTGGCGTTTCGAGATAACGGTCAACTAACCAGTAATTACACAGATACAAACGCTCTGCTATAACTTTTATGATTTCAAGCCTGAATCAACGTTTTTCCTCGTGAAAAGCCACTAATTTGTATTTCCATTTTCGCACCTCTCCAGCACAACTTTTTTGAAAAATTTTATAGTATGTACGGGACAAACGACTGAGATTTTTTTCACACCGTCTAAGGCAAAAATAATTCTCATAAAAATTAATAAAGATGAAATCCAACATCAAATCTTTTTAAGACTCATCTGTATAGTAGTAATATTCAAATTTTTACATTTGTTTCTTGATATTTCCAATTCCTTCATATTTTTTTCATAACTATAAGTATGCCGTTGTTAGTTACACAATGCTAAATCACTGAATTGTGTACCGAGCAGAAGGTAAACATGCAGTGTTTTGCTTAAATATGTTAAGAGCTGTATTGTATTCAAATTAATATCATTGTATTAAAAAGAAGAAATGAAGGCAGAGCAAAAGCAGCAGTTTTTATTATGTAACTTATTCAGGCCTGGATTTAGAAATTTGCCGCCCTTAGACCATTCACAAATTGCCGCCCTTCTTCTTCACTGGTGAATATGGAAAAAAAAAATTCATAAAAAGTGGCGACCATTCGAAGTATTCGCACTTTTTCCCCCTGTGAAACTCTCATCATCACCAATTCATCACATATGCATTACCACACTTAAAACAATTTTTAAAGTTCTCAATATTTGCCACCCCTAAATACTTACCGCCTTAGGCACTGGCCTAGTGTGCCTGTAAGGTAAATCCGGGCCTGAACTTACTGGTTGCAAGGTGCCTCTCACTACCTAAGGCCGAACGCGTGAGCGTTAGGATTACGTTTGCGCCAATTTACTCCAGGAGAGACTTTCTTCCATACCAACTAGTGCCGTCGTAAGGCAAGGGCGTACGTAGCTCTGGCTCTGGGCCCCGACCCCCCTACAAAATGACTTTTTTTTATGGTTTGGCTCATTGGCAAAGTCTTAAAAAGTTCTGATATCAACACTAATCTAGTTCAATTGAAATTTTCGATTAATTTTTTTAGCCAATGTATAATACGCGAATCGTGTAAAATGAATTGTTTCCATTTTGGAGATAGATTTTAACAATTAAAATTCGGATTTTTTTTAATGCCGCTCCATAATTTATAATTGCAATATTTAATAATGTTGAAAATCAGCTAATTATATTTACCAAAAATAGTAGATAATAAGATTAAATTTTGATCCAATTGAATCTTAGAATGGCAGGTCGCTTATTTAAATTTTTGCTTTCAGCTATTTAATATTTACACATTTGGAGATGAAATGTGGAAAAGCTTTTTCACTGCTAGACTTTAAATACCAGAGTTTTTATATTAATGGATTTAGAATTGCAACTGCCATAAATAATTAAAAAAAGATTTCAAGTTTTTTTCAATTTTATGCAACAAAATTAACACCAATTTCAATTTCAATGTTCTATAAAATATATACCTCTCCCGCAAACTAAATGAAGTTCATAATTTTTTGTAAATCTCTAATGCTTTGATACAGCCGTAGAATTACGCTAGCACGTCTCATATCGGGTTAAGTAAACATTAAAGTATCAATTACAAAAACTGGGGGTCAATATTGGGTTAAAATATAACAAGATTCCGATATTGTAAACAGATTTGGACTAAGCATTAAAAAAAACTTATGACATTGTAAATATATATTTATTTCATGCAAATACTAAGAAAACCTAACAATAAATTTGTTTTTTTTTTATCTTATGGTATTTTTGTAACAAAATTTGAATGTAACATTGCGTGCGGCGGGGTATGTACTTTTACTTTGCCGTGCCTTCTTCACAAAATTGTTCTTGCGTTAAATTGTTTTAACAGCTACTAATTTAAAAAAATTAAAGCTAAGAATTTTTATGCATCAATGAAGTCACTGAATATTTCTTTTACAACTCTTAAAAATTTATTACAATTTTTTTTTTTAAATTTGTTATTATTTATTATTAGAGTATTTAAATTTTTAACATTTTATTCTTTCAAACTTTCGCAGGGGCATTGCAAAAGTTGGCGAACCCAACAACATATCACCGCTGAGCGCTGGCATTATGTATGTTGATCCCGCCATACATTCAACACTGCGACGAAAACAACGACGGCTTGTACGTGATAATCCTGGTGTTTTAGCGGCGCTTGTTAAAGGTGCAAATTTGGCCATAAGCGAATGTCAGCATCAATTTCGAAATCGTCGTTGGAATTGTTCGACGCGAAATTTTCTACGTGGTAAAAATCTATTTGGAAAAATTGTCGATCGTGGTGAGTATAAAAAAAAAATAAATTCATTACAAAAAAATACCAACACTTCTAGTGAGTAACTACTTACACGAAATCATATGCACTTATGTGAAATTCACTGTGTATGAAATTTAATCCATATGGCGCTATATCGTTATTTCCGATCTTCCTTTTACATTTTTTTTTCTTCACTCTCATTTTAAATTGTACGAAATTTGTAATTTGATACTTTTGTTATTGCATATGTTAAGTGCTACAAATAGGGCAAATTGCATAAAAATGTTAATAAATAAATATGTGATATATAGAAGCTGATGATTTTCTTGCGCTTTTATTTTGTTTAACAAAAATTCAAGGTTATACAGAATTTTTTTTTGCATTTTATACAGAAATCCAAAGGAAAAAACCGACGGAAAGTTGGATTTTTTTAATCTTATCGAAATACACGGCATTGTCATAACATGCAAATAGTATATTGTCATAAGGTGCCGAGAAATCTTGAACAAATTGTTTTTGCAAAGATCATTGAGTAGTTATTGTGGCTTTTTTGATTAAGATTTTGTCTTTCAAATGGAGTAGATTTTATGAAAAATCATACTTTTTTTTAACCAACTTATAATCTCATGCCGTTAACATTTGTATCCTCCAGAGAGAGCCTATAAGACACCTACTACCATGGGATATGCAATTCTTGACATTTATTGACAACTATTGATGACAACTACAAACACCGTTAGCTCATATATATGATTGATTTATATGTGCAATATGTCATACGTTGATATGTCTGTCCGTCATATTCCTAGAGTTTGTCGCACTCAATTAACATTTGGTTGACAACTTGACAAGTGCTACTTAATTCCTTAACGTTCCACTGCTCGTAGCTGCTGTTGTGCGTAGAAAAGAAAAGTATTGAACAGAATGAAAACGACACAAGGGCATTGTGCATAAATGACAAGAAATTGTGTCTCTAGTACGTGTTGCACTGGGATTTTATGCAGAATTCCAGCAATAGAGAAAAAGGTGCTGGCATTGTTGTGGTGATGGCTTTGGAAAATGCAGCACAGTTTCAGTTTTTTTTTTCAAACTTGGCATACAGTAGCGTTTATTGTGAGTGTGTATATGTGTACAATATTTGCGGGTGGCAATATTGTTGTTATTGTTGCTGCTTGTTTTTTCCTTTGTTGCTTTTTTTTTCTTTGGTCTATTGACATGCATATGAGTAATGAGCGTGTTACATCGAATTTAAATGTTTTTTTAGCGGTTTCGTAAGTGGAACACAATTTAATTGGTTGAAAAAAAAGGAGGGTTGCAATTTACTAGGTTACACAGCTTATAGTATAGTTTTTAAAAATAACAAAAAAAAAAAAATAAAAAAAAATAACAACAAAAAAAAAATAACAAAACATAACCATCAAAGTCGGAGCATTTTAAAATAGCGTAAAATTGCAGTTCAACCATTCATAATTAAAGCGCCAACGATGGGCGAACCACACGTTTTTGAGTCACGTGTTCGTCTGGCTAACACTTTTTATGAAAAAACAAATTTTCTTATTTCCATTTCAATATGTCAAAAAAAAAAACAACTTAATGCACGTAAAGACGTTTCGCTACAATAGTTTTTCATTCTGCTGTAAATTTAATAAAATTGTCAGTCCCTTGGCAAAGCTGTCAGTCATTTGAAGTATTGTTTTTTAAAAAAAAAGTTACTGCTGAGTTACTACATATTGTTGCTGTTACTTTCATATACAAATGTATGATATAAACAGTTCATTGGTCTATTGCAGCCATATATTGGGCGGAGAGACAAGCATTTCGTTTTTTTTTTTTTAACTTTTCAGAACTACTACTTTCGAAGAAGATCTAAATGGTTTATTTTTAAGTTGGATTATTTGCTGGCAAGGAGACATATGTCATCGTCTTATCGTAGTCATCTATATGCTTGCTGAAAGCCCATTAAATGCCAAGATTTATAGAGTCTGGTGCTATACCTAGTCTAGATCTATAGGCTTCATTTAATTCCTTAATGAAAACACATTTGTTAAGAAATCATAGTGAATAATAAATTTTCTACAAAATGATCACAACTTTCATTTCTCACCTCATGAAAGATAAATACATATTTCGACTTCCTAGAACTATTTTCACAATATTCATAGTACTAATGTAGTTATAAAACCAAATAAATGCAAAATTCGTCATACCGACAAAAAATTTTACCACAAAAGGTTAACATTTCTCGTTTCGTCATTTCTTTTACAACTATTTGAGCAATGATTGTCAAAGATTATAACAATTCAAACCCAACAGCACAACACAACAAAATGCATGAATAACTCAATTATGAGACCCTAAATGACGATGACGACGACAACAAGAAAACCCCCGTACAAAAATTGACACTGACACACAGCGACTTAAAGCCCACATTTTTTGCTTACTGACTCTGGTTGCCTGATTGACTCTGCTTATCTCTCTCTGCTCAGATAGCACAGACACAACACGATACATCACTAATAATAATGCAGTGCTAATGCCTGCCAAATTAAAGCATGACAAAAATTGCACAGCACCACTGATCACCGATCACTGATCATGCAAAAAAGATCAACCAGAGAAGAAGCTGTTGGATGAAGGAACACAAAATCTATAGAAGAAAAATGATCGAGCATAATTCAAAAGTAAGAGAGGGGGGAAAAAATTGACTAGCATTGCTAATTGATTGAAAGAACAAATAATGGAAGAGCAAAGAGAAGCAAAGGAAAAAAAAAAACCTAACGACTAGTAGGAGCACAACAATGTCTTGAAAATAAGTTGTAAAAAGGTATGGATTACTGAGTATCATAAGCAGCAGCAACAGGATACCCCCTTAGGGTGTCACCAATTAGAAAAATGTTATGGGATTTAATTTACACATACACAGGTAGCGTGCGTCTGAAAATAAAGAAAAGAAAAAAGTGATGTGATGAAAAAATTATATCCCGCAGGCATGTCATAAATTCTAAAAAGATACTACCTATAAAATCTCGCACTCGGACCTACAACATGGTGTAAATGACACTAATAAATGTCGTTGATGACGTAGCATGAGAAATGACAGTCAGCAGTAGTGGGAAATGCTGTTGTAGTAGCACGGATGGGTTGACAAAATTAGCCCTAAGCTATAGCAAAAGATATCTTGCAAAAAGTAAAGTAAAAGATAGAAAGAAAAAAAAAAGAAAATGAAAAATCGCATGCAAATGACAGTTTGATTCGTTACACAACAGCGTGTGACAGCTCATACAGACAGCACGGAAACCTCAAGTGTTAATAGCTAACAGTAGGTGTTAATTAACAGCAAAGTCAGCATAAAATAATTAAAAAAAAAAAAAAAAAAATATTTTAAAAAAATATTTGCCACTCAAAATAAAGTCGTTAAAAAATGCTATTGCTGTAGGAAAATGCAGCATACAGCAATTGTTGTTTGATAATCACTGACTTTTGATCAAAACAGTTGATTAAATTGTTGTTTTTACATATGCCGAAATGGTACAATTAACACCCAACAAAATTAATGTGTTATAGATCACGTATGCTATAAAAAATATACATCAAAGCACTGCAAGTGATCGCGTCACATGTTAGCGCATCGTGATGGGTGGAGAGTGTTTGTAAATTGGAAATAAAAATTAAAGTTTCACCATTAAATATATATAAAATGCACTTATATTATGCAACAAAATTTTAAAAAAATTTATTCATGTCATTCATTTCATTCATTTCATTTATTTCATTCATTTCACTCATTTCATTCATATTTCATTCATTTCATCCATATTTCATGCATTTCATTCCTTTTTTTTGTTCATTTCATTCATATTTCATTCATTTCATTCGTATTTCATTCATTTCATTCATATTTCATTCATTTCATTAATATTTCATTCATTTCATTCATTTCATTCATTTCATTCATTTCATTCATATTTCGTTCATTTCATTCATATTTCGTTCATTTCATTCATATTTCATTCATTTCATTCATATTTCATTCATTTCATTCATACTTCATTCATTTCATTCATATTTCATTCATTTCATTCATATTTCATTCATTTCATTTATTTCATTCATTTCATTTATTTCATTCATTTCATTCATTTAAATTTTCTTCATTCATTCCACCCAAATCATGTGATTCATTCAACTCCTTCGATCCTTTCAACTTAGTGCAACTATTTTAATATATTCAGTGGCGTCAATTCGGTAGCGCTGGACAGGGGAGGACATTTTCCGCCCCCCCTCCACCCCAAGAATCTGATACTAGTTATTATTCAATACATCAATTCAATAAAACCATCTAAAAGTGGTGGAATTATAATTCTCGTCCCTCAGCCTCCTCCCCCCCAAGATTTTGGTGAAGTGACGCTTCTGAATATAATAAAAATAAATCATGCATTTTCTGTTGCATAGTGTTATTCTCTAATAAAATAAAAATTAAATAAAGAACTCAACATTTGACAGCACCTCGGCACTTAAACGAAAACAATATTTTCCACTTTCCTATACATCAATGTATTGTCATCCCTTACTCAATTGATCATGCTCATGCTGTCTCTCTTACGCTAGTGTCATTTAGAAAATGCTGTAAAATTGATAAGCGCGCAATCATTAAATAAAAACTTTTATTGATTTTTTATGTTTTTTCAATTTATCAGCTAGTTAACTTAACTTGATTGTCTGTCCGATTGTCTGTTTGGAAGGTTGGCTGTCAGCACTCTCTTGTTGTTGATTGTACACGCCCTTATTTTGACACTCACTCAGTATAAATTGAATGATTTATTTTTGACCTGCTGTTAGAAGTCAAAAAAAATTTTTTTTATTTGTTTTTAATTTTATTTATAATATGGCTGTTTAGAATGAGAAATAAAGATCCGCTTTGAAGGTGCAATACGAACTGCAGCTGATTATTTCATTGGAAAGCGCAATTCAATTTTTTCGACTTTACACTATGGCACCCACGAACATATCATATACATGCATACATATGTACATAGTGACAGGTAGCACATGTTTTTTGTAATTTTACTGCCACTGTGCAGTAGTCACGCGTACATAATTTCGCTTTTGTGCTAATTGTTTTGTCAACAATGGCTTGTTTTGTCCCGCGTAGTACTCGTATGTTGTAGCAAATGAATAAGTTATCCCGCAGTGTTGAATGGAAACAATTAAATTTTTTTGAAATTTGGCAAACTTATTTTGATATTTTTTGTTGTATTTACAAAATTCCAGGCTTTATAGAAATTCGCTTATGCCAGTCATATCGTAAGATTCCCTGTGGTGTTTTTAGAAAAAATAACTTTTGCTACTGCATTTGTTCTAAATCGAGCTCATGATAGACAATGCTGCAGTTAAAAGATTCTTAAAGTCAGCACCAAAAAAAAAAAAACGAAATAGGATCGCTATTGAACATAGATTTTAAATTTTCTTGCTTTACTCTGGTTAAGGTGTAAAGCAATTTACGTCAAGAACTCGATCCTGCAAGCCCTCGTCACCGTAGTACGAATAACTACAGTACATACACCTTTGTAGGATTTCTTGGTACTTGAACCTATTCATAATACCATCTATTTTTTATAAGAGTCCTTAACCATTTCCAGGAAAGCAACCCCAGATCATTACACCCCGTGACTTACAGTGCCTTGACAATACCGAGGATCCAACCGTTCTTGATCTACTTGGAATACTCTTCATACCTTCAGAATATTTTATATTAAATTTTTATTATTCTGAAAATAAAACCGTGTTACTTTTCGGTATGTATAAATTGATATGTTCTATGGCAAATTCTATTCGAGCTATTCGATTTTTCTCCGAAATGAATGGCTTCTTTTAAGTCCAGCAGCACATGCTCTTCTCTGTACGGTTCGACTGCTTATATTTAAATCCAGAGTTTCAACAACACAAGAGCTACTGTCTAGGTACTGTAAGTCACTGGGTTGGAAATGTGATGGACTGGGGTTGCTTCCCTGGAAATGGTTTAAGACCCTTACAAAAAATAGTTGGAATTATGAATAGGTTCAAGTACCAGAAAGTCCTACAAAGTGTGATTCTTCCTCATGCAGAGTGGAATATGCCAATTTTCTGGCAATTTCAGCAGGACAACGATCCACAACATACCTCAAGGTATGTGAAAGATTGGTTTAAAAGGAAGGAAGTTTCAAAAAGGGTGTTTTCAGTCCAAACATTTATTAATCGATAGTATATAATTCGATAACAAAAATAAATAAAGGATTTTCTTATAGTAACGTCGAAACGTAATAAACAATAGATGTTTGTTAAGGACTCTTAACCAACTTCAAAACAAAATAAATGGTGTGTCTGGTACAATGTTATTATTTAAGTTAATTTCTTTAATTTTTCACTCTTCCATTTCAGTTTGTGAGCAATGTTTCTTAAGACAAAACGACCTTAGAATTAATAGGAAATAATATCGCAGAAAAGTCTTCTATAAAACGATATCAAATTTTGCGAAATATTTCTTTTAAAATTAAGTCTCTTTATCTTACAAATGATAAGCACTTTGACTAATTTTTATAACAAAAAAGTAATTTCCTTAAACCAATTCCACCAGTGCAAGTCACTTAGTTGTCAAGTGCATGAAAAACCAAATGACTTAATGCATAGAGAGTACCGAACATATCATTGATATAAAAGAAACAATTTATTTTTAATTCAGTCGTATTTTTTTTTTTTTTCACTTGGCGTTGACAGATGAACTGCTGTCAGTTGAATGTCAAATAGCACCAAAAAATCACAATCCAAAAAAAAAAAAAAACTTTACTGCGGTTTCACTTTCAACCGCAAACTGGAGCATTGACGCAAGATAGATTGCAGTTGAATTTTTTTTTTTCTTCTAAAAAAATTCCAGGAATTCTTTGCGAGCGTTGATTAAAAAAAGCAAAAAAAAAAAAAGCGTTCGCATGCACCACAATTCGAACAATTCCAGTTAATTATTTGTGTGTAGTGTTTGTTTTAAACAAATACATACATTTGTTTATAATATTTACATATGACACAACAACAACAGCAACAACAACAACATACCAAGTTGTTTAAATAAACTTACAATAAATTACAAAAACAATAACAGCAACGCGCAATGCAATTGCAACAAGCGTCAAAATACCTGCACGACGTCAAAAAGTCTTGTGTGTTAAGTCAAAGAACGAAAAAAATAAAATTGAAAGAAAAAAAAGAACCTTTGAACGATATCGCATTTAAACAAATCAAAAATATACACACAAAGAAAAAAAATCGTAATAAAAACTAAAAAAAAAGGAAGAAAAATTAAAACAAATTCAAGCAACAAGCAAACATGATTGCGATGCGCTACAACTGATAAGCCAATACAATGTGAATGAACAACAGCAACAACAACAACAACAATATTAAATATGAGCACTTGTAATAATGAGAACATATGGACAAATATACATATAGTACCTTTGTATGATGTATGCACATACAAATGCACAAAAGCGAACGCATCTTTCTTATGCACAACACTGTACACGCCCGCGCAATTGCACTGAAAAAAATTGTTAAGCAAAATCTCTTCAACCGAAATTAACTAACTAACTACGTGTACAATAGCTGTAGAAATATTTAGACATTTCATAATTGAATATTAATCGAAAAACTTGAAGAAATTCTCCGCCTTTTTTTTTTGGATGAAAAAATTCCAGCACTGAAGGCGATTACTTAATTTTATTATTTCATTATTGGTTAATTGTTTCTTAAGGAATATGGCCCAATTTAATTTGAATAAATAAATTAAACAAAATGATAAATTGATCTCATCTGAAAGCTGTTCAGATAAAAAGATCAAACCAGGCTTAAAACTTTCATTGAAACAATTACTTTACAATACGATATGGCGTTTTTTAAACTTTTAAATGGCAACTGAAGGTAGTGTCCACAGCGGAAGAGGTTACGTAAAATTTTTGTAAAATATTGGAAAAATATTTAAAAAAATCGAAAATTATTTTGAATATTTATTTCAGTGGCGTTACTTCACCAAAACCTTGGGGGGATGGACGAGAATTATAATTCTACTACTATTAAAAGGTTTTATTGAATTGATGTATCAGATCCTTGGGGGCACCAATGCCCTCCCCAGCCCTACCAAATTGACGCCACTTAATAGTTTAGAATATTTTTTTTTGGATTTTAATAATTCTTAGTCTCATAGTAGTAGGGAAGCCCACAATGCTAAATGGGGATTTACTCGAGCGTCCCGGGGACCTATTGGATTTTGAAGATTAGATGGTAGAAAGGAAAGAAGGTTATATCATGTTTACCATTTCACCGATGTGGGGGGGAGTGACTACAGGCTTTCGAAAATGTAAAAAACAACATTCACATGGAAATACTTGAGCGCGTCAGATAGTGATAGTGTACGAGTATATGCCCCACGTGTCTCTGATGACGGAGGTTTATTAATCTGCCGGTTTGAATGGTGGGGGCAGCCGTACTGATGGGTAAAAATGGGTGGAAAATTTAGACAAGCGTGTCAGATATTCATAGGGGATGTTAAGTGATCCCGTAAAAAGCTCCCAGTCAAAAGACTGACGATTTGGATGTGACGCAAGCTCATGGCGACTTTTCGAAAATGAAAAAAAAAAACCCTATTTTAAAACCCGAGTGTGTCACATTTTTATACAGACAGTTCAGCTTGATGTCCTAGTCGTGCTGATCCATAATCTGACGATTATTTGGAGGGATATACTTAATCTGACCCTTTGAAAAAATTTAGATATTAAGCTCACAAAATATAATTCACAAAGCTTAAAACACAAACAATTAATTAATTCAACTTGTGGAAATCGGTAGATTATATGTTTTCTGTTATTCTTGAATTATTTCCTTCAAGATAAAAAGAAATTCGACCGCGTTCGAGAATGTTAAAGTGACTTTCTTTTGCAATTTTATGATCCTCTCACTCCTTTGCGTCTCGCTCAAATCATCAGATTATTGAAATGCACCCTTTTCAGCATGTAACTAACCCACCCAGGCCCGGATTTAGAAATTTGCCGCCCTTCGTCACTGGTGAATATGGGGAAAAAAAATGTTAATATCCTTTTCTTTTTTTTGCTTCTCAAGATTTTTAGGTACTTTAGGGGACGACCATCACTAATGCATTATAATGCATTCTATTCTGATTGGCTGGCCTACACTCGCGGCACTATATAGAGGGCCGAGATTTGATAGAGGTACTCAACAAAGTGCGAGGTAACCCCCATATCTTAATCTGCCACGCTTGAGTAAGTCCCAAAATCACCTGTTAGGCTCCCCTACTATTAGCGTTAGTGAAATAAAAATTTTTGGTAAAAATTTCAACTTTTATCAATTTTTAACAATAAACTATCAATTAACAGAAAAAATTTCACTTATAAAAATATTCTTAAAATTTGTCAAAATATGCAGAAAAATATTTTTTTCTTATTGTAACAATATTTTTTTTCTATGACATCATTAAACATTAAACTCAGTCAAATTTTCTGAAAAACTTTACAATATTTTCATAAGGATCAACTTTGGTTCAGACACCAAAGCTCTCAGACTTGAAATGAATGAAAAAATTCATAGAAGTCCGTTCGTAACCGTGACAATATCAGGTTAATTTACCATTACGCTGACGTGAAGTCCAAAATCTGATGGTAGATTCAAGATCAGCGGCACCAAATTACACTGTATTGAAATCAGTTGATGTTCCTCATGACATAACTTTTCCGACCCAATATGGAATGTCCCAATGAATAAGATTTAACTTAAGTCATTATAAGTACGCTAACTTTGTTTTCAGTGTACATTAACTTAAGCGATTAGATTAACTGGAATTTTAATAGTTTGTTGCCGTTTTTCTGACTTTTTGCTGTAAGAGTGTGTAAATAGTAGATACGTTAAAGTTGTAACTTTACTTTCAAGGAAGAAAAAAAAAAAATCCGAAAAAAAAAACAAAACAAAGAAAAACTACAAAGTTGTAAAAAGGTTACCGCAAATTCGCGGAAGGAATGCGGAACCACAGAAAATATAATAAAAAAAAAAAATAAAAAATATTTGACAAGCCATATCAACTAAGCAACTCAAAGAATGACACAATACGAGTACACAAGAAAAATGATGGCCCAAAAAAAAAAAAAAAAAAACAGTAATGAAGATACCACATGACGACATTTAAAACAAAAAAAAAACAAAAAAAAAAACAAAAAAATAATTTGCAATTAAATAAATTTTTAAGTAGTGGGTGTGTTGGCCATTAAGATTCCATAATTTTTATGATATGTCATCATTTTTTTATCAAATACGCGTATGTAAACTACATGTGATAGCTAGCGTGTTGATATATCAGTTAATATATGTGTTGTATATAGATATATTTTGCGAATTGTTTAAACAAATGAGTCTACCATAATTTTTTTTTTTTTTTTTTTGTTTAAAAATAACCCACTTACAAATAAATGAAATAATGGGTTCGTTTATTGTCATTTGTTGGTATTCAAACATATGTGTATATTCACATATACATGCGCATAGTATTTTGACAGCTAATTGCAAGGTTTTGTTTACATTTTGACAGCTCATATGTATTCGTAATGCTGTTGGTAATATGAAACTTCACTTTAATTGGGAGTAGGTATTTTTTTTTCTTTTAATTTTTCATCATCGACGGATTTCCGTTCTTATTTTGTTTTTTTATTTTGAAAATGGGCGTGGCATCGCGTAATTTTATGTTTGTGCTGCTGTTTTTTTGTGTGGGTGTAACACAAAATTTAAACAAAATTTCTTTTATTCTTTTCGTATATTTGTTTTTTTTAGCTATTGTGCAAATTTTTTGGGTAAGGATATATATTTCAAATCTTTTTACAATAGAGTACTGAAAACAATGCCTTAGTTCGGTTTGCGTATATGCACCTTAAACAGTACAATTATTTTTATGTTTTTTTGTTTATTTTAGTGTGCTTCTTTCACAATAAGGGTATCTGCGCTGTTGTTGTTTCTTTATGTTAAAGGATTACATTCTCCTGTGGTCATTTAATTCGTAACATTTGCTCTGGATTTATTTAAATACCTACTCATCGAAACTGAGAAATTTGTTTGCTTTGCATATTTGTGATTTGTGTAGTCCTTGAGATATAAATTTTAGAACAGGATAAGCTCAAAGGTTTTGCAAGTGGTATGGTATTTGTATGGGAAATTTCTCGGACAAGTGCTTACTCAATACAAATATTAATTAAAAATTTTGATAGCTCACTTTATTTTTGAGACATCAGCTTTAGTCAGCTATATAAAGTTGTACTAAATGCTTCTTTAGAAATTCATATGAAATTTGAATTATTAAACAAAATACGTATGGAAAACTTCGATATGTGTATTGATTTTAGAGATATCAGCATATGGAAAATGATAAAAAGATTGTGCAAATACTCTACAGAGACTTTAAAAAAATTTTGATATCTCGCAAAATTTTTGTCAGTAATATAAAGAGTCAGAAAAATTTTGCAACACAAATCTTAATAAACTTAGGGGATGTCCATTAATTACGTGAGCTAAAATAGGGGGGAGGAGGTCCGGCAAAATCTCACCAAGGGGGGAAGGGGGTCAAGGAAACCTCACGTCAATTTTTTAATGCATAGAATTGACATTAAAAATTTTGACTTTGATCTCGCGGGAAGGAGAGGGGTCCCGACAGATCTCACCAAGGGGAGAGGGGGGGTCAGAATTTAAAAAAAAAACACCTCACGTAATTAATGGACATCCCCTTAATAAAAACACGCACTTAACAAGTAAATTCTTAGTAATCAGCTTAGCAACGGATGAAACTAGTGCGGACTAACTTTATCCCTTTTTTCTTAATTTATATTTGTTTAATGTAATTTTTTTGGTGTTGACAGGCCTGGATTTAGAAATCTGCCGCCCTTAGGCCAGTGGAAAATTGCCGCCCCCCTTGACTAGTAAATATTGAAAAAAATTTTGTAATATCAAAAGTGAGGACCTGTTTTTTTTTTCTTCTTTTTTTTTTTTTGCTTGTTAACAATTTTGAGGTAATTTAGTGCATACAATCCCAGTATTTGCACTTTTTCCCCCTGTGTAAATTAATTTAAAAAATTCAAAAAAAAAATTTCAAAGTTCCCAATATTTGCCACCCTAGGCACTGGCCTAGTGTGCCTCTAAGGTAAATCCGGCCCTGGGTGTTGACACATACTGTACTGAACAGTAAGCTCAGTAAAATAACTATAAACAAGAAATTTCTATGAAGAAATTCCAAGGACTCCAACGTATTGTACATCATTAAGTGACCGAAAGGGTGATTTTTTAAGAGCTTTCGGATTTGATTTAAAAAAAAGACATAACATTTAGAGAAACGTATGAAATCTTTATTTGAGTCGATAGAACGATCTATAGAATTCAATGTTTAAAGATGATTTCATGTAAATGTTGACTGGGTCCAATCTTGGCATACTCTCTCCAACATATCGGCCGGTATCTCACGAACAAATTCTTCAATATTGGCTTCCAGCTCGTCAACCGTTGCGGGTTTGTCCCTATGGACATAAGCCTTAACATAGCCCCACAAAAAATAGTCCAAAGGCGTTAAATCGCACGATCTAGGCGGTCAATGGACCGAACTCGCCTCTCAATTGGGCCATTGTTTCGCGTGCTGTATGGCATGTGGCACCGTCTGTTGAAACCACATGTCAGACAAGTTCAGCTCTTCCATTCTGGGCAAAAAAAAATTTGTAATCATCGCACGGTAGCGCTCACCATTCACAGTAACATTCCGAATCGATAATTCGCGGTCAGCAACAATACTGGCGGATACAACTGCGATATTTTATTCCGCACTCTACAATGTAAATTTGGTGTGAAATTTAGTTACAAGATTCCGAATAGCCGCCTCAAAAGGTCGCCTAAATGACCATAAAGTTTGTAAGTCGATTTATGGTTAAATTATAGACCAAACTGATCAAGTTTGACAGTTGTTATGTTACAGGAAAACAGCTGAGCTGCCAAAAAAAGTGTTGCCAAAAAGAAAGTTGCTAAAAAATCACCCATTATAAATATAAATTAAGCTACGATTAAGCTTTAGTTGTTTGAAGTCGTAAAGGAAAATGACAAGCTTTAGTGAGACATTTTGGAAGATACTAGAACTCCGGGTTTTGTGCGAACGATAATTTAAAAAAGGCCAAAAAACGCATTTTTTGGGGGTTTCAACCCCCTTTTCCTCAAAAACTATAAATGCGTGCAAAAATCTATCGAAAACATCTAGTTATTTCCCATTAGCAAAACCCTTGTAAGCCAGTGTAATACCCATATAAAATAGGGTTACCATACGTCCTCGAATTTGATGAAGTGTTCCAATTTGCATTTGCATTCTCGAAAAACTGTATCCTAGTCACTTCGTATTTATAGACTGAAAATTGAAATTTACAGAACAGTGTTATTAATGACAAATTGAATTAATAGCTTATTTATAACGTTTTGATATTAAAACTGACTTTTTAAAAGTTTAAGCAAAAAAATTGTATAAAAATATATATTTTTTTGTGTGTGTTTTTTTCGCTGTCATATATTCTTCAACAAATTACCACTACTTAAAACCATAACTATGCAGACAATGGTAACACTGCAACCACAAGACACTAAAATTAATTGCTTTCACATTTTGTTGCTGCTGCTGGTGAAACGCGCCCGTTGGTAGGTACCTACGAATACACTGACATATCCCTAGATATGTCAAAGTTGCCACTTGAAAAATTGTCTACAACATGTAAATTCAATTTTCATTGTTCTCTCCTCGCTCTGTTGTGCTGTGCTGTGTTGTGTTGTGTTTGAGCACAAGATGATCCTTCAAAATGTAATACTAACAGAAAAACAACAACAAAAACTACTTTACTTACTTTTGTTCGAATACAAGTAGTTTCGTTTCTGTAGTACAATTCCTCAATATCAACTGCTGTGTGGCATTTTAGTTTTATTTTCGTAGCTAAAATCTTTTTGAAGCAGCAAAAAAAAAACAAGAAAAAAATCCCCTATATAAATGTTGCTCTCACTTTACTTTGGCAGTGATTACTTGAAGTGTCATAATTGACCAGGCAGACAGATAGACAGACATTCATAGGCAAGTGTTTGTAGCTCACCAAAGTTTGTTGTCAAAATGTCTTTTTTATAGATTCAAATCACTTTGGAATTCTGAAAAGATCACAGCAGCACCAGCAGCAACAACATTAAGTGCATAGCAATATAATTCATTGCTGTAGATCATGGTATGATATTCTAGATTTTTCTGTTCTCAAAAAAAAAGTTAACTTTTATAAATTGTTATTAATCAGTTGAGTATTTTCACTTATTCGGTTTTGAGTTGGAATTTAAAAAAATATATATTATGTTTGAGTTCATTCCACCTACATAAAAACAGGCTTCAATTCCCAAAGGTTTATTTGTACTTTTTTGACTCAAACTTTGACTCATCGTTCATATTTAATTTGAACATGTGCAGTCTTTCAGTAGAATATCACTCCGTTGGTATTGGAATGGTATGCCTAAATCAGCTGCTGCTGATCTGTTCTAATTCTACCACATACGTCTCTTATATCACGATGATCTGTGGCTCAACAAATTATGACGTTATGCTGTTGGATTTTTCGAATTGATGTTATTGGAGCTCAGAGCCTGGATCGCTGTTTGAGTTTCAACAAAATAGTTCAAAAAAGATGGTGATAAATCTGCTTATCTGATTACATATATTACAGCCAGAAAAACTGTGGACTTGTCTGGGACTCTGAAACATTTGCATTGCATGAGCGGTCCGAGTTAATTTTTGATCCATTTGTGAAGATTTAGATGTCATTTCTCTCTCTATACATCACTGTGGTTGAACCCATTCTTCTTCATCTGAGAAAATTTTTCAAAAAATTATCTAGTGACATCTGTTAGTCAATCGAATTATTGTTAGTAATCAGTTTGGTTAGATTCGTTAGGCGCAGCGTAAATATTTGGTGTCCGAGGCGAAGAACCAATCGAGCGCCTACTGCCACTGAAAAAACATTTACCAACAAAAAAATAGGCACCCGGGGTGACAGTCCCAATTCCTCCCCCCACCCCAAGCTACGCCACTGATAGGACGGATATCCGGTGCAAATAACTTTGGTTGCGACTCCTTTTTGGTTTTGACTTCGATTGCTACCGATGTTAAGATATTAATTTTTGATCCATTTGTGAAGATTAAGATGTTATTCCATTATCTCCAACTGCCATTGAGTCGCAATCTTCTTCATTTGAGAAATTACTTGTAAACTTTAAACTTCACAAAATGTTCCAGTGATATCTGCAAGTCAATCTAGTTATTGTCAATAATCAGTTCCTAGTTCGGTTAGATTCGTTAGGCGCAGCTTTAACTTTTGGTGCCCGGGACGCAGAACCAGTCGAGCGCCCACTGACTTGAAAAACCATTCATGAACAAAATAAAATATTTACCAACAACAATAAAATAAGCATCCGGGTGACAACCCCCTTTTTTTCCCCCAAGCGACGCCACTGGATGTAAGCCCTGTAGTACAGAAAGCTGCTTCAAGCCGTATAGCCATGGATGCGCACAAGTTCTTCTGAAAGTTCTAACGAGAGAGCAATTGAGAGTAACGAGAGAGCATTTATGTATACGTATACAAATGTGAGCGCACAACAACGATTCAGTTTTTCTTCAGCAGAAGTATATCTCCATATGGTCAGGCCCGGACTTACCTTAGAGGCACACTAGGCCAGTGCCTAGGGCGGCAAGATTTTAGGGTTGGCAAATATTGAGAACGGCCTAAGGGCGGCAAATTTCTAAATCCGGGCCTGCATATGGTTGTTGTACCACTACATGGAAACGAAGTTTTGAGTGCATTTTGGTGTCTATCATTGCTTATAGCACTTTTATCTGCAGTGAATTTTTTATAGACATCGACTGCTGAGATATGTAAGAGAATTTCCTGATCTGTTTGTGATGTGCTGGGCTTGAGTAAAGCAAACTTTGACTTCAACTAAAGAAAATAATTGATTTCAGCCGGGCCTGATTGACATTGACTGTAATGATTGACTGCATTCGACTGACTGAATATGACTGAGTGAATGCGACTTACTGATGTTGATAAACTGAATTCGATCGCATCTGGTTTCGGACGGATATCTGGTGTAAATAACTTTAATACATTCTTACAAGCATATTTAAAATATGCCAGTTAAGCTTTTTGCATAAAACTTAAAATTTTTTTCTATATTTTTTTAAAAAGGCTAAAACACGATTAACTCACAATCAGTTAATAAAAAGACGCCGTGAGGAAGAGGATAAAAAATCCACGAAACGTCAGCGGAGAATAATATAATTTAAAATATTGTTTTATTATACTAATCGTGTTTGCGCCTTTTTAAAAAAAATATAGAATACTTAAATATAGCGATTTCATTCCATAAATAATTAAAATTTTACGGCCAAACATGCGAAATGAGCAAACAACTTTTGTCATTTACACATAACGATAATTTTCCGGAATTTTTTCATTAATAATCTCTCGCGATCAAAATCACAATTGACATAAAAATAAAAATTCAAAGTAATGAAAAATATTTCTGTAAATATTAAACAAAAAATGTTTTATAACCACACAAAACAAATCCATGTGAACGACGCTTGTTTGTATGTTAAGCACTTTCAATAAAACGCTTGTAAAATGTCAGTTCAAGTAGATAACATCATTTTTATGAATGCTGACTGTTACGTTTTCAACTCTTTTGCTACAGCATTTAAAAGAAAGATACATTTTTATGGTCGACTAGGTGGTCTCAGCTACCATTAAATGCATAGAGCTGCTGTTGAGGGGCAAAAAAATACTACGATTTTTATTCAATAAATGCGTACTATATGCTACTGCTGCTGTTGCTGCATACGACATAATTAATACGTTTTAATGAATTTCCGCATTTCTTTTTGCTGTAGTTTTTCCTCTTTTTTTTGTTTTTGATTATTTCACACACATCCGTTCGTATACTACTTCTTCACTTTATTTTGATTTTTTTTTTCAAGATTTTTAATTTGAACATTTTTTTTTTCTCGCTCTCTTTTTAGGCTGTCGTGAGACTGGCTTCATTTATGCCATCACCAGCGCCGCTGTCACACATTCGATAGCGCGCGCCTGCAGCGAAGGTTCGATTGAATCGTGCACCTGTGATTACAGTCATCAATCGCGTTCGCCGCAAGCCAACCATCAGGCGAGCAGTGTGGCGGGTGTACGCGATTGGGAATGGGGTGGCTGTTCGGATAATATTGGCTTTGGTTTCAAATTCTCACGCGATTTTGTTGATACGGGCGAACGTGGCAGGAATTTGAGAGAGAAAATGAATTTGCACAACAATGAGGCGGGACGTGCGGTAAGTAGTTTCTGAAACCTTTAACTAAAAATATTGTTTCTCAAAAAGTTTTTGGTTATAAAGTGCATTTCGCAAAATGTAGTAACTGCAGATTATTTTGAGACCCATATTATTTTACATAAAATAGTTGCTTACAGTAAAAATTCCGCAAAGTTTTAGATTTTAGCAAGCTTTACGAAACTAGTAAATCTACTACTATTTTTAAAATTCATAAGACCTACACAGAACAGCAACTGCAATTGAAAATAGCAGAATTTAAATATTTTAAGCGTGTTTAAACAAGGTAGTAAATTTACTACTATTTTTAAAATTCGCAAAACTTACACAAAGCAACAACTGTTATTGAAAATAGATGAATTCACATATTTTGAGCGTGTTTAAATAAGGTAGTAAATTTACTACTATTTTGAAAATTTATGAAACAACAGCTGTTATTGCGAATATGCAAATTTCAACTTCTTAGCATATTTCAAAAAGGTAGTAAATATACTACTATTTTAAAAATAGAGTGGAAACTCCCTTAGGTTGAAAACGACGTGTCAAAAGTTTTGTAAACCTAAAAGAGTTGCCTGTCAAATAGAAGTTTAAAGTTTTTTTTTTCATAAAAAAATTGTTTGGGAAAATATTTATGTCCGATTAAGGGAACTGTCAACCTATGAAAGCTGTTCGCAATTACACAACATACATAAAATTTTATTTTTTTTAACTATCTAGAAAAATGTAGTAGATCTATTACTATCCTAAGGCTCTTTATAAAATTTGAGCATACCAAAGTTTTTTAACTTTAAGCCCACTGTTAGAAAAATTATAAAACGCAATAAAAAAGTCGATATTTCCAGCGCCATTGCAATGCGCTTTTCTTACTACGATTTTTGCTGTCAATGTGATTTTTTACAATTTGCTGCAATGTGTGTGGTTGCTCATTTACAGCAGCTGTGCGTTTTCTCCCTCTTTTGTTTGACTTTTTTTTTGCAATTTTCTCGTTGGTCCATTTGTTTGCAGTTCACAATTTTGTTCACTAACTACAATACGCTTGTACGCCCCTAGTACTTTTTACCGCTTCCTTTGCCACATGCTGTGAGCAACTTCTGTTGCTCCCGCCAATCGATCCAACATCAAAGTCTATCGCTAGAGTGCACTCAATAGAGTTGAGTAAATACTGTATTGAGAGTAGTATGGAAAAAAACACCACTACTACCTGTCTACTATTGACCGCCATATACCGCCCGCTTTACTTTATCAAGTACCAACGATATTTCTACCGCACAAGCAGCATAAGTCAGTCAGACGGACAGCTTTTTTTTTGCTGCTCTTCCACTCTTGTGCTTCACTACTTGCTAGTCATATATTAAGTTGTTGACAGCAACGCTGATATAAACTTTAACGCGCGATCATAAAAAAAAGAAACTGCAGCGGGATGAGTGGGGAAATCAATGCAACAAATGAAACGATCGATCGAACGATCGATCTCCTAAACATTGGTATCTACCTACTTTGTTGTTGTTGTTGTTGTTGCTGCTGAAAAATTGTAGAGCAATAAAAGCGATTAAATTGTTCATATAAAGTTGTAAATGAACGAACAAAGTCTAGTGGTGGACCAACAACGATCGCACACCAAAAAAGGGAACATACCTAGATATCACGGTAGTCCCGTCAACAACTAAACTTCCTTAATTATTCATAAAACGCAATAATGCCATTCCTTAGCAATACTAATACCACCACAAATATTGGAAGGGGGGAGGGGAGATGTTTGTGTTAATATATATATATATATATGTTATACAACTAATACGCTAACTTGGTAACATAAATTTTCTGCTAATCCTCTGCGCTGATTAAATAAGCCATTCATAAGCCAACACAAACTATCATGTTTATGATCTTGAAAAATGTGCAGCTCCTGCGTGTCTCTATGGCGAGCAAGTTTTTTTTTCAGCCACTACTAAGTCATCGCGTTAATCACTATAGCAATGTTTTTTTTAGTTAATTGCGCACTTTTTTTCTGGCTTTTAACTTAATCGAGATAGCAATTAATATGTTACTCCTTTTTTTCTACTTATCACATAGGGTAAACGGATAATACGTCGTTAGTGTGAAGAAACTGCGAGTAACGAAAATCAAAAAGGAAGTGCTATTTCTTTACTACAAAAATGTTTTCATTGCTCTTCGTAAGATTTTTTTGTAAAATGTAGTATATCTACTACTATTTTTTTTTTGTTAATGTTTCATTATAAAAAAGTCCACTTAAAAACTTAGATTCATGCCACAAAAGTAAAATATTGACAATGAAACATTTTAAAATAGTAGTAGATCTACTACTAAAATAGTAGTAGATCTACTACTATTCTACGAAAAAACTGAGAAGAGCTTTTAATCGCATTGGCGAGCTTTTCTCTACTGAAAAAATGGCTCTCAATTTATAGGCTGCCTCAGCTATATTTTTACCAAAAATTCACCACTTTGCCATACGAATTTGGCCAGACAGGCATGATAAGCTTACTATTGAAAGCATATAAAATATGCTTACACTTGTAAAGCTCTACAAAGTATTTATCCTTCTAAGACTTAATTGTGTAAATTTACACTATATAATTACATTTTGACATGCCAGCAACACAGATGAATATTCGAACTCCAGTGTATGATGATGAATAAATTACAAATGCGTTTGGTTTTATGTGTCTCTAAACTGCTCTTGTTGTTGCTGTTGTTGTTGTCGTCTCAAATAATTATTGCATTTTTTCTTAAAATAAAAAAAAATCATTAAAACATACTTGGTAAGGTCTTACATCAATAGTAGTAGATGGAATTTTTTTTTTTCATTTGTTAACTTTTCTTCATTACACTTCTTTATGCTAAAATGTACCATAACAGAAATGATCATCGATGTTATTATCCAAACGACCTCCTCTTGTGTTATTGTTACTTACTTACTCTTGTTGCTGTTGCTGTTGTTCCTGTTCCTGTAATAATATCAACAATATAAAAATTGACCTCATGCTGTGTTGATTTCTCCACACAATCATCGATCGATTGAACGAACGATCGATCGATTGCGCGAATGTTATACCCAGCGATCAGTAATCATATCAGAATGTTAAAACCTTACAACAGCAACAATAAGAGTGTTTTTTTTTTCGTTTAAATTTGAACACACACACACACATTCAATGTTATTCATTTATTGGTTTTTAATAACTCGCACACTGTGTTGCCATTTTAAACATCATGATCTTTCCCTCCCAAGTGTATAACAGTCTGATCTGTTGATCGCAACTGCTTTAGTACAAAATGTGTGATCAACCTACATGCAACACAACAACGTTTCGTCGTCCCAGCGCAACTTTTTTTGCTAAAATAATTAAGTGGAAAACATATTATTGCACAGAAGGGAGGCAGTTAATTCATAATATGCCAAATAAAGGCATAAATAATAAATATGGGGAGTACAGAGCGCATGATCGCTATTAAAATGGTAACACAGCAGATAAAAAAACGAAAATTTCAAATCAGGCACGCAAAACGTAAAATAATAATAAAGAAAAACAGCGGAAAGCACCTCGATTAGGGATTAATGAAGTCATATAAAAGCCATCAACGTGTTCACAACATGAGTGCAAAACATTTATACTGTGGGAAGTTTTGGAGCACACAACACGTTGTTGTCCAATATCTTGCCACCACCATCGATCGATCGAACGATCGGTCGATTCATTTTCAACACATACATATATATGTAATGATTTAAAGTTAACAATTATTTTAATGTCTTTGTGTTTTTTTTCTCTCTCTCTCTCTCTTGCTCTTGTTGCAGCATGTCCAAGCTGAAATGCGTCAGGAATGCAAATGTCATGGTATGTCCGGCTCATGTACCGTCAAAACCTGTTGGATGCGTTTGGCCAATTTCCGTGTAATTGGTGATAACCTTAAGGATCGTTTTGATGGCGCCTCACGTGTTATGGTCAGCAATAGTTTACGCAGTAATGCCAACGCTATTGCAGGCGGCGCTGTGATAAGTCCAAATGCAGCTGGTATTGGAGGCGTTTTACTCAGTCCAAATGCTGCAAGTCCGAATGCTTTTGATGCTGAACGTATGTTAAATGATCATATGCCAGAACATTTGGTAAAACATCATCCAAATATGCCGCCATCAGCGAATAGTCTACAATCGCCGAATAGCTTAACGCGCGGACGCGGTGGTCGTGGGAGACAAGGCAGAAAAAATAACAGGTAGGTGAAAATGGAGAATCTTGGAGAATATGTGAAAATGTATATGTGAAAAAATAAATTAAAATTAAGAAAAACAAATTTTCATTATTTTGCTGTCTTATAGTGCTAATTTTGCATAGCGGCCATGAATAAAATTTTCATATTGTTGTAGGGCACCCAAAAGTCAACATAAGTGTTACCATGATTGTGGTTAAAAATAACATCGGTGTAAAAATATTAAAGCATTAAGTTTGCCTGGCACGACGTATGTGTAACGTTAAATTAAAATATTATATCTTATGTTTTTATTTTAAGTCATATTTTTTTTTTCTTTTGGGTAATATTTCCTTCTTGTGTCTTGTGATTCTTCACTTACATTTCAGTATGATATTGTCGGCTATCACTGGCAATGCTGTGATAACACCGTTAATTTTTTTCAGCGTTCAAACAATTTAACCTTAGTTCAGAAAATGTTTTTTTTTCGTGGGGGAGGTTGTGGTAAATGCACTGCAATGACCATGCAATTCACTAACCTAAAGCTACCGTCATAGCTTCAGAGTGTGTCAATTCACTAAAACCCACAACCTCTTTTCAGACCTCCAGGCCTCCTACCCTGGAACTGCGTTAGCATTGCTTCGGGGTAAGACCCTTAATTTGTCCTTAAATCATATATGACGACTGATACCTATAAGGAAGATAGTGAAGACAGAAAAGCCTTAGTATTATAAAGAAAATTTATTGAGAAAGTCTTGGAAAGCGACCCTAAAAATTTGTCCAATTTATGTTAAGAAAGTACAACCTTAAATCTGACCCACCGCTCATCTGTCTTAATCATTTTTAATGACTTTTGCGTGTTTTAGTATTGTCCATTATTACAAATTAAGGCCGCTTAGTAATAGCACTGAATTTGTTAAAAAATTGTAACTAGCTCAACGTGACGTATGAGTGACATTAAATTAGCATTTACCACAATTTCTTTGTTTATTATTTTTTTTTCAAATAAAATTTACGTGTATAACGAATTTTATCGACTGTTAATCTCATATTTCTCAATATTTTATCGGTTTAGTTAATGATCGCTTCAAGACCATGTTAAATTTCATTATTTATAATAATATTTCTTGTAAATAAACAAATAAATAAATAAATTTCATTGAAATTTAATTTGAATAAGACAATAACTATGTTTTCTGAATTCACATCAGAGTTATATTACAATTAAAATAATTTTTCATAAGCAAACTTTTGTCTTGATTTGTCCACCATGACGTATGAGTGATATTTAATTATCATATCATAAAAATAAAGATTTTTTTTTCATTAGCTGAAATTCATGCTTACTGATGCTTAATAGATTTTGTGAAACGCATTTCATTTTTAATTTTATCTCTTTCTTAAAAAATATTTTGTAAATAATAATTTCAATTAATTATTCTTCATCTTTTTCGTTCTTTTTTTTTTTGTTCGTTACAGATATCATTTCCAGCTGAAGCCACACAATCCAGATCATAAACCACCTGGACCCAAAGATATCGTCTATCTGGAGCCATCACCAAGTTTTTGTGAAAAGAACTTACGTCTCGGTATACAGGGTACGCATAGCAGACAATGCAATGACACATCAATCGGTGTTGATGGTTGTGATTTAATGTGTTGCGGTCGTGGCTATCGAACGCAAGAGGTCGTTGTTGTCGAACGTTGTGCGTGCACATTCCATTGGTGTTGTGAAGTCAAGTGTAAATTGTGTCGAATGAAGAAGACGGTACACACGTGTCTGTAAGCACAAGGAATTTTTCTATGGCTACTTATTAAGTTTATTTCTACTGAAACATTTTTTATTTATTTTTTGTTTTTGTTTTACAATCTACTGCACTCTATTACTCCTAACTAAAGTGCAACAAATCTAAACTAAGACTCCTTGCAAAAGGGAAAACAACAACAACAACTTTGATGACGCCAACTATGCTGATGACACATTTGTTGTGCATGTGCATGTTTGGTGGCGTATGGTCATCAAAATGCTTAACTGTCATGTACCATGACAAGACACAAATGTCGAATTGTCAATTGGAGTGGTGGTTGTTGTTGTTTTTTTTTTGCTGATGCTGCCACTGCTGGATGTTATGTTATAGATGCTCTTGCTCAAGGATAGCGGTGGCTGAATGAAAAAAACAGTATGCTCTTGATTTTCGTAATTGCACAAAATTTGATGTATGGGAGCATTTAGAATGTTTTATTTTGCAACAAGCGAATTGAGGTATTGGCTTGGAAAAAATTTGTTTAGTACTTTATCTTTCGCGGCCATTGTTAGAATTTAGTATTATTTTGAAGTTTTTAATGCATATAAAAATGACTAAGCGTAAAAAATTCTTAGTGGCATCGAAGCTGAAATATTAACTTTCAAAGTTGGAAGCCATTTTAAAAAAAATAGTGGTATTTCCATGGTTAATTAAATCAACATACAATGAATATAAGTCTTAAATACGGCCCATGCTGAAAATTTTTTTCAAAAAATGCGGCTTACTACTAAAATTCATTGTCAATTTTTAAACGGGCACTTTTATATTTTTGAAGTGCGCTCGAAGACCACAAAAGTGACGTAAAATTAAAGACTTTCAATTACATCTTATCTTAATCATCACCATCCAAAAGTTCAACGTTAACAGAAATATTTTCAAAACTATTGGTTATTCAAAGCATAATATATGATATATATAATATATGATAAATATTATCAGGGTCACTTATATTAGACTTTTTGAGCGGCCATAGTTGAAATTTTAATTTTTGGCTTGGTATTTATTGACCATTAGAATGGCTATAAGCCAGAGTTTATCAACTTCATCGGAACTAGAAAATCAATTTTCAAATTTCACAAATTATTGTAAAAACGATCTCAATTTGATCAGATTTTCGGTGGGTATCAGTTAAATACTACGGAAATGAAGTAACTTTTTTCATAGATGGCATGAATTAAGTGCTTACTAAGGCAAGCTTTTTCTCAAACAGAGCAGATTTTCCTTTTTGGGAGTATTTTCTTATCAAGAAAATTTTTAAATTTTCTGCGGAACTTAAATCGAAAATTTACCAATCAAATTAACTCACTTTGGTCGCAATACAAAAATTTCTCTGCACCCATAGAGCATACTGTTTTTAAAATTTACCAGTAAATAAATCGTAAAAATAATTTCTTTATACTTTAATTAACGCTGCAAGCTTTATATTGGCGCTGGAACTTTATCGACTTAACTTTATTACTTGAAAACCCGTCCTTACTAATAAAAATCAATATAAACATTAACTAAAACTAAATAAATATTCTTTATTTAAGTAACACGAATGTATTATGTATTTTTAATTTAATAAATTTATTGTTTTTTTTTTTGTTTCATAAATTTTAGGTATTTATTAAAATTGTTTATATATAATGAAAATAAAAAAAGCAAAAATTCCATGTTACAACTGAGAAAAATCACAAAAACTTTATATTTACACAAACGCTCATTGTAAATTTCAACTGCATATATACGAAAAGAAAACATTAAAATTAAGTAGTACTTAATAAAATAATCTCACACATACATTTATGCATACATACATATATACAAACACACTCTTACAATTTTGCAAGCAGTATTAAATTATAACACATACAAATACATAAATATTGTGTATCCGAAATACCCAGTTTTTAGCTATTTAAGTATTAAAAATTAAATTAAAAAATAAAATTGCATTAAAGAAACACCCACTATATATTAAAATTAATGCCTTAACTTGAATACTTAGCTCCTTTATAAAAGCAAAAAATTTAATTTTTTTTCAAATTTTTTTGAAAACACCCTATAGAAAAAAAATAATATACTGCTATCACAATATTTTGCGCATATAGAAATTTAGCAATACGTAACTGAAAAATTTTCAAAATTTTGCTACTCCTCAAAATCGGCAACCGGGGCACAATATGGGTTAATTAATAAAATTTTTTTCATGCTAAATAATATACGTTTGTAATGAGCGAGCTACACAAAGACTGACTGTTGAAAATAGTGGAAAATTAAAAATATACAAAAAGAAAAAACCACGCCCACTAACAGCATGCAGCAGCAGCGTGCAACTTATGTCACTTACGTTCGAGGCCTAAGTTTCTTCAAAGTTGCTAAACGTTGCTTTAATTAACTACATCACAGCTGCTGTTGTTATTTATGGTTTTTTTTTTTATTGTAAAAGCTTATTAATTTTAAATTCATAAAAATATTTAAAAAAATAATGAACATGCATTTTAAGTTTTGTAAATACATACATACATATATATATCTTATAACATACTAAACATACATAATTTTAATAATTTAAATAATACGTAATAATTTATATGAAAAAAACTAATTGTTAAGCAAATGAAATAAAATAGCGCACAATTTAAAATTGAAATATTTTTTTTTAAGATTAGCGTATTTTTTTTTTTTTTTGAAATCTTTGAAAACGGTTGTGCGTACAAATTTTGTATTTAAATTTATTAGTAATAGCGTATTATTAATTTATAAACATTTTAAGGAAACATCATCTTTGTACTTTTGTATAGTATTTAAATTTTAATATATAAAGCATAAAAGTTTCATTAGAAAAATAATTATCATACGATAGTAATTAACAGAAATATTGAAAAAATTTATTATTAAATAAAAATAAAGTTAAAAGAAACGAACTATTATTTAAATTAACAATGTTGTTTTCATTTATTTGGGTTGAATGGAAAATAAAAGAATACGCAGATAGCACTCATATAGGAATTATGTACAGCAGCGTACCTAGGGTGGGGCCGAGGGGGCGATAAAATGGTCCTGAAATATATCTCAATTTGCTAGAGTTTTTAAGAGTCAAAAAGGAGGAACTTTTTTTTAAGTGAATGAATTTAAGTCTGGTTATGTATAGTCTATAGGCTTGTCTTCCAAATAAACTTCTGACATGATTTTTCAAAATAAAAATATTAAATAAACCTCATTTTTTGAGTTTCAAAAACCCTAGCAAATTAAGATATATTTCGCGACCAGTTTGCCACCCCCCAAGACTTGCACCTGGTGCGACCGCACCACCCTAGCTACGCCACTACCCCTGAGGGAGGTCAGAAACCTTTGTACATATCCTAAAAATTTTTTAACTATCATCAATTGATGCCACAAAATTTTTTTGGCATAGACAGCTAGAGGGGTCTAGAAATAGAGCGGAAAAGTTAATAAACATAATTCGAAAACCCGAAATAAGTCAAAAAAGTTGAGAATGACAAAAAGTTTCAAGCAAGTGACGACGCGGCATTCTTCCTGCAAGCGGTCATAGAGCGTCTGCTTAGGAAGCCCTGTCATTTCATACACAAAAAAACAAATCTAGTCAAACAATTTATTTTAGGTTTCAACAAAAACTTTAGGAAAATTAACAAATGTTTTTTGAAATCAACTAATTTATTTTAAGTTTCAACAAATCTTTTATCATATATCAGCGAAACTATTTCGCTGACTGAAAATCATACCCACATTTGTTGAAATCGAACCCGGAATTGTTTGATTTGAGCGAATCTTTTTTTTCTGTGTATAAAAAATAAAGTACGTTTAAAAGGAGTTGGGAAGACCTGTTTTTTTCTGCCACAGGAAACCCTTCTAGGAGCACTGCTTGCTTCTGCCCTACAGGGATATAATGTTTTTTTTTTGCTGGTATGGGAGATGCCACACCCACTCTTAATAATTCACTAGCTTTTGGCTTGAAAATAACTTATAGCACATAGATCTGTTATATTCAATTTTATAACGATTACTTTATTAGGTCTCTTATAATGTCGTATATAAACATTGTAGGCGGTACCACGCCTTTTATCGAGTTTTCGCGAAGATGAAACTATCAGCAATAAATTTCTGAGGCCAAAATGCGTGAATGCAACAGCCGTTTTCAAAAAAAATTTACTGGCAGACAATTAAAAGACAGTTAATAATACACTGTATGTAAATTTCCAACTTTTGAAAAGGCACACAAAAACGCCGAGACACATTAACTTATTTTTCGGTCGTAGAATGTAGTGGCATACTCAGTTTTTCCCAATCAGATCAAAATCTTGAGATATTCGCGAGTGAAATTTTGTTAATTTTTGTCCCTTTTTTTTGGTATATTTTTCTGATTTTTGGAGAAAAAGAGATTGAACTATGTTTTGAAATAAAGCCACCTTTTTTGTTCCACCATGGTATTGACGTTCCGATGATATTTGCAAGAAAGAAAAATTTATTTATTAGTTTTAGTAATAATTTTAGGTTATGTTTTTAATGTTTGAGTGTTGAACAATGAGCTTTTGATAGAAAATTGCGAAAAATTGTAAAGTGACAAAATATCAATCGCGAATGTCTCGAGAATTTGATCTGATTGGGAAAAACTGAGCATGCCAATGTATTCTATGACCAACTAAGCGTTCGTCAGAGCTAATTTCCCGCACTAGACATAGTGTCTCGTCAGCTGTTGCAGTCATAACTGGCCACTGCCTCATCGGCATACATGCGAAGAGATTAGGTGTTAGGTCCATTGACTTTTGTAGCAGTTTTAGAGATGCGGAAGAAGAGTAAAACATTAAACATTTTCTCTGCTCTTGCCCTGCACTTGCCAGAAAACGCCAAAAAACACTTAGTCCGTTTTTATTTGATGAGTTGGATGACCTTAGACATGTTAGTATAGGTCAACTATTTAGTTTTATTGTGAAATCTACTTGTTTCAACGTGAGGGTATAGTAAGACACCCTGTAGTATCACAAGGGATCACATTTGGTTCAAGTGAGTCGGTTTCGTAACTGACTGCCACTCTAATCTACCTAATCTATTCTATGACCAAAAAATTAAGTTGGGCGCCTCGGAGTTTTCGTGTGTCTTTTTCAGGTCCTTACAATGTTATTAGATCTCTTGGAACACGGAATTAAATGGTATTGTGGTATCGTGAATCAGAGAATATGAGAAAATTGATGGCACGTGCTATTAATCCTGTACGTTCTGAAGGCCACAAAAGCGAGAACTTCGCCGAATATTATAATAAAAACTATTAATGGGCATCTTTTCTTACATTTTTTATATTCCGCCAGAAAAATTTTTACCATGAGCATTCTATTTCGATTAATATCTACCTAACTTTCTTAAGTGTGGGTAAATACAAGATGCATTTTATTGCCTGTGGGGCACTCAAAGACTGATGATGGAATCCAAATAGAAAAACAAATGCATTTGCGCTTAATTATGTGGATTAGGTAGTATGCCATAATTTGAGCTGAAAGACTTTTAAGTTATGATATCAAGCAAAAATATTTCCAATGAAATACATTCCGTTGTTATTGATGATATATCTTTTCATTTGCAGCCCAAGGCTTTAGTATCTAATATTTTTCGAACATTTGAACTTTTTCGAAAAAAAACATCCCGATTAAAAACTATTGTTATCTATTTTATGCTTACTTTAACAAATAAATTAAAAGAAAATCTAATAAATGCCATCAATATTGATTAACTCGATGTTAATAAAATCATTTGACTTTCCTCGTAACTCCAGAAAACCGTACCAACGTTTTACTAAATCGCGTGACTACTCGTACATGTGCAACAAATGAGATACAAATATCTGCTGATATATCGTGCAAATAGTTTAATGATAAATCAGTGATTTTTTATATAAAACAGCGTAGAAAAATCAAACAAAAATTCCCTATAAGAAAATAATAAAAAGCGAGCAAATAACAAAAAAAAAAAAGCTAACAACCAAACAAATTGAAACAAAATACTTGCGTAGCAGTCACAGGATACGCCACCAGATACCAAGCGTAGTATGTAGTACATAGATATCATCAAGAGCAACAGGTAATGAAAGGAAGTGATGTTGCTGTTGCTGTTGCTGCTGCAACCAAATGTTTTAGCCAGAGTCTTAACTGGATTGCGGTGTCCAAGCTCAGTTATATTGCCTGCACATATTCACTCTGGTCGCATCCCTAAGATGGCAAAACAGATCGGTTCATTTAGCATGAAATTGTTGCAATCAGTGCTAAAATTACTGCAACCTGCAGTTGTGGAGGATTTTTTAATTACGCGCCGCTATAGTAAAATCCAGTAGAGATATTGCTATGGCCTGTCTTTGGCTTTGGTATGCAGAATGTTAGGTATTTAGCCAACAACAACAACAGCAGCAGGAGATGAAAACTACTTTTATAGGACCATCTGTTCATTGACACACAAACACCAGAGGGAGTGGAAGCTTTCCGACGCACATTGCATTGCTCAGATTAGATACGAACAAATTTGGTGTTTAAGTTCTCTCTCTCGCTAGAGAGTGTTACCAGATTTTTTTTTTTTTTTTTTGCTTAAGCTACAATTACACTTTAGCTCTGAGTAGTTAAATTTTGTAATTTATTTTATCTCGCAGGGCTTAGCGTCTTTAAATCTAATGCAAGGTATTGATTTGTAAGAAAAGGTGAAAGGTTAGAGTGAAAGGAAATGAAAATGGATTAGCAGGACGATTGTTCCAGAACTTAAAAGTGCGACAAAAAGCTGAATTAAGACGATAGTGTAAAGCAGCGATGGGTAAGTACAGGCACTTTCAGCCCTCATGGCCCTTTCCGTTATTCGACGCACAGACAAGCAACCAAAAGTACGCAGAATTTCAACGCTATCGGCGCACAGCGTTGAGTTGAGTTTTAATGAAAACAAAAACAACATACACAGGCGTTAGCGACGGCGCTGCATTGTGTTTCGTCGAATGTAGTAATTGTTTTTGTTTATAGTGCAATTTGGTTTTTTTTTTGCGTGCTATTGGTGAATTTGGAAATGAAAGCAATAAACTTTAAAATTTAGATTGTTGTTGCTTGATGTTGTTGTTGTGCCCATTTGCTAGATTTCCATGCCCACCACTGGTGTAAAGTTCTATCGATGCGAGAGAGTATTCTAACTGACAGGACTAGTTCATGAATTCTTCTAAGACATATTTTAAGTGCATTAACAGAGTGGACGACATTCGCATCCTTTATTAATTTCCGGAGCTACGTCCCATATGAGTGAATTGTACTCCATTGTAGATCTAAAAAGGACGAAATGTAACATTCGTAGATCAACAGGAGTGGAGTATTTCTTATAACATTTTAAAAAATGCAAACACTTCATCCTTCTTTCAAGACATTGATAGCATGATCAGTTTATCTCAGGTTTAATTGAATCGATATACCCAAAACGTCAAGAGTTTATGATCTCGTAATGTCTACGCTGGGGGAAAATGCATTCGCATATGAGGCAGCAGGCAACATTTGGTCTATGTTGCAATCAAGTTGATTCGATTAGCATGATCCCACTTGAAGATGGTCTTAAAATAATTTGAGAGAACCTTGTCATCCAACTGCTGAAGGAAATACCAATCCCATATGTTCAGAAATATCTAGAGCGATAACCATACTTTCCCCGGGAAGTTTCCACTATTCGGTGAGGAACGCCTTCAAATCCGTTGGAGCGGGCGCTGCTGGAGCCATATTCTCACTCACTAAATAATTCATTGCACTCCAGGTAATTCATAAAATGAAATTTTATAACGCTCTCCATGACTATGGAGAAAATGTAAAAATGCTCCAAAAAACCCAGAGCAATCAACTTAGATAAATATGGCAACATATGAACACCAGACTGTAGCTATTACCGATAGCCATGAATTTGGCTTAGTAGCAATTTGACCAATGAACCAACAATGTCGCTCTCTCTTACGATGTTGTGCAATGTTCAGAAACAATGTCAACATTGGCTTGGCGCTGCAGTTTTCAGCTTCTACGTTAAAACAAAAACTTTAAATACCAAAATGTCGTTGTTGTTGTAGTCGTTGCTGTTGCGCTGTTGCAAGTGTTATCGCTGTTGCTCCGGCAAATCACAGACTGATCATGGTAGTGGCAATTCACTGAGAGCGCTACGGAAATCGCTTAAAAAGAAAGGAAATGCCTTAAATCAATTAGTTGAGCACTAATTGCTTCAATACCTTGTGGCATATTTTCCACCAGTTACAAGTGCTGCCATCACTTGATTTTTTTTTTTAATGCTTAAAGCTGATGTATTTCTTTTTTTTTTTTTTTTTTGGTGTCCGGTTGCGCATCTATCTTTGTGTGTGTGTGTGTGTGTGTGTGTTGTGTGGAACGTCATGTGTTGCTTTTGCGTTTACTTTTGCTAATCTTGGTGAAATTCCTTCCTTTTTTGCTGCATTTACTTTGTGCGACTGAGATTTTTATCTTTCTCACAATCTTGATTTGTTTTGGTGCTAAAACAGGGTTGCCAACGACATTTGCAGACATGAATACTACAATGAAAATTGTACTGATGTTAAATTTATTTTTTTTTTCGGGAACGCTACTCCGTAATAGTTTTACCCAAACAATTGCTTGCATTATTTTGTATCATTTGCCATATCATCCGATTAGGAACATAGAGTTTTTACTTTTATAGTAGTGTTATTATAGTTAATTTTTCGTAACGTATATCTGTAAAAATTATTTCGGGAACACTATTATAGAAAAATTTCTATATGAATTCTCAATACTCAAAAAGCAACTAAACTTCATTATGTTGAAAAGCGAATATATTACAAATTCATTTCGAAAACGATCATTCCGGGAATATTTATAACTTTGAGCATCATAATTCGTCTGTCTGTCTGTGAAAATCATATTTATGAAAAAACCATGCAAGATAATTGAATCCACTATTTCTTCGCGCATTTGGCAACACTTTTCTCATAGCCAAGTCGCACCCAAATTCTGTACACCTGTGTACAGTGCGATCCTCCATCTTTTTGCTGCGCAATTTGCGCGTTACCCCCGTTGTCATAGAATGGATTCCATTTTAATTTTTGTCTGTTCGCTTGCCAAAGACTTCCAAAGACTTGAAGTAGTTCAACTTAAATCTTGGAGCGTTTCTTTTTTCGCTTTTTGCCTGAACAATGGATCGCCTTGATGACCGTTCAGGGCGCAAAAGCACGCACTTATTCGCAACAGATGCACAGACACAAAAATACTCGTAAGTATTATCTGTATGTTTGAGATGATATGCGCTGTTGTTGTTGTTTCTGTTGCTGTTGTGAAGTTTTGGAATTCGGTGGCTCTGCAGCAATGCGTTTGCATCGCTCACAAATGATGGGAAAATTTTAGTTTCGAATTTTTTTTTCTTTTGATTTTTGCCTGTGTACTCTTTTGTGGCGTTCCATTGATCCTTGCATTGTCTTGTAAGAGGACAACCAACAAAAGCAACAGGGTCAACATAACGAATGTTTGGTCGGCTGTACGGTCTCAGCCAGCGCGAACGGAAGGCTGGCATTTGAGGAGGTTACCAAAGGGAGGCTAATTATGTTAAAAGGTTTAATTTTTAGATTTTTTTTTTCGCCATATGTAGGTATTTTTTCGGTGTATTAAATTCCAAAAGTGCAAAATCTACAATGAAATTTTTGAGTATTCATAAGACTAATTCCGTACGGAATAGGAATTGTATTTCATGTGACTTTTCCGATATTCTTCGAGATTTTTTGTATTGTTAGAAAAAAGAGCCATTGGTAATGATGTATAAAATATGATGAATTAGGTGACAGTCCAAATTGATTGATAAAGAAGACTAAATTAAATACATGGGGAGAAATTGCAAATGTTGACTACTAATAAAGGCGGCATTGGAACTACGTACGGCGAAAAGCAACTTTGAATTATGAACGTCTGGCAATCTTCGTTTCTATCAACGACCTCAAACTTGATGCCAGATCTTTTGTATGGCTGTGAACTTGGCTTCCCAGCAGCACCTTCAACAGAACTTATACGTGTTCACCAACAATTGTCTTCGCCGAATCCTGAAAACTTAGTGACCAGGACCATCTTTAATGTTGATTTGGTCAACCGATATCGTCAAGATCCGATTTATAATCAAATGAAACGTCGAAAATGGAGGTGGATTGAGCACATGATGCAAAAACAGCCAACCTAAGTCAGTCGGCACGCACTAGAGCGGAATCCGCAAAGAATCCGAAACGTGGCCGTCGTAAATTATCGTAGAAATGTCCGCCGGAACATGAAATATATAAATCAGGAAAATGTTGGAGAGAATATAAGGCTCTCGCTACAAATGCAGCACGTTGGAAAAGTTTTGTGAAGGCCCAATGCTCCGTGAGGACACGAAGGACACAAGAGAGACTATTCTATGACTCTAACGTAACATAAGGTCTCAATTGATGAATTATTATCATTGCCATTCCAGGACCTTGGTAGGTTATTCTGTACTTCTCAGTTAAGGAGCTTGTTACAGTTCAAATACAATACATATTGAGACACATTAGTTCCCAGGTCAGAACGATCAATGAATTTTTTTCATAGATATATGAGTGTCCTGATAAAAAAAAAGTGAAAAACTCTTTGATGTAACGTTATATATGGGACGTCTCACGTCAAGCGGATCACCTTCGCGGCAAAAATTGGCTGAACCGATCAAGACGTATGAGGTCTTAAAATGTTCATCTCATGAAGATCTTCTAAAAGCCGTGTGGCCCCGTTCATAAATTCAAAATGGCGACCGGAAGCCGGAGAAAAGTCGAAAAAATAAAAATTTACAACCGCTCGGGTCGTTTCTTGGCTCAAATTATAGCTCCAAAAAAGCTTTTGTGGTAGGTTGACAGAATTCAAGATGGCGAATCCAAAAATATATTCAATATGGTGGCCAAATTTTTTAAAGTCAACCGATTTGCACTAAATTTGGTATACAGGAGTCTTGGGGGTCACTGATCACGAATGCGAGATCAGATTTGACAAAATCAAGATGGCCGATCCAAGATGGCGGACGTACTTTTTAAAAATTAACCGATTTGTACAAAATTAGTTAAACGTAGGTCTTTGAGGTCGCCAATTACGAATCTGAAACTATATTTCAAAAATTTTCATAATCAAAATGGTGGATTCAATATGGCGGACGTATTGTTTAAAAATCAACCGATTAGCACAAAATATGGTATACGGGGGTTTTTGGGGTCGCTAAATATGAATCCAAGGTCAGAAATTTTAAATTCAAGACAGCGAACCCAATTTTGCGGAAACTCAATAACCTAATCCACCATATTGGGTCCGCCATCTTGAATGTTAAATTTCTGACCTTGGATTCATATTTAGCGACCCCAAAAACCCCCGTATACCATATTTTGTGCTCACCTTCCAGCTTCGAACAAGTGATCGATAACATTTTATCGATCACTTGATTACATTAGTTCATCATTGCCCTCATAAACCAACTGATAACATTGGTACTTCGAACATGATCAGTCTACAATCAATTGGTCTTGCGACTAACTTAAGGTGATCACTTTATTACCTTGTTCTTGCCTTAACGTTTCGAGAATCTATTCGTCCGATAATGTTAAGAATAATATTTTGTAATTAAAAAAGTATGAGGTAATGAGTAATTTCACGTTAAATACCTTTGAATTTAGAATAATAATTTGCCTGGTTATATCTATACAAAAAGGAAAACATATTTTGGCTAGAAAGTCCCATTCATCGAATCAAAGGTCACTAATGATTGAGAATCAGCTTACGATTTATAGTTTCAACATAGGAAAGAAAGCGTTCTCAAAGTGTGTGAACAGGTTTTTAAAACTTGTGAATTATTCCTTGAAATAAATAAAGCAGTTATTTTTGACCATAAGGAAGTGTTTTCTTTTGAGCTGATTAATGTTTTTTGTTGTATTTTTTTCTTCTTTTTTGTACACTTACTATAAGCCAGTGTTACTGCTTTACTTAACTGATGTAAAACATTTAATGCTACTAAATGTAATTTTAAAGCATTTTATTTTTATCTCAATTTTTAAATCATTTTTTGTATCTTAATTAGTTGACCACCCAAGTGGTCTACTTGAATGTGCTACGCTTTGCTTTTTTGTTCTTTTTCGTTTTTTGTTTTTGCCTCATTTACAATTGCAACTGTAGTTCAATTGTCCGACTGACTGTCTCTGTTGTGATGCCAAAAATGGACATCGTAGACATGGTTACAAGCGGTTTTTAAACACTTTTTGCGTTGTTAATTAAATGCGATTTGGCATTGTGTAAAAAACACCATAGCATGGCATTTATTGTCTCAAAGGGCTACATGGTGTCTCGCACAGCTGCTGTTGTTGTTGTTGTAGTTGTTGTAATAGAAACAGTTACCGTGTCGACTGGAATGATGATTGATTGCATTTTTATACGAATCCATCAGACTTGTTGATGATGATTTTGATTGTCAGTCGAAGGAGTCCATTGGGGAACTTGGCAATGTGGGCCTATTAAAAAATGTTTTTTTTTTTGTGCATTAGCAATACCATCGAAACAGATAGATTTTGAGCTTATTTTTATGTCAATTCATTTATGAAGTCTATCGAATAAAAATCCTCATATTTAGTAATTAAAAATTAAACTAATAAACTCAAACTCATTATCGTAAAAATTAAAAAATAACCGAATAACGACAAAAAAAAAGAAATTAAAAATTACGATTATTTTTAAATGAAAATAAATTAATAATCCAAAATAACGATTATTTTTGATCGAAAAAAATTGAAATAAAAAAATTCGATTATTTTTAAACGAAAAAAAATAACGATTATTGTTGATCGAAAAAAAAAAAAATCTAAACTTACGATTATTTTTAAACGAAAAGAAATAAAAATCCATAATAACGATTATTTTTGATCAAAAAAATTGAAATCAAAAATTACGATTATTTTTAAGCGAAAAAAAAAATAAAAATCCAAATAACGATTATTTTTGATCGAAAAAAATGAACATTAAAAATTGCGATTATTAGTTTTTAACGAACTAACTAATAAACTCAAACTCATTATCGAAAAAATTAAAAAGCCAAAATAACGATTATTTTTAAACGAAAAAAAAAAATTAAAAATCACGATTATTTTTAAATGAAAAAAAAATAATAATCTAAAATAACTATTATTTTTGATAGAAAAAAATTTAAGTCAAAAAATACGATTATTTTTAAACCAAAAAAAAAAATAACGATTCTTGTTGATCGAAAAAAATAAAAATCCAAAATTACGATATTTTTAAACGAAAAAAAAAAATCTATTATAACGATTATTTTGGTCAAAAAAATTGAAATCAAAAATTACGATTATTTTTAAGCGAAAAAAAAAATGAAAATCCAAAATAACGATTAGTTTTGATCGAAAAAATAAAAATTAAAAATTACAATTATTTTTAAATGAAAAAAAAAATAAAAATCAAAAATAACGATTATATTTGATCGAAAAAAATAAAAATCAAAAATTACGATTATTTTTAAACGAAAAAAAAATAAAAGTCCATTATTACGATTATTTTTGATCAAAAAAAATAAAAATCAAAAACTACGATTATTTTTAAACGAAAAAAAATAAAAATCCAAAAAACGATTATTTTTGATCAAAAAAAAATAAAATTCAAATATTACGATTATTTTTAAACGAAAACAAAAATAAAAATCCAAAATAACGATTATTTTTAATCGAAAAAAATTTAAATCTACGCATCTCATAAGGTTTATTTGTTTAACAAGACAAACATCAATAATGATTATGTCTTGCGCGATGATGTTTTCAATCCACCAATTCATGGAGATTATTATGCTAAAAGCGTTGTTAGCTTTCGGTTTGATTATGTTGTACTTAGTCTTGCCCGGCGTTTAGATATGTTTCTTGTTTCAGATAAAGAAATCTGCTATCCAATAGAAGCTTAGAATCTAGGTGAGCAATATCGTAAGAAGTAAAGAACCTATCCACAATCAGCTAACTGGTTAGGTGCCACAAGACTATGCGCTAACAATATAATAAGCAAGCTGAGGGGTATTCAAAAACTAACTAGTTGGCTTGAAATATTTCGAAAACTAAATCTTTTAAGAATAAGCAATGATTAGTTATAAAAAACACACTTTTCTATAAATAAATTTTATAATTTGTGCAAATCCTTTTTTTTTTGTTCCACTGTCTCTAACGCTTTCATCACTTTAATCAATTTAAACAAGATCAATTTCCAAAGCATCTTTGAAATTCTGTTAGGCATAGGATTCGCTCTTTTTCTGCTGAAATTTTTTCACGTTCATGCCAAGCATTGTAAGCAATCTACTTCTAGTAGATCAGCTCTTTTCAACTCAACACTTAAATGTGAAATTTGAACAAAACGTGTGGCGTCTGCAATTACATTATTATTTGAGTACATGGTTATCGGGGACCTTGGTCAATGGCAAACAAAAAAATACAAAAAATACAAAAAAGGAGAACAGATACATGTACAACAATAACAATAACAACAACACTGTCATTGTCACATCACTTCAATGTTGCTATTGTCATCTTTGTACCAAAGCTTCGTTTTAGAGCAGTGTTTGCAAACAGTTTTGTTAAAGAGCTCTATATTTTTACTTAGTTATTGCTTTAAGAGTTATGTATGGAAATCTGAAAGGATTCTAAGGCTATATGACTAGTCTTATTTTCCTAGTAAGGGACCTTGCGCGCCATGAATAATTTTTTATTTTTGATTTGATACAATCAGAAAGAATGGATTTGAAAGTTGCTACTCAAATGATTCGGGGACAACATCTGATGTACATTCATTCGATGAACAGAATTTTGAAAAAGAGAACAAGCGATCTCGCGAAACAAAAAAACAGTTCGATTACGAATGGATAGCGAACTTTTGTTCAGTGAGCTAATAATTTCCAAACATTTTATCCCAGACAATGTAAATTTGACGATTTTCCGAAACATCTCTAAAATTTCAAAAACAGTTGCTAACAATTCTAATAACAGTTAACCTTTCTATAGCTGTGCACTTTTTGAAAAATTTAAAATATTTACGATTTCGTTAATCGATTTTGGCTTGGGAACCACTGCCTCAAAAACATTCACTCAATTCAATGTACAATTGGCAATGCGTCAATATGGAATTTTACGCACAATAATCACCATTTACTATTGTCAAGAACTTCATCATCATCATCATCATCATCATTTTTCTAGTAAGTAGAAAGAGTGACGATGAACAAGCAACAAACAGGAGTTGCAATTTAGCGACGCATATGAAATGAGCCACTTGCGATCTGCGCCAGTTGCATTTGCAGCAAGTGGCAACTTGCATCCCCAGTATGTTTGCAATTCATTATGCTACCATTTTGAGTCATACGCAATTGGCAGCAAATTTTGTATCTGTTGCGCGTGCGCAACATCTGCCGAATATGGAGCGAAGCAGCATGTTTTATGTTGACGTCTGCTGTTACCGTCTTTTGCTTTAAGCATATTTTTTTATTGTTTTTGTTTTTGGTACGGAATAATCTTAATCCGCTCGTTAAACTCGTAAAAGTTATTGATTATGCTTTACTACTCTGTGCAGCCAGCGCGACAGAGGGCTCCGCCGGTATGTTGTGTGGTCATTGGTTATGTATGGATTCGTTGAAAGACAAACAATTGTCGCCTATATTTTGTGCCATATTTGTTGCATTATGTAGGAATGTATTTCGAAAAGTTAAGGATGTTCAGAATATACTCGTAGTTTGAAGTGTAGCAAATATATGCAGTTTGTTTACCACTTAAGAATTTTAAAGTGTTAAAGCGTTGCAAACATAGTTCAGTCCTTTTTAAGAACTTATGCGTTGACTTAAATTTTTCGAGACAGAATTACAGCAAACGATTGAATTTTGTATTGCAATCCTTGATTAGTGCCAATTTATAGGTACATAGATATGCTTTCAGCATATGTAGTTCCCAAATTGCGGAGAAACGTCTGTGAAGTTGTTTCAGTGGCGTCAAGTTTAATAAAACATTCCGTTATGCACTCGAAGTATTTTGGGATAACTGGAATAGCCTAATAATAAGTTCTTTTTCCAGCAAAAAGCGTTCAGATCTCTTCTTTAGGATATTATCATACCTGGAAGATACATATGTGCTGGCGTAAGATGATTCTGTTCCTAAATTAAAATATTTAAAACTCTATTGATTTTTTCAGATGCCGAAAATCTGACTTATATTTTTCCAGGTTTCTTAATGTGCGTATTTTTCTCATGATGAGTTCCCAATTCAATAAAAACCCTATTTCTTTAACTTTTTTCGTAACTTTTAGTAAAGTTGACTTTATTTTTAAAAGTTCAAAAATTGACTGAGTTTTTATAGCAACAATCAAAATTGATTTTAAGTTAAACCAATTGTGGATTGCCGGATTTTATATAAAAAGAACATAATAATCAATTTTTTAATAGACCACGTGTGGAATATCTCAAAATTAAGTTATGCCAATTGTCGATTGATTGAAAATTTTCCATATAAAACATTTAAATCGGTTATAAGTTAGACCACTTTTCCTTCAAAGCAAAATTTAATCGATTCCAAATTCTTAGAAAACTTTACTAAACGAAACGAAAACATCAAAATCGATTTAAAGTTAGACCAATTGTGAAGTTGTCAACTTCGCATTAAAATAATTGTCTTCAACTGTTAAAAGTTTAACCAATTGAAGACCAACGAACTTATTTTAAAAAAGTAGAATAATTGTATACTGAACAATCTCCTATAAAACAGTTATCTAAATCAGTTTGGTGTGCAGAAAAACTGAGAATCAACTCTAAGTTAGACCAATTTTAAATTGTACGAATTCCTATAACACCATAAAGGTCTTAAGTTTGACTAATTTGCTTTAAAAAAGAACCAATAAAATTGTTTGACACTAATAGATTTGATATTTAATAATTAAAAAATATCAAAAACAGTTGTAAGTTAGCCCAATTTCAGATTTAAAAGCTTTCCAAAAAAAGCCAACAAAATCGTTTCAGAGTTGAATCAATTAAACAAGGAAAGGGAAATTTTCTATTAAAAAAATCATCAACATTATATTGAATTTGGGCCAATTTAGCAATTTTGTAATGGCGTATTAAGTCTTTGCGGAGTCCGATGCTAAAACGATGAATTGGGCACCTGTTAAAACAAAAATTTTATATTAGTCACAGGGGACAACTTATATACAATTTTTCCTATAAATGTATGAAAAAATATATAATTACCTACATACTAATGAGCAAAGCAATAAAAAGTTTTCCACTGCAACGCACAAATTATTTAAGGGAGCCTCCATAGGCCATTTTTCTGTGTATTAACGGTGTGACCAAAAAAAAAAAAAATTTCATCCTGTTTCGTTTCTTCTAAAAACAGCGCAAGTGACGCTCCTGTCACTTCACCAAAACCTTTGGGGGGGGGCGCAAGAATTATAATTCCACCACTATTAGATGGTTTTATTGAATTTTTGTATTGAATAATACCTAGTATCAGATCCTTGAGGGAGCCAATGCCCTCCCCAGCCCTACCGAATTGACGCCACTGAGCACAAGAACCTTTTTCTATCTTGATCCCCCTAGCAAATAACTTAGTGATCTACTACGTTGGGTTCTCCTTGAGCTCAGGGCTATAGCCCCTTCCCGCCCTTAATCCAGCGCTCGTTTAAAGTTGGGCGCATTGTAGATTAGGTAATTTTCTATGAAAAAAAAACATCTTAGTTCAAGTTAGAGATATACATTCAAACCAGGTTTAAGTAAGACCATTTACAGAAAGAACCATTTTCTACAAAAATCTTCAAATTTTAATTAGAATGGAACCATTTTATGGTAGGACAATTTTCTATAAAAAACATTCAAAGTAGTTTTGAGTTAGATCTATTCAAGTTTGGACAACTATAAAATAACACTATAAGTACAAAATCAATTTGAACTTAAATCAATTGTATATTGAAAAATATTTTATGTAACTATTAAGATTGGTTTTGAATTAAAGCAACTATATATTGCTTATTATCGATCAAAAATAATATCAAATTATAGACAAATTAATTTAAAGTTAGACCAACTATTGATCGAACAACTTTCCCTGATGAATCAAATCGGTTTAGTTAATAATTTTTACAATGCAAGATCAATGAAAACCTTTGATTCTCAGCAATATCTTTAAGCTCCGACCAATAGAAAATCAGGTACTATAAGTGATTACCTAGGCATTTAACCTTTAAAAAAAAACTATTTGGCAATCGACACTGGTGAGCACTTTTTGACAAAAAATTTAGCAGACCATGTCTTTTTCCGCAACATAACGTTTAGAAAACTAAAGCTCCTGAACTATTAAATCAATTGGCCAATTAATGTCTTACAACTTATCCTCATTTCTTATTGAAATTCTTTTAAAGACACAACGATTTGCATGCATCGTTACAGATTCTAAAGAAGATATAGAACGCAAACGTGTCATCACTTATCGCTGCATTTCAAACGAAAAAACTTCAAATCCGATCAATAAGCATTAAACTAACAGTCAAAATGCTTATGCATATGAAGTAAATTAAAACTGTCAGCCAAAGAGACAGACGGACATACAGTTTTTCTGCTAACATTTTTAAGTCATCATGAATTAATCCGTAGCGCAGTTCCTGCTCAAAAACTTATATTCAAGGATGCACATACACATGACTTCACCACAATATTATTTGCAACTTAACGCTGTTCGGTTTTTGGTTTTTCGGTTAGCTTCCAATATGATCGATATAAACGATCAGCAACAGCAGCATTAGCATCAACAGTACGATTACCTGCGGCATATTCATCAATGAAGCCATCAGCTTTGATTGCATTAATTTGTCATCAACGGTTTTGTGTGGATTTTGAGTGGGGGTCATAAAAACAACTGACACGAGTTCTTTGCATTGACATGGTATATATGAAAGTAAGCTATGTGGATAAGTTGGCTGACAAGTGAATGAGTAAATAAGGGCTTCGAATGCAATGTTGCGCGCTTAATGCAAAATGTCAGCTTAACTAATGTCCACTGCGAATAGGGTTGGTTAGATAATAAAAACTTAGCTTATTTTTTTTAATATCGCAGAGATATACTTTATAGAAAATAATAGAGAGTGAAGCTTTTACAGGCACTAATAATAAAAGAGGAGTAGGCGGCTCCCCAGAATGCAAAAATGTAGACTAGAATGTACTCAATTATGTTCGTGAATGATTAGTTACCCAGTAGGCAAGGGCAGGAGCTAGCAATGCTTCTAGCAGGCCTTCCTTGGTAAGATTAAGGCTTTGCCACCTCCTTTCAGACTTACAGTCTTTATATATGAAATGGCCTTCTTAAGCAGGCCTTCTAAGAGCGCTTACCGTAGCAGGGGTGATAGAAATACTCGGAAAAAATAAAATTTTAATACGCCTTGATACTCTGAGTTAATTTTTTTGTATCCGCGTCATCTCACTTGCACTTGCGTTAATATTTTTAATGTTTATTTGTTGAGAAGGCATCTTACAATCGCAGCAGTGCTAGCAGGCCTTCTGCGAGTAAGGCCTTGCTCAATTGCCTGCTGGGTAATTAAGAGAATTTTTCGATTGCACCATTTTTGTATGCAAGACTTTGCTGTGTTCAGGAACAATTGTTCGATTCTCACGTACACTGGCCTTAAATATTTCTAGCTAAATCAAATATTTATATGCGTCCAGTGGCGTCAATTCGGTAAGGCTGGGGAGGGCATTGCCCCCCCCCCCACTAGGTATTATTCAATAAAACAATTCAATAAAACCATCTTATAGTGGTGGAATTATAATTCTTTCACCCCCCCCCCCAAGGTTTTGGTGAAGTGACGCTCCTGTATGCGTCCTATCTTACTCAATTTCTGTGTTATTTTCAAGAGCTTGAAACCATTCACATTGATAATTATGTTGTTTAATAGCATTTGCACTTACATCCGGAAGACAGAAACTAAGTAGTAGAGACCAGAGCTCGTGACTACTCCGAAATTTTCTCCTAACTCTACCTGGGCAGTTATCCAGCTCCACGCGCTTACTTTTTTCACCAACAAAGTAGCGACAAACAAAAAAAGTCCGATCTATTTTAGTCTGTGTCCAAGTCCTTGACAATTAAGGAGTGCGTCATTAGAAACTTGTGCATTGAAAAATAAATATATCTCAGTATCCACAGATTCAATTTTCAAAAAGATTATTTTTTTTTAGCGCAAATTTAATTCAAATGAAGAAAATTGTAGTAAAAATCAGGTTCAGTAAACGTCCATATAACGTATAGCGATATAACGAAATTTCATTTAAATAAACAGTTTTTCAAATTGGATTTTTTCCATTGATGTCTCTAAATTAGGAACGCTCAAAATGTTCACTATTCCAAATAACTAACATTGTTTAATTCAACAAAAGCTGTTGAACTGAAATAATTTTTTTCTACCAGTAAAGGTGATAGCAAGTGAAAATAGCATTCTAAAATCGAACTCAATTTTTATACGAGTAAGTATATGCGTTAATAAAAGGAAGTTTCTTTAATAAAAAAACATTTCGATGTAACGAATTTACGACTAACCCCAGCATTAATTAGTTCGTTATATTGGAAGTCTACTGTATTATTTTGAAGCGTATAATTTTTTACTTTCTCTGGAATACCTCTCATTAGTGCTTCGATGGAATTTTTGCAACCTTTTGGCTTGACGCGCACCCCTTGCGTCTAAAGTCTGGTATGTCCTTGCATGTCCTTTTTATTGCCATTAAATGCCTCTTTACTAGAACACAATACCTCTCGATGGTAAGGAGTTCAAGGCAACTGGGTGGGTTTGTTTCTCTAGGACCGAAAGTAATGTTATTTTGCTGGTACCACTCAAGAGCCGCTTTAATGTAGTGACACAAAACAAGATCAGGCCAATAAAAGGATATACCTAATGATCCTCTTTTGGAGCATTCCATGAAGTAAATTTCGATATTGATAGTGCCTGTGGTCACGAAACTTTAGCTTCTTTTACCACAATTGCAAATCGCCCGCCAAACAAGAAATTTTCTAGAAAATGTTTTATTTTTTTTGTGTTTTAAATTTTTTGGGACATGTCCGCTAGCGTTGGCAACATAAAGTTCTTGGCCAGAAAGCTGAGAAATATTGGAAGAGACGAAAGTCTCGTCATTCACAATGAAACATTCGAATTTGGACACAAAATCTTTACATAGTTTTTAAGTGCGTATTTTTGCTTCGCAATTCTTTTCAGCATTCCGATCCAGTACTTTTTGAACTTTGTAGGTCTTCAACCTAGCCTCTCCTTTTATTCCTCGTACAAATGACTCGGAGGAATCTGCTAGCTGAGCGGTTTTTCTTCCTGAAAGGTTGGGACCTTCTTTGCCTTATTACGGTCACCACAACCTCCTTTTATGAAAAGCTTTTCTTATCTTCATTGCGCGAGTAAAGTTAAAACAATATGCACAACAGTAACGTTAGATTATAAATTTTTAATTCTTCAAACTCCAATATCTACCATAAATCATAGAAGAATTAAACCATATCTAATGTATACCAAAAAAAGTATTCAAATTGCTATTAATTTAGCAAATCAACAGAGGCCAATAACATAATGAAACTGCTACAGGTCACATAATAATTATAGGCTATAGTAATTACACATTCCACGTTAGTTATAATTAATTGTTTTACAATACAAATGCCTTAATTAAGATATGTATGGTATATGCCCCGTATATATAATGAGTTTATTTCAAATTGATCATTAAATTTTTCATGATTCATCGTTTCCCCCCCTCTCCATCCAGCTTAACTTAACTTTGTTCGATTTTATTCACATGGCGCATTTTGTTCAGACTGACAGTTGGAGCGCGACTTTCGTACATGTCCGCCGCCGACAATTCACCCTGTCAACAATTGCTACAGATTTCAACATTCAACAATGTTGACAGCGACAGATCTAGACGACATTTTTTAGCCATTCTCATACTCAACGTCGATTCTTTTTTGCTGTACGTTGTTGATACTCCGTATTGGCATTGCAAGAGGATTTAAGATTTCATTGCGATCAGGATCAGCAACAGCAATAGCAATAGCAGAAGAAGTAGAAGATGCAACAGAAAACGACAATCAAAATAACCGTTGACAGTAGTTGGCTGGCGATCAATGTGCACTGATCATCGGCGCATCCATACAAACGCTTAAAGCCACTGCTGGCACTGAATAACTACATAACACTGATCGCGTATTTGTTTGGTTGTTGTTTTTGTTGCTTTTATTGTAGTTGTCCACTCTTTACTACTGCTGCCACTCTGCATACAGCAAGAGTGCGGTGGTGGTGGTTGTCATCGTCGTTCCTGTTGCTGCTATAAATGTCAATGTTGTCAGTAATCTGCTTGACATTGTGGATGATCGCGAGCATGTTTGCATGTGCGATCTTCTGCTTTCGGCTCTGATCATTGCAAAACTTTGTGAAATTGTCAAATATAATAATGAATGACATGCTGTAGTGGTAGTAGATAGTTGCTGTGGAAGCTGCAAACAAGAGAATATAAATTTCGGTGACAATTGGTTAATTCGACGATAATGCTGGCTGACTTTAGGCTGGGGAATTGTGATTGGATATCCTTGCAAGTCACAATTCAAAGTCCTAGAAAAGCGGATTCTATGATATTAAAATTAGCTACAATCCTAAAGTCAGCACCATATCATCGATTGAAGAAGCTTCCAAGAAAGTAATTAAAGGCTTAGTCGTTAAATGTTAGGAGAATGTGTCTCCAGAATGAAGGAATCGTGAGGGAAACTTGATCCCCTGTTGGAAATATGAATTCTCATAGCTTTGCAAGCGGTCCGAGTAGTTACTGAGCGGAGTCACCAAAGCTTGAGCGATGAAATGATATTGATTAGTATTTGATCTAAATGTGAGTTCTGTCTCAATGAGATAGAAAGGTTTGGCTACGACGTTACGGACATATGTACATAGACACAATTTATACCATTCTCCAATCGAATCTTTTCGACTCATAAAAAGAAGAAGAAAGTTCAATTATCAGAAATATTTTCTTCTTTTACTTTCCTTCTGCTCTAACGGGGAAGCACAAAATAAATCCACTGTCTAAGTGCCACAGTAAGTTTCCATTTATTTCGCTCACCCACAAGTTCACATGGAATTATGATTAAAGTTTTTAAAAAAGGATATATTTCTAAAGTGCCTAACCTACCTGCAACCATATTTTTGATGATGATCGCTCTAAGAGTATTTCCAAAACTATTATTTGCTTAATCTGGTAAATGTATAACAGCAACGAAACAAAAACAAAAACAAAAAAGCCAACACTCAACGGCGGTCTACAACTCACTCACACAATCTATCTTATTTAAACGTCTCTCTGTCTGTCCAAATGTCTGACTTTCCTTGACTGTCTGTCTATCTATCTGTTCGATGCTCATTTTATTTTCTCTGTCTGCCTCAATTTGTGGCAATCTAGGCGGCATCAGCAGCACTTCACTTGGTAGGTGTTCCGTTTTTGAGCATTTCCACCAGATTTGAAGATCGCCTCTCATGATGATGACTCTTCACACATTAAGCGCACTATATCTGCACGGATTGCATCTTCATCTTAAAGTTTGCTCTGCAAGTAAAGTGTTTGCTGGCAGCAGGTTGATTGTTGGTTTTGTTTTTCGGATTTCAAGTTTAGTTTTGTGTGGTTCCGTTCAGTTTGGTGTGTAATTTAGTTTGATGGTCTTTAAGATATTTATGTCTTCATAACTGATCCTCTCGAGGGCAAATGTTGCTTGCTTGATTTTCGTTGCTTTTCTGTGTTGTATGTACCACCAATCTTGCAATTTAAAATTTGTTTTATATGTTTTTAGTGTTAGTTGTTATCTAATGAAATCGGTGATATTTGAATGAAGGGGAAAATGTTTCATTCACATAAGCCATAGATTAATAAGTAATGCACGTCATTAAGATTTGTTGAAAAATATAATGATATTGTTGTAAATATAAAGTTTTCAAAAGATATTTGATGCAAGTTTTTCCTCAGTTGAGGTGGTTGTTTTTACATTGACATTATAACAAAACTTTTGCGTAGATATTGAGATCGACCTTATGCCATAAGAATTTATCAAAAGGTGCTTAAAAACTACAAGTATTTTTAAAAGAATAATGACTTAAAGCCATTTTGAACCGATATTAAGTGATAAGTCGTTTTTGCCAGAGATACCATAGATTTCTAGGTCACTCACAGCAGATCAAAAGAATTGTCACACTTTGCTGCGTCGATAAAAAATATTTTTTTACCTAGACACGGTAGGTTTTAAAAAAAATATTTTTTGTTTTACCACCCACAGTATTTAATAATGTACTCTGGAAACTGCTCTTTATTGAGATATGTGAATAGGTTTAATATCTTTGACCTCATTTATCTCAAAATTCAAACGTGGTATTGAAAAAAAGTAAGTCCTTTGCAACATCTCTTGACTTTATCAACATTTTTCTACGAGTTTTCTACAATTTTTGACTTTTTCCGACTTGTCAACATTAAAAATCATGTATGTATGTTTTTACTTTTGCAACATATATACAATGTACAAACAATATGTATATATTTGTATGCACATTTTACATATAGGTATCGCGATTTTCAACTTATCAATATTTTTCGATGTATCTAACATTTTTCGAATTATCAACATGTTTCGACTTCGGCTCTTCCTACATTTGTTGATACCTACAACACCTTTAGTGATATCAACATTTTCCGACTTATCAATAATTTCCGACTTATCAATATTTTTTGAAATACCAACACTTTTCGACTTATCCACATTTATCAACTTATCAACATTTTTCGACTTAATAACATTTTTCGAGTTATCGACATTTTTCTACCTATCAACATCTATCGACGTTTCAATATTTTTTGACTTTGCAACATTTCTCGAGTTATCAGCATTTTCTGACTTATCAACATTTTTTGACTAATAACATTTCTACTTCCGCTTATCCAACATTTTTTTGTCTCCTGCAACACTTTTCATCTTATCAATATTTGTCGACTTACATACATACATAACTACAATATTTTTCGACTTATCAATATTTTTCGACATACCAATAATTTTCGTCTCATGAGCATGTTTTGACTTATCAACATTTTTCCACTACCAACATTTATCGACTTATCTATGTTTTTCGGTTTATCATTATTTTTCTATTTGTCAAGATTTTTCGACTTTTACAACTTTTTGTAAACATTTTTCGACTTAGTGTCCTCTCTTGACTTTTCCAAGACTTTTCGGTTTAGCAACGTTTTTTGACTTATCAACATGTTTGGATAATCTATTAACATTTTTCAACTAATCATCAACATTTTTCAACATTTTTAGACTTATCAACATCTTTGACTTATCAATATTTTTCGTCCAATCAACCTTTTCCGACTTATCTATCAACATTTTTCGACTGTTCGAAATATTTAGATATATCAATTTTTTCGACTTATCAACATGTTTTAACTTTTCAACATTTTTCCACTAATCAACATTTTTCGACTTATCAACGTTGTTTGACTTATCAGCATTTTTCGACTTTATCAACATTTCTCGACTTATCGACATTTTAAATTTATCAACATTTTTCCACCTATAAACATTTTTCAACTTTGCAACATTTTTCGATTTATCGACATTTTTCGGCTTATCAACATTTTTTGCCTTATCAACATTTTTTGTCCTATCAACATTTTTTGCCTTATCAATATTTTTCCTCCCATCAATATTTTTGAACTTTTCGAACTTTCCAACATTTTTGAACTTATAAACACTTTTCGACTTATCAATATTTTTCTGAGCTGTTCATTAGTAGGCATCAATATGCTTAAAAAAGAAATTCACTAATAAGCCATGTAGACAAAGAAGGATTGCAATTATTTGGTGGGGGCGTCGATTTTTGTTTGTACTTCTTCACACTTCCATTATGTATGTACTTAGTTCTTATGACTATGCGACTTGGCATCAGAAATTAGCCAAAAATATCTTAAAGCACTGGATAAATGCGTCTTATATGTTAAGTTCAATAGAAATTGAAGCTCTCTAAAGGTTTTCCAGAGCTTTCTCTTGTTTGAAAATTAACACACGGATTATATTGATGATGATTTTTTCTGGTATTTCTTTTTATAAAGCAATACATAAGTAAAGTTATCTACTTACCCCTCATACTCATTACTGGCTATAGCATTTTTCTGAATTTGTAACGCCAGTGTAGCACCGCCACTTTTTCTCCCCATTTTTTCGGCGAGTTATTTGTGATTTTGCTACAGTCCGTGCGAAACATTTGCTAATATTTGGTTTTCAGTTTTTTTCTTTGCTGGACAGAACAATTTTATGCTCTTCTTTTTAATGCTAACCGCACCAAATTGAAGGTCTAAAACAAATGTAGTTGCTTGTCAGTGCCAAGTATCAAAAAAAAAAAAGTTTCCTGCAAAAATTGGTGCGAAAATAAGCCAAGTTCAGAAATAATAACAGCGAAGGTGTTGTTTCGTCTGTGCCGTTGCCATACTGTAAGACCGCACTTAAAGTCACGAAACATCTTCATTCGTTTTGGACCTCCGGCTGAGTGTAGGGACTTTTCGTATATGCTGAAATACAGAAACATCTTTCTTCGGCCAACACAAAAAATGAGGATTTAGTGCTGGGGTTCATTTCATTTTTTTTTATTATTATTACTTTTTCTTAATTTTTGATTGGGTAAACATGCGATTATTGCTGCTGTTACGGATCAGTATTGTACCTAAATTGCAAATTCTTTACATATGTAGATTACATATGTACATAAATGATGCAAAGCGTGTAGATAGTATGAAAATTACCTTAAGATTTCCTTAAAAATTATTTTAAATATGTTTCACAAATATAGAAACTGATTAGCTGCGGACGTCCTAGAACATAGAGACTTGATTCCATCATCAACCCTTCGCTATGCAAAAGGCTAATCATGTGTTTGTCTTACCAGTCCCCCAGTTTCGTCATTGACAAGAATTTTGGTTGAATGGAGTCATGTTCTATCAAACCTTATAAGACTTTTAAAATACTCCCCATTAATGTTAAGCCCTTTGATATCGAAGTGTTCCCGATCAAAGCTCCACAGCTAAGACGGCCTTAGCATATCGGAAATTTTTCTGGATTAACTTTAATTCTTTTAGTGCTTCCAGGCTTATCAGCACGTATTTACTTGGAAAATTTTGTTTCCATGAATGGTGCTCCAGGCGGATTTTGAGCTATTGGCTAAGCTCTTCTTCCGGAGCAAAATTTTTCCAGACTCATGCTATAGACAACCCCAAAGGAACCTTATTCCTGCCAAAATTTTTCAATGGGTTTGTGTTTATAAGATGCCGAAGAAAGTGATTTCTGTATTGTCACTGTCTAAACTGGTAGCGGTATAAGCTCCGAGCCCTTGCCAGTCCCATTTCCTTTCATCTTCCCTTCACAATCTTTCCCCAAAAGCATTTATCTACATTGCTTACTATCTTTAAATAAAGAAACTAAAGAAATATATTAACGACACGTTACCTAACACAACTCTTGCGGCTTCTTCTGCCACATAATCTCTTCCTTCTTCCAATATCATTATGTAGTCATCAACAACACACGTTTGCTCTAAATGCAACAGTACCGTTTGCCCCAAGGCGTTGATTGTCCATGGAATTGCAGGGTGGCATTGCAGCAAAAGTGATTCGTTCCTGCATTTCGAAGCGTTGGTTTTGTTTTGCCGCGCCCTATAAGCCATGTTGATTTGGTTGGTTAGCTGCTTGGTTGGTTTGTTAGATGATAACTGAATTATTTGCTGCGTTTGCTTTCGTTGTGTTGCAAATTAGTACCAATTTAACACACCTCAGCGCGTGAGTTAGGAGGTAATTTAAAATAAAGTTATATAGTATGTATGTTAATTTTTAATTGATCATCAGATATTTGTGTTTCACTTATGTATACTTTTTTATGGAAAAATTTAACTTTCGCTCAGTAATTATGAAAACAAATTCAATAGCGACAAGCTTAAGCTTTCAGTAACTCATTTACTTATTTTTTTTATTAATTCATCATGTTATTCCAAACTTTTTTTGGTGTCTCACATTTGCAATTCGACATAAATCCCGTGTGCAATGGACAGCTATATAGATACGCACGTTGACATGTTGTTGTCAGTATGCAAATTGGAATCTTAAGAGGATCAACAGTTGTCGAGCGCTTGTTACCTTCAATGAAATCTCAGCTTAATTGTTTTAATGCGAAATGTAGATAAAACTTTGACAATTTGCAGCTATCGAGCTTAAGAGTGTGAACGACAAATGTGGCGTACATGTTATTGAATTATAAAAACATGGCTTGGGGGACATAATAGTGCTATTACGCTAACAATAAAACTGTGAATTGGAAAAATTCAGCTGACACAAACAATATAGTAATCAATATGAAAAGCAACAAAAGATACGACACATAATGAAGGCAAAGCGCGAATTGTTTGATAAGCACAAGATTTATGCTTAAAGGTTTTTATGCCAAGTTTTACAAGAGCTGTCATCTAATATTGCTGCGAATTTGCTCAAGCAACTTTATAAAGATTTTTCCAAGTTAAATGTTTCAACAGTAATCATTATGACAAAGATTAACTCAAAGAATGACTTACATATAAATACGGAACTGACCTAGAACCCGACATTCTTCCGATTTTATTGCCCACAAGTTATTAGTTTTTGATGAGTTCGACAAAGTCAAATATTTGATATTTTGTCCGTCTACGTTCTAACACTTACAGTGCATACAGAGCATTAAATCGAAAATGTTTGACAGCCCAAAATACATTAGAAATGTATGGAGCAATTAGCAGCTATCATTAATGATTAGTAATATGATATTTCTGAATGTTTAAATATAAGTGACACTGGCGAGCGATAGCATATATGTAGGTATTGATATTTTGAATCAAAATGTTCACTGGGATTTCGTCATATGCCAATAAGACTCAGGTCTTTTGGATATAAGCCTATGAAGTTCTTCTATGTGAATTTGGAACTAGCAAGCTCCATTTTTCAGAGCGTGGGGCGCGAGATTGCATCAGGGAGGGAAACACTAGATGTGACATTGGAAACATTCTAATAAATCATATCACCGAAATAAGTGACATCTCATTTGAGCACTAGCGCATGCAACCATCTATGGTATACGAAGTATTCTACATGTAATCATTCAGAAATGTTTCTGAAAGGTTCCATATTTTAATGTTTACTGAGTTTCTTCAATCGAATCCAAATATTGTATTATTTTTAATGCTACTTAAAGTATAGTTTATTGTCAATTAAAAATCAAGAAAAGTCACAAATTATAGCTCCATATTAAGCACAGTGGAGTACCTAGGGTGCAAGGATTGAGGGGGCGGCAAAATGGTAGTGAAATATATCTCAATTTGCTAGGATTCTTAAAAGTCGAAAATGAGGACCTTTTTTTTAGTGAATGAAATTAAATCGATGTAGGACATTTAAATGTGTAGGTGAAAATTTTCACAATATTAGTAAAGTCATAAAGCGGACTTTGACACATTGTAGAAAGCTATCATAAAATGAAAATGATGGATTTCTGAAACGTAACTGAAATTCTTTTACGATTTCATGTGAAAAATTTCTGAAAGGTTCACGAAACGCAACATGGCGAGTGCGTATGAACTTCACTTTTTCTGTGAAGTAAAATATCAAACTACGTTTAAGGCACACTATAACGAATTTAATTAAATTTATAAAGTAAAAAATGAGCTGTGACACCATCTCTCCTAATTATTCACTCACTTCAAGGGCATTCATGTACATCCTCTATTGTAATGATTGGACACATGGCATCCATGTCTTCTGGTAGTATAGAAAGACAGCCATAAGACGATGTGTCTAAATCCTCCACGTGCAGCCACTCCAGCATATCGTCCAAGGCATACAGCATAGCACAGCAGTTTTTACTACACCAATCCCTCCCCCCCTTACCCACCTCTTTGGGGTCGAAAATCAAATTGGCATACAAAGTTGAAATGGATGTGCATTTCTACGTTTCTTCGCATGTTAAAACCGAAAATGATAATAGAAAATAAGTTCGACCCTTCCATCACCCGCTAGCGCCCCTTTACTACCCCTAGAGAGGGGTTGAAACTTGAATTTTCATGAAAAAAAAAAGAAAAAAAAGGGAGGTGTTAGGTAGTGATGGGAATGTCAAATTTACTTTCCGTTGTCATTTTCAGGGCCCCAAAAAACATAGAAATGCACATCCGTCTCAATTTTTCATGAAAATTGAAGTTTGACCACCTTTCTGGTGATAATAAAGGGGCGCTAGGGCATGATGGAAAGGCCGAACTTATTTCTTGTTATAATTTTCGGTTTTAGCATGCGAAGAAACGTAGAAATGCACATCCATCTCAACTTTGTAAGCAAATTTGAATTTCGACCCCCAAGGAGTTGGTAAGGGGGTGGTAGCGGGAAACTGGCAATTGAAACAATTTTTGGAGGTCATATTTGGATTCAGCGACCTCGAGAATGTAGGAATAGAGGGGTCTACCCTCTGGGTATGGTAATTCTCGTAATTAAAAGATGACATGAGATTTTCATTGACCCCCTCCCCCTTTTATTCTGCTTTTTAAAGGTATGACTGATTTTTAGATGGTTTTTCACCGTGACTAGATTTTTTTAACAAAAAAAAACTCAAACTTCAGATGATATCGATAGCATATGTAATCGGATGAAATTTAGAACATAGAATATATCATTTCCCACAACTTTAAAAAAGAGATTGATGATTCATCTATTTTTATTTTTGTATTCTATTTAATGATTCATAATTTGGCAATTTGACCTCGTCACAAACAACTCAATTGTATTTTTGACTTTCAATGAAATATATTTAAAAACAGATCACGTATTCATATGTACTCGCAAAAATTATACACATTTTATTGTGCTCTAGATGACATCACGATAAAATACAAAAAAAAAAATTAATGATTTAATTTTTGTTTGTTTTTTTTTATATTTTTCATTTGCTCAAAAATGACGAATATGACGAAGATGTTAAAACCTTTTAAAATACATATACTCTCGTATATGAGAATTTTGATTCGTCATATGAAATTTTTCGGTACTTCGATGCTGCCGAGCATCATCTGTAGTACTGACTGGAGTATACAGCGGCGGCCATTGTTGTCAAGCAATCACTCCACCGGCTGTCGTTCTGTCTATATGTCTGCATCTCATGCCTTTTTTTTTCTTATTTTACTCAACTGTCTGTCTACCTTACAAAAAGCTATCAACAAAGTTTTTAATTCTGAGCTTCTGATTTTTTTTATTAGATTAACTGGCGCATTCATAAATCTTTTGCAAATATTTCATCAAATCTATTCTTTGAACTTGGACTACACAAAAAGCTGAACAGCAAAATTAAGAAATTTTTTCCCAAGTCAGTTATATCGTAGATTATATACTACGATATGCTTCAATTTAAAAGCCTTCGTTGATTTTGCTTTAATTTTCTGATTCATTTTATATGTATTATGAAAGGGTTTTTAAGTCAAAAGGATTTGTTCTTCTGAAAGACCATAGATGGCTATCGTGACTGGCTGGCTTTTGTGCAAAACATTTACTTTTGCTCCTAATGGAATTGTGTTAATATTTTACGATAATGATCCATTTTGATGGGTCTTAAACTGATTGACGCGATTATTGAAAAGTCATATGAAGTTTGCTAATTTTCTCACGGTAAATTTAGTGGCGGTGGTCTTTGACGCCGCAAGAAAAAGAAGCAACTTTTACGTAAATTTCATGATAACTTAAACGGTTTGAAATTATGATAAAAGTAGCCACAAAAATGGGGTTCGCAAATGAGTGACAGTGGGAAACTCTCATGAAACAAAGTCATGAATTGAAAGTGATAAAGTAAACGAGGGTTTAGCAAATTAAGCAAATGGCTCGATATTGATGGCTAAAGTTCATATTTAGTCTTCTATATCTTGATTTTGTTTTACATGTTCAAAAAATTTTAATTTAAAAAACTTTCACAATATTGGGTGTGCCATCTTGATTTTGTAAAATATGTCTTTGGATTCGTGGTCAGGGACTCCCAAGACCTCTATATACTGAATTTGGTGCAAATCGGTTGACTTTCTAACAATACGTCCGCCATCTTGAATCGACCATTTTGAATTTGAAAATTTTTAAAATATAGCTTCAGATTCGTAATTGGCGATCCTAAAACAGTCTGGGTAATAAATTTGGTACAAATCGGTTGATTTTTAAAAAATACGTCCGCCATCTTGATTTTGTAAAATCGGACTTTGGATTTGTGACGAGAGACCCCCAAAATCCTTGTATACCGAATTTCGTGCAAATCGATTGACTCTGAAAAATTCGGTCACCATATCGGATATTTGACCGCTATATTGGATCCGCCATGATGAATTTTATCAAGCTTCTACGCCAACTGTTTAAGAGCTACATTTTGAGCCAAAAAACGATCCAGTTGGTTGGGAATTTTTATTTTTACAAGGTTTTTTTGCTGGACACTCGATTTTACGCTTTCGGCCGCCATATTGGAACTGCCATATTGAATTTTGCAAAGGCGCACACAGAGTCTGAAAGTAAATGTCCTAAGCTTCAAAATGAAATTTCGGGCGATTTTTTTGGTCACTCCAAATTTTGGACACAGCACTGATCCGGTTGACATGGATCGTCCCATAAATATCTTTACTAAGGCTGTGCAATGAGCTGAACATGAACATGTTCGAACTTTTGTCATACGCAACGAGTCAAACTCGAACAGCTCGATTCATTTGACTCAACTCATGTTCAATTCGTTCGTTGTCCGTACCATATGATTGCAACTCATGAATGGCGAGCTACTCGTTTGTTCGAGTTCCGAGATTTTTTCCACTATGTGGCTCTCCGCAAATTTCATTCCTTTCCTTTGAATGATTTATACGCAGGCACAAACAAAAGTAAAATAACGTGTAACGAGTGAACGCATCGAATTAAACGAACTGCGTTGAAAACGAAATTGGTTCGGTGCTAAAATGTCGTGAAAAGCTCGTGAGTTTTGAATTTGTTTGAACGAGTTCGGATCGTTGCACAGTCTTAGTCTCTACATTCATTAAAAACCATGTCGATTAACCTTATTTTTGTACGCCACATACAGTTATATTATAATGTACAAATATTGTGATCGAAGTGAAAGTGCAGTAGCGATAAGAAGAAAATTATGCTGTATATATCATGAGACTGGCAAGATATTAAGCTGTAGCTTTCAGAACAAACAATTTATTCTAACTTCTACAAGGAATAAAAAGGAAACAGCATTTTCTTATTGTAAAGATTGGCTAGAATTAAATTCTTTGAGTTGTAGAATGTTAATGCACTCACAATTCTGAACTTACGCTTTGACACTGCAATTATCTGCCATATATACATATACATACAAATAAGTCTCTTATCTCAATGATCTAATGTTACACTGCTGAATTAAGCGTTTTACCTCAAAAATTTACAGTATAAAACATTTCATCTTAAGTACTACTTTATAATAAATCAACCAACATTTATTCCAATTATGTCCCAGGATGTTATACATTCATCCAATAAAACTTAACTCTTTCTTCATTTAATCTATCAAATCACACAAGAAGCACTTTGTGATCCTATGCCCACAAATTAATGAATTGTCAAGACCATATAGCAGTTATCATTAATATGGTACCTTTTGTACCATGACAAGTGATATTCCAACAATTGTATGGAAATGAAGTTGAACACAATCTCATCTCTAGTCAGTTGATTTTTCAACTGTCGGGGTCAGATGAACAACAATTGATAAAGTTGTGAAGAAACATGTTGTTAAAGAGTTGATAAAGAAGTTTGCCAAAATGAAACAAAATGGAAAAAGAAGAACATGAGAAATAACTTTTCGCTGAATCACTAGATTGGAATTGCAAAAATCACAATAAAGAAATACATAAAAGGTACAAAAATGTACCATCAAACTTTACGCATGAGTCAAAGCGACAATAACCTTTTTATTCATAAAGTTCACAAGCAACAGAAGTGCGTCACATCCGTTCAAATGTGTAACACTAACTTTTGACTAATACTTCCGCTAATCTAACTTGGTATAGCTTAAAACTGTTGTTAACGCAGCTAATTGAATCACACTTTTTCTAACAAATCTGAACAACAAGAAAAAAACAATCAAAAGTTAACAAATGGAAGGCAAAATGTTGAAAATTAATACACATTTATGACATACAGTTAGGGTAAAGTGGAGTAAACATAATACAGCTTTTGAAGATGCCTTTAATGCCATACAAAAAAAGCAGCCATTTACTCTAACTCACCCTATGCATCATTCTCAATTCTCAACTCATGTAAAACATCAACGAACATGGCACACGCAACTACTTCATAAAAATATAAAAACTTTTAAAACAAATACTTTGCCCAAAACATTTGTTTCATATACTTGTAGATAGATGATACCTTTTCATCCAAAAAATTTTTATGACAACTTTGGCCATGTCGCCATAAAATAAAAATAAAAGCAAAATGAAGACGCAGTTGAAGCAAAAGATAATCTCTTCTTTTCACGCAGCATCAGCTGAAGCCACAGAAGCTAAAAACTTTTGGTAATATGTTGTTCTTCTTATTGTTCTTGTTGTTTTTGTTATTGCCATTAAGTGTGCTCATAAAAAAGAAGTAGAAGAAAAAAAACTCGATCCAGATCTTCATTTGTAGCACCGTAAAAAAAAGGGTACACAACTCACACACAAGGTCTAATAGTTTTGTTAATTCTTCGGTGTTGCACTGTGGAATGAAAAACATTAAAATTTAAAACAAAAGGATCAAGTCATCAACTTGAGAGACTACATAAAAAATACCAACAAATATTCTAAGCTTCCCAAAAAAACTTAGTACTAACAGAATCATTAGTTTAGGTGTTTTATGAGCAAAGAATTAATAAAACTCATTTAACAGCATTTTTTGTGCATTACAAGAGTATTTTCCTCTCGAGCACTCATAAAAATATTTCATAAAAAAGTTTCATAAACAATCAAAAAATTAGTGTCTTAATTATGTAATGAATATGAGCATTTTCTGAAGTATCATATTAGAACATGTTCTCTTTTAAATACAATATATGAATCAAATATTAATCATTATATTGAACTCTGAATGCTTCATAAGCATGTGTCACAATTGCGAAATTGTACGAAACAAAAAGTCGTCACAATTAAGAAGGATATTTGCGTGCTCTGAGTCTAGAAGAAATATTTCTTGTAAGAGTAATTTTAATACTAATATTATGCCGCAGAAATATGGATCAAAAAGTAATCATAAAATACTCTGTGCTTATAGCACTAATCAGCGACCTCGCATTTAAAACTCAACTAATCGCAAAAAATCAGAGATCTTCGAGCAGTTAGCGAAATAACACGGAAGTTGAAAGACAACAAATTGATATAAAATCGGCTAGATCAAAATAAAAATGAGAGCCTTTAAGCTATTATAGAAGACCGGCTAAACCGTTTGAAAAAACCTTTTTCGAAGAACACTAACCGTTCACCTCCACCCGTTTGCGTTTCCCATATGCCTCGCCCTGAGAAAAGACCACGACGACTGGCCTTGTGATCAATTTCACTAACAAAGATAACAAATGCCGTAACATCTCTAAAAAACTATAATTATTTATTTTATTATTATTATTTATTTATTTTTATTATCAACCATTCATTATAAAATTCACTTATACAATTCCATATAGCAGATCGTATAGTCTGATGATGATGAAAACTTACCCGGATTTATCCTCTAAACTTATGTACCCTGTTCTTATCTAAATTTGGGAAGAAGAAAGAATATATAAAGACTTGCTCATAGGAACCTTAAAAGGGGCTTACTACTATGCCTGAACTAAATAATTCTCTCGATTCCATCCAAGATCCTGACAAATATCCTTCTCAACAAAGTCAGTGAAAGAATAGAGCCACTTATCCGAAAACAACCCGCAGGTTTTCGCCCAAATAGATCGTGTAGTAATCAAATTAATACCCTTTACACTGTCGTGGAGCAGATAAACAAGTTTCAGGCGTCATTACATTTAACTTTCGTCGACTACAGTACCGCTTCTGATAGCATTGCCAAAAATCGCATTTGAGAGAGCATTGAACGAACTAGGTGAAACACTCAAGATCATTACTCTAATTAAGGCTCAATTCGAGTTTCAAATGTAGCGTAGTACATAATGGGAAACTTTCTAATCCTTTACAGTCTCCATCTGTCACCAAACTTATTTCTGATAGAACCAATCGCTGTCCTCAGAAGAGCTTCAGACTCTACATAACGTGGCATTCATCGGAGTATCAGCGAGCATCTAGAAGATATTGCTAATGCCGATGATTTATACGATTGCCTCCTTGCCACCGAACAGTCAGTGGAACTCACTGCCATCAGATCTTTTTCCGAAGAAATAGGTCTGAAAATCAATACAAATAAAATGAAAACCATATGCATTTGCCCAACAAGTGCCAGGAATAGCTTCATTATAGGCCACTCCAGCATAGAAGATGTGAATAACATGGATTACTAGTGCAGCGCAATAACACTTGATTGGCGGTATCAATAAGGACATTCATGTTAGAATCAACTAAGCCAAATATACCTTCACTCATCTCAGTAGTGTCTAGCAATCTTCGATCTTGTCAATCATAATGCCAGTTCTTCTTCTTTAAGACTTGGTCAAACAATAGCGCTCTGTTGGTTTTCTACACCGATTCTGAAAATTTGGTAACTGAGGATCATTGCTCACCAGATGCTGTCAATATTAGATTATCATTCAAATCAAACGCCCTTAATGGAAATGGATGGACGCACGTTGTGGAAATATATAATTGAAATCTACTGGCAGTAATTGGAGTGCAACCTTGAAGTTAGCACAAAATGCGGTCATCCTAAATCATCGTGAAAATGATCGACATATTGGAGAGAACTAAAGACACTCGCTACAGATCGTGCATGTTTGAATGTTTTGTGAAAGCCCAATGTTCCATGAAGAGATAAAGGACAGAATATGAAATCTTCCTGGTCTAATATTCAAATTGAGCAATAGGCCACTTTCTAAATTAAAACGTAGCACTCCCTATGATCAAAAATTAAAATTTAATTATTTGGGTCTCGGGTGATGTTTTTCTGAACTTCATAGTGGACATATTGGATTTTTTAACAAATGGTCATCAAATACAACTATTATTTGTTTAAGTTTTTTTTAAAAATCAAAACTGGTTGTAACACATACACCTGATTTACAAAATTTAAAATTTATAATTTAAAAAACTTTCATTTCTGTCTCATCAAAAAAATAACAAAATCACCTATAATTGAATTGCAAAAAATTTTGGACAACTTTTTCCCTATTATTTTTGAATACGAGCATATACCCGAAACCAGTCGCTGACTTAGAATCCGTTTTTAAAAATTACTATAAATATGTGCCATAAGAATGACTCAACTATCACAATCTTAATTGCCCCATTTTTACAACCCTTTTCCACGCTACTGTGATTCATCACTTTGCTCTTGCACTATATAAACGTATGTACGTACCTACCAAAATAAAACAAACCGTCTAAAACAAAAGCCTTCAATTTAATAAAAATAATTTTTAACCTCTGCCGTAGCTGCTATTGTTTTTGCTATTATTGTTGTTACTGTCGTGCTGCTGCTGCCATCGCTTTCTGCCTGACTGAATGACCGCGGCGGCACAACTTCAACACTTTTATGAAGCGTGGCCTTTAATTTTTCTACACTTTGGATTGTGGTCGGTTTTGGAAGATGATGATTTTTTTTTCTTACTTTTCTTTCTGTTATTTTTCGGTTCGGCGGTGTGTGGTCTGCCAAAAAATCATAAAAACAACAACACATAAATGAAATTAAGTCAAAACAACAACAATAACAACAAAAACTTTAAACAACAATTTAATTTCATCGAGGTGTCATGGGATAGGCATCTGAGCAGCAGCAGCAGCCCATATTCTCAGCTTAAGTTTCTTAATAGTAAGTTGATGTACCGCGCACAGGGGCGTTTACCTTGGACGGGGTCAAAGCAAAAAAAGCAGAAAAAAGAGAACAAAGCAATATTTAGCAGAGCAGAAGTGTTTTGACTTTGCTGTTATGAAAAAAAAAAAACGACCAACATAACACCAAAAAAAAAAAAAAATAAATATCGCACATTCAACTACACAATCTGTACATCTTAGCGAATTGGAGCAGTAAATTCCGCCGTCCCGTTTTTGAGTAAAGTAAATATGCCTTACCCACACTATCGTTGCAATTGACCAATTGGAACACCAGCGTTGATAGTTTTATCCTTTGTTGGGCCTGTCATAATTCATGAATATTAAATCATAAATAATATCTTTAATATCGAAGGAGTTCATTCCATTTGCTGTAACTCGCGGTAAATTTCATGTTTTTACGCTCATTCAACCTATGCATCGCATCTATCGGTCGATCGATCGTTCGATTGATCGTTGACTTCGTTTGTTAGTTCCTGCATTCAGTAATAGCCCTGTGGCTTATGCACAATCCATATACTACTTACCCATGTACCATGCGACACCATACTATGCTTGCGTTTAGTGTTGCCATTTATGCATTTACTCCATTAAAAATATTTCAGCTCTGCTGATGATGAGTGTAAGTCTATCCTAAGTCTAATTCAATTCTTACTTAAGTTTTAGTCAACCAAAAGTCAAGTCAAAGTCAAGTCTAAGTCAAGTCTAAGTCATGTCTAAGTTAAGTCTAAGTCAAGTCGAAGTCAAGTCTAAGTCAAGTCTAAGTCAAGTCTAAGTCAAGTCTAAGTCAAGTCTAAGTCAAGTCTAAGTCAAGTCTAAGTCAAGTCTAAGTCAAGTCTAAGTCAAGTCTAAGTCAAGTCTAAGTCAAGTCTAAGTCAAGTCTAAGTCAAGTCTAAGTCAAGTCTAAGTCAAGTCTAAGTCAAGTCTAAGTCAAGTCTAAGTCAAGTCTAAGTCAAGTCTAAGTCTAGTCTAAGTCAAGTCTAAGTCAAGTCTAAGATAAATCTAAGTCAAGTCTAAGTCAAGTCTAAGTCAAGTCTAAGTCATGTCTAAGTCAAGCCTAAGTCAAGTCTTAGTCAAGTCTAAGTCAAGTCTAAGTCAAGTCTAAGTCAAGTCTAAGTCAAGTCTAAGTCAAGTCTAAGTCAAGTCTAAGTCAAGTCTAAGTCAAGTCTAAGTCAAGTCTAAGTCAAGTCTAAGTCAAGTCTAAGTCAAGTCTAAGTCAAGTCTAAGTCAAGTCTAAGTCAAGTCTAAGTCAAGTCTAAGTCAAGTCTAAGTCAAGTCTAAGTCAAGTCTAAGTCAAGTCTAAGTCAAATCAAATTCAAGTTTAAATTAACTTTAAGTCATGTCAAAGTCAAATCTAAGTCAATTCTTGGTGTAGTCTATGTCAAATCTAGATCAAGTCTAAATCAAGCCTAAGGTAGATCTCCCTGGAGCGGAGGCAGGAAAATATTGGAGAGCTAGATTCAATTCTGCAGAAAAAGTATTGCCATAGAAAGCATTTATTTTGCCTGGGTTTGATAAAGAGGATTATAGCCGGCAGGTCATGAACGTAAAGTGACTGGAGAAATCGTCTAAATCGGAACAGTAAAACCCGTATTAAGCCATTCTTTTGAAAAATAATTTAAGCGTCTGTTCGCTGGAAGGTGCTACTTGTGCTTATATTCTTATGAAATCTTGCTTTTTACTTCGATTTTAATTTGCTGGCATCAGCTACTGGACGATAAGCATTAAAATATTTTAAACATAATGCTCATGAGTTTAATTTTAGCAGATAAATGGTAACACTGCTATTTTTGAATATCCTATGAAAAAGTATGCCAAGTCAGCGGCGAAGGTGACTAGACTTTGCTAGCTGCTAGCGCTTTAGTGGACAATTTAGCTAAATACCTGTGCATTGAATTCACATCATCATCAACCGGCAATAGCTACAACTAAATACAAGTCATTTTCGAGCGCATAACCAACCATTCCTAGACTCCATTTCGTCTCTGCTGCAGCAATGGTTGATTCTTTAACTCAAACTCTATCCATTCATCCATGAACAGTGTCATTGAGTTTGTTCAGCGGGAGTCAAATCGTTTCGCCATAAACTCCTATTTGCGGCACTTAATCTATGCCAAAATTCCAGCAAAGCGAGATAAATAGCTGCGAAATATAAATCCATAAAGTTGTAGGTAGTGTAGCTATCCCGCGCGAGCTTGCGATACCTTCAGCGACTGTGCGGTCATAAAAACTGCACGACTTTTCAATAAATGTTGACAATGCAAAAGTTTTATGATATCCTGAAGGAAGTGAAATATGATATTATGGCGTTCATTCGTTCACCAGTTCGCTTGATCGTCGTCGTCGTTGTTCGAACACTCGCTCACTCGTTCGTAAGCGAATTTCAGCGCCAGTGAATTCATTCGTCTCTGCAGGCAACTACCAATCTAACCACCAATATATGTTTGCTTAATGTAATGTAACATAACGCCATTCAATTCGACATCGGTCACAGCACATGCCATTTGTTGTTGTTGTTGTTGTTGGGCTTGTGGTCGAAATAATTCGAGTAGAAATGCTGCAATGACGACGTTGCTGAAAACCTCATTTCTTCGCGCGATCACTCTCGATTTGTGTTGACGATCGTGTTGACGTCTCTGAAGTTGTGAACTCATGTGGTTTCATTTAATGTTGTTGTTGTTGTCGTTCTTGTTGTAGTTGTTGCTGTTCGCTAATGCTGACTATTAATGGGTTAATCAAGCAACTGTTGGTGGTTGTAAATTTCATAAAGTTGGACTAATTTTGTGCAACGCAATAGTTATGGTTCGATGGGAAATGAATGTATCCAATGAATTTAGAACTATTGCTTTGCAATTTTGTCTTTGCTTTATAGGAAAAATGATCCCAGATTTTGGTCAGTTCATTTATACATTAGGTCATTTTACATCAAAAGCAGATTAAAAGCGATATATGTATATTAGAGTGGTCCTTAAAAAAATAAAAGTTGGGAACGCCCCCTCAATTGGTTCGAAATAGGATAAAAAAGTTTTAGGAATTTTTTCAAATTTTTTTCTTTAACCCATACTAACCCTATTTTAATGTGAAATTTGGCTTCAGACACCAATTTTAGTTACTGGTTCTTAGGAAAAAAAAATATGAGGAATAAAATAAAAGATTTCTGGAAGTTTTTTCAAATTTTTATCTTTAACCCTTACTGACCTTATTTCAATGTGAAGTTTGGCCTAAGCCGCCATTTTTTTTAACTAATTTCTTACGTGGTTTTTAATTTTAAAAAAAGAATATATCAAAATCAAATGTCGCTCGCATCTAGTTTTCGCGATATAGTCAAAGAAAGTTGTGGATATAGCTTTTCTAAAAATCAGTATAAGTTGGGAATTCCTTTATAGATTTTAAATATTTTGATGTCATATGGCAGGTAATTCTACAGTCTATAAAATTTATGCATAAAAGTTTCAAATTAGTTCTATATATTTTGCGATATGGCTGTTTTCAAAATATTTTTACCATTTTTTTTTTCAAATAACCGTTATTTTCTCTAAAAATTGTGTTAACAATTTGTAATTTTCTTACGGTATTAAGAAAACCCAATTAATTATCTTTAATGCAATATATTACTTGTTACCAATTTTTTCTTTTCTAAGCGTATTATACACAAAAATAATGAACAAAATGGTGTCTTAGGCCAAATTTCACTTTGAAATAGGGTAAGTAAGGGTTAAAGATAAAAGTCTTAAATAAATTTTTTAGATTTGTTCATCCTATTTCAAACCGATTGTGAGGGCGTCGCATTTGATTTCCGCTTAAGTCAAATTTCACTTTGAAATAGGGTCAGTAAGGGTTAAAGATAAAATTTTAAATAAATTTTTTAAATTTTTTCATTATGTTTCGAACCGATTGTGGGGGCGCATTGCATTTGATTTTCGCTTAAGTCAAATTTCACTAGGAAATAGGGTAAGTATAGGTTAAAGATAAAAATTTTAAATAAATTTTTTTAACCTGTTTCCAACCGATTTGGGGGGGCGACGCATTTGATTTTCGCAAGAAATCTAAAGAAGAACCACCCTAATGTATATACACTTACATATATGTGTGAAACTTGGCAAAAAATATACAATATCTTTTTTAGAGGGCGATTTTGCCTTTATTTGAGTTGTTAGTTTTTGTTTTTGTACGAACCCATCAACTCTCATAAAATATCATAAAGTTCCCGAATTATCACCATGATTATGACAGAACGAAATTCTAAATAAGTAAGCAAAAAGTCGCATTAATTAATTAATTTAACTCAGCGTATTTCCATTGCTCACCACCAGGCAGCGAGTGGTACGTTACTCGCTCATACGCTTGAGCGTCCACCGCGTGAACGCAAGGTGTAAATATAATTCGATCCAGTGAATGAGGCGGGCGAATCATCAATAAATTGGAATCAAAGTCTTGACCAAATCGATGCTGTCTTCCGACAACAACAACAGCAGCAGCAGCAGCAGCAGCAGCAGTGTTACGATATTTTTTTTGTTCGAACGAATTCATCGGTACCGTGGGATTACAACTAAATTAGTGAGAATGAGTGTTTTTACAAAGCAACAGCAACAGCAACAACAACAACAACACAGAAATGAAACAGAGGATTCCGCAAGACCACCTTGGTGGCGGCACAAAATTGATACTAAAATTGTGTTTTGTTACGAAAATACGGACATTTTTTTATTATTTGTATTGTTGTTGTTGTTGTTGATTTTTTAGCTGTACAAAATTATTAACTTGGCTTAAACTGCTGCTGATACTGCTACTACGGGACAGAAGATTTTTAGGGCGGTATGCAACCACAAAAAATGGAGGCTACCAACATTGGATTAAAAGATTAAACAAATTAAAACAAATTGACTACGGCATATAAGTGGTGATTTTTTCGAAACTTAAACTTATTAATGGTTTTGGAAGAAAAAAAAAATATAATAATTAATTTTATTACGGTTAAAGAGAAGAAGAATAAAACAAAAACAAATGGAGAAGAGTATGCTGTAACCCTTAAAAATACCGAGATGTGTTAACGGTTTTTGAAGAGCGCGAGGAATGAAAGTCTGATTAATGGTTACTTAAAATAGTTGTGAAATAATCTCAGTTTTTTTTTTAATTTAAAGGAAAGCTTATAGATATCGACATTACTGTCTCATCTGTGGTTTAAAAACTTAAACACTTTCTTTATAGCCTGTGTTACATTTTAGCATATATTTATAGCTAAGGCTTAGAAATTTCATTTTCCTCAAACAAAAACTTAAATATTCATTAAGGAAAACCGATATGTTATGGGTTGGACGCAGCGTCAAAGCTATATACCGTATATTAACAATAATTAAAAATTGTTTCTATGGTATATCCCCATTTTAAAATATTTTACTCCTTAACCTTGTACAAAATTTATTTTCACTTGAAGCATCTACCCTGGTCTTCGATTTAAGAAACTTGGGAATCAAGTGATAGTCTTCCTGTTAAAAATCGTGCATCAATTTTGTTTTAAATGGACCAAAAACGGATCGGTTTGTCCAAAATAAATTGTTGAAGTGTTTTTGATAAAATGGGCTCATTAAAGTACATCATATATGTTAGAGCATTTCGGGTGATTTTTTGTAAAAGTTCATATACATACACAGAACTCTATCAAATACACGCATATATGCAGGTCCGGATTTACCATACAAGCAGAGTAGGCACATGCCTAGGCCGGCAAAAATTAAAGGGCAGCCAATATTGACGAAAACTTTGAAAAATTTTTTTATTCGTTGGAATTGAATTTCTCACCTGGTTCGTTGGCACGCGTACCAACATTATATATAAGTGAAAAATGCCATTATAACTGAATATTGGTGATCGCTGCGTTTTGTCATGAGTGACAACCGTAAAAGATTCAGCGGGGCTGATTACCGCAAACGGGACACAAAAAAATGAAGAAGTCTTAGCAAAAACTCCAAGGTTCACTTCATTCTTCAAAAAAAAAAAATTCGAATCAGTTGAAGAAGAAACTTCGAGAGCTCATAATGATCGGTACATTCACCAGCTGACTTATAGATTGACGTCTTATCAAAATGATCATATAGTTATAATAAAAAATATATATTGCATTGAAATGTAACTATAGCTTTTACACAAAAATCTCAAAAATACCAAAAATATTGTACTGTGCTCTAGAAGCTTATGTACTTAGTTGGAAATCAATAAAAGGTGAAGGTACAAAATTATTTCACAATTGAGCAAGGTTTGAGGGCGGCAATTTGTGCAACTGCCTAGGGATGGCAAATTTCTAAATATGAGCCTGCATATACGAACTCAAACAAATACATGTGTACCCCAGCATCACCGAATAGTCATATTTCAATCGTCGAAACGATAGTTTCGTACGCACGTGAGCTCATAGGAATTGTTTTTTATTTTTTTTGGTTTATCGAAACAGAAAATAATTTATAATTATTTTACTGAGCTTACTGTTCAGTATAATGTGTGATAAAACCAAAAATATTTCAAAAACGAAACAGCGAAGAACGGCTAAAAATAGTCATACCATTGCTAAATGGAATCATCAGTAACCTTTCAGCCGTTGAGTGAGCTAAGTCTTATATGTTTTCCGTTTTGCATAGATTTGTTGAGGACCCAAGCAAAAAGTGAGCAATTTTATGATAAGAAATATATAAAAAACATTGTATGAAAATATAACTTTTTTGCTGACTGTACTTCTGTGGGTTTTGAATGTTTGTTTGCTTGACTTTGTCAGCGAAAAAGCTATATGTGCGTACAATGTTTTTATATATTTCCCATGATAAAATGTTATAACGAAAATAACGGTAAAAATAAGTATGCAGAATGCAAGCAGGATTTGCAGAAAGTAATTTGGATTGTTGCTGTTGTTATTTGCTTTGAAAATAGAACCGTAGAGTGACTTGGCTTGTGACTTGATGAAAAAAAATTAAAATTTTGATTTTGGGAAAAAAATCTCCTGACTTCAAATGCACTTTAACAAGCATTAAACTCATGTCATTTCCCTCGCATATTATTACAAATCCACAACAAAATTTTAAGCGTAAAAACATTGGGGTTTTTGAGAAAATCAGCCATATTTTTTTTCATAAAACGCGCTATAACTCTGCCAATTTTCAACAGTTTTCAAAATTTCTTAAAGATTCTGACAGAAAATCAGAAGTTCTATTAGAATCAAAAGATCAAAAGAAGATTATTTTGATTTGGATGAAAATGCGATTATTTTGAACCAATTTTCAGCGCTTTTTCAAGCTCTGACACTAAAACTTTAAATGGGCAAAGCTTCGTAAAAAATAATTTTCAATCAAATCGGGGGACGGTATATTCTCTTAATTACTTTGAAAAACAACATATTTAATCAGCAACCAATTCCGCAATTTGAAGTCACTCCGACTGTAAGGTATGAAATGGATTTGGTCTGTAAGAAATTTGAAAGTATAGAAGAAAATTTTCGAAGTTTTGAGGAAATATTGTGCTAGCATTTTTGAAAGTTAAAGGTGAGTACCTTTTTTTTTCTTGATCGTCAAAATTTTCTTTGGTACCTAGGGAGGACGGCATTCCAGAAAAAGCATAGTTTTGTATTTTTTTCATTCTCGAAAATTTTTGTTAATTTTTTTATCAGTCCTCTATTAAAGTTTTGAAATTTTTACAAAACTAACTCTGAAAAGAATTTGTTTAATCTCTTGTAAATTGTCTTTGTTAAACATAAAATTTTAAATTAGAGTATTTTAAAGCTTCAAAGCATGCTATTTCTAAGGATCGGAAACATTTAAATTTTTGTCAGTCCCCCGACTTGAGCTCCAAGTTTCGTTAAAGCTTATCTGTAAAAGTAGAGAGTTTTAATTTGCCTCTGTATGAAGTCCATAAGCTTTTTGGTTCATGTCAGTGATTTATTGCTATTTGAGTCTTTTTAAAATTTTTTCATATTAAATCCAAAGTGTCTATCATAGCAACATGTTTCTTAAATTTTTTCACGTTTTGAATCCATTAAATATTTGAAAATGAGCTTTGTGTCGTCATTAAATTCTTTTTATCTCAATTTGAGATCATATTAGAAACGTTTCACAACGAACTAAAAATTAATTTAGTTAAGAGCTGCTAACATACATTAATGATCTTTATATTCCAATTTTATTTATAACAAAAGCCAGATAGCTCCTTGAAGGTATACCTACACATCTGTATAAAAAAAAAATTATTTAAAAAAAAAATAAAAATTTACAATTAATTTAACTTCTACACTATCTCACTACGTACATCATAATTAAATTTTAAGAAAAAATTATAAATTGTGTTAAGTTTTCGTACAGAACTGAAATGTTTCTAACTAAACGCCCCCTTAAAGTATGCAATTTGTTTATAAACAAACAATAAAAGTAAACTTGTTTGCTAATTTTTGTTATTTATTTTGTTTATTATTAAATAAATTATTTTAACATTAATTCTCAGAGAATCATAAAGTTTTTCAACATTTTGCGTCTTTAAAAAAAACATGAGAAATATATTTCATTTTTTATAAAAAAAATAAGGAATAACAAATTCATTCAGATGCAAATCCAATAAATCTTTCAAATTTGAAAAAAAAACTTTTCACTGTGTAATAACAATCTATTTTTTGACTAAAAGATATATGTATTGTTATCTTGAAAGCAAATAAACATTAAAAATTAATGGCTTAAGTAAATGTGGTACTGACTCCAAAAGTGAAAAAGCTATTAAGTTTGATAAGTCGTCAGTTAGTCAATCAAATCAAAGTTTTTATGAGTCATAACTCACTTACTAAAAATAAAAAATCATTGAATTTCCGGTGATTTATATTAAAATTTTTCAATATTTTGTATTTAAAAATTTGTGGATTTATAATTCAATCGCACATTCATTTACGCAGTACTTTCCTTTAAATACCCAGCAGAAAAAGTTTAAGGGCAAGTAATTGCCCGAAAGCTTTAGGAAATATGGGACAGAAGCAAAATGTAAGCTTTATTATATATCATATAAAAGAAAAAATTAAATATTTAAGTATTTGCTCAACAAAATCTTACGCAAAAGTGCCAGCATTCCATTTGCATATGAAATATAGTACCTACCTCAAAAAGAATAAGTTCTCTGGCTAAGTTCAAATTGGCTAATGTGATTAATCTGAAAATTTGAATTAATTCAAACAGGAAGGCATTGTATTCAGCATAGTAAATATATCAAATATATTCAATAAATGAAACAACAACAAAAATCAACAGCATTCAATTTAAAAGTTGCTGCTGCCCCGTTATCAGCACCCATTGTAAAATGATTCGATTTTACTTTCAACGAATCTGAAAGTGTTCTGGTTTTTAGTTTCTGTCTGAGTTTTGCATTGGTTTGTTGTTTTTCTGTATTGCCAAGAATAAATTGGTACTCCAATGTGTATTTTGTGTAGTAGGTAGCATAATTGCCGCTTAATATCTTCATTACAATCGCACTTTTCAAAATTATCTTAATTGCCGGCAATGAATTTTAGACGCAATACGCAAAAATATATTTCTATGAAGTCTTTTTTTTTTAATATTTTCTTTTCTGGAATAGCAGCTGTTTATAAATTACGAAGAAATCAGCTCAACAGTTATGGGATATCCTAGTAAAGTTTAAAAATGTATTATTAAAAAATTATTGTTTATAAAAGTCCTCTCTGTTTTTGCCAAAAAAAAAAAGTTCAGTTGAATTGAAACAAATTTTAAAAGTGTTCACATATTCTAATAAAAACAAAACTAATGGCTTTTAAACAGAAAATTAGATTGGTAATGCAGTTTTTGCAGGTTGTTCAAAAAATTTCGCGGAACGGAAATGAAATCGATTTTATACATAGTTCTTCCAACGATCCTCCAATTTATGGATTCGATCACTGTAGTGGTTTACCGGAAGAGCTGCAAAATATTCCTCTACGTCTGCATATTATTTAGCTCTTTGTTTGATGAAAATCATTTTCCATTGAAGAATCTTTTGCGGCGTAAGAAGAGCCAGATGTCAGAGGGAGCTAAATCTGGCAAATAGGCTGAATTTTGTAATTATTCGAACTTTAATTCATTGATCTAAGCGATGGTTTTTTGAATTGCTTTCAAATGTATTTTTGTTATATTGTTAGCGAATGCGACATCCATTGTGCAAACAGACTTCTGATACCCAAAACTTCATTTAAAATATTCTCGCTACTAAATTTCTCTCGACAAAATTCCAAAACAATATCCTCTGTTTTTGTGACGATTTCTGGTGTTGATGCAGTTTTTGAACGTTCTTCAAGTGGATCGTCTTCAAGACTTGTACATACATCAATCGACAAACCTGTCCATTAACAAACCATTGTTTTTGAAGGGAGCAGATTTTGTTAGCGCATAATATTCAATTTTTTACATTGCTAAAAAGTTAACTTAAAATGACTTGACAGATCGAAATGAAATTATGGTTATGTTCTCGTATTAGGGAATAGATGGTGTTCTACGAACTTTTTAACCCTTTCGACCTGGCTTTCTTCTGGTAATGCTGGATTTAAATCTTTGTATGTAAGGGGTTGCTTGTACGTTTTGAAAGTATTCTGTCATAAAAAATTTGTTGTACATACCTTTAAAATTGGTAGTACATATATGTACTATCCGGATCGAAAGGGTTAAACAACATGTTATGCGCTAACTTGTGTTGGAGTCAACAAATTATTCATGTGACAAACAAAAAAAAGTCATCACTTTTCTGCAGATAAGAATAACTACTACAAGTACGCGCGAAGCTCCTACCTGATGCCCCTTACTGATGCTTAGTAAGAGCCCCTGTTATTATGCAATTATCCTTTTGTCAAATTGTATAGGATCTTTAGTTACTATATTATTATTACTTTATTTATTTAGTTACCTTCGTCATTTTGACGACCATCACTCAGACCGAGAATCTAACTATCGCGCCTAGCTATATGTACTCTCATACCAAATCAGTCGTCGCCGATAGCTTGCTTGTGGCGATAGTGTGCAGTCTGTGAGTATTTTGATATTGAGGATACTTGTTCGTCATTTCGACGAGTGGTTAGCTTCCGTGTTAGTTTGTTTTATTATACGTTATTCAAAGAAATGTTAAAAAAAAGAATAAAAAGGTTTGGTTTGTGCCTAAAAAAAAGTATTCCTTCTAAGTTATTGCTTAGATGTTAGCTTATTTAAATATAAGCTAATAAAAAGTTCCTAGTATTTTCCAAAATTTTAAACAAATATTGTTATTATTATCAACTTACACTAACTAAATTATCAGTTACTCGTGAACTACGGCTTTTTTAAAAAATACGATTTTTCGAATGAGCCCAAGTTTAGCCTCATGTAGCACAAAAACTTTTTGAAAAATTACCCATATAATCCTTAAATTTTATAGATTTAAAGCTATGAAATTTAACCCTTCGTTTAGTGAAGAATTTTTAACCGGTCGTTAGAGTATTAGTCACCCGGGTGACTAAGTGAAAAATGTACGCAAGGTGTATGACCCGTAAGTCAATAGGCATAAGATTGATAGGGAAAATGCATGTTGGCTATTGCCGACAGCCTAATCGACTACTTCCGACGAACTATTAGATTTTTTGTTGTTGTTGTGTCTATTATAACAAATGTTGAGTGAGAAAGATACAACGTTATGAAAGACCCAACGGAGGGAGAAGCAGTTCAGGTACCGCTTTTGAATTCCTTTATGAATACTTAAGAGTATGATACAATTTACACATCCAAAGATAGTATATACTGGTCTAGAAAACCACTATCTAATGCTGGTCGTGTACGATCACAAAATATCATGTGCGTCAGCGGTGTGTATAATTCGTTATCTCGGTCAAATATCGGGAATAAATATGCTCTAGCCATTTTCTTTTCATATTTACAATATCTAGGGCTAAAGTCGATATAACCATTTGAATTAGGTCACTTATTCGGTTACCTAGTTTCGTATAGAGTCTGGAAGTGGCCTACTTAACAATGTGCTCTATAGACATCAGAGATCAAGTTCATCAGCTCTTTCGTTGCTCGCGATTTGATACAACGGGAATCTAGAGCCTCAATTGCCGCTGGACACATATGATTACAAAGGACGTGCAATCGCACAGGTCTTTGCTGTGATAGCTGGGAGGTTTCAATGAAATTAATTTTTCTCACTCAAGTAATTTCTTGAGTTCGTCCCTGACTTGAATCATTGATAAAGACTCATATGTCGTTGCTAACAATGATACCGCTAATGCTTCATTCCGACCTGGTAAGAATATGAGTTTTAGTTCTTTTTTTTGTCAGTTGTATTGCAAGCAAAGCGACCTTCTTTGAAGGCGACAAAACACATCTTGATGAAAACAATTTGGGATACTTTCTAAGCATAACATAAAACCAAATTTTTAGTAAAAATCACGAAAAGAAGGGGGTACTAATAAAATATTGCTTTGACGTACATATACATATGTATATACGGAAAAAAAAATAAGTGAATAAGTGGAGTCAATTGATTTGACCAGTGCTAGGTTCCAATGTTGAACGTTTCGGAAAATGTTGAAAATTCCGATTAAATTCTTGAATTTAAAAATTAGTATGACTGTGACATCTACCATATAAGCTTTATGTTCATGAACACTACGCCTGGCTAACCTCAGACTGGAATACCAATAGGTTAAGGACTAAAAATACTCGAGACTTTCAACTTATAACCCTAGTGCTATTAAATACCTCGATTTTTCAGGCAAAGGGCATGTAGTCTTACATAGTTTAGACTTCAGGTCACTGCTGTTATATCCACCAATCGTTAGCTGAGTGTAACTCTATTATTTAGGTAGGGTTAAACTACATATCTTCTTTGTAGCAATTATCATAATAACGTAAGAGATGTTCTTAAACGGTCCTAAATGTAATTTGAGCATTTCCAAGAGCACTCTAACCCCCTAATGGTATGTTTTTAGTATGCAGTCCATTTAAAACTTTTTTTTTTAAATTAATCGATTAGAAAAGGTGGAAAATAAATTTTAACTTGGCGCACAGAGCACCTCCCACAACATCGCAAAAATATCCTTTTAAATAAAAATGTAAGAATTTTCCAATGTAGGGTATTTAATTTTTTTTTTTTTTTTGTGGCGAAAGATAACACACTTTATAATTTATCATAATTTTGATGAATCACAAGTCTAACAAAAAAAAAGTTTATCTAATAAAAACTTTTTTTATTTAAAAAAAAAAACAACCAAAATTTAAAAGAAAAAAAGTATTACAACTAAACCATTTAATTGTATAAGATATAAATGTGATGGAATGGAATGGCACACCGGGCGCAATGTGAGAACGTGCTACATCACTCAGATGGTAAACAAGTCGTAAATTTTCTTGTTTTCCAGTTGCCTGTCAACACTGACGTAGATTTTTTTTTTGTAGTAAATCAAGAGAATTTGTTAAAAAGCGAACATGCTCAACTGTCAGATTAATTGTTTATTAAACAATAGGAGGTACCACCACCGCGTAAATAGACAAGAACAGAAGTATTGGGTTTTAAAATTTTTTAAGATTTTTTTGTTGTAGCAATTGTTGATAGAATGTTGAAATTATGGTCAATATATTATTTTTATATTATTTTTCAAAAAAGAAAATACATTTATTTATTTAATATGCTAATAAATCTTTAGTTTTTCAGTAAGCTCGTAAAATAACAATATACGAGGTTTATAAACAAACGTATGATATATAAATTAACATCTTGATTTATTAACTATATTTTCGTTAAATACTTGAGTAACATCTTATGGGTAAGAACATATCAAATCAACGCTAAAAACATCTTCGCAACTACTTTTTTAAGATTGCCATAAGTCTTGTTCTTATAGTGTACATTGATTCTACAAATTTTTATTAAAATGGAAGACGGTGCTGAAAACAGTGGTGTTCGTTTGAAATATTTTTACCCATATAGCACTTCAAAATACACACATACACACATATGAAATGTAAAATATTTAACATTTTTTTTTTCTAAAGTGTAAAAAAAATTCATTCCATAATTCCATATTAAATGAATGAATTTATATTTCCATTAAACTGTTGCACAACTTCTTCATCATATCTGCTCTGCTCTAAATTACCCACTTTTTGGCGCTAGCCTATTTTATTACTAAGTGCCTAATCATAAATTTTCTCATAGTTTTTCGTTTTTCATTCAAACTTAATTATGTTATTAACAATAAATATTAACTTCATACATTAATAGCTGCTAATTTTCATTGATGTTTTTTCTTTAGTTGAGAGGGTGCTTTTAATAAAAAATAACTTATGCGTTAATCTGGAATGTACGAACATATCTTCCTAAGCGAGTAATCAGAAAAATTTTGAATTTTCCATAGAAATCAATTGCTGCAAGTTTAATTACAAACAGTTGGCTAAATAAATTTGGTTTGCGTTTTCACATTTTGAGACGTCGGCGTTATGGGGAAACGCCTTTTAAATTTTGTGGCCCATAAAATTTTTATGACCAATTAATAGTGTGAAGAAACGTTTTCCTTGTATAAAAATACTCCTACACCGGGGGAAAACAAAAACCAAATTAAGAACACAATGCGCCACGCATTTCTTAAAAGGGCTGTTTGTATGATCTATAGTGAGGTAGGCAGGTACTTAAAGGAAATGTTGCCAGATGTTTATACATATATAAAAATGTCGCCTAAAGGTTGAAGTATGAAAAATAAGCATCTTATTTCCTACAATATATATTAAACTTACGGTATGTTTAAAAAGTAGCCGGAATTATTAAAAAAAAATAAAACAAAATTATTTATTCATCAACATCTATTTTTTGCGCCTTCAAAGTAAGCCCCATCGCTTGAAATATAACCACGCGAGCGCTTCTTCCTGCCCCTTAAACATTTGCCGTAAGCTGATCGAGGAATTCAAGATGGTGGACCCAATATAGTGCATTGGGTTATTGAGTTTCCGTCATATTGGGTCCGTCGCACAGTGATTCGTCTCCATACAAAAGATGGACAAATATAGAAGAAGTTGTCGGAATTGTATGAAATTTTGTTTCCTAATGAATAATGGCATACTAAATTCAAAAATGTTAAAAAATATTAAAAATTTTTAATGGTTTTTGAGTAAATGGGTATTTTTTTACCGATTTTTTAATGCCGATTCTTATGCTAAGTAGTAATTTCATAAAAATTAAACATTTTGACAATTATCAAGAGAAAAAACTTGTGATAAAATGTATTATATATAATATATAAAGCAATAGATCCAATATTTATTGCATTATGAAAATTTTTGAGAAAATTGGTCAAAAACTTACATATAGTTATTATTTTTGAAAAATTTTCAAAAATTTACACAATATACTACTTCAAAATTTTTTTTTTTAAATGCAGTTTAAAAATCATTAGTCATATTATATATTATCATAAAATATAAGTAAACTCAAATTAATCAGAGTTAAGCAAGAGAAAACAAACATAAAATGAACACATTAATCGTTTGGAAAAAACTACTTTTTTAAAAAAAGTGGACAAAAGCGGAGGAGATGATGAGGAATGATATATGTATCAACAAAACTCAATTTTGAAGTTACACAAAACTTTTAGATAAAATAAATAAAATAAAATTCATACAAAAACTGTCAATTTTTGAAAACTCTAGCGGTCGAAAATTTCATTTTTTTAAATTTGTTTTTTTGATCTATTTTAGGGGATATTTCACCTTTAAAACGATTTCAATATTTCCTTATCAACAACTTTTTAGATTTTTGTCTATGGGACGAATCATTGTGCGCCGTTTTGGATTTTAAAAACTTGACCTCAGATTCGCATTCAGCGACCCCGAAAACCCACATATACCATATACTCTCGTGCAAATCGACTGATTTTTGAACAATACATCCGCCATATTTGATCCGCCATCTTGAATTTGAAAATTTTGGAAACATCAAACCTCAGATTCGTAATCGGCGACCCTAAAAATCTTCAGAAACCAAATTTGGTACAAATCGGTTAATTTTAAAAATATTCGCCCGTCATCTTGGAATCGGTTTTTTGAGTTTGGCAAACTAGACCTCGAATTCATAATGAGTGACCACCAAGACCCTCGTATACCAAATTTGGTGTAAGTCAGTTGACTTTCAAAAATTCGGCCATCATATTTGATTTTTGACCGACATATTCGTCGATTCGTCATGCTGGATATTGTCAACCTATCACACTAGATTTTTAGAGGCGTCCATCAGCTACAATTTGAGCCAAAACCAGACCCGATCGGTTGCGAATTGCTGTATTTACAACTTTTTTTGCTGGACATTCGATTTTTCTCTGGCTTCCGGGTACCATATTGGGTCCGCCATATTGAAATTCAAAAACACTCGTTCTCATATGAAAGCTCTTTAGCATACAAACATTTTGAGACCTTAAAAACGTTATTCCTCAGCGCTCTTTTTTTAGCAGACCACTGTCCCGGTTGACCTGGAATGTCCCATATGTAGTATACAGGGTGTCCAATTTTAACTTACACAGCTGAATAAGTCAAAAGTCAAGTTAGAGGTCAAAGTGAGCACTGAAGGTCATTTCAAGGTCGAAAAACCGCTTGGTGCTGAAAAGCATTGGCTGGACCGCTGCACTATTTTGCCTTAACTGGCTGCTGCTTTTCTGCAACACGCGGGCATTCTACCTTGAAATGACCTTCAGGGGTTACTTTGACCTCTAACATGAATACCTATCTGAACGTAGAATTTTGTGCTCTTCCGGAATCCGAGGTTAAAAATAGGGGTTTTCATTTGAAAAACTAAAGCTGACCTTCAAATAACCTTAGAAATGCAGGTCAAGATCATGGTTAAGGTCATGGCTGGATCAGCCCTTTGATACCTACCAACTTTTATTTGAAACATTTTTTACACCCTGTATATGACAATTTTGGAAATGTCCATTCGTTGGGAAGGGGCCAGATATATTTTTAATATTTGAGTTTGTAACTCCTCGTAAAGCATATTTTGAGATCATTTTAGAAATATGAACTCAATACACCAATCAGTCGAAAAATAATGAAGTTTTTAAAAAGATCGGAGGCCCAACCAAACCATCTAAGAACTGATTTTTTTGCTAAATTTTCCAAAAACGATTTGATTGCACCAATCGATACGACGGTTTACGGTTCCATATTTTTTCGGAAATCGAATTGGTGATTTGTTACGATACCAAACTGTTCATCATAAGAAATTTTGCGTGCTTTAAGGTACTTTTCTGCTATGACCTACATATGTTTCGGTATGATATTGGATAGGTTGGGCCTGGAATATCGAAGCTATCATCATCAAATATCAAGTCTGAACTGTTGCATTAAATAAATGAAGTAGGAACTTGTTGCCAATTAATGGCACCTCTTTGATCAGTTGTGCGGTATTTAGGAGCAAGCCTGATGCCTTCTTCGAATGAAAACAAAATATTTCTTATTTTAAATACAAGTAGTTTGCATATTCGTTGAGTTGGAGTTTTGACAGAATTAGAATGTGATGTTTGCCTGGGGTAAATTTGCAAATTCTAAAGTTTTCATTTCTTCTCTCACTGCTCATCTCGCGATTCATAATCTATCGCTTTTCTTAAGGAATTCCTTTCCTACATCGCTATTGAGTATTTGGCAGGAGCAGATCTTTAAGTGACTGCACTGCCCATTTACATAGGTTGCGATATCTAAGTCATACCGTTTAGCCACAATGTACTTTGTAATGTCTAAGGACCATAATGCGGGGGCACATGCATTCACGCAACATATTTCTTTCACAATTTGTTTACACGTCAAGAATTTTCCGCACTTGAAAAGTAATCAATCTTATTTTATTGTGTTTTTATTTTTATTTCTTATTCCTCTTGCCTTTTTTATTTTTATTTTGATTTCATTTTTAATTACACTTGCGCTTCTTCGCCTGCTGGTGATGATGATGATGACGATCTTTTGTCTGTGGGGGTAATAAAATAGAGTTTATTTTTTGAAGCAGCACAACTGCCAAGATATGAAGAGTGTTAACAGCATCTGTTAAGATAACAATTGTATATGATGCCCCAAACTCAACGAGTATCAACTACGCGTCGTACAGCGTAGTAAATACTTAGTAAGTATGTAATTAAATATTTGTTTGTATGTACGCGAGTATTAAAGTTTTGACAACTTGTGAAATGTGCTATATTTTTATCTATCCAAATAAATATTACTTAAATAAATGTTGAACAGTGGATCAAATTTGTGGCGAAAAGAAGAAACAGCTTAACTTCTACGCTAAGATGTATATATGGTGCATACTTTTTCCTTATTGTCAAAGGAATGAGGGTTAAAACTTGGTCGATTACGTAAAAATACGTTGACAAACTGTTCTTTCTGTTTGCTATTTCTTTCTCATTTTCAGTTTTTTTTACTGCTGGACTGTCACCTATGTCAGCTGTAGCGCAAATGCACTCAATATGCTCAATATGTAGAGTTGCCATATGTTCAAAATTCAATTGAGTTGTTAAATTAAAAAAATGCTGAACAACAGTAACCCTACTAATTCATTATAGAGATAAAAATTTTTCTCAACACTAATACGCACATTTATGAGCAAAACACTAAATGCGTGAGCGTACGTACGACTTTACTGTCTGACTGATTGCTTGAATGACCAGCTATCTCTGTTAGCTTAGCAGCAGCAGCATCTTGGCTGTAATGGAGAATGTTGCGCTCATGTAAACAAATCTTATGCCTAAGTAGATTACTTAGATGCCAAAGAGTTCAGTTATTGCGACTCTTTCCCAGGCAATCTTACAGTACAACAGAAAAGTCTACCACATTACCTAAAAAGTTTTTTGTGATAAGCGATATATTTGGTTTTTAAATTTTATAGTTTCAGCTGGCAAACAAATTGAACAAAATATGCGTACATATATGGTTACAAGACCAAGCAAAACGAGTTTAAAATAGCTTCCTTATTAATGTGGCTCCCATTTGAACTTCTACAGCTAATCTACTACTAATAATTCTACTCCTTCATTCGTAGTGAAAACTTTTTTCTTATCAAGATTAGCGCAAATCAGCACAAATCGCATATTATTGGCCCGAATTCTACATAAAAACAAAATCAAGATCACATGACAGATCAAGCTCATGACAAACGAAGTTCAAAAGTTTTGTCATTAAACAAAATTTACATTTCTGAGTTAGAAAAATTCACGATTAATTTAGAAGTAGCAGATAAGTACATCCACTTTGAGTAACTTTTTGGTTTGAAATCTTATCGAACGAATTCTATGTTTGTGAACACGTAAATCGAAATCCAGGAACGATAAATAGAAACATCGAGCATTTCTCGGCTACTTTTTTTATATGAAATTAAAAAAGCAATACCGAGATCGTATATGGTTTCAGCAAAACGGCAATGCTACCCATATAGACCGAGCTACGATGACTATGCTACAAGAAATGTTCGCAGGTCAAAAAATTTCGAAGGAATGATCCATTACATTAACTGGTCGGCTCGTTCTCATGACATAATAGCTCCAAGCCTTCTCCTATCTTCGGTTTCTTCCAAACATTAGAAGGAGTCCCATTTTGGCCTTGACGCCACGAACGTTGAAAAAAGTGATAGAAAACTCAATCAAAACGAGGCAGTTATTAGTCATAATATTGTTTTCCATTCTTTATATCATAACAAATAGCAAAGACTTAGCTTCAATACTCTTCTGGTTTTGTTAAAATTCCTTAAAAAAGTAAATGAGTTCTTCAAATTTTAATTCCACTTCATATGTTTAGGACCCATTCTTAATGAGAGGGAAGTGGTATGCGTTGAGTTCATGCCCACAACGTCAAACACGACGAAATTGGTTATCGATCATGTCCAAATGATTATTATAAAGAACTGCCCGTACCAGTTTATTGCCACTTCTTGAGGCACCCTTTTCTTCATCTTCATTATACCTTTGTCCATGCCAATCTTCTTGTATTTTATGACACATTTCAAATGCCCGAGGAACTTCCAGAAGAAAACTTCGACATTGCTTTACTTAAAAAAAATCACTGTACAAATAAGTCTTTTGTTTCCAAAACGTGACCTGATCGTTTTTTTATGAAATTATGTTTACTCCGAATTCTACAGGTGCAGATCGTTTTGCTCTAAGCCAAGCACAAATGCATTAGAAGATGGTTTGAAAAGTACACTTCTTCCCGAAATGCAATCTGAGCAGAGTTTATTTTGTTTCGAAATGACAAATTAACTTAAACTTTTAGGTCGCATTTTGACAACAAATGACTCAAGTGATTTGGAATTGTACACCAACCGCACAACATTTAACTTCCTTGCACAAGGCGCTGTAGGCACTTGGGCTTTTAAAGGCTCTTTTCAGATGATATATCATTTAACTTGTTTCTCTTAACAGTTTTGCCAATCGGATGAAATAATGCCCAAGAAGAGCAGTCACCATCCTCAGGAATTTTCACTTCAACGATCGCTATCAGAATCTTCCTAGTTCCTGTAGCTTTCCCTACCCGTGCCTGGACTGTGGTCAGGGATATGTGGTCCCTTTACATTGAATTAGTGTATTGAGGCAACTTCTTTGTCACACAATAGTAACGTTATCACGGTTATGTTAGAGGCTTGCAGAATGTCCTACATAGACATATTAATCCTTTATGATGCCGAAATTTATAAAGTCTTGAGAGTAACTTCATAGCCGCTACCATTTTACCCACCCGAGTAAGAGTTCCTGTCAGTCAAGTCCAGTTCCGAATTTGGCTAGGAATGGCGGGCCCTATTACGATATCTTGTAGTGGGTAAACTTAAAAGGAATTCCAGATCAGATATGGGATAGATTAGTCATATTACAACCCTATCATAGCCCTTTGAAATTTCGTCCAATCCTGAAAAGTTTTGCTAAATCATGAACACTTATACCCTTTTATGGAAAGCCACATCAGGCACACTGATCAGTGCCATATATTAGGTATGCCTGGTGAGGTTTGCACGGTTCCATGCGTTACCAAACCTATGCGGGCATGATCCTATAATCCAAAACCGTGCTGGTATATTAGCTCTCGTGTATATGTTAGACTCCATTTTAGAGTTATAGCGTTAAATTGGTGCTGCGATGCTTAATGGTATGATATCGAAAAGCACTTGTTGTTTTGTCAGTTCATATGTATTGAACATGAGTTTGGATATTTACTGTTTGTGATGGGCATCGACAGGCAAAACACACGTACCTTAAATTTGTTCTGAACGTTAAATAAACAACTATTCATGCTAGGGCAAGTTTTCAGTTAAAACAGGCAATTGCCGACGTAGTCTATGTTCATAGTCGCAGCCATAATGTTGAATGAGCTTTTGATCTATATATCCGATTATCAAGTTGCTATCTCGGTGTGAAGCAAAACATGATATCATCATGAATAGTGAGAACTTTAAAGCGGTTAAGGAGCTGCCTTCTCTCCTTCAAGGGCTGTTTCGCATAAAAGCTTTCATTTCACTTGCAATACCTTAGCTAAGGAAGTAAGCCCTGATCGAATCATACAACCGCTGCGATGTGCATGGTGGTTATCAATGCTACGTGAACAAATATACAGAGCGTTTACATCATTCCGAAATAGAGTTAAGATAGTCCCCGACCAAGCATACAAAGTTAGTTGCTGACCAGTAAAAATTACCAGTCATCAAAATTTCAAGTCAGCCCTATTATAAACTAAATATCAAACAAGTGACGCGCACTTTGCTCCACTGTACCGCTCATGTCCGCCAGATAAGCAAAGGAAACCCCAAAGTATTTAATTATTTACACACTTTGCACATATAGTACTCGCAGTCAGTCGTATGCTTAACGCTCGACTGAGGGGAAAATTAAAAACTTTTTACATGTTCTATTTGATTTTCTTTTGACGAGATGACAGTTTTGCCTGTAGATCTTGATGTATTTTTTTCTTTCTATTCGTTTACTTTACCTTTTTTGTTTGCATCCTTCTAAGATCGCCAAGAAATTATTTCTTTTGGTTTCAATTTCAGTATCAAACGAACGTTAACAAGATCAGAACTTGAGCGCTGCTAACATGACGAGTTTACATGGCGTGCCAGAGCCAAAACGTCAAAAGTCAAAGTTGAAGTAAAACGAAATAGAACGTCTTTAATTGCAAATAGTAATAAGCGGTTAAGTAGAGCATCGCTGTAGAGCTCCGAGCCAGCACTTTAACTCAAAATTGCAAAGCGAATATATCGCTAAGCGAGTATAACTCGCGCGTAATTGAATTTTAATTAAATTAAATTTTCGCGCTTTTTAAAAATTTCATTTTCATTTTCTTTACGTTACAACTACACAGTGTTGTTGTTGTTGTTGTTTTTGTTGTTGTTGTTGCTTTTTTTGTGTTTCGTACTTTTGTTTATAATTAAAATTCAACAAAAATTCTGCTCAGTTCCGATCGCGATACATACGATCTGTCTGATCTGATGATCGCTGTGTTTGTTCTGAGTGAGAATCTCTTATGATCGCGCAGTGCCTACGATATCGCTCAGAAATACGGCCAAAAAAGCACAGAAAACGAAAAAAAAAAAAAAAATTGCGGTGAAAAAAAAAATTCAAAAAAGTGCTCATGGCGTAAATTGTAGCCACAGCGTATACTGTGGTTTACCTGTTTCAGTTGATTACCGCCGATTGTGGCCGAGAGCAGGTTGTATTACGGAAAATTGTGCTGCGCTATATAACGAAATACGAAAAATGTGGAAATAAAAAAATTAAAAGTGAATTTCGATAAATAAACAAAAAAAAAAAACCAAATTTAAAAAAATAGTTCGAAACAGCGCAGAGTATCCTTAAAACAGCGAATCGCGTTGCAACGTGTTGCCGCCTCCCTCATTCGCATAGCTGCGCCTGACTAATTTTTACGGACTTAATTCATTTTTTACGCTTTCAGTTTTTTTTTATTTTTTGTTTTTTACGTTCGCCGACATCGTCGCAATCGTCGCAAAATTATCGCCTTCACCTTAACCTTCAGCAATAGCGCGAAGCTACAAGGATAAACAATAAGTGCAACAGTGCTGTGCGCGCTTAACGCTGTATTGGTGTATTGACTAACTTTGGCAAGGAGCAAAGGTTGCCAGACTTAGTTATAATCAAGGAAAGTGTTTTTTTTATTTGCTATTTCGTCTTTCGCGTCGAAATAAAAAAAAAACGTAATCCTTCGCTCCTTTTTGGCATACAACTGCGTGCGACTACCGCGCGTAAAATTGGCGCAGTTGATGCGCAACTTTTAAGTGCGTTTGACGGTTTTTTCATCATTGTCGTTGTCGTCATTAGTGTTGCCCTCTCTTTGTGTTGCAAATAAAAAGTAAAAGTTCGCATTTGTTGACATTTTGTTACGCGATATCACGTAGTATTGTGATTTTATTACTAAAGGTTTTTTTTTTTGGTTTTTCTGGCGCCGCTAACGAAATTTGCCCCTGTCCCTGTCATTGAGAGCACATAAAGCGACCGTCATGACGTGTTTTATTGTTGGCCTAAATTTTAATTGCTTTTAGGCCATTTATTTTTTTTTTGTTTTTGTTGTTGTTCTTCGCTTGTGTTTGTGTTGTAAATTTTATTACCATTCACTTGAAGTCATACATACATATACGTAAGTTTCGCGTGCAATTGCGACACTTTTTGTTTTGTGGCCGTTTTTCTGTGGGAAGATATGCGGCTGTTCATGGTTATTGCAATCTTAATATTTGCGATGCCAATGACTGGATTCGGTTGGTAAGTGGCTAAGGTTAAGACAACAAGAGTTATTTATGTCAAATATGGTTTTTTCTTTCAATTCTAACTTTTATTTCAAATATTGTTCTTTAAAAACTGTCGGTTTTATATCCATGGGATATTTTACGTTAAACGGACAACGAAAAGCAAAACATTTTTTACAATCGTTTTATAAATTTTGCGTTAATTACAGCATTAGTATAGTTTTAAGTTTAAATACAGTTGGGCTTAAAAGCTGTTGCTCAGTTTGAAGGCACTTTCCAGCTCTTCTATTATTTATTGATTCTTTCCCACGAGCACCTTTTGAGCTTAAAAATATTTTTATATTTTTATTTTCTATTTTTGCAAGTCAAATTTTGGCTTACATTTCATACAATATACACTTTATATTTGGCCGCGACTGAAGATTTGTATTCCATAGTTTGTCCGAAATCAGCTTCGATAGCTACTGAACACGAGTTCTTATTAAAATGTTGTATTTGCTTTCGAAACACATCTTTCATAGGACACCCTTACATAGCATTACAAATTTTAGCGATTTTTCCAAAGGATATATCCGAAACTTCCGAATACTAAGTTCATCAATATAAACACACAAATCTGATAATATTGCAATGTAATGAATAACTTGTATCACTGCTTGCCAATGACATGCATAATTTTCACATATTTACTTATTGACCCTATGTATGTAAGCTCTGTTCATCAATATATTTTTGACGACCATATAGGGATGGAGAATCAGTTTATATATGTATGTGATCGTCTAAAGGAAATGGAACTTCATTTTCCTAAAACTGAGTTTTTGGTACACCATGATAATTTCAGAATTCTTGGAACTAAATTCTTTGCAAAGTTATATGTATAAAATGTCATCCCCTGGAAAAATTCTTCATATCAAAAAGCGAGCTAAGGTCAACTTTGAGTTTTCCGATTTTTTCGATATTTCTCGTTAAGTGTACCGAAAACAAACTATTTAACTTGTATATATATTAATTACCTCAGTCGATATTGTAATCTATGTAACATATCAGATATGAGACAGCTGGCGAATATGCCAGAATAGAATCAGAACAACCGGAGAATCAACAAGTAGTTGACCTTAAGATACCATTAGCGGAACTACACTATCGGATAGAGGACATAATCAAGAAACAAACGAACAGAAGGTACAACCTTACCTTACCGCCGGATGCAGAACGTCTCGATTCATGTAGCCTAAACTGAATCTGAAAAGGACGCAAACTCTCTTAAGATTCAGAACAGGAGAGCTAAGGACTGTTGTAGGAGTACTCACACTGAAACTGTGTTATTGTCGCCAAATATGGTGACCCTTTCGGAGATTTCTGCAGGAGTTGCGGAGATTAAGAAGAGAATGAAATGGTTAAACACTTACTCTGCGTTCTTTGTACATATGTTTTGAGGAACTAGCCGAGTTGGAACTCACCAGCATCCTCAATTTCATTAAGACTTCTGGGTGGTTCGCACCCATTCAATAGGACTTTTAAAGGAGAAGGAGGGGTATATTTTTTATATATGTAAGGTATCACAATGGGCAATCTACCTCCGGGTGCATCTTGTTATATGTAAGCAACCCTTTTAATCTAACCTATTATTGTACATATCGGATACTTTTTCAGAGTATCGTAATTTCGAATTGAAATTGAATACTAGAGTTTTGAAATTTTGGCCTTATTCGATAGAAAATTGTTTGCCATTTTGAATTTTAGTATGATTTTTGTCCAACGTCGTTGGTGTCATATCATCTATTATAGATGGCTAGTCGACCGACCGGTCCATTTCGCCAAAGCAATTGTTCGCCTAAGCTTTCCCTCAGTGAATTGATTGTGTCACGCGCTGTATGGCACATAACACCGTACCGCTCAAACTATGTATCCTTAACATAGTATAAGCCTACACAGATCCATAACAATGTGTGCATAAACTACACCAGGAGAAATTACGAAAGAGCATAAGAAGCTTAGAATGTACGCAAAAAAAAAAAAAACATTCGAACGTATTCCAGTCGAATCGAATCACGCAACCTCTTCTTGAGTTCTGCTGCACGAGCTCGCGAAAATGAGCCTCATCGCTGAACAAAATTTCGAAGTGAAAACCGAACTCAAGCTGGTTCTTAGCTCATTCACCAAACATACGACCGACGCTGTTACACATGGCTCCTTCGCAACACTAGCGATCAACAGCGGTGATATTCCCTTCCGTGTGCATTTTTTATCTTTTATGATTTTGAATGTTTTCCAATATATGAGATGAGGACTGAAAACTTTACATAGTTCTCTCAGTAATACGTTAAGATAGGACGTTAAGTCGACCACAAAATGCATGAACCAATGATTGTGTTTGGATGATAGAACAACGATTTTTAAGAGAAATTTTCACAATTTGCAAGCAATTTGCAAGCATTGTAAAGCTTTCCATGATGAAATAGCAAATGAGCTTAGTTTTTTGAAGTTTAATCTTTAGTGAAAAATATAATACTTGTTTTTTTAGGAAGAGATAGAGAAAGACCGAGAAGATAAGGTCACTTACATATTTTATTTGATCGTCTGAATATTTCCTCTTCTCTTTTGACGAATATAACGCTAGAAATACTTACTGATGTTTCCGTTTTACTTCAAAAAAAAATTAAATTAGAGAATTGTTAAATTCATAACGAGAAACTACACATTTGTCTAGACTCTAGAGACTTAAATAGGTAGACCAGTGAAAAAATGTTCCATAAGCTCCGAGCCACATAAAAATATCGACTTTCCAGATATCATGCCTTAATACACCGAAAAAAAAGACCGTACTATATTTGAATAACTGCCTTCCTCCGATTTAGTATAAAAATTTTCCTTAATCTAAGTTATTTTTCCTCATATTGATGAAAATATCGTTTCATTTAGTGATTGATTTTTCTTTGGGAAGAATTTTTGAGGACAACTTGTTCCTCATTTGAGTAAAAACTTCCTCAATCTAATGGAATGTTTTGTTTAGGGAAAATCGTACTCAATTTTAGTTAGTTTCTTCAAAAAATTTACTATAAGGTAGGAAAATTTTCCTTAATAAATGAGTGGCAACACTCGCTGCTTTACTCGCTGAAATTAATGTCTATTCTTCTCGTAAGTATTCTGTTTTTGCCTATATATTTCTAGTTCTCTACTTGTTTTTTAAATAAAAAAATAAAAAAATTATGTCGTCGCCGGGATTTGAACCGAAGCTTCCCTGATCAGACAATGGTTGTTACATGCGCAGTTTAACAACATCATTTTAGTATGTCTTAAAAATGCTGTCGGTGGCTGAGTTGGGTAAGATGAGCATCTTTGAACAGTGGCATGGCGCAGAACACAGGTTCAATTCTCTGATCGGGTGACGACAGGTAAAAAAAAAAGTTTAAGTTCTTCTTTGAAGTTTTAAAAACGTATTACAATTAAAATAAGAATGACTGACAATAAGTAACCAACAAATAAGAAAATAGAGGAAATAGATAATTAACAAATTTTTTTGAAATCAACGAATTTGTTTTAAGTAAATTTCTTTCATTTAAGGATACCTTCATCCTTAGAAAAAGTAGAATTACCCTCCGTTTAATAACCTTGTCCTCACATTGAGTAAACTTTTCTTTATTTCAAAACAGCAACATTTACTTGTACTAAGGAATCAAACTTACTTATTTTGAGGAACCCATGGCTTTAGCTCGTATTGAAGGACATTTTTTCCTTACATTTAGGCATTTTTCCTTAAACGGAGTAAGTTTTTTTTTCGGTGTAGCTTTATTTTACTTTACTCAAAGCTTCAAGCTAAATACCTAAGAAGGCTAACAGCTGTAGTAGCTAAACTTTATTGTTACAATATGTTACAAAGGATTTTTCAAAACTTTTAATAAGCTAATACTAAGACGGTGTTTATATGGTAAGAAGGTACCCATTAATTTGGATTTATCAGCTAATATTTTTGACAGATTTTTTTTTAAATGAATTCACATAAAATGAAATAGCAACAGCAATAGATCGTTTAAGAGGTCGAACTAATTACTGCGAAAATTCTGTAGAGCCACTAGATGAGGCTATGACGTCCTTAGCTTATCGGTTTATTGCTTTACTGATAAAATATATTTTTCCTGTTGCGTAGAAAATTAATGAGAACAAATAATAATACTTAAACTTACCATACATATCCTTAGCATCGTTCGAACGTGTGTGTGTGTCACAAGAATCTGTTTTTTAAAGCTAAAAATAACCTGCAATGAGAAAATAGAATATTTTCTTCAAATGAATGTACTATGTGGTTGATAGATTCTTAAAATATTTATTAACAAACAACAAATTTTTGATAGATATTACCACGCCTTTAATTGGAAGTTAAAGTGTTATTTATTTGGTCAAACATAATATATATTTGAATCGATTTAATCGGATCGAATATATATTTGGTAATCATATTTTTGTTTGATTTTAGTTCATATTAAAATGAATTCTATACAATTCACAACATATTTAACTAAAACACTATTTCATTAGGTACCTGCAGCTTGGTACAGATTTCAGTAATTTATGATTATGCGAATACCAATGGCACCAAATGTAAGGATGTGGTGATGAGGGAAAATATCGCTTTAATTTAATTTAAATTTTTTATTGCTCTTCAGTTTTTAACTAAATTGATATTAATTGATGTATACTTTAGATACAAACAACATTTCTTCCACCAAATATATGATTTGGTGATTATTAACAAGTGAATGTATACAACAGAGAAATACTTGTTTCAACTAAAGTTTGGTAATTATAACCAAATATATAATTGACTTAATACTACCAAATATATGATTAATACAATAATATTATACGATTCGGTGTAATGTGTGTCATGTAAACTAATATCAATATTTATTTTGCCAATATCAAATATATAATTTATTAATTATTACAATGCAAATTAATCATTTTCTTTTTGTGCCCATATGTTAACAAGTTGCTAATTATTTCATTTTGTCATTTTCATGTAAAATATGAAGATGAAAATGTGGGAAAAGCACAGAGTTATGTGTTTAACACACGATTTTGTCTTCCTTTTACGTTACAAGGTTGACGCAATTCTTGCTTTCGCTGAATGTGCTAAAATAGCACTTCAAATATCTGAGTTAAACTTTAAAAAAAACATGCTGGATTAAGTGTTACAAATGCTTCTTGTCTAAGAATATGTTTACTATATAGATTTTATCTGCCAAATGTTTATAAAATAACAATATTGAATATGAATTTGATACACCTTGACCACCATCTGTTTTCAATTAGAAAATGATACAACGAGTACAATCTAAGCTATTGTCCATATATCAGTGGAACAAAAGTCATATAGACCAAATATAATTCGCTGCAGTCGCTGTCGTTGTCAACATACTTAATATGGCATTTTTTGAAAAAAAAAAAGTTTCTATAACTTGTGCCGTGTGCCAAATTGTTGTCCCTGTGATGATGTGATGAAGCGTGCGAAATTGGTTTAAATGCTGACTGCTACCATTAAAACGACGCGACCGAGTCGCATTGATAAAGCGCTTTCAAAGAGTGCGCGCAATTCAACGCGCGTTCAATTGTTGAATGGGCTGTTTGTCGCTTAACTTCAGCTGAGAGAAATGGAACGAATCAATTGAACTTGAACTAAATCAATTTAATTAAATTTAATTACTTAATTACATAGTTAAGTAGGTTGTTTTTGTTTCGTTAGCATTTTTATTTTTTAAATAAAATTTAACTTTTTTTTTCCACTAAAAAGTATAGCAAATTTTTATGAGTAGGACTGCTTGACGGCAGGAAAAACAAAAAGTGTCTCAGCCAGGCTGTGGAAAATGCGATTTATTTTAAATATTTTTAATTTCGTGGTTAATTGATTGATGCATGCAAATTTCATGCCGCAAGTGTTTTAAAATTATAAAATAAAATTAACCCATTAGTACATGAATGAGCTATATAGTGGCAGGATATATTCAGCAAAAGTTTTATGTTCTCAGCCAAATTGGCATAAGATTAAGTCTAAATAGAAAATAAATGCAGTTTTTTCAAAAGTTTTTGTAGATTTTTGTTTAATTTCTTTCTATTTTTTTCTTTTGTCTCAAGACATTACATCACATTTTATGCTGGGCAAAACCACCCTCACAGCAGCCGCCGCCATCGTCGTCGTCTGCATGCAGTCCATACTGTGCGCATTTCCTGTCCAATTTGGCTGCTGCAGTTTTGGCAGCACTCTCTGGCGTGATTATCGCACGTTAGCCGTTTTTCATCTTCGAAACGTTGACATAAAATTATTTTTGCAATTTTGCGTTTCATTGATGCGACTTCAAAATGATGTTCAAAAATAAACAGTTCTTTTTTATGTTTTGGATATTCACTTTATGCTTTGACATTTTTGAAATTATTAATTTATTTCTTATTTATTTTGCTGCAGTTCTTCTATGAGAGACAAATGAAAAATTGCCAAAAATTTTCCATCAAAAAAAAATTTTTTTTTTGATTTTTAGTCGAATATGGGCGTTTGATTTTGTTTAATTAGTGGTTTCAATCGATGAAGCGATGAATAAAGTCTATTCAAGGTTACACAAAAATACATTTATGACTGCCCTTAATTCAAAAAAATAAATAAATGGATTTTAATATTTTCATAGAGTCCAGTTTGCGAAAAAGGTTGAAAGTTGAAAAAAAGGGAAAACAAAATCCAAATTCATAAGTACTAAATGCTTGTGGGGCATTGCACGTCAAATCATGGAATAAGGGTACGACTTACATTTGATTTTCTTCTGAATACAGATGTACTGAATTTGAAGCAGTGGCTTTGGGAGGCACTCACCTCGCTGTTGGGTGTCGCAAAAATGATCCTCGGTATTCGTGGAAACTTGCAAATAATAAATATTTTATTGATCAGAAATTTTTTGAACTTTATTCAAATTACATTTTTATTGTAAATTTTTAAGTGGTGATATATTTTTTCAACATTGGATGAATCAAGTATAAGGAAAATCATTAATATTTTAGTACAACTTTATTTTTAAGGTGGAGGGCGCAACATTGGTTCATCGCAAAAGTTTCACACTACGCTACTGTTTTTGCATTAAGGAACTAAGCGTTTCTTGAGATAAAAAGTTGAATATATTTTAGTCAAGGACAAAAATATAATATATAAAATAATTACAAAGCAGATTTTTAGAAGGATTAGTACCTTTTTTAAAGATACGAGCATTAAAGGCCTGGATTCTGAAAATAATAGCCTTTTTTCGCTCAGCTTTAGTTTTGGATATATGATAACCTAAACGTGTAAAAATCACGGTTTTGCGATGTATTAGAGATAATATTACATCGAAAGGTAATTTAATTTATGAAAGCATTAATTGGGTAAAAAAGAACTACTCCTCTCTTCAAAATTCACTTTGAACTAGGGATGCAACCGATACCGATACGATTACCGATATATCAGTTTATTCCGATATATCGATATCAGCGATATTTATTTGCCGATACACCGATATATACAAAAAAAATGTTCCTGGAAACATAAGGCGACTACTAGAGCAACGAGTTGCAGTACAAGCTTGTTTGCCACACATAAAATGCAAAGTAGAACTTTGAACTGACAAATGGATCAGGTTGGAGGACATCTTGAAATATTTTGTAGAGATTACAAAATCAATAAGCAAAGCCACTGCTGTATTATCCGACGCTATTCCGTTAGCTATCAGTCTTCGAAAAGTACTGGAGGACATCAAAGTTAAAGAAAACCAGCAAATAGCCGCCGATCTGTTATTGGCTCTTGAAAAAAGATTTAATTTGGAAAGTGAAGAATCTTATTATTTGGCAACGGCGCTTGTTGTTCGATATAAACTACGAACATTCCCATTGCAGTCTACTATTTCTACGGCAAAAAACAGCTTGCAAATTTAATTAATTTACCACTATATTTCGAAACCTCTTCAGAAATAGTTACGAGAACTAGTACGAATTCTGAGCCAATTACAAGAAGGAGGATATAGAGTGTTTGTGATAATATTATTAAGGAATCTGAAGAAAACAGCCATTGTCCTCTTTGTGCTCGGATACTTTCAAAAAAAAAAAATTTAGAGATATTTTCGATTTCCCAATATTGCAACAGATGCATCCAAATTTAAAAAAAATTGGCACAAATGTATTTCATAGATTTGCTTTCATTCACTAAAAAAAAGTCCTCATTTTTGAGTTTTGAAAAATCCTAGCAAATTAAGCTATATTTCACGACCATTTTCCCGTCCCTTGGAAGCGACCGCCCTACGACACGGCGTTGTTGGCGTAGGCGGTAATCCGGCCCTGAGCGTACCTAGGGTGGTAGTGAATCGATCAACTAAATCGATGTACAATGTGAAGGAGGAAATATATATCTCATTTTGCTAGAGTTTTTGAATGTAAAAAAATGGCTTTTTTTTGGGGAGGTAAAGAAAATTTTTGTTAAAAAAACGAACATTTTTTTCGGTAGCGGCTGTAAATATTTGTTTTTTGCCCCGGGCGCTTGTACACAGTAAGAAACATTATATGCAATTGTACATATCTTGTGAACAACAACGGATTTTAAAGAAAGTGCCGCCAATATCGCTCAAAAGATAATCGCCAAAAAGAAAAATGGCAGAGTTTGGGCGATTACTCAGGCGTTTTGTGGATCGTTAATTTTGATTTTAAGCTGCTGGATAGCTAACCTGATCTCATTTAATATATAAAAGTGTATACATATATTTCTCAACTTATGCTATACTCATTAAAGAGATGTATGAGAGCTCTCTTTAGACCTCTTTATAGAGCCAGCGGTAAGAATTGCCACCAAATATTGAAGTATCCTCAGTATTTTCTTACTTTATATCACTTTTGCACTGATACTCATCTCTTGACTAACTTTTCAAACACTGATTTTGAAAAATGTATTTCTATACTAGATTATAATCATAAATCCAAAAAGTATGAAATCTTAAGTATTTTCCAGTAGTGCCTTGCTTCACGTTTATATTTACTTATGAAATATGTATGTACAAACTTTCGCCCTATCCTTTAGTTCTTTCTCTCAGTGTATTACCCATAGCACAATAACAGACTACAACAAAAAAAAAACAAATTAACTTTGTTTTTGGGTGCCATCTTTTCGCGTACATTTTCTCATTTGAATTTTCATTCATAGAAAAAGTTTTTAGTCATTTCGTTATTCATTGAGAAAACTCAACAGATTACGAAGACGACGAGTTTCTATTCAACGAAACAAAAAAAAAATTTGGCAGACAACGTGCCTGTTTTCTCGATTGTAATAAATTAAATCATGTAACGTTTTTGTTGTTGTTGTTGCTGTTCGCAAATATTTATTTGCACTGATGGTATGCATTTTGAAAAAAAAAAATCACATTTTGCTCTACTGCTATAAATCAGCATGGGTTACAATATAAAAGTAAGCAATGCTTAAGTATTCTAACCTGCTCATAAGTAGATCTGGGGTAAACATTTCCCGCTTAATGTATCAGCGATATTCACACTGAGGAAAATTGTTGCGGTTGCTACTCGGTGTTTACTTGAAATTAAAACATTTAGCCGTATTTGATTATGAATAACACTAACAATATTTTGCGTTACAAAAAAAAAAGACACGCATTGGATTTTTTATCAGTGCTACAATCAGTGCAAAATTACAACAAAAAAAATGCTATATAATCCGACAAATTTTCATTAAAAAAATATATGTAAATATTCCTAAAAACCGTACAGCCAAAAATTACTAATTGAAAACCCTACAAATGTTTTCAAAAGTTAGCCCAAGTAAATGAGCAAATATTATACTCTATGGCTCAATAAAACTATATGTACATCTGAAATGAAAGCAAATGAGCATGAGAAGCAGAAAACCTGCATTTAAGCGTTTCAATTGTCTTTATTGTAACCTTTGATTTATGCCACAACATCTCAAGTAAATTTATATATCTGCATTTACATACATGTGTATGAATACTACAATTATCCTTAACGAATAACCATTGCGTTCTACAAGATAATACAGATAATATCTACTAATGCTTCTTGTCATGCCATGACTTATTACAAATGTTTACCAAGAACACTACAAATGTTTATCAAGAACACTACAAATGTTTGAAAAAAGTTAGCCCAAGTGAATTAAAAATTTTAAAGCCCAATTGCTCAATATAAGCTTTTTTCTGTTTTTTCTTATTACACTGGTAAGGAGCTAATCACATACTACGTAACGCCTTTAGGTAGGGGGAGGGGGACAGCTCCTCTGTGATAATTTGAACAAGATATGTGATAAATGTAATTGTGAAACAGAAGAGAGGGGGGTCAAAAAGGTGGAAAAATAGCGTGGCTTGGATGAGCAAAAGTTTCAAACTGATCTTTCTCCTTTATTGTCTCTGGATCTTCATATTTATTCAGCTGATATTCAGAAGTACCGATTTTATCAAAGGTAGTTTTTCATTTAACGAAATTTCTTCCATTACATTCCATTTTTGGAGTAAAAATAGTTGTTAGCAGCTGATAGAAGCATAAAATACTGAGAAAGGTTTCATATATTTGTCACACACAAATTTTACTCGCCTGATTTTGGCATTTCCGGCGAACGTTACATAGTCGACTCGCTAACAGTTATATTAAAATTTTTGACATTCGCACTATTTTGACGTTTGAGGCGAAAGCAACATGACGATTAACCTAAACTAAATTTATCTTGTTACATTTAACTTCCCATTACAAATATTGGGTCACTTGCATTTTCGATTCCAACTGGGAACATTTGCACAAATAAACGCGCACATTAAATCATTGATTTAAATCAAAGCGAGTGCTTGGTATTGCAATACAATTTTTATGGTGGAGACAGAAAACAATTAAAGCATTGTTTAGAATTTAATTAGACACATATGGATATAACATATGTATGTAAGTGAAACATTAAGTAGAACACATTTAGATGGATAAAACAATTTTTCATTGATTACGAAATATCGGGAAAATAAATTTCATGCTAACGAGTGATTAGTCACTTATTTGGCAAAATAAACAAGGAAATTTTTTATTAAGAATTCGTATGACATATTATGTACAATAAAAATAATGATGATGTGGAGAAAATGTTTCATGACGAATACGGAAACATAAATTTTTTTTTTAAGAAAATTTTAAAATTCATTATGTGGCAAGGTACTAAAGTGTTTCTCTGGTATGACCTAACCCTTAAGATGGTACATACATATACTTATAACTCTCAATCTAAGCAGCTTCAACTTTATGCTTATGGAAAAACTTTTTCTAAAATATTTTTTCCAATTTCCAGTTTCGAATGCATGTCTAAAACTAATCTATAAATGTCTCGGAGGAAACAGGCCTATAAGTCTTATCGCGAATAAATACTCTTCATCCCACTACAATCTCATTGCATAACCTTTTGTACCATTTTGAGCAACCGTAAAATGTTTAAATCTTCAACTTTATTTGCAATTCTCACAACAAGTGGAACCAATTGAGAATTTTAGCCAAGTAATAAACTTAAATAAACAACAACAACAACAGCAACTAAAAAGGTAACTAGAAAGAAAGACTACACAACCTCAACTAAACTAAATACTTAAGTTAGTTTCTTAGCCTCTGATTCATTGCCCTTTTTTGTGGCAGTGTCATTTGTTTAACAAGTGACGAGACACATTATCGTCACGTAAAACGTAATGCGCAGGGCCGTTTATATGAAAATGTCGTTGAGCGCTTTTAAAAAGGGCGCGAAAAAGTTTTAGTTTTTCTTAATTAAAAACTTTTTACTCAAAAAATCCTATGCTTGAGACAGGACTTAACTATGCAACCATATATTTATATATATTTTTTAAGTTTTAAGCTATAATCTTAAACGCTTATAATTAAAAAAAAAAAATCACCAAAATTAAGGAACTGGGAAGGGCTTTAGCAAGGCAACCCTGGTGGCTTAGTCTTACCAAAATGAATAGGCCGCTCCATTTCTTATAAATCTTAACCCATAATCTGATAAACTCAACTATTCTACAGCGGTCACTCCGACTATAAGGCCCAAACACCATACAAAATGTTGCTGCTGAACTTTAGTGACGGGAAAAGACATCGTCGGCGTCAAAAAGACAACGACAACAATGTACGGTACGTTCGTAGTTTGCTATCAACAATAAAAAACAGAACGCGCAACAAAGATGGACAGACAGATAGACAAACCGTCGGCCAACAAGTTGTACATCAATCTAGCGCAACGTAAATGTTTACCTTAATTGTGGCTAAAATAGGCGTAACAACATCGTTCGAAAGGGTTTAGAGTTCGGACAAAATGTTTTTTGCGTTGCCAGGATGATGATTCACGCTATTTTTTGTTAATGTGAATTTTTCTCATCATGTTTGAGTCGTTTTTTTTTTTTTTTTGCGAATGTTTTGCTGTTTAGTTGGGTTGATTGGCAAAATCACTTGGGCTTGTCACTTACGAGATAAGGAAGCATTGTGAGCAGGCACGTGATGTTAAAATAAAAAAATATAGTGAAATGAAATTGTAAAACATAGAAATTTAGATTATAATGCTTTTAATATTAAATTAATTTTATATTGCATTTTCGTCGATCCCATTCACACTGGCCGTTTGTATGAATCATCCCTAACAAACGTCAGAGATACTCGTATAGTACATAGCTTGCTATCGCCAAACACCATCAACAATATTACCGCTTGCAATTGGCATCGCCATCGCCGTCGCCCAGCGTACAACTTAGCGTTAATTATAATGTCCGCGCCTTGGCACGATCACTCAAAGTGACATTTTGTCTGATCTCAAAACTAACAAATTGCAGCTCAAACATAGAGAGAATCTGCCTGCCTTCCCACTTAATTAAAAGATGCTAAAAATAAATTAAAAACAAACGACCCCAAAAAAAAAAACAAAAATTACAAAATAAAGAAGCAACCAACTGACCATTAGATCAAGTGATGCTTTCGGGAGGGGGACAAACAGAGAGACTTTCTGGCATGTTCACTGCTGCGTGATGGTGTAATATCCTGTTGTGTATCGCGTTTGCGGCCAAGTTCAAAGTGAGTGCTGCACTTCTGTATGGCACTGTGGTAAGGGAACATTAAAATTGTGAGTAAAATAGTGTATAGGTACTTTTTTTTTGTAGCCATTTAATTTCGAGGAATAATCCTTATGTGTAGTATATTTTTGTATAGCATGTTCGGGGTACTTTGATTTTCATTTAAACTAAAACAAAAAACGCGTGCTTGATGAACATCTATCACAAGGCTTTAAAATTCTAAGGCAATGTTTAAGGGCTGATTTTTCATGTGTGGTAAGCCCCAAAAAATCGAAGTCTCCACGGCGATTTCATTTCAAAAACTAATGATTGCAAGATTTTTGAAACTCGTCACAAGAAAGTTATTGTGACTTTAGGCACTAGCGAACGAAAAGAGGGGGGCGAGACCCCTGCAAGATATGTTTGTGTGCAAAGCTTTGAAAAGCTTGTTGCTCAGTGGAGTAACTATACTATTTATATAAAATATCTTATATGGAAATGGTTTGTAACGCTTTGGTGAAGAATAGACTGCACCGATTTTAATAATTTTTTTTTTTTTCAGAACAACACATTTTCTGTTTCTTGAATTATGTGTTGCTTTTGTTTTTTTTTTTTTTCCTTTCATTTGTACCACTTGAATTTGGCTTCGAATTCCAAAACACAACTCTCTTTCATTTGTTTTTTTTTTTTGGTACTCTAGAAAAGAGAACATAAGGTGTGATGTTAAGAGAGTAACTACAGTATCTACCCATTGAATTATGGACGATGGAAAAATTTTGGAAGTTTTCTATTTAGTATCGAATGAAATTAAAACGCCGGAATTTTTTAACAATTTTTTTATTGAAACATGTATTGTGGATGTTAACCGTTGTTATAAAATTTTAATTTGGTAACTACACAACATTTGTGTGAATGTGGCAGCTGCCAAAATAGTATGTATCAAAATATTGTTGTGTTTGAAATTTGATATAATTGATCATTTGTACACTTTTCTTTTTTGAGTTTTGTTTTTTGTATGTGTTATGATTCTTAACATGTTCAGAAAACAAGGTGAAGAAAAGTAACTTGATAATTTCTTCAAAGTTACACCACTATGCGAGAACTGTTAGTTTTGAAAAACCAACACTATGGGTAAAATAAAAGATATTTTTAATGCTCAAAGGTCACGGGTGGCTGTTGAAATAGGTCAATCTACACCGTAATATATAAAATTATTGAAATATCGAAGTCCTCTGTGATAAACATCGCTAAAAGTGTGAATATGTCTACTGCTTTTTTAAATGTTCCCCCAAATAATCGTCAAAATTTTCCAAAAAAAAAAAAACTTCAAAAACTGACCAAAGAATTGTGCGGAACGAAGTGCATCAACGCAATCAGTGCTGAACGACCTCAACGAAGCTGGGGTTGACATTTCGCTCAATACATTACTAAGCCGATTTACAGAAAATGTGTTGATATGCTGACGTACTGCAAAAAAGCTAAAACTTACAAATGCTATGTGCAATCGGAGGCTGCATTGCGTTCACATTCTTCGTAACACTCCCAACGACTACTGGAATATAGTGACTTACTTTAATTCAAATAAATTCAGTGAACTGAATGTAAAATTCTCAGAAATTTACTTTTGAATAATTTCTTATGTATTTATTTATTTAAAGGTCATTTTTAGCGATGAGTGCCTGCTGGAAGCAGTATCCCAAGATCCCTAGAATTTTTAATATTTTTTCATCGTCCATAATTCAATGGATAGATACTGTACATTATCAAAAAAAGAAACAGGGCGTGCGCATGCAAAGCCAAATTTACTTTACAATTGTGTCCTTTATCTCTTTCCGCAGCTTCCACAAAACCTCTCCAAAATTTTCCCAAAAAAAATATAACTTTTTGGGCAGACATAAACATTTTTTTTTTTTTTTTTGGTTGGTTGGTTGGAATAAAAAAAATTTGTTTCTATGTTCCACTTATTGAAATTTTTTAAATTAAAACCTTGATTCCTGAAACGAAACACACAGAAATGCAATTACTTTTGCCATGAAAGTGAAAAGGTTGATTCCCAATTTAAACTTCCTAGAGTTTTCATTGAAAAGTAATCGTTACTAACCAGCTTTTCCTGGCAGCAATGCTTGGCTTCAGTCTGAAAATTAAACACCATATCCATCGATATATGCTTTACTTACAGTTATTTCTTTTTGGCTTGTAAATTTTGAAATCCCTCGAAAATAAGTTTACCAGAACAATTTCCAACCTCTTTTCGAGTTTAATGATGGTACAAGCTGCTGTACCACTGTTCTCCTAATAAGTCATGTGGCAAACTGAACATTTAATCCACGATGCCACAAAGCAAAATATGTTGTTATTTTTAAAGTGACTTAAAGCCACGGTTACCATACGTCCATCCAATTGATGTGGTATCCTCGGATGCCTTCGCGTCATCTTAAATATGTAAATATTGAAATATCATCGACTTAGATATTGAAAAGTGAGACCGTTTTTTTTTCTTGGAGTTTCAATTTTGAAAGAGTTTTTAGTCAAAGTGAGAGACAGAGTGGAAATTTACCACCAGGCCAACTCAAAACCTTAGCTTAAAGCCATACACCCTACCTTGGAAGTGGCATTGATTTTTAAAACAAAATTTCTGATATCTCGATTTGATTTGATTCATTTGAACAACTCGCATTTGATCATTTATTTTTGTGTTTTACACCACAGTCCAATTGACAACATCGATTCAGAGGTGTGGCGTGCTGAGGTGGCATTCATATGGATATAACACTTGCCAGAATAGAACAAATGCAAAACTTGATCATGAACCAGTTTTTATATTCTATGTCGTTAAAACAGTTCATTATTATCATCATCGAAGACGACCAGCCCAAAATATATGCCATGTGCCAACTAGACATGGCGGTGCTACTATCGTAGACAGACGCTTAAATTTACGCTGTGTTCTACTAAAGCATAAAAAACAAATATAACTAAAGTCAATATAAAGGGTGATTTTTTATATAATGTTTTTTTATGTAACGAGAATGTATTAAGTTATTAAACTAGCAATAATCGACGCTTTGAAAATCCACATAATTCGTGTTATTATTATAACTTCAATTGCATGAAAATCTATTGAAATGGAACTAATCTAAAGCGATTTATTACAACTAGTCTTGATGAATATATGCTATAAATGCTTTTTAATTAAATATACCATACAACTAGCATTCAAATTTCATTATTATTTTACTTCAATTTATAATTCTATCACTCTAAAAGAATCACCCTTTACATATATACGAGACATAATAAAATCTTTTAATGCACTAAAATGACATAATAATCAGGTAGTGCGCGTCGCGACGATGTTGGTACAACGCGACAACCATTTGGCATTTGGCCCACAAAAAGGTGGCTCGTTGAGCGATGTGCATGTTGACAGCAACTGATTCCAAAGAGCATTAAAAGAAAACTATTTCTCATAAATAGATTTTGTGGGATTTTACAAGAAAAAAACTAAATAATTTTATATAATTTTGGGCAGGATGTCATAATAATTTAAAATTTTATGTATCTTTTAATTTATATTCCATTCATAAGTTTAAGTTCAATAGCAATATTATGCCGGATATTCTGCATTGATATAAAAATTAATTAAAAACAGAAAGTTTTCATTGAAAATTTTATATTAAAATTCACCTATCTTTTTATGATGAGTTGCATTTGTTCAGTTAGTTAGTGATATAGCTAAAGAGAATACTTCCCACTTTGCTGCACCCACTTTTGTTCACTATTGAACATAGTTTGGAGTGCTCTTTAATATCTTTTGAATTTTATTAAAATGTTCGAAAAAAAACTGTTGATTAAATATTTTTCTAGAATGCCTAAGGACTCAAAAGCTGCTCTTGAGAAAATTGGAAGAGCTCTTCTTTTTGAAAAAATTTCGAAAAATTAAAAAGAATGAGAAAATGCAAACTTTACTTTCGAGAATAGGAATATTATTTTAGTGATCTTTTTCACACATTCCCCTAGAAATTATAGCCATACATTAATCACCAGAGGTAAACACAGGTTCAATTCCATTTACCATATTTTTTTTCGCGGTGGAGAAATGCTTAGTGAACTAACCCATAAGTATCGTCATAGCTACAGAGTGTGACAATTCAAAGCACTAAAAAATATTCCACGCCCTTTCGGCCTTTATCTAACCTGAGACTGTGTTAGCATTGCTTCAGGGTAGAGTTCGTGGTTTGTCCTCAAATCATTGATTCGCGTCCAGGTCTCACTTATTTCTCTAAGGACGCTCTCAACAAATCCTGCAACTACGTTCTAGTTTCATTTGCTCTGCGGCATCCTTTTTAATACATTTTTAACATAGTACCGGCTGACTACTTATGCAAAAGATCAGTTTTATTGTCCACCTGCCACAGACTCCCGAGCTATATCTTTTTTGGTAATTGCGAGAGGGTTTCCCGCCTTGCGTATTCAGTGGTTATGGTCAGGTTTCCTTCCTTTTTAGCTTTACATATTACGTGAGTCAAAATAGGGGAGAAGGTGGTCCGGCAAAATCTCACGAAATCTTACCAAGGGTCAAGGAAAATCTCACGTCAACTTCTTATTGCATAGAATTTACATTAAAAATTATATTTTAAATATCATGGGAGGGAGGGGAGTGGTCCCGCCAGATCTCACCACATCTCAGCAAGGGGAGAACGGGGTCTGAATTTTCAAAAAAAAACACCTCACGTAATTAATGGACGTCCCCTTAGCAGATGATTGGGGACATCCTCATTTATTAATAGTGGGAGACTATGATTTAAGAACATACAAAGCCCAACAGTACGTTGCAATGACAGCGTCTTTTCCGCCAATTCGCCTCCAGTGTGTCTGCCTTTATCTTGCTGCCGCTTAGCAGTTTCGAGTTTGTTGTCGCCATTAGAAGTTTCCGTTTGATTTGCCTTGGTCTACCAATGTTTGCCATGAGCTTCCGAAGCACGCCTGCCATTTCGCTGCAATCAGCATAACCTGGTTTACTTTTTTCCCGGACTATCCGGTCATTTCCTTTTTAACTTTCTTCCTTTGCAGGTGTCATATGTAGCACGATTCTTTAGATAGCTCTGTAGGATCCTGAGCATGTACTGCATGGTAGCAAAACTTAAGGTCCTAGAGCCTTGCTGCTCTTTAGAGCTTTTGCTGCATACTTAAGCTCTTCCTTAGAAAATTAAGAGGTTGATTCGAAGGGTGGCACCTTTTGTTCTTCCTGCTGTAGGTTATGTGTAGCAAATAGGTCATCAATGATGCTGCGCCGGGTTTCACCGTCCATTTCTGGGCTAGTGTTTTTAGAGCTCAGTTTCTTCGATAACGATATTTATTATTCATGTTGAAATCATAGTGAAGATTTCTAAATCTTTTTGACCTAATTTTGTCTATACCCTAACGTTAGTTAAAATAAATTTTTTCTATACAAAGGAATTTAAATAAATGATAAAAAGTTCCCCTTTATAAAAATTTCGTCAGCAAAATAAATTTTTTTCTAATTTTCCGATTGAAAAAAAATAAACATAAAAATTATCAGATATTGTCAGTGTTGCCAACAAAAATATTCTTTATTTTCGCATGCTAAATTAAAAAGACGTTTTCAGCGTTCGGCTCAATTTAGTAACAGTTTATTTATTTTAATGAAAAGTTTATTTATTTAAGTCATTAAAACATTTTTGTTGTTCAATTCTGTTATTTTTTTGATTTAATTTTTTTTTTTTTTTTTTTTTTATTCTCATCAGCAAATGGCATAGTTAAAGTTGAACTCAATTGTATATTTTCGTATCTAGGAGATGCAAGCTACCAAGTTTCTGTTATTTTTTGAAAATTTTTTTTTTTATTATTTTTTTTTTCTTAACAAGAATGAAAAACTTTGTTTATTTGTTTAAGAAAGTATCTCTGCGAGTAGTTAATAAAATCGAGAACGTGCATCATCTCGATTCGAACATAAAATTTAATGAGAACTCGTTGGCGTTAAATGAAATTTACGTGGAAAATTTATATTTTGCTGCAATTGCAGCAGTCAGCAGAGGAAAAAACGAAAAGAAAATAAAATTATGAAAGAAACCTGAAAAAAAATAAAAATTTAGTGAAAAAATAATATTTATCGATTACGACTTTATTCGAATCGTTTCTATGAAAGAAGATACAAATTTACCGCATAAGATTTATTATTTCTGAATTGTATAAATATTTTGATTCTTAAATTTTAGAGGTTAAATGTGTACAAAGTCCACATACTATAGTACAAAAGTCTACATATGATAGCGGACGTTTTTGGCAGTTCATTTTGTAATTTACATTTTTGTTCTAAAAAAATTTTATTCGCCATGGATTTCAAACATAACAGTGTGATTTCGTCATATTTGGGGCAGAAAGTTGCGATCATTGAAAGCTGGGTTTTCAAGGCCGGAAATTCATGTCAATGCTGGGGCCCGGTAGCAATTGAAAAATATCTGAAAAAGCCGAGAATTTATGCACTTAACTCCCAGTGGCGTGGCGTGCACATTTGGTGCGCTCGGAATGAAGAAATAATTTACCGCTCTCTAACTACCAAAACAACTGCTAAAAAAAAATGGTCAGCAATTTTGCCATCCCTAAAACCCTAGCAAAATGAGTCCGACGTAAACTCTGGAACCATTCAACCAATTTTTATGAAATTTTGTTTATGTCTGTAATTTGGTCTAACTTAGGACATAGTATAGTTTTTATTTCGATTAAGTGCACATTTAGGGTGGCTCTCGTACAAAACTATTAAAAAAATAGCATTTTCACAAACACCACTTAATCGATTCACATGGAATTTACACCACGTGGCTTCTATGTTAAGAAATAGCTTTAGTAATATAACTTTTGCTTAGAGTGCATATTAAGGGTGGCCCTTATACAAACATATTTTTAAAATAGCATTTTCACAAAGACCGGTCAATCCATTCACATGGAACTTACACCACGTGGCTTCTATATTAAGAATAATAGCTTAAGCAATTAAACTCTTATTTGGGGTGGCTCTCATACAAACATATATTTAAACTATTATTTTCACCAAAACCGGTCAATCTATTCACATGAAATTTACACCACGTGTCTTTTATAGTAAGCGGAATAGCTAAAGCTATAAAACTTTAATGCAGGGCGTATATTTAGGGTGGCCCTCATACAAACATATTTTTAAAATATCATTTTCTCGAAAGACCGCTTAATCAATTCCCATGGAATTTACACCACGCGGCTGTTTTATTTAGAGGCACATACTTAGGGTGGCCCTTATACAAAATAATTATTATTATTTTCAAAATTATTTTTAAAATGTTTCTAATGATCTATGGAAACTTTTTGCTAAGTCTGATTTAGAAAACTGGGCAGTGACACGCCCTTCAAAATCAAATTAATCACATCTCATCAATTACTGGACGCAGATGAATGGGACTTGATATAAAAAGTACGGGAAAAAGTAAGTTTCACTGGAAAAATAGGCTATTTCGCTTATACATTCCTTTGCTTGAGTTCATACAACATCCGGAAAACTTACCGGAGAGGGCAGGACAATGTCTGTCGGGACAGCTAGTATTTTATAAAAACGGTCCACTACATTTTAATTTTTATTACGAGTACCATTTTGCCGCCTCCCCTCACCAGTATAGACGTTCTCACATAAAAAATATCTTAGACACCAATGCCTTATATATAACTTTAAAAGTGTTTCTCTAGTCTCCAAAGTTTCAAATAAAACCCTATTTTACACCAAATTTGTGATTGTTGATAACAATTGACTGAAACTTGAATATTAATTATATAATTTAATGTATATAATTTGAAAGGTATTTTATAGTGCTTGAAATTTTGAACAATTCAAATCATGAGAACTTCACCTATTTCCTTTTCGAAGTGAATTCGATCAGTGTAATTTTTTCATCTTTATTTTCTTTTCATGGCATTTCCAAAGTATTTGTTTATCTTGAGTATTTTCGACAGTCAAATAAGTCTCATACTGAAGGACTATAACAATAACAATGACACTGACTCCGTATGTTGTGCTGAATAAGTCCCAAAAGCCAAAAGAAGATGTGATCTTTTGTAAAATTCCCATTAATTTGGCCTCTAGCCAGTCATCGCTAAAAATATCTTATCAACCACTATAGCTAATGCTGATGAAAGTACAATTGAATAGAGCGTAAATTTTCACTAATGAGCAATACTTCTGCAAGACGGAAGTCGTTCAAAAAGTACTTGGAAGTTCGATTATCCCCTAAAAGTTATTCGCAAGCTCTAATCAGGATACATGGTTGTATCTTTGAAGCTTGCTGACAAGTTGAACATAGCCTGCAACCGCAAAATGAGCTTGTAAGGGGCCGTTCAAGTACTTCGTAACGCATTTAGGAGGGGGGGGGGGGCAGGGTTCGAACAACGCGTTACGCTGCGAGTTAAAATCGCGACTAAAACATAACAAAAATCGCTATAATGACTTTCCGGTACATTGCGCAACATAATTGTGACTTTTAGGTAAACATGGTCACTTGGGTGATACCGTAACGTTTAAGAAGAGGGAGGGGGGTCAAAAATCTTAAAAAATTGCGTTACGTAATACTTGAATGGCCCCTAAGCTGCTTTGAAATCCTGAGCAATGAATCCTTTCGACCGCCAGCTGTAGATATGCCAGCAAAACTCAGCGCCGTTATACAAAACTCAAGTTTCTAAAACAACGTGTCAAGTGCCCTTTCGATTGGCAAGGGTCAGAATAAATTACACAAAAATTCAGCTGCTTTCAAGTTAACGCTTTTCCAGGAATTTAACATAAGCCCCAATCTTACGTGCAGCTAACAGCTGAACTCTTTTTTTTTTTTTGTGCCCACAGCAAAAATTACAAGACTGATGTATTCACTACCAATATACAAATATTTTTAAAAAATCAAAATGTCATTTTAATTTAATAAATTTTTCAAATTGAAAAATAAATTGATTGAAGTTGTAACAGATCAATTAAAGAGCACCAACGCACATAATGTACACGATCCATTGATCACGAAAATTCTTGGTATCTACATTTGTTATGATCAATTGAACTTCAATAGATCAAAAGTAGCGATGTTTCACCAATGCACCTGTTTATGTGTACCAAAGAATATTTGATTCATTGTTGGTGGTGCCTGCACTGCACTGCACTCCTTCAGTTTGCTCATTTATGTCTTAATATTTGCTACTTTGTTGTTGTTGTTGTTATTTTGTATTCTCTGCATTATGTTTCGAGTGGCTTTTGTTATTGATGTTTTTGTTTATTTTTCTTTTTCGATTTTTCCATCAAGGCATCATCATCAAGTGAATTCATCAAGTGTTATTTTTTCATCTTAATTTTCTTTTCATGCGCGCGTATTTTGTATGGTTTTCAAGTTATTGTACTTCTGACGCTCGTGCTTATGTGAAGGGTGCAAACAACCTTTAATCGTCTTTATTAGCTGTCCAAAGTGTTTGTTCAGATCTTTTATTTTCAATCATGTTTTCCTTGGCTATACTCGAAAATTTCATATGGGTAAGTTGTCTTCTAAAAAAATGTTTTGTTACAGGCTTATCATTTCCCATGGAAGCAGTTGAGCAATATTGATGATTGTCAATTTATTCTCTTCGCAAAATATTCTTAAATACATTTTTGGCTAATTTTGATCTAAAATCCATGCACGCTAAAAATGGGTTAAATTATAGACACACAAAATCACTCCACTCTAATCCGCAAGATCAATAGCGTAAGAATCTTGAAAATAGAAGCCACACACACACAAAGTTGCTACGTATTAACCGCATGTTGAACAGCGATGGGAAGTAGCAAACGGCAGCATCATACAGGCGGCAGCAGCGGCGGCAACTCTTAGAAATCACTGAATTGATTTTTAGTGATTTTTCGCTTTGATCACAAGCGAGGGCGATTGATGCAACGCTGGCGATCACTGCGAGGCGCAAGTGATCTTTTTTTTTCGTTTACTTTTTAAGTTTCACTAAAGGGGAAAAAAAACAAATCTGTCTGTCTGCCGTTGATGTGGATGAAGTTTTTTGTACACTGAAATAATTTTCTACCAAAAGTAGCGTTTTAATCTTTGCATGATTGAAATTCAGTGAACCATTACGTAGCAAAATAAATATCATCGATGAACAAAAGACCAACCTTATTATTCAAACATTTTTACTTTTTATTACTTAATAACAACGTTTTCTTGTGTCCTTTATTTCACCTATCATTTCCACGACTCAGTTATTTCCTGCTCTACATAGATAACATTTCCACGACGATCTAGGACGGCCGCGTTTTCTGGTACCCATAGGAGCGTTCCACTCCAATGCTAGCCGGCTCACTTTGGTGATTTCCGCAATGTGTGCCCAATCCATGTCCACCTTCGTCTTTTGATTCGAATAGAAATCGGGTTTTGACAACCTCTAAAGGGTCAGAAAGTTCCCAGTCATTGACTTTGTTATCTCCGTCAGTGAAAACGGGCACGAGGCCAGTGGTTGTGGTCTTCCCACAGGGGGAGCGCTTAAGGGTGAAATTAAACGTTTGTTGGCCTCCGAAAAATGTTCTTTCCAATGGATTAACTGAATTTTTGTAATCGTTGATGTGCTCCCGATTTGAAATTTTACTATCCTTTTTTGCTTGCTTCCATCTTATGTATTATTTCGTTAAGCGTACGAAGGTCTCTGATCTTGTTTGTCCTTTTTGCAGGAGACTTTTACTTTCTTATTTAGGGCGCTGTATATCTGTGCGATGTCTTAGCTCTGGTCTCTTATTTGCGTTTCTCTCTTTTTCTCAATGATATTCCAGGTAGCATCGGTTATCCAGGGTTTACTGTTCCGTGGAGTGAAGTCAAGTATGGACCCAGTAGCTGTTATAAATGACGACTTGATTCTCTGCCATTTGGATTCGACTGAATTTCGAGAGTTAGTGTCGATGAGCCTCTCGTCGATGAGTTTTTTTGGAAGATAGGTTTCCTCGAGTTTATGAAGGAAGATTTTCCTGGATGTTGCGCAGGTCTGTTTAATGAATACTATTTTGAGTCGAGGAGAAGCCAATGATTTAAGTCTTATGTCATTTTTCTGTATGTCGTCAATATATTTAACAAAATAAAATAAAAAAAAATTTCTCTTGCAAAATTGATTTTGAAGTTCGGGGTCCTGGTGGTTCCAGCTGTTACCTATAAAAAAATTATAAAACAAAATTTATCCATAATCTTGGAATCTACAAAATATATTTTTTTCAGCACAAAAAAAAGTCAGGCTTTTAAGGGTTAAGTTGATGGAGAGGCATCATCATTTTCATTATGGATTTACGTTAATAGATCTAATTGAAATATTTTGATAACCCCATACATCAATTTACCAGGATACGTACGAGGTATGAAATATAGCCTTCCAGGTGAGAATCGAAGATATAGCTTTTCAAGGATCAAAAAATCAGTATATGTACATACTCTAAAATTTGTCTCAGTGTGCACTTAATCATCAACACAAACGATTCCAGCACTTTGTGTTTGACTCATTTTCATGTTCAATAAGTTTTGAGTAAACAAATCACACAAAACGCAGGAACCGCAGCAATGTTGCTGCGCTCAACACTACCGGACCCTACGACACAACGGATGAGCTTGAGTCTGGTCAGGTTTCACAATTTAAATGTTTGCCAACTGAATGCCTCAGCGAACGCTGATCTTTTAAGTAAATAAAATATGATGGCTTCAGCAAAAAAAAAAAAAAAAGACCCTTTGCAAGAAGAAGCAGCGTCAAGTGTTTAAACGCAAAGTAAAGAAACTTGAATGCAACACAAAACAACAACAACAACAAAAAAGAAAAACAATCAAACTGGTAATGCTTTTGAGTAGCAAACACGACACCTAACAGCGATAATCAATGTGGCCTGCCATACAATTGTGGGTGGTTGTCAAATTGATCGCTGGCGCTACAAATTGATTCAAATGATTAGCGGCAGCATTTAACGACCAGCTACTACTGCGGCAACTCCTTCTTTTCTCAAGCTGACATTTGTTTAGCATAGGCAACTGCTGTCAACAATCGAATCGTACGAAACAACGTTGGATCGCACACAAAAACAGCGCGCGATCATGTTAAATTGACACTTATTTACAACCATGATGTTATTTTGTGATCGTGTGCGATCATATAGACAGATCGTATGTTCAATCGAACGACGTTTGTTGTGCGCGCTGTCATCAGCGTTGCAAGTGGGCGTTTTGGGTGGTTTTGCGGCACGCTGTATTGAAACTGTTAATTTAGAAAATTTACACCGCTTTTTATGGAAAATTATCATGGTAAATCAATGTGTGCAAGCGCTCTGTCTTTCTGTCTGTCTGTCTATTGTCAATAACTGTCAAATGTTGCCGATCATTAGAGTTAAGTGTTTACCTCGTGGCGATGCTCATGCGATGATGCATGGCTGTCAAAGTTAAAAATGTGGGTGGTCTATGAAAATTTAATTTGATTTGTGTGCTGAATGTATCGAAAGTCTTTTCAAATTTCCACGAAAAGTTTTCAAATTTTAAGATTCAGAAAATTTTCCTGAAATTCAGTATTTAGATACATATGAAAAACAATTGCTATTTGATCAACATTTCGTATTTGTTTTGATTATATGAATTATTTGCCAGCTATCCAAATGACCTCTTTCATCAGTGGGCTAACGAACTAAAAATTGCCTACAGGAAGTTTGCATGTATTAAGCGTTTTTTGACACCTTTCAAGTGTTTTGTGATTGAAACAAAATGTTTACATGATCCATCAATTAGATATCAACATACCGGCAACAGCAGCAGTAGATATACAAAAAAAGCACCATCAAGTGCCTGTCTTTGTTAATACTTTTTATTAAATGAGAGGCGAATTAAAAAGACAACTTGAGTTAAAAACGAATACGAAAACACTCATTTCATGCGTTTTGAAGAGGTTTTGAACAAATATCCAAGGAGAAACAATGTAGCTACAGTAAATACATGATATTGTAAACTCCATATCTTATTCATGTATTTAATAATATATTTGATGATGACTAGAGATATCTCTCTCCTTCCGCTTCATTTTTGGCAGATAAAAGTTTTTCTGAGAAGGCTTCGAATAAAGTCCTCAAAACGGGGTCACATCTTTTGACCCATGGAGCACGAATAAGCTCACTGATACTAATCAAGAGTGTCGAATGCTTATTTTATGTTTGCCTACATTTCTCAATCTCGAAGACGATTAATTTGAGATGAATGAGATGAAACAATACCGGTTGTAGCGATATTTCCAGAACGTCAAAAATTGTTGTTCTTGTTTCATATGTCTGCGACAGTTAAAGAGCTAATACTGTCATCTGTGAAACAACAGACACATATGCAGGGTCTTACTAGCATAAAAACCGAGCCAAAAAGCACGACCCTACTCGGAGATTGTTTTTAGGTTATTTGAGTGTATGTCATTCAGATACCGTCTATTTCTCTCGACCTCAACAGAGCTTGAGTGATTTTTAAAGCAATATGTATGGCAAATACTACTGCCGTTTAGTAGCATACCTAGGGAGTGGCTGAGGGTACGGCCGTCCCGCGCGCAAGGCTTAGGGGGCGGCAAAATGGTCGTGAAATATATCTCATTTTGCTAGGGTTTTTGAATGTGAAAAGTGAAGGCTTTTTTTTTTTTTGGTGAGGTATACAAAATTTTTTCCGGTAGGGACGGCAAATAAGTTTTTGCCCCGAGCGCCCGATATCCATGGAACACCGCTGCTGCCGTTTACAAAGAAATGTGTAACAGAAGATCATCGATAAAAGCAAATAGAAGGAATGGATATACGACATAAACCTGGAGAACCTAGGTAGAGTGGCCTCTGCGGAAATCATGTTGGCGATCGCTACGTCATTCGTTGTGTTCCAAATAATTCATACATATAATGAATTTGGGAGCATATCGCAATGGGCTGGTAGCTTTTAGAATAATTGATCTCGTTTTTTTTTTTCGTTGATTACACAGGCACACAAAAAAAAATCTAGTGACCCAGAAGGTAGACCCTCTATTTCTCTATTCTAGGTCGCTGAATACGAATATGACCTTCAAAAATGGTTTCAATTACCAGTTTTTCTGCTACCAACCCCTTGGGGGTCGAAATTCAAATTGGCATACAAAGTTGAAATAGATGTGCATTTCTACGTTTCTTCGCATGCTAAAACCGAAAATGATAACAAAAAATAAGTTCGACCCTTCCATCACGCCCTAGTGCCCCTTTACTACTCCTAGAAAGGGGTTGAAACTTGAATTTTCATGAAAAAAAATAAAAAAAGGGGGCTGCTAGGGGGTGATGGGAAGGTCAAATTTACTTTTCGTTGTCGTTGTGATTTCAATTTTGCCTGAAAATTGAAGTTTGACCCCCTTTCTAAGAGTAATAAAGGGCGCTAGAGGGTGATGGAAGGGTCGAACTTATTTCTTGTTATCATTTTCGGTTTTAGCATGCGAAAAAACGTAGAAATGCACATCCATTTCAACTTTGTATGCCAATTTGAATTTCGACCCCCAAGGGGTTGGTAAGGGGGTGGTAGCGGGAAAACTGGCAATTGAAACCATTTTTAAATGTCATATTCGGATTCAGCAACCTCGAAAATGTAGGCATAGAGGAGTCTACTCTCTGGGTCACGAGATTTTGTTTTTTTGTGTGCCTGTGTTATTATTGAATTTCGTTGATAGAGAGTTTAATTTTCGCTCTTAAGGCCTTAAGGCGTGGATGATTGTCGGCCATATTACCATAAACTTAAAACTTCGAAAATGAAAAAAAAAAAAGTTCAACGGTATTGAATCCCATGATCTGAGCTACTAATTCTGAGCACCAGAACGGGAAATTACAAGTTCAGGAAATGACTAATGCAGTAGTTGAATTGTTTCTCCGGTTGTATGGTATGTGGCACCGTCTGGCTTTAACCACGTATCGTTCAAATCCATATCTTACAATCTAAGCAGGAAAAATCTTTCGAAAAAGGATGATCCGATGATGCATCCAGGCCAAATTTTTTCGCAACAAACGTTCGTGGATTTTCTGAACCCCAAAAGCGACAATTTTGGCGCTTATCGAAGCCATCGAGATAGAAAAAGGCCTCATCGCTAAAGATGATTTTGTTCGAAAAACCTTCATTATTTTTAAATTATTGCTCAGTAATGAAAATATGATGTTATTTCATATAGCGAAACATCTATCTTACATTTGTTAGATAGGGGCAGAAAATTGCCTCTACGTTCCTGGTGTCAAATGTGCACGGTAGGCATTAAACATTTTACCTCACAAAATTTAAATCTTCCGTATATTTTCCCGAAAAATTTTATATATCAATATGGCAACAAAGTCGCCAGCCGCACTCGCGAAAAAGTAGAACTGAAGTTTATTTTCTAAGCGGTTTCATGCGCACTGTCACTTTCACTGGCCTCTGCTCTTTATGAATACATGAATTATATATTTATTAACTACCACATGACACGCGTCATGGTGTGACCGCATATATTGACCCTACACTATTAGTGTTATTGTCAGCGTCATCCGTCAGCAATCTGAAGTGAAAATGTTCACAACTCAAAAAAGCATATTTTTCAACGTAACCTTTTCATTCTTTACAGGCTAAATATTTTTTATAAAAATTTCCTTAAGTTTTACGTATTAAATCTATTTATTTTCTTATAAATTCTTTTGCATATTATAACTCAATTAAATGACTTTATTTTCTTTCTTTTTTCGCTATTATTTCAACAACGCATTAACACAAAACAACTGTTGCCACTACGTAAAATCATCACTCGCGCAAAAATCTAAAAAAAAAAAAAATGAACAAAACGAAACCAACAACACAATATGACTGTCATACAATAGGGCCGAAGGCAGTAACATTCTACTTGATCCAAATTTAATGTGCAAGAAGACACGTCGTCTACGCGGTAAAATGGCTGAAATCTGTCGGCACGATTCTGCCCTCTTAAAAGAGATCATCAACGGCATTAATCTGGGCTTCCGAGAATGTGAATTTCAATTCAGGAATCGTCGATGGAATTGCACAGCATTGCGAAAAAGCATGAGAAAAATTTTAATGAAAGGTGAGTGTTATGTACAACATTGCGGATTCTACTTTTGTAGATAAAACTACCCTATACCATAAGAACAAAAAAGTTAATATAATCGGGAAATGTTTAACAATCGGGTTTATTAAAGTTTTCCAAAAAACATTTTCATTTTATTTAATAACCCAATATATTTTTATCAAATGTATGGTAACACAAACTTTGTTTCCCTGTGTAATTTTCGTAAAATCAAGTTTCATTTTAGAGCAATGTTGCTTCTTGTCACTGCCGCTAGTTGTAATGCATTGCAGGTCTTGCGAGATACCATCTAAATTTTGCATCCTTATAACCAAACACTCAACTCATTGTCAGTCAAGAGGCAAAGCCGTCAAGTAAATGCAACTGACACCACAGACTTGTCAAATGCGCAAGTGAGTTCATACTCATATAGAACATTTAGCTGATATTCGCATATATAGTATATAGTTTGTATGTTAATATGAAAGTTAAAGCTTATACTTTACACACTTTCACTTTGGTAATATAAAAAAACTTAAATAAAGAAATAAAACGTGAAAATTTGCCATATGGAAAGACAGAACAAAGCTTCGAGTGAGAGCAAAAGAAAATCAGCTGCACCAGAAAAGAACACGCGGGAGTAGGAAAAACTACCCATCTTAATATGCTAAATGGAAATATTGAATAGTTCTGTTCTGTTCTGTTGTTGTAGTTGTCCAGTTGTGTCAAATCCGGAGATCTTGTTGGCCATTTTTTGACACCATATTTACCGGAATTTCCGACTCAAAAATTCTATTGGTAAATGCGGAGTGTGGTATGTCGCGCCGTATTGTTGGAACCAAGAGTCTACCAGACCTTTTTTACGCATTTTCATTCATACAACTTATGCCAACATACACCGATATGGATCACCATTGACTGTCTTACCAGCTATGAAGAAGAATGGCCGAATGGAATAACGGTTTTACAGCAAACTAATGTCCAAACGGTTAGTTTTTCATCGTTAATTTCGTACAACCTTTATATTTTTTTCTGTGCACATAAAAATAATCTTGTTTTATTTATGGCACATTATTTTTCAAATCGAAAAAAAGTCAACTCAATGTCATTTGCTTGAAATTTACAAATATTATTCTACGTTCAATTCCAGGAGACCCATATTTTTTTAATTCGCTGAACCCAATTTTCAAAGTTAGACCGTCGGCCTAAAGTCATGCTATGATTTATTTTTCGAACGGCTATGGCAGCAAGCGAGAAAGTGACAAAAGATGACAAGTGGAATATGCGCACTCTGTACACCTCATGACAAGTCCCTCAGTAGCTCAAGTGTTAGAGCGGCCGTCGCAAAATATGCAATTGCAATGCATGAACGGTCAGGGGTTCAAGTCCATGTACAGAATTAACCAAACTGGTCTGAAGAGGCTATTGGTAATAGCCGAAACATGTCACCAATCAACAGGTTAAAATTGTTCCATTTGTTATCTTTGTCATGTTTGTTGAAAAATAGCATTGATCAATAAGTAAAAATTTACAATATTGGTCTTTACTTAATGACTGTAAGTTCGATTAAATAATGTTTAATTAGAAATTTTTTTTTTTAAATTTTAAAGGACAAAGTTCAAATGACCATAGCTTTGAAAATTGGGTTCTTTCAGCGAAATAAAAAAATATTGGTCCCTTATAATTGAACGTAGAATAATATCTGTAAATTGCAACCAAATCGATGAATTTTTGGGGATCTGCCTTGAGCTATTTACTAGATAGCTCAATGAACTGTGGAAAAAGTCGCCCTTAGACTATTCTGTTACTTTTAAATTTAATGTTCGACAAATAGAAGGCATTTAAAATTAATATTCCTTACAATTTTTTTTGTAGGAGTTACGGACTTTTCAAATTTAGAACTTAATAATTTCAATCCAAGGTACGGAAACTGTGTTTAATTTTTAAAAATTATATCTCATTTGAAAAGCATTTTTTAGTTACATATACAGTTTTGTATAAGTCTGCGGCCTAAACCAGAGGCTCTACAAGCCAAGTTGATCTGCTCCTTGCAATGGTGCCATAAGTTTTGCAAAAAACCCATTTTCGTGATGAAAAATCAGTTTGAAGTTCGGGACATTTCTCTGAAATTCGGCACAGTTTTCTAAAGTAAATTTTACTCGAATCGAAAGAAAAACTCTTCATAAAATCTCGACACATTTTCAGAATGAGAGAGCAAGAAACGCATAAGCGACAAACAAATAAAGACGGCGGCATCTAATTTTTATATGCGTTAGTACTCGACACGCTTCCTAACACTCATCACTTTGTGAAAACTCGCGAGTGTCAACTGGTAATGCATACATAAATTAGACGCTGACTGGAGGTATAGAGCAGTAGAGGTCGAAAGCTCACTTTTTTCGCTGCCTTTGTACATGAAAGGGCATATTCTGCAGACAATACCCTTGTTGAGTAAAGGCGACGTTTTAAGGTTGGAGCGTAATATCTTACCCTTGTTTGTCAAGAAGGAGTCTTCGGTCTCATTGATCTCTGATCGTGTGCCTTGTTGATAAGGAAATCGATGAAAATATATCTAGTAGTTTGGTCTTTGAAACGATTCACACCAAAATGGTTATCAGCGTGTTAAGAAACTTTATATGCTAGCAACACTAGTAGTCTTACCTTAGTAAGAAAGAGATATTTCGGAATCTGCACTTTTCATTTGACTGTTTTGCTTGGGCTTACTTAAATGTAATCGATTTTCGTTTCTGACCAATGAGTGGTCGTCACGTAACTTTATCTCTGAATTTGTAAGTGAAATGGTAGCTTCCTGTTGTGAGAATTCTTTTACGTTTTTCAAGAAAAGGATTAATTTTTATATCCTCGCTGCTTCCATAAACAGAGTTAATATGCAATCACCGAAAATTCTTCATTGTTTAAATCCTGTAAAGCTTAAGCTAAACGACAATATTGCTAAACCGGGGCGCTAAGAAGAGAAGAATTATATTTTTTATCAAACAAATTTCATTTATTAGAGAATAAATAATATACATTCATATATAAATTCTTCAATAAGCAAAGTCCTAAACAGGAGCAATAGGGCATCGTCTCAGAGCATGAAATTCTCTTTTCACTGGATTTCTTTCGCTTGATGTACAAAATCTATAAACGTTTGCAAATCAGAAGTCTTTAGGATAGATAATTCAACAAAATATTTCAATAATTAAAATTTCAACATTTACCACTTTTTTTTTTGTTGACCAGACTACTGCGCTATCATTCAAAAACCCATAATTTGTTAATTTTCAAAATATAATATACCTAGTACATATGTATAGTAATAAAAGAAAATTTCAAACCTTTTCAAAAATTAAAATTTAATTAATTTAATTAGAGATAATTAACAACAACAATAATTTAAACCCTAATAAAAACCACATAGAAGCCCATCATTTGAAACCGAATCGAGCAGAGCCATTCATCAAAGTGCACAATCCATCAGGCGAACTTGCATAATAATAATGTAAAACCTGATGAATGGCACCTCAAATGAGCAACCATCTGTCAATTTAAATAAATTATTACCAACTTCCCAAAGAATGCAACTTTTAAAATTACCATTAACAACAGCAGCAACAACAACAACAACAGCAACAATGAAATTCATACAACATCAACGTATCACCATTAAAGAGACAACTAACTAACCAAGCAAACTCGTGCAAATTGGTGAAGGTGGTGACTATGTTCGTGCTACTGTTGTTGTTGTTGTTGTGGTAGCTTTGATTGTAAAGAAGAAAATGGTGTATTGAAGAGCAGTTCGATTAAATGTTGTGCTACATTTTCTACTTATGTCTGTCGACATTGATGTATACCGAGAGTAGAAGTAGAAGATCAAAAGTCTTTTGCGAGTATTTATTAACGGAAAGGACTAAAAATATGCAACGTGATTTGTGTTGTACGTTACGGTTGCGACTTTAAGGAAGAGTGAAAAGGACCCTTATATATATATATTATACATATGTATGTATGAACACAATTTTTACATGTATAAAACTTTCAATTATTAAATTTTGCACAACACTTGTTGAATGGATTGCTGGAAGTGTCACTTGCCAAAAGACAAACGTTAAAAATCATTGCATTTAGTAAATAATTGCGGTGAATTTAGCTCAGTGACGCGCATTGAAAATCCAATAGCATGCAATAAATAACAACGTTTTAACCATGGGATTACCACAGTAACTCGTCGTCGTCGTCGTCGTCGTCTTGTCAATCTGTCAGCACCACAATGCAGAAGAAGAGGAAGCAGTAACCTCGTCGGCATGGGTAAATGAAGAACAGTGTCCCCAGGTTTTGGGGCGCAAAATGCAATGTGTCAACGGCAACAATTTAAATGTCCGACTTAGTTAACTAATGCGAAATTTATTACGAATTTCAATTGAGATTTAGCACTGGCTGGTCGGTCAATTGCAAGAATTGGTTAACAAAACAGCGCTAAATTGGCACGGAAAGATATCGAGTAACGAACTAATGGCGAAAGTTGTCCAGAATGGGAATTAACTTCAGTAATGCATAGTAATGTTTTTTAAAAGAAATATTTTTTCGCAATGACACTTAAAATATTTTATTGATTAAAAATTAAAAATTTAAGTCTTTACACTAATTGGTTTGATCTCTCTTTCAAAGTTACAGACAATTTTTTAAATGCAATTTTAACATGTTTTTTGGTATCTCCTTGGGAAAATATTGACGAAAATTTATTTTTCACTTAATACTACACGTATACCCTTGCCAATGTATAAATACACGTTGCCTCAGCTTGAATTCTGCCGCAGTTGCTCATGGCAGGCAGAATGCCATACACTGATCTGAATCCTACGGTTTGAGCCCTGATGAGGTAAATGATCTTAATTTATGATCACAAGTTTGGTTGAGTTTTCGTCATCTCTCGCGCAATTACATATATAATGAGGCTAACCACGCTTTAATCGGTTTCGCATTAATGCATAGAGTACGAGTAATTATCTGGACTGTGTTTGATCTTTTGTAACGAAACCAACTTGTTGGTTGTAAATATATCTTCTTCCAAAAACTGGATAGGATTAATAATGTCATTATGTCCTGTGTAATTCTGGTGATCTTTTTATTAAATTTGGTTAAAGTTAAGAATGAAATAGTCCCGGTTACCGATCCGTACGATAGACGGATATACCTCATACGTACGGTTTCGCCTCACGAACGCAGAGCAGTCCGTGCTGTTCGTAGTCGGTCACCGATCCGTACGACAGACGGATGCGCCTCTCGTGCGGTCAGGCGGGTAAGTGGGACCGCAGGGACTGATCGCAAAAAAAAAAATTAAAAAAAAAAAAAAAAAGATGCATAAGTTGAGCGTTAAAGTCTGGGAAGGCTTTCAACTTTTCGAAGGCTGTACGATCTGCGCCCTATATTTTGTAGCTTTTAAAGAATTTGTTGCCTTGTGTGGTCTCATTTCTTTAATGTAGGCGGCCACAAGGCCAATCGAAGTGGTATTCCCTAAGGAATAAGTAGTTTTTCGACCTGGTCTCATCATACGCTTCTTGTAAAAATGATTCATTTCTTTGGCATTTAGTAAATAAAATTCCAAAAAGAAAGTTGAATAGCATTGAATTTTATCCGTTCAATTGTTTAGCGCAAATTGTCGTTGACGAATGTTCACTTCATTGGAGACAGTACATTCTCTCACTGTGTACAGTTTTCAGTGAATTAATAGGACATGAACTCTCCACAGGAGTAGAATTTAATTTTTTTTTTCTTTTTTAGGGAAATAATGATATATTTTTAGAATTATGACCGAATACTATCAAAAGCACTTCCCACGTCTGTAGAACCTCAGAGGCAATTTCATTCCTAGAAAATCACTTTTCAATACGAGGGCGGTTAAGGATGAAGTGGACTTGCAGCCGCTTAACTGCTTATAAAGGCAACTTGCCTGTTATGTAGCGGAGGCATCTTAAATCGTATCGCTTTAAATGCACGATGACCCTTCCATAGCCTTAAGTTAGAATAATTAGTATGTCTAATTATTTCTATTTTTTGATTATGTTTAATCGACAATTTAAATTTTTTTCCCATGTGCCTTTCTTCACCAAATAGTGGCTTTGAGAAGATGTAATGGATTTACATGCATTACACGCGTAGTGTTAGAAAATTAATTTATGTACAAATGGTAGTCTACAAGCAATAGCTGATACATTGCTGCATTTTGTGCGGCATTATCTTCAAGTCTTTCACCAAAATTCGCTTAAATATTATCTGCTGATGCTTAATTGAGTGACTTATCGTCTGACCGATAGTTACGTAGTTTTCATCTTTAGTCGCAGCGGCGATATTATTGATCATGTTGCAGATCTGACACATCGTTGAGCCAGTATGCTCGAGATGAACGGATTAACGTTGCAGTACTTGCCCAGTTTATAGCACACTACCACTGAATTGGCGACAAAATCCACGACCTTAACCTCTGACCCGAATATTTATCAAAAACATTGAAACAATTATTCGACGTTCTTAACAAGTACAACGATCCATTGTACACTGAGAAAACGATTTGTTTGAATATAACAAAAATATATTTGATAGAGAACAATTAAATATTTGATTGAGTCAAACATAAAATATTTCAACCAACATTCATCACTATTTCATCCAAATACAATATAATTGACTCAAACAAATATTTGATTGCTCTATACGTTTGTTATATTCAAACAAATCGTTTTCTCAGTGTATGTCTACGTAAATTTTGCTTTTGTAAACTTCAGAAATGTCAAAGCTCCGATGACTTAAGTCACTATTTACAAAAGTGAAAGCACCTTCGGAGAGTAGCGTAACTAGAGGAGGTGAGGCGAAGTTGGCCATCGCTCCGGGCGCACTGGCTTGAGAGCGACAAAATAAATGGTCCTTTAATTTTTGAAACTCGTTTTTTGGATATATGGCCACTATGGTCATTCATCCATTACATTCCCAAAAAAAAATCCCATCTGCCATCACCGTTCTGCACTGATTTCTTATCATCTCAATAAAAAATTATTTCCAAAAGATGGTAGAGGTAGTGGGCCACAGATTGTTCATCGCCACGGCCAAAAATTGTTCAAGACAATTGCCTTCGGATAGGGTCATAACTTTTACGCTACTTTATATATCTTAACTACTTGTACCTTTCAATTCAATTTTAAAGATTATGATTTGTAGGAGTTTATACTAAATAGAGCAACAAAGTGTGGAAGCAAAATTAAATTCAAGTGTGGGTTGCTTGTGAGAAACAAAAGATATGATCAACATATAAACTCATTTAGGCTTTATGATAACTTCAGTAGTAGAGCGCCCATAAAGTGAATTTTAAGCATATAAAGCATAAGGTGCATCCTTTGAACATAAGCTAAAATTCTTATCTGGCTGTTTCAGTAATCCCTAAGATGCAAAGTTATCTGTAGCTTACGCCTAGTGAATTCACAAATTCGCTGCATCTGCTTAAGAACTAGTTTGTTAATTCGAAAGCATAGATTTTGAAGACTTTTTTTTGGTTACTAATACTCTTTCAATAAGAGAATCGTCATAGTAAATAGCCATTTTAGTTCTCTTATGATTTTTATATGATAATGACCCCAAAACAGTTTCCCACAGTATGTACATAAAAAAAGTATTTTTAACACCGTACCAAGCAAACTAAAAAGTGAAAATTTGACAAATAAATAATAAGACGAAAACAAATTTTGGTTAATTATTATAAGTCATGAGATAGATTCCAAAAAACAAAACAAAAATATCGAGAGAATTAGATCAAACAAAGTTAGAAAGTGTTAATTAAGCATAAGAAACAAAAACGGCGCCACAGACAAAAGCGCCATTCGAGAGCAAAAAAAAAAAAATGAAAACATAAAGCCGACAGATGGCAGCTGCCATACGTCATGTCAAGGCGATAGTGTGTCATATGGCAAATGTTGACACATGACGTCAAAGTGTTTAACATTTCAATTTTCACAGCATTTAATATGTTAATTTCGTAGTTAAACACACAAATGTTTGCAACTGACAGCAACAACAACAACAACAAAACAGCAACAACAATACCAAATCGAACGTGACATTTCATTAAAGCCAACTGACAAGTAAGTGAACGCATGTAAATATGTAAAACCAACCTGTCAGACGGACAGAAAGACAGAAAGTTTTGACAGAACGGAGGCAGACGACAAGTTGTAACAATTGCTTGTTAATCACTTGTTTAAATGTTAACAATTAATGCATTCATGACAACAACAACAACAATGCGTGTTATGCATACATTATTGAAATTCAGAAAAGGTGGCAGCACGTTGTTTTGCATATAAATTAAAATGCTTCTTCATAATTGTAGTTCAAATTGATAGTGAAATTAAAGTCAATTGGATTGATCTCAAAGCAATTCCGACAATACTTTCATATCTACTTATAAGACAATTTGGCTTTCTTTCCCTACTAACCCTCTTTCTCTTTCTTTTCATTTCCAGATACCCGCGAGACAAGTTTCGTTAATGCCATCACTGCAGCCGGTGTTACATATAGCGTTACAAAAGCCTGCACCATGGGTCAATTGGTCGAATGTTCCTGTGATAAAAGTCATTCGCGTAAAAATGGCGGTCAACCGCAGATGGTGAATGCTGCAACAGCGGTGGCTGCTTTAGAGCGTCAACAGGCGTTAGAAGTAAATAACACACGTTCACACCGTAAACCGAATCGAACGCGTGATCGTGATAGACGTGGACGCAAGCGAAAATTGCTGCGCAACATAAAATTTCCCGATGGCGAATGGGAATGGGGTGGCTGCAGTGATAATGTCAATTTTGGTTTTCGCAATTCAAGAACTTTTCTCGACGCGAAATACCGAAGGCGGAGTGATCTACGCACTTTGGTTAAATTGCATAATAATAATGCAGGACGTTTGGTAAGTTTGTATGTATTAGTTTTTAAGAAAGTTTATAAAAATGTGCAAAAAAAATGCATAAGAATTAGTGAGGGAAAGCAAGAGTGAAAGCATCGGAAGATATGATAATTTATGAGAAAACATTGAATAAAAAATGTTAGAATGAGCCAAAATGCATGAAAATTTAAATAGAATCACAAATAGGGTCTAAAATGCACGAGAATTTACTAGAAAAATCAGCAAAAGTAAACGCATCGGAAACTCTCAAATGGTGTGAGAAAATATTGTGAAAGTATCGGAAGATATTAGAAGCTATTCGAAAAATGAATGCAGCTCTTTTTGCTGAAATCTCTTATTATCTTAAGTCACCATATGTATAATATACTAGCTGTCCCGGCAGACGTTGTTCTGACCTCTCCGGTTGGTGTTCCAGATGTTGTATGAACTCAAGTGATGGAATGTATAAGCGAAACGGCCTATTTTTCCAGTAAAACTTACTTCTGGCCGTACTTTTTATATCAAGTCCCATTCGTCTGCATCCAGTACTTGATGAGATATGATTAATTTGATTTTAGAGAGCGTGTCACTGCCCATTTTTCTAAACCAAACTTTGCAAAAACTTTCCATAGACCATTAGAAACATTTAAAAAATAATTATGAAATTTTCGTGAAAATTCTATTTAAAAAATACTTTTGTATAGGGGCCACCCTAAGTATGTGCCTCTAAATATAACAGCTACGCGGTGTAAATTCCATGGGAATCGATTAAACGGTCTTCGAGAAAATTAAATTTTAAAAATATGTTAGTATGAGGGCCACCCTAAAACAAGTTAAGTAGCCTAAGCTATGCCTTTTAATATAAAATCTATATAGTGTGATTTCAGTGTGAATCGTTTGGCCGGTCTTCGTGAAAATTATATTTTAAAAATATTTTTGTAAGAGGACCACCCTAAATATGCACTCTAAGCAAAATTTTTGTAGTCTCGGCTATAACTCTTAATATAAAAAAAAACGCTGTTTAAATTCCAAATGAAACGATTAACTAGTCTTTGTGATAATGCAATTTTAAGAACATGTTTGTTTGAAGACCCCCCTAAATATGCACCCTAACTGAAAGTTTTGTGGCCTTAGCTATGACTCTTAATATAAGAGACACACGGTGTAAATTCCATGTGAATCGATTTACTGGTCTTTATGAAAATGCTATTTTAAAATATTTTTGTATGAGGGCCACCCTAAATATGCACATAATCGAAATATTAACTATCCTATGGCCTAAGTTAGACCAAATTACAGGCATATGCCAAATGCCAATACAAATTGGTTCAATAGTTCCAGAGTTTACCTGGATTAAACAGCGTGACACAAGATTTTTATATATTAAGATATATGGGGATTTAAGATTAAGATATATATTATATGTATACACATAAAATCTCACACTTTTCTTAGTGATACGAAACATTGAAATTTTAAACTTTATATATTAGTAAAACTAATATCCTTTTTATGCTCTTTTCCAGACCATTCGCGACTCAATGCGCCTCGAATGTAAGTGTCATGGCCTCTCTGGATCGTGTACGGTTAAAACATGCTGGCTCAAAATGCCACCTTTTCGTGAGGTAGCCGCACGACTAAAGGATAAATTTGATGGTGCCTACAAAGTTGTAGCACGTAATGATGGCAATAGTTTTATGCCCGAAAGTGATACCATCAAACGCCCAACAAAATATGATTTGGTCTACACAGATGATTCACCAGATTTTTGCAGTGCCAACATGAAGACAGGTTCAATGGGTACGCAAGAACGTGAATGTAATGCAACGTCACCCGGTGTGGATGGTTGTGATCTGCTGTGCTGTTCACGTGGACATAAACATCGTATTGTTTCCGAATGGGTTAATTGTAGATGCGTTTTTAAATGGTGCTGTAATGTGACATGCGAAAAATGCTTAGAGAGGCGTGAAGTCAATACGTGTCTTTAAGCAGAGGGTCTTCTGCTTAGAAAGGGTCTAGATACACTCTATTAAAATAATGTTGAGCTTTCCATACTTGGGTGATAATTTTAAATTATATAGTTAATTTTTAAGTATTAATATTAAAACTTAATATTTATTAACAAAAATGTAGACGTTTTAAGTTCTTAATATATAACATATATGTATGAATTTAAATGTATATAACATATATATATATGCGTATATATAAAATAAACAAAGCATCTCTTAGCTATACGACACTTATTTAACAAATAGAGAATAATTTAATAAATGTAAAAAAAAAAAGAAAAAATTAATAAATTTATTTAATTTAAAACCGAATAAAAATTATTTCTTATTTTTTTAATTTCTGTTTCAGATAAAAATGCCAAAATTAATCACAATAAATTAACCCCAAATGCAATAAAAAAAACCTCGTTATTGAGCATCACAATATGAGATCTTCACCGCCAAAAAAAAAAAATAAAAACTGAAATTAAATAAAATTAAATTATTTTAATTGTTGCAAAACAAATTAATATAACGGTATTTTAATGGTTTCAATTAAAAACGAACAACAACAATAAACCGAAAGCAGCAAATGATCAGCGCGTTCGCTCGCTCGCTCGCTGTTATATCCGCTGAGTTGTGCCCATCCAACCAACTGCGATCATTTTTACTTTTTCTTTTTATTTTTCACAAATGTGCGAGTATATCGACGAAAATTTAAATAAATGATTAAGTTATAATGTTTTGTCGATTTCATTTTCACAAATTAACTTAATGTCGAGATCAGCGAATTGATGCTGACCTCCCGCTGTGATAACCTGTGTCGATTACACTGGTTAACAAAAACTCTAATTAGAAATCAAAATTGTTAGCGTAAGTTAATTTACATATATATATGTATATAAAGATTTTATAGGGAGAGCGTGAAAAGACTTTCCTTTTCAACTCCAGTATGGTGGCTCGACTCAAGAAAAGTCCCGTTCCCGAGAAAAAGTGTCAAGTTTGCAGTCATTAAAGGCGCCATAGTAGGTCAAAAATTTTAACTATACAAAACTGATGTGTAGCGAAACAAACTTGCATAATATATCTGTGCTATTTATGAGCTTTCCGGTGTATTATAGAATTTTTTTTGATACAAGTCTAGATTGAACAAGAATCCTTAGCAGAAGCGATACTAAACAATGAAAACTTTTTTAATCAATTCCGAGCATGATTTATTAACTTGGAGTTGTGAACTTGATACTACAAGGTCATCTGATCTGATCTGGCCTTAGAGCACAGGTCTCTAGACGGCAAGATTTTTGATTAGGGTGAAGCGTCTTCTATCATCGAACGAAGGTAGGTAGGCTTACATTATGTTTGCTTCTAAGGAAATAAATGAATTTTTTTAACTTCACTCTAAAAAGATTTTCCTCAGATAACTATAGCATAGTTTTCAATAGCTATTATATCCGAACCAAACCAATTCTTTACTGAAAGATTTAAAATGCTGAGCTTATTATTTTCTCCAAACACGGGCAAATCATTTAAAATTACACAGACTGTCTGTCTAACATTTTTCTCCCCGAACTGCCGGTCTCAGCAAGCCTGCGCGTTGTGTGATCAGCAAAGCTTAGGCGGATGGAAAAATAAGACAAACAAATATAGAAACTCCTGAGACTGAGAAATAACAGGATACGCTTGATCAACTACTAGACAGCAATGAATGGAGAAAATATTAATATGGTCTAAGCTCGAGCTAAAAATCAACAGCAAAACTGCTAAAATTCTCACAGAACTCAGAAATAAACCATCTTTCCAAGTCTGTTTTCCAAGCCATTTAGAACATGAAGAAAGCAGCCAAGAATTGATTATAACTCTTCTAGGATTTAAGTACGTAGAAATCATTTTGAACCAGTCAAATGCACACTTGCGTTCAAACCAAGTTCGTTGAAACCATACAAATCAACGGATGTCATCTACCCAGTTATGCTGTAGGGGGTTGAAGAAATAATATCATCCTGGCTAAGGATGTTGATTACATTGTTATACCTCAATCAATTTAAGGAAGTAAATATAATTTTTTTCCTAAGGCAGTAAAGTCTAGCATTATAACCCTGAAGAACTGCAAGTCGATTGGCTTGAGCTTAAGTAATTCACAACTGTTCAATCATAAAGGTAGCTTCATTGACCGGGTTTGGTCATTAGAGGTGACTCTTAGCCAAAAGGATTTCTGAGTAGCCGGCTTCCTAAACATAAAGTGGTTTTTAATAATGTAAAAATTGAGGCGATAAAACACTAGTATGGGGAACATTAGCTTCAACGATAATGTAAGCTAAAGAACAATTTGGGCAATAGAGTCAATAACTCGATCTACGAGTTCTCAATAGTCAGAAAAGGAGTGATTTAGATATTAACTTAAAGAAAATGCTAAGTAAAATACAAGCTGCTAAGACATGCATGGCTGTGAATAACAGGATCCTTAAAATTCACACCTCAAGCAGATCTTCAAACAGAGATACATCCACGATCCTTGAAGATCATCTTAAAATTCACACCTCAAACTTATTCTCAAACAAAGATTCATCCTCGATCATAAAAGTTGTTCAACTTGGAGGCACCCAAATTTTAATTTCTACAATGCAATGCTAGCGACAGAGTTTGATAATTTCAATAAAATTTAAATTCATATGAGGCTTAGGGGCTTAGTCGATCACACTGATACCTTATGGATCACTTAAACTGCCCAGTAAATGCAGCAAATTTGAGGTGGGAACTTACGCTATTAGAGAGGCCGCAGTTATGATTCCTATAAGGATTATTTTATCCTCCAACATAATGATATACTTATGTTGGAAGACTGGCAGCAAATAAAATCATAGGGTGCTATTAAATTCAATCGAAATGATTAATAAAATGCGCTGATTGTCATATCTGTTTAATATGGGGGGTTGCTTACTTAACTTCTTTAAGCCTAAAATTCTTCAAAAAGATTATGGAATAGATTGATTACAATATAAAAAGCCAGAATAAAATTTTAACTCCAATCAAAAATCAAGAAAAGTAGATTTTTTAGATGTTCTACTATCGAATGATAAGTATGATTTTAAATTCAAACTGTCGAATTTCTAACTTATGTTAAATTTTGAAATCATGTTGAACAGTTCATTGTAGCTTAATTACGATTGGCACCGTACATAGTCTATAAGTCAGAGAGTGAAACATTTTATTCACTACATTCATTAAACTACGATCTGACTTAAGAGCGACGCTGGTGATTTAAGGCAATATTAGTTAATATAAATTTTAATACATTGATTGCTTCTAAGTAAAATTTATGTTGCCTAATGTAAAAGAGCTTGACACACTCGTGTAAGTAAACGCATTAATTATTTCATTCATGTCAGTAGACCACAGCAGCGATCGTGCGAATGCGTTCGATTTGCTTTGATCATAAGAGATCGTACGTCTGTTATTCATTCATTAGATATACCAGATACTACCATTAATTAACACAGTTTTATTGATGTCGACACCAGATAAAAATCTTTAAATTAATGCAACGCAATATGGATAAACGCAGTTATATACAAAAAAATCATGATTTTCTTCAAAATACAAAAATTTTGATATATTTTGGCATTATCATATTGCAATATTTATAAAATATTAACAATTTTTTTCGCAAAAATATTGGCACCACCAAAATATCACACAATGTCAGTTCATCGCATCTCGTGACTGTGATTTTTTCATTTTCCACCGAATTCATCTGGTTCAATACCAAAGCTATGTTCTGAACTTAGGAAAGCTAGTGAAATTTCTTTTTTCGACAGTTCAAGAAACGATATTGAAATCGTTCACACAATACTTAGCCAATTTTTGTTAGACTTCCAAATCCAATATGGATTTTAAAGCAACAGATTGTAAGAGAAGATAAAAATGTGTCGGTTCTTATACCTTCTGCTGATATTGAACATATATAAGTATATCCTGATGGCATATACTACTGCTTGGAAGCTAATCTTTAGGGACTCGTTGTGTTTGTTCCAATGACACAAACATTTATTTCCTCATCCGTCAGACCTATACGGTATGAGATTTTAACCCAAACAACTTATATTCTTTGGAAATTAAAAATCTTTTCTAGGTTGCCAGGAAGGTTAGGTTTAGTTAACCATTTTAATGCATTTGAAATAGCAAATGTAAATAACTCTTCATCTAAGAAACTTGAAGCAAATTAACAACGGTACATACAGAATCAATCGCCTTTATCTTTTACTACACAGCACTATTAACTGCACAACAATTGTGTTGAATATATAGATAATTCCTTTAAAATGATTTACTTCAACATTGATTTTCTTGACATTACATATATTAGGGAGTTCAATTCCGGTATATTGAAAGATGGGATCCTGGAACTTGGTTTTTTTTTACCTTGCAACCACCACAAGTGTACTTCAAAATATCATTTGAACTGCACATTTTTTTAACTACGTAGAATTTCGAATACTAAATATTTAAGACAAGCAGTAATTCTTCAGGAAAGTAAGGTCAGGTCGCTTAACAATGCGAGAACTAAGCTAAGAGGAGTGTGAACAGGCTTTGCAGCATTTTTATCAAGAGAGGAAACAGCGTTGATAGTTCATCAGCCCTGTCAATTTTCTCAATGTTCCTCTGGTCGGGATCCCATATGTGAGTAATATCAAATTGGTGCCCTACTCTGACTAGTTTTGTCCTGCATTATTCTACTAGGTTGGATTTTATATGTGCCGAGCTGAACGCTTTAATAGGAAAAATTTTTAACTTCTCTTAGTTAATATAGTACTACCCATCTGCCATGATGTAGCTAAACGTGTCAGGAAACAGGCCTGATACCAATAAAACCACATCCCTCATATACCCAACGACTTTCACCCTATTTTTATTGGTCTGTTTGATGACGGGGTTTATAACAGCCAGCCTAGGCAGAGAGGATAGTACACAACCCTGAGGTGTTTCCCTGCTTACAGTTTTTAGCACCCAAAAGCCATTCATACTAGCTTAAATGATTATATATAAGGCACTCCTCTACCCCGAGGCCGACAAGGGCTCACAGAAAAGTTAGTCGGCAATACATTGGCTAAGCTGAAGCTCAGTATAAATATAGTTTCACCAATGCAGCATGTGCATACGATTAATAGTTGGCCAACTATTGGATGCCATTTCAATTAGTCAGCCTGCATTAGAACGTCAATTGAAATAAATTGAATAGTTGGATGGCTATTGTATGCCAACAGAATAGTTGCTGGGCGATTGGAATAAATATGTATGATAAGCGGAAATTTAATTACATAGCTACATATGTACATATGCAATTGTTGCGATAAGATGCGGAAGTTTAGACAAATTAAAAGATTTTTAATGGATGCACTAACAGTTGATTGATTATTTTCAAATAACTGTTGGTCAACTCTTTGATCGTAGTAGTTGGCCAACTATTGGACGAAAACTGTGCGATTCCCTTTCAATTAAAGATTTAGCTAACTATTTAATTTTAAGAACGTGAGAATGCGAATTCCTGGACGAAAACATTTCTGCAGTTTCCTTATAAAACAATTCGAGTCATTTCATTTGGCTTAAGTCAAAAGAATTTCTAATTAAATTTCATCGCTCAACGGTCCTGGAAAATACCGCGATTCAAACTTTTAATCAATATAATCCCGTGGTTTTTGATAAAATTTCCGGATTTAACTGCCTAGCACCTATATTTGTAAAAAAGAATTCTTCTCCATCGATCCTTTCTTAACCTTTTTTGCGCATTCTACTGTTCCTTTTCATTTTGTTTTAATAACATTAATTAAGGTGTTGCCTTCGTTGGTGTTCTTCACGCCTTTCCGTACAAATTACGCTGGAATTTCATGTTCTCTGCGGCAGCTTGATTCGGCGTGTAGTATCTGTATCTCATCGATGGTGTCTCGATGGATCTTGTTGTTGGTTGCTGCCGTCCATTTGTTGCTGCCACTGCTGAACATGCAATTTACTTTTAAAATTGTTTGCTCTCATAATTCTTGCCTGGTTTTTAACTTCATTGGTTTTTATTTTTTATTTGGACACTTTGGTGTTTTAAATTTGATGGTTTTTTTTTTACGACGGCATCATAGCCTTTGGCCAGAAGCAAAAATGTTTTGGTAGAAAGTTTATGAATTAAGTCATTAAAACTGTGTGTGCAAAAGATGTTGTTTAATTTTAAAGGAGCCTTTGATTTTTCTTTTCTTTAATTCATACAAAAGGGCTACCGAAGGAATAGCATGCTAAAGAATCATTATGTATCCAAAAACTTAAATCTATAGACTAAGAGAATAATAACGTTTTCATACATAGAATTTTTGTTTCTCTTTATGTGGGGGATACCCTGCACACTATATTCCAAAAAAAAGATACAATAAAATAAAAATCTTATCTCTTCTAAATCAAATAGGCGCCTCACTTAGCGCCAAACACAAGGAACAAATCCCAATGAATATCCCAAACAAGTTGAGAAACTCCACGAAAAAAAACCAGAGCATCCCAACACGACAGAGTAACATGCATTTTTAAAAGCCATAAAATACGCATTTATTACTAATTAACCCAACCTCAGCGATCTCTTTCGCTTGGCCTGATGAGCAGCCAATAAACGCATTAAAACAAAGAACAGAAAAAAAGCCCCAGCACAGCCTTAAAAGAGAAAAATGCATAAAAATTAAGAAAGAATTAAAAAAGTCACACATAAAATTATCACCAAATGAATTGAACAAAAAAAAAAAAAAAACGCGCGTCAACTTTTGAAATCAAGGTCGGGTCATTGGCTTCCGCGTGCAGTGGCTCGCTCTCCTATCCTATGCTCGTATAACAAAATTCAAATTTGGTCCTGCATTCCAATATCAATATTCGTACAAGAGTCAACCTTAAAACTTTTGTGTTCGTTGAAATTGAAAATGATTTGTCTGTTAGATTGATGACTAATACGCTTGATACAATTAATTGAAACCAACTGATACAGATCTCTGAAACGACCTGGGTTACACGCAAATCTCATTAGGCCAGCGATAAGCAAACTGGACGAAAATATCACAAGAAGAAGAAGAAGCAAAAGCAGAGAAGAGACAATCTTGCTGATAGCATTGACGACATAGCAGTTTAAAGTTAATGAGGTTGATGATATGGAAATCAATTGAAAGTTTGGCTATAAAAAAAATAAAAAAAAAAACAAAAACAAAATGTGAACAGATAGTGAGAATCGGGTACACCCGCTATATTTAGATTTAATTGGTGTCTTATAATGACTGCAAAAGATTTACTTTAAAGAATTTTAAATACCTGTGCCATATCCTAATGATACTGAAATAATACTGGATGAGATTTTAAATACAACCCAGTTAGCCCCGGCTTGAGATATAATCACCCCTATCACGCTTGTAGAATGTTAACTTTATCGCCAGTTGACAAAAAATTTTCTTTCTGGTGTGCTTTATCTATTCATGAGTTATTGGGTCTCTACAGATCTCTTCGAACGGGCACGAACGGTAGCGAAATTTAAGGAAATGCTCTGCTTGTTTTCAGCAGCGCTTCAATTTGCTTAAAAACTCTGCCTGTTGCTATTGCTGTATGCTGCCTTATGTTAAATAGCCGAATCCACAGTTCATGAAGAGCTGTCGCAGTCGACTGTCGCCCATTGCTATCGCAGTCGTAGTTAATTTCGTAACAGTTTTTCTCTAGAAAACGCAAGTTATTTCATTATATTGACTAGGACAGCAGCTGCTACGACTGCGATGGCAATAGGCGACAGTCGACTATGCTAGCTATTTGTGAACCCTTGTATCGGCTATTGTACTATTTATGGCAAACAGCAGTAGGCGACTTTCAAACGCGGCAGCTTTTCGTGAACTGTCGTTTTGGCTATTTAACTTTATGCACAGACAGCATTAGCTGATATCGACAGCAACAATTTTTTAAGCAAATTGAAACACAGCTAAATCAAATAGTAGCAATTCCTTAAATTTCGCTTCCGATCGTGCACGTTGGAGGAGCTTTATGGAGACACTATGCTCCGTGAAAAGATAAAGGGCACAAGAGAGAATTTTAATTCAACCAACGATAAAGTCAATGCTCGACAATCGTGATTGGGGTGATTATGTCAGAAACCGGGCTGAGTGGGTGTTTTTAACCTTTGGAGGCCAGGTACACTTTTATACAAGCCATCCCGTACTTGAGATACAGACTCATTTTAGTCACATACTTTGAATGCAGATGTTAACAGGTGTTGTGATTACACCTCAGCTGCTCAGTACAGACACTGACGAAGAAGCCAGCCAGTCTGGATCAGACGTTCTCTAGATTGATGTTAATCCCGACAACTCCCTCCACAGACATACCCTTGTGGGTGAAAAACGGCAGCTATTGGGTATTTACTCGTCATGTCACATTGAGGATCATTGACACTCAGAAATTAAGAGGAGAACGATGCCATTCGAACATCATTCGAGACTCTTCACTCGAAACCGATGATTGTCCGCAACTGTCTAAACAGCTTCTCCGCATATCTATGGAGCTTATCACTATCCGCGTCCGTTAGCACTTAGCTCTGCTCTCAGTAAGTGGACGTCCATTAATTACGTGAGGTGTTTTTTATATTTTGGACCCCCGTTCCCCTCCCCTTGGTGAGATCTGGCGGAACACCTCCCCCCCTCCCGTGAGATTTAAATTATAATTTTTAAATAATTCATATGATGCAAACTGTTAGGGGACGTCCATTAATTACGTGAGGTGTTTTTTTGAAAATTCGGACCCCCCTCCCATTGGTGAGATTTGGTTAGATCTAGCGGGACCCCTCCATCCCCCTTTGATTTAAATTCTAATTTCTAATGTAAATTCTATGCATTAAAAAGAATACGTGAGGTTTTTGTTGACCCCTCCCCCCTCTTGGTGAGATTTTTCCGGAGCCCCTCCACCCTATTTTTACTCACGTAATTAATGAACGTCCCCTAATGTAGAGAACAAATCATTTTAGTAATTACCCAAATGTGGGCATGGTGGACTAGTGCAAAAGCCCCCCACGGAGATATCGTTCCTAAATCGACTCGAAAAATATCTGTGGCAACAAGGAATAACAGCTAAACTCGATATTTGATGACAAGGCGAAACAAAATAAGTTATGTGTGTATGTTATGTATGTATTATTTGTCATATTCATATGACTTATACTATTTCGCCTTGTCATCAAATATGGAGTTTAGCTGTTATTCCTTGCAGCCACAGAAATGTCGACAGACGATTCAGTCGGCACTATAATAACCAAAAAAACCGATTTATATCAATTGGCCACCAGCATCATGTGATTCGGCACCTTTAAACTAATTCTTGTGAGAATATACAGTACGATATATCTCGCCTACAGAAATATAACTAACATATAATATAACGAACATAACTCGAATTATTAATGACATCAGTTAATTGAAAACGCCAGTAGTTTTCAAAAATGTGATAAGCAATCGTGGTGGTCATTTGCCTGAAATTATTTTGCAAATACTAAACATCATTGATTCATTTTTCAAATGATACCAAATAAATGAACAACCATTATATAAACATGAGTTTTATTTAAAATCATAGTTCTATAAAAAATAAAAAAACACCCTTTACAATGAAACTATAGAAATAGGTGCGCTACGGTTAATCATATCGACTCAAGTTATAAACACTATTCAAAAATTAAAGGTCTTCAACTGAGAGGCTCAGCCCAATTTTAAAACTACTAGATCAGAATCTAGCCGTGCGACTATGTATACCAGTTTTTTTTTCCAAAAAAAAAAGGTGCCAATAAAAGGCTAAAACCATCTAGTTGATTTCATCCACATCAAATTTTTCGATATATTTTCTTAACGTTACTTTCAGATTCTTAGCTCATGATAAGTAAAATTTTTAGCTCAAAGTGTGAAAACATTTAAATAAAACATCAATCAACAAAATCACTCAGCTAAAAATTAAAGTTATGAGCAGTAAAAGGTTCATCAACGAAATGACTTTGTAAAAAATATTTGACAACTTTATTGCGTCCCTTTAAGATAAAAGAAAAAAAAATATTTTAAAAAAATATACAAAAAACACATGCAGACAATCAGAGCAACGCAAAAGTCCATAAAAATGAAAGAAGAAAGCGAATCATTTCGACACCTAAATGCGGTAATTAGGGTGCTCTCGCAAACACTGACCCGCACTCACATTGACTTAACCCAGTTGCCACTTGGTATCGTCAATGTAAAAATCATTTAAGCCACAATCGCTGTATAACATCAGCAAAGATCTGCAGAGGTTACGCCTTCGTTGTGGTAACGGTTTAAGGTTAAAAGAATTCAAGTTGATCGCGTTGATCCTCGAACTCGAACAACTGAAAAGATTTTAATTTATTGTGTCGAAATGGAAGAAGAAGAAGAAGAAGAAGAAAGCAGCAATGATGCACCAGGGCAGGGGATCAATGGGACTAAAATGTGCAAGCTTAAGATTATGGCAATTAAATACGGATTTTGGTGAGAAAATCATGCTGCCGATGATTATTATCATGCGATCTTGATCTTGGTGATGTTAAGAACTGAGCGCTCAATGGATATAACAGCAAAAAAAATCCTGCTTGTATGTGTAAGGATCAGCGCCTGACAAATTAAGATTAATGCATTATTTGATGAATGATATGAATTTTAAATGAAATGTAAGCAAAAGATACATTTTATTTTAACTTTTTTGTTTTTTTAAATATCTTAATTGATTTGGTACTAATAGTGATTTTTTTAAATTCTCAGTTTAATCTGAAATTAATACGAAAACAAAATTTCTTTTAACTGACTATAAGTTCTATAGAGTAGCTCATAGCTTATTGAATATTCATTCTTTGGCAAATATGAAGAAATTACTGCACAAGGCGATGGTATAACATCCCGTATGGATTTCTTCAAGACCATTGCTCAGCGAGCTTAGTTTGGCTTTGCTAAAAGCTAATTACAACATTTACCAGCATGTGGTATGAGAGCTATATACATAGCTAAGAAAGCTAATTGTTGTAGTAGCTTAATTCTATTAGATAAGGCAAAAGTTAATCTTAATAGCAATAAAGCAGTACGTGAGCTGTAGGAAGCCAGACTATTACTAAAATATATTCGAAATAGTTTCAACCAAAGAACAGTAAGTGCACAAGCGTTCCATTTTCAATACGATAAAGTGCTTGATCCTCCAAGCAATAGTTAAATTGAACTAGTTACAAGCCAAACATTCCAAAATATTTTTAGTCAAAAACCCTGCGGTATATTCGCATAGGTTCAATCAGAATAGTAGATTTACAATAAGAGATAATCCAGGATCAAGGCCGCAGCCAGATAATGACTTCGTGGGGGAGGGGTGGCGGTATAAATAGGCTGTCGAAAAAGGTTACATCTCTTTTTAACTGTCATAACATAACATAATCGCTTGATTTTGGTTTTGTTGGAAAAGTTATGAAGAAGGGCAGTGCAGATATAGTTTTTTATTTTAATAGTAGGCGGTACCACGCCTCTAACAAGAAAAAACATTTCCATTGCTAAACTAATTGAATGATTTCGATAGAATTTGGCTAGAACCCAAAGATAGGCTCTAACCTCCATGGGGAGAAACGAATCCACGGCTAATCTGCTACACCAAGTTTGATGAAGTTGGTATAGAGATTGATTGATTCTTGTTTTTTGTTGTAGGTGCCATGCCCCTAATAGGAAAATATGGTTTTATTACAAAATTTTGATGAAATTTTGTACAGAGATAGATTGAACCGCTGAGGGAAGTTATTTGTTTTTTAATGGACGCTATCACTCCTTTAACCAGAAAATATATTTTCACACCTTCATATACTAATGAACCCTTTTTGATGAAATTTGTTATGGAGATGGACTGAACTCTGATGAAAGGTATTTGTTTTCAAGTGGGTGCTGCCACGCTCTAAACTGGACTTTAGCTCTACAGCTAAATGAATGGATCAATTTTGCTGGAAACTCGGTATGGAGATAGATTGAACTCAAAGAAAACGGTAGAGATTTTGCAATATAAAACCATAATTTTTATTTTTGGGAGCGATGACTCTTAGTTAGGAAAAATGGTATTGAACTGTTTTATATTGTTTCTATAATGGCTGAATTTAACCAGTGGGCGAATAATGGGTTATGTTTAATTGCCATATTTCTCACGCATTCGCAATAAAGCAATTTGTTATCGTTTAAGTTTAGCGTCACCTAACTTGAATTGGCATGAATCGGATGTCCCTCTTAAGGTCATTTCTGGCCGACCACTCAACTTAGTGAATTCAATAGCAGAAACCATTTTTTTCTATTTACGCTGCGTGTAGATTATCAAGCTATTGCATGAATTTTCAAATATTTCTACATTTCTTAAACGCTCCATTTCTTCAAAGAGTGAACTTCAAAGTGGGAACTTTAAAACTTTAAATATTTTTTTTAAAATTTTTTTAACTATGGTAATGCATTGGTGATGGTGAGAGTTACACAGGGGGGAAAAAATGCGAATACTTGGAATTTCGCTCCCTAAACTGCCTAAAAAAATGTTGTCCATATTCACCAGTGAAAAAGGGCGGCACTTTGTGAACGGCCTAAGGGCGGCAAATTTCTAAATCCGGGCCTGGATATGTCACCACCATTGCAGGCATCTCGGTTTTTATACGGTCGTTACAAAAATCTTCATAATTCATTTCAAATGTAAAGTTTCACATGTAATCTTTCTGAAAGGTTGCAGATCCTGTGTTAACTAAATATTTCTAATGAAATCAGAATATTTTTTTATGATTCGACATTACTTTTTTGTTATCTGTATTGTATATTTATGACATCAAATGTAGATATATGGTTGGTAAAGAACTATATGATTGTTGGCGGGCTGGTTCTCTGTTTGATATAACTTTGTGTAATCATTGCATATTATAAATATCAATACAAGTGATGACGTGGCTGAAACATCAATTCAGATTCCCGAAGACGTAATAAAATAACAGCGCAAGTCACGCTGATAAAAAAAATAAAGAAATTCCAGAGTCTGATGGTCGTAATGAAAAATTTTCATTTTTATTCTCCTTACTCTAACAATGATTCTGTAACGTTTCAGAAAAGTTGCAAATTGAATCAAAACGCGGACAGTGACACATTTTTGAAAGCTTTCTGAAACGAAAATGAGAGATTTCTGAAACGTAACTAAACCTTGTAAGATTTCATGTGAAAGATTTACGAAACGTTACTGATGCGCTATGCCATTGCGAATAATTTTCCTAAGCAACATATTCAGCTATATGATAGTCTTAACAGGCTTACTTCTGCATCAAATTTTGTGGCCGTCATTTGCCGTACACATCACATGTTCAACTAATTTGGATCCTTTTACCGAATTTAAAATCACAATTTGCTCGTGGAAGGCAAATGCTTGTGATATTCTCTTTAGTGGCACTACGACTACAACATCAAGCTTCAAAAAAAAAATCTGATATCATTTTCTTGAAAACACTAAAGAAAAAAGTGAATGTCCATAATTGACCATAATCTATTTACTACCCACAACATAACGACAGCATATGCCAACCGTGTTGAGCTTTAACATTAACATTTTTTGTCCACTTCTTTTTTTTTTATTGCCAAAATGGCTAACAATAAGTCGTAATTCAAGCTTGAAAAGTAATTAATGTCAATTTTAATAAACTGCACACAAACATAACGCAAAGTTCGGAAGATCAATAGCTAAAAGAGAATTAGGTAGCATATGCGAAATAAAGATAAAGATAAACACACCACAACAGCACAAATTATGATTTGACGCTTTGGGAGGTATCTCCACATTTGCTGGAAGATGTAATAAACGTCAACACCTTTTATTTGAAAGTCCATCAAAAGACACGGACAAAAATTCAAATCCATAGTGTGAGAAGCGTAACAAATTTTGTATTAACCCTCAAGGTATATGAAAGTCGTCAGCGTATTGGATATTGGATGATGATGAACTGAAGGAGACATCGTGTTCGGTTCCCAAAACGCACAAATTGTGCTGGAAGAGTTATGTCGGTGTGCATGTTTTTTTTGTTCACTTTTACAAAAGGCCGCACACAAGCCATGAAGAAAAAAATAAATGCCCATAGCAATTAATCATGATTTTGATGGCTATATAATGACACCAGAAAATTAAGTGGAATTGACTTAAAGTGTTAATACACGTACTCCTTATTGTTATTTTTGTTGATGTTACAGTGGTCTTTTTGTGTTTCTTTGTACAAATGAATTATTGATTATGGGTTAGAGAAAGATACGAGGGGCGCTTAGGTAGGTAGTAAAAATTGCATTGAAATGTAATTTATATTGAAGCTTAGTATTAACCGATTTTTTTATATGAAAAGATCGTTACATTTCCCAGCAAAACCTTCAGGACATACTAATATGAACTACAATATATGTAGCAAAAAGCTACAATTTTAATGCCACGCCTTTATATTCAATACTACAATTTATTTACAAATTAAATAAAGCAAATGTCTATATCTTTTCGTATTCAAATATATATTAATCCTATTGTTCCTTAAGATATTTAACTCCAAGCAATATATTAATTGCAAGTCCATTAATGCGACCCTGTACGCTAATATGTCTTCTTGTCTACACCTATTTTTACATGCACTAAAAATTATTATGCTGTTCTTTTCATTATCCGCTGATGACCTTAAATTAAATGGCCTCACAAAGCATGAATTATGTAAGCATTTAATAAAGTGATTTCATTTGCATCCTTGTGCTGCGAACGGCGCTGACTAGCTATTCATATGTAGCCTCAACGAGTACGAGATATGCATATAGCGCAATACGAGAGCACAGCGTGTAACCCATACTACATCTCACTCGTACCACCAAGAGGGACAAACATTGAAACCACAGACAGATTATTGGACTAAAAGACCCTGTAGGTACAAGCTCCAATAAATCAGTTGAAGAATATTTTCAGCCTAACATTATTAACGAGATCGAGATTTTTCCATTTTTAATTTTAGACAGCAATTGGAACGTGAAAATTTAACAAAAAATTAATTAGTAAAAGTGTTATCTTCGGCCTGGCCGAAACTCACATACCCTACTCTGCATTGAAAGTACTTTTTAAACAAATGTTATATACATACGTTGAAAAGGTTGAAGAGGTTGAATAAGTCGAAAATAATGTAAAAAGGTTCAAAAAGGTTGAAAAGTGTTGAAATAGTTGAAAAAAACTGAAGAAGTCTAAAAAATATTGAAACCATTGAAAAAAGTTGAATGAAATGGAAAAAGTCGAAAATATATGGAAAATGCTGAAAAATTGATGAAAAATTCCATACAATTAAGAAAATGTCGAATAAAGTTAAATGAGGTGGAATATATTGGGAAAAGTTAAAAGCTTAAAAAAGTCAGAAGAATATGGAAAATGTTGAATAAAATAGAATAAAAATGAAAAAGACGAAATATGTCACGCCCACTTCTCCAATTTCGCCTACTTTGAGATCAATATATTATATTCGTGATTGACATACCCATACAAAATTTTACCACAATAGCTTGTATAGTTTGCGATTTATGCCGTAATTAGTCTTAAAATTTAAGGCGGTTACACACCCACTGGTCCAGTCCGATTTTTATCCAGAAATATCTTCTATAAACGAGCCCCTTACACCGAAATTCAGTATATTTGCTCATATATTTCGATAGATATGCCACTATAGGTATTTTACTTGTATGGGAGGTACCACGCCCATTGGTGCTATTTCGCCCACTCTTGATGCAGACATACCTAATAGCAAGTAAACCACTACAACCAAATTTCATGCCATTTGCTGCAATAGTTCTCTTAAAATATCGCTTCCAACTTTATGTTAATATGGGAGGTGCCACGCCCACTAATGCAATAACGTCGAAATTCATTTAATTTTATAGCTTATGATAATTGATTTTATGATGATTACTCTCATTGCACACTATCTATAGCATTAAACGTTTTTTGCTTTTACGGGAAGTGCCACGCCCACCGGTACTATTACGCCAAATTTTCGTAATAAGATACCTTTTAGCATGTATTTCTGCCACACGAAATTTCATAAGGATTACGTTGCAAGTTCTCTAATTATAACGTTTATAAATATTGTGGGCTTGCTGTGCCACGCCCTTCAACGAGTTTGTCCAGTATACTGTCCAGTATAATGACTGCTCTCAGTGGTATCATCCCTAAAATTTTTATGAAAATCGCACATACATATGCGTTAATTTTAAATTATACGAACTCAAAATTTTCAATTGTTTAAAGGTGACACGCCCACTTTCTCAATTCCGCCCACTTTAAACACAATTCAAAATAATTATGATTTGTGTCCGTGCAGCAAATTTCATCACAATATCTTGCACGGTTTACGAGTTATGGCGTTATTAAGGTTAAAATTTAGGGTTGTGCCACGCCCTTTTAAGAAACTTTGAAAATTTAAAACCTAGCCCAATCTTAATTTTGTTCACATGTTCACCAAATCACCAAATTTCATCAAAATCGCAGCAAATTTTTTCAAAATGGGCTGAAGTATATTTACATAGAGTATGGGCGGTAAGCGTGGTCGTGACCCGATTTTGCCTATTTTTATATGCTAGTAACTTGCAAGAATGTGTGACCTGTGTGTCAAATTTCATTGAATTAGCTTGCTTAGTTTTCCCGTAAACGTGATTTCAACAAACAGACGGACAGACGGACATACTATGCGCTACAAACGGAATGAAAAAGTAAATATACCCTCTGTGTAGGGTATAAAAATGAAAAATGCCAGAAGAAAATTTCAATAAAATGCAAGATAATTCGGATAATTTTTAAAAATAAGTGAGGTATTAAATGTGAATTCCCTTTAACAGAAAACGTCATTTTTGAGTTAATGATGTACAACGAAAAAAAAAACCGTACTAAATTTGAAGAACTGCCTTCCTCCGATTTAGTGTAAAAATTTTCCTTAATCTAAGTTATTTTTCCTCATATTGATGAAAATATCGTCTCATTTAGTAATTGAGTCCTTTGAAATGAGTTCATGTTTCATTAAAGCAAGTCAACGCTCTTCCTCAAATAAAGAGTTTGTGGTTTTAGTAAAACTTTCCTTTGAAATAGTAAATTTTTCTTTGGGAAGAATTTTTGAGGACAACTTGTTCCTCATTTGAGTAAAAACTTCCTCAATCTAATGGAATGTTTTGTTTAAGGAAAACCGTACTCAGTTTTAGTTAGTTTCTTCAAAAAATTTACTATAACGTAGGACAATTTTCCTTAATAAATGAGTGGCAACACTCGCTGTTTTACTCGCTGAAATTAATATCTATTCTTCTCGTAAGTATTCTCTACTTGTTTTTTAAATAAAAAAATAAAAAAATTGAAAAAAAAATTATGTCGTCGCCGGGATTTGAACCGAAGCTTTCCTGATCAGACAATGGTTTTTACATGCGCAGTTTAACAACATCATTTTAGTATATCTAAAAATGCTGTCGGTGGCTGAGTTGGGTAAGATGAGCATGTTTGAACAGTGGCATGGCGCAGAACACAGGTTCAATTCTCTGATCGGGTGACAGGTAAAAAAAAATTAAATTCTCCATTGAAGTTTTAAAAACGTATTACAATTAAGATAAGAATGACTGACAAATAAGTAACCAACAAATAAGAAAATAGAGGAAATAGAAAATTAACAAAATTTTTTTGAAATCAACGAATTTTAAGTAAATTTCTTTCATTTAAGGATACCTTCATCCTTAGAAAAAGTAAAATTTTCCTCAGTTTTATAACCTTGTCCTCACATTGAGTAAACTTTTCCTTATTTCAAAGCAGCAACATTTACTTGTACTAAGGAATCCAACTTACTTATTTTGAGGAACCCATGGCTTTAGCTCGTATTGAAGGACATTTTTTCCTTACATTTAGGCATTTTTCCTTAAACGAAGTAAGTTTTTTTTTCGGTGTAGAAATGTGTGACATTTCATGTTTTATTTGATGTGAAAAAATCAGAAAGGTATCTTAATCACTTGCCTTGGAAGAGTTTATGTAAACATACTTTTTTGAATTTTCATATAAAAGTAACTTATTGAAAACTTTAAATACGTTTTTCTCCCACTTTATGTTTTTTGAGTCTTGAAGTAAATGAGCGATGTGTACTTCAGCGATTTTTCTTTTCTTAGGTTCAAACTTTTCGAGAATTGATGTGATTTTTGTTTTTGCTTTAACATAGGATAGGCATAGGCATAGGCATTTTTTAAACTTATTGTGGCTTAAGATTCGATTTCGTTTCTGGGCGATTTTCATTAACATTATATATGAGTCTTATTTTTGGAGCACAACGGTTTGCACCCATAAGTGTAGGCGAAAGGGTTCAAAGTTAGTTTTGGTGAATTTTTCATGAAATGCTCATAGCTTAGTAAGTAATATTTTTAAGAACAACTCTGCTATAGTAAGTTTTCTTAGGGTGATTTTTTGAGTTTTCGCACCGTGTGATACGATCGTCTCTATCGCATACAAATTACTTTGATGTCACCAACATTTTTATTTCCAATTGGGTTTCTACCAAACTATAGTATGGTATGTGCATGCGTGCCTGATCTAAACCTCAATACTACAGCTTGGCGTTTGTGTGCTTGTAACTCGGTTATTTGCATTTATGTGGTTTTCAGCGCTGTGTCCACTCTGCTGACGGACACGCACTACAGATTTGCGTTGTTGTTTTTTGTGGGTCTTTTTATTGAAAATAAACAACAACAACAAAAATGTAAAGAAATTGTTATTGTATTTTAAGCGGCACGAAACACTATTTATGTGTGGCTCAGTAAGAATTATTAATGTAAATCTTTTATAATTCGTAATCCGAGATTGTTGCGCGTGCGCAACAGTAATGCGGAGTTTGCAGAGTAAACGCGCACGCGCTTTGCATTGTACGTTGGCTGATGCTGCTGCTTTTTCTCTTCTGCTGCTGTCCTCACATTCGCGTCTTTCAGTGATTTATTGATGTCAATAATTTGTAAGTTTTATGCTTTTGTGGGAAATTTTTTGGAGTAACTTATGGCTGTTTTTTTTTTTTTTGCTTTTTTTAATATCTAAACTTACAGGGTCATCAAGAATGCGTCAGGAAGTTATTTTGCACTTAATGAAATTGTGCAAAGTAATTTGACTCTCCGAACAAAAAAAGCTTTTTATTGTGAAAAGCTTTTGGAAGCTATCAAGCTTAAAATGGCCCACAAAGCTTTCAAACACGCATGCTTTTACATCATTTGCGTTAAAGCTCTTTCCTGCTTATTAATGTCTTCCCAAAGCTTTTGCTATGTAGCTCCACCTACCTTAAAATGCTTTTTATACGAAACAAAAAAAAAACATACACGTATCCAAAGTTCTGTCATGCGCATTAATATCCTCAAAACTAACAACGAGTAGCAGCTCATCAGCCACATTTCCTGTCAAGTTCTCTCATTCGCTTCTTAAGCACTCACTGATGCAATTCGTCAACTGTCGAGTAGCGTACACTTAAGTATTCCCGGACATCCTTAAGCGCTTAAACGTTGCACTCGCTTGTTGTCTACTTGCATCTACAAGTTCCTGCCCTGATTGGCAGAAAGTTATGAAATATTTTACTTTACTTTTTTTAATTAACATTTAATTGTTCTAAATTCATTTATTTCAATTTTATGTCTTGGATTCTGAAATGCATTTTATGGTTAACATATTGTTCCACTTCTTTGCATTGATCTGAATGCAACAATCAGTTCTTTTCCTTCGAAACCACAATGAAATGTCGATTATGCTCATGTAATTGTGTAGTCATTTAAATGGTTTCTTCTGAATGTGCAGAAGTGGGCAAATCACACTATGAGATGAAGTAGTCTTTTGACTCTCACTTAAATCAAAGGTTTCTTCTCAACAATTAATTTGCTGGCTTGAATATTAAATAGTAAGAATTTTATACCATATGTGGTTTATCATACGCAGAGGTGTGTTTTGAGTGTTCAACCCCCCCTGGGGATATTTATACATAGTTTTTGTATTTTTTATGAATATATGGACATTTAATGATAGTGTCAAAAAGTTGTACGTCCTTAAGTTATGATACCGATACCTGAAATAATCTTCAAATATACCATATATTTGTGAGAATGTGCGACTAAACTCATTGTGAGAAGTGTAGCAAAAATCATAAATTCGGAACTGCTGGAATTAACAGCGGTAGAGCTTCATCGCAGACTTCGGAATAAGTGTAAGAAGCATGATGATATCAAACATAATAGCGGTAGCTATTCACGATCCAGAGCAGTTGACGTGGCAAATAAGCAGAGTTGTTTTGTTGTTGCTTAAAGCAAATCTGCTACTCTGCTCATCTACCACGGCAACTGCTCTGGATCGTGAATACGCCTTATATACCCCTGGCACTAAGGCAAAATGAGTTAACTTCATTTCTGAGCAAATTCGAGATAAATTCTATATACAAATTCGACGTTTTTAGCCAACAATTCGACAGTAATTCTAGAATTTCTTTACCATTTATCTCTATTACTGCACCAATTTTACAAACTTGTTCCCTAATTATAAAGTTTATTAAGCTGTCTTTCGGTAAAGAAAATATGCGAGGCTTCTACTGATTCCTAGGCAGTGGCGTAGCGAGCATTTTTGGCGAGTGGTGCGAACACTTGTAATGCCGGCCCCCTAAGTACCAGAAAAACTTTTGACGAGCAAAAAAAAAAACTTTGAAAAACACAAGCAAAATTATATAAAGACCAAATCCATCTCAAACCATGCAGTCGGAGTGACTTCAAATCGCTGAATTGGTTGCCGATTAAATTTGTTGTTTTTCAAAGTAATTAAGGAAATATACCTTTGCCCGATTTGATTGAAAATTATTTTTTACGAAATTATGCCCATTTAAAGTTTTAGTGTCAGAGCATGAAAAATCGTTGAAAATTGTTTCAAAATAGTCGCATTTTCATCGAAATCAAAATAATTAACTTTTGTCTTTTGATTCTTATAGAACTTCTACTATTTTCAAAGCAACTAACAACAGAAACATTCCAAATTACTGTCTGCAAATCCTGCTTGCACTCTGCATACTTTTTTTCCCCGCTATTTTCGTAATAACATTTTATCATAGGAAATATTTAAAAACATTGTAAGCACATATAGCTTTTTCGCTGACAAAGTCAAGCAAACAAAACATTCAAAACCTACAGAAGTACAGTCAGTGAAATAGCTATATTTGCGACAGAGAATCAGCGATATTCTCAATATCAAATATCAATAGCGATATTCTCATTCGACGGGTAGTAGTTAAATAGGTTATGACGAAAATATGCACTTTACGCCACCTAAAGAAAAGACGATGACAAAAATAACGTCACCTTAATTGTTCAAAATGATAAAGCGACAATTACAAAGAAAACATTTCAGCAGACGGACTCAAAACTTAATAAGAAATGTAAAATATAATAAATCAAAAAAAAAATCGCCCATTTCATAGTGGTTTCCCCGAATCAAAAAACAACAGCTCCCTAACTGATCGTCTTAATTCGTCATAGGCCGTGCAAGGCTTCGTATATCGTTGGAAAGGTATTGAAATAATTATTTATACAAAGAATTAAATATTGAAAAAATTGGTAACTAATAGTTCAAGTGTTAGAGTGTTTGTCCTTATGTAATGCTTCAAATGGTCGGGGTTCAAATCTCACGTGGTACAAATAAACCAGAAACTGATAAGGCTATGTTTAATATACATTGTACATAGGTAAATAAATATATTAGTATGTACATAGGCGATACTAGCCAAAACATATGTCAGAAACTATCAGGTTAAGTCAAATCATCCGTTGGCTTATCTCTTTGTGAAAAGCATTGACCGATTTGTTAAATTTACATGAATATCCGGTGTTCGCTAATGACTGTAAGTTCAATTAAATAATGTTCAATTGGGAACTAACGCTGTAACGCACAGCTGCGAAAACTGAAATTCATATTTGCAACAAATTTTTGTTCAAAAGACATAAAGGTCGTTATGATATTTTAGTCCCCACACCCGGAAATGAGTTAGAGAATGACGGAGATATGAGGTTTTAAAATTTTGCAACAAGCAACTCAAAGAAATTTTTAAAAAAAATAAATTTTCTAACTTTCACAAGATGAGCCTATGAAAAAACTTAAGGAAAATCACACATAGTGAGCAGTGCTTACTTTCCCATTGATGATAGGCTGACATCATATATTTTACTTTTTATTAGCAGTTGCCCACTTCTGATCACTGATTAAGGATCGTTAAGTAACAATTCAAGAAAGAAAAAAATTGTGGCAATTTTTAAATAATGGCAGAACTGCACTCATTCGCAAAACCAACGACGATGGAGTTGCAACAGTTGAACCTAAAAGCAGCTGATGATGATGATGATGATGTTGTTGAAGTCTGATGGGTGCACTGTCAAGTTGATGTGATTCTTTCCAAAGCATTACGATCATAGCACTGATGGAAAATGTTGGCTGAGAAAAGTGACGAATCAGTAGAAGAATCGCAAAATATAAAGAAATAAAGAATACGAACAAATAAATGGAGTAATAAATATGGGAAGCAAATGCCTTGATGGAGGGTAATAAAAATGGTTGAACAGAGAAATATTGATGAAGAAGAGGGAAAAAAATAAATTATTGCATACGATGGCAATATCAAGGAGATTTACGTTAAAATGAGGAATTTTTTCACTCCTGTTGCTGTTGTTGTTGTTACATATTGTTGGAATTTTTGTTGTTGTTGAATTTGTTTTTTTAGCATTTGGTTGAAGAGTTACGCCCGCCCTTTACATACTCATGCATACAAGCACACACACACACACATACGTTGTTATCTAAGTATCTACGTATGAGTATGCAACTGTTGCTGTTGCTGCTGCAGCTGTAGCTACTTCTGTTGTTGCCACTTAAGTTGAATTGTTGACGATGGTTGTTATTGTTGTTGTTGTTGTTGTTGTTGTTGTTGTTGTTGCAATTGTGAAAATGAACATTTGGCGAATGTAATCATTTGGTTGGTTGGCTGGTTGGTTGCTTACTTGCTAACGATGCTGTTGTTGTAAATGCTCATGTTGGCAGCAATGCATTTGCAGCAACATGGCTGCGTCAGCAATTGAGTTGCACTTGAACTTTCATTTTGTTTTTTTTTTTTTTTCTTAAGCTTTTTTTGCATTGCGGTTGTTCAAGCTCAAGTTGCTGTTGTTGCTGCTACTGTTGTAAGTACCCTTAAAACTATTTTTAATTGCATTTTTTTTTCCTTTTGTTTTTTGTTGTTTTTTTTATTTAAGTTTTTAGCAACAATAAATTGTTGCCAACCGCAGACTGGCAACAACAACGAATTTATTGGCTTGTTCTGCAGTAGCTCATGCTGCCACGAATAGTTGAAATTCTTTTTGTGGAAATTTCTATTTATTTGAGGAATTTATTTGGTTAAACTTTATTGTGATGAATTGTTGTCCATTCAGTTGCAATTTGCAAGCGAAATTATTTCAAGGATATTTTGTAGATGTTATGCTTTTCAACAAAACAACTAGAAAATCACTTGAAATATTAAAATACTGGAGATTACTCGAAAAATACTATGTATTCTAAGGTGGTTCCAAATATGAGAGCGAAAACCAATTTATATTAATGAGAAAAATAGATTCAAAAATAAAATCCAAACCATATAGTTAAATCGAGGCGATTACTTTGAGATGATTAACAAGTTCCCTGTCCCCATACAAAAGTGTAAATTCTACGCTCAGTTATTTTTTTTTCAAGATTTTCTTTTATGTCGGAACAAAAGATGTAGCTTCAATTCAATTAAATATTTGAAAAATTACAAATTTTTTTATATGTTTATAATCTTTATGATATGTGCTGCCACGTGCCATACAAAAAAAAATTTAACTAGCTCGCTCTTTCATAAAATTAATGTGCTGGAATATAAGTCCCGAAATTGTGCATTGTGCACATGTGATTCATGAGCGTACCAGACACGGTACAAAATCGGTGACATGAATCATATATGATTCATTGGACAGGGAACCTATTAAAGTGCCCGGAAGACTGTCTTAGAGTATTTACTCGAAACATATGCCTTAAAACGAAAAACATATTAAACACAACTTTTAAGAAAGGAAAGAGCACTATCAAGGCTCTGATACTTAGTTGATAAAATCTGACCAGGTTTTTTAATTTCTCTGAAAAACTGCATTTTAAGATTCCTGTTTCATTATAAATTGATATGTTACTTCTCCTCTGGAGCATTTGAATTATGAAATTTTTAAATAAAAAATAGTGATATGTTATTTTGGTAGGAACAAATACTAAGAACAAATATTTGCAAAATAAATATCAAAATATTAGGAAAGTACTGGAGAGTGCAAGAATACAAGAAGATACTAGCACAGAAATAAAAATACTAGAAAAATACCAAGAATACTAGCATACTTCTAACATATTAAAATACACCAACAAAATTTTGGCACTACACAAATACTACAAAATTACTCGAATAACAGGACCGGCTCGAGCAAAATTTGCAACCAGTTCAAAAATTTTCGAACTCCCTTTTTCTGAAGCTTCCTTACATAATCCATAACCAAAGTCCAGGCGCACAGTAGATGGATTTGTAACGGTAACGGTGGTCATAAGTAGTAATAATTGCGTGAAGATAACAAAAATTTGTGAATATGGAAAAAATCGATTCACTGATACGCCTACCTCCCATACAAAGGTGAGATGTCGTTGACACCTTTGCTTCAAAATGGGTATCGATTTCCAATTTGATTTCAAAAATGTTAAAAGTATTGCGATATCTTTTTTAGTTTTCAAGTTATTAGAGAAAAAACAAAAACGGTGGCTATAAACAGTAATATTAGCGCTAGAGTCTTAAAATCTAGCACAAACGTTTTCTAGATTAAAACAACAAAAATTTGTGCATGTAAAAAAGGTTTGTCCACGGACACGCCTACCTCCCATACAAAGGTGCGATGTCGTGGAATAATTTTTTTTTTAAATGGGTATCAATTTCCATAAAGTTGGCAATGCTGATCTCAAAAATGCCAAAAGTTGTGTGGTATCTTTCACAGTTTACAAGTTATTGGAGAAAAACAGTTTCGAAGTTATCTCTACTGCTATTGCAAAACAATCGAATTCGTATATTTTATCCCAAGGCGGATGAAAGGCGAAAAACACCCCTTATCACTTCCCCTTCCTTGAAGGAAAACCGTTCTGAATTTAAGCACCTGCACTCACGCTGTAAGCATTAAAAACTAATATAATTATTGCTAAGGATTGCAGAATGTGAAGAAATAAAAATATTTTTTCCTTAAAATATTACAATAGAAAAAAATGCATACAAAAAAAATTTGTGAAAAAAAGCAGCTGAAACTTTGGATTTTGCTTAACTATGCTTTCTTACATAATTTATAAAAAATTAAGAAAATCCGAGGATATGTATTTATTTTACTGTTTGTGAAATTTCTCAATTATGACTTTTTAAGCCGTAATTTTAAAAAAATCAGCATAATTCACATATAGAATGCAAAACTTTAAGCCAATATTTTTTGAAAAGTATAATCTATGAAATTTTTGCCAATATGAAGTTTTGGTAAATTTCCATACAAATAAATTAATAAGAGCATTTCATAAAAGTCAATATTTTTTGTTCCTTTTAAAACTACATTAGGAAAAACTTGATAAAAAAAAATTGTTAAAAAAAGTAGCTGAAATGTTATATTGTAGCTAACCACACTTTCTCACACTGCATACAAAAAAATTTCCGAAATCCGGAGATATGTATTTTGTTTTTATTTTCTATCAAAATTTGCAAATTTTTCATTTTTATCATTTTTCATTATAATTTTTGAAAAATCCGCACAATTCATATAAAGGTAATAAAAGCTTAATAAATTTTTATAAAGTGGAAACAATATACTTTCCGCCAGTATGTTACATTATTGCATTTTGTTTCAAACAAGTTAACTAGAGAGCTCTATCCAACAGTAATTTTTGTAGAAAGTTTCTTAGAACATTTTTGGTATACAAAGTTCAATTTGAGCCCGCTGTGTGACTAAAGTCAAAACAAATTTAAATTTTTTTTAGCTTTTTCTTTCATTCCCTATTTTCTGACGATTGCTTTAAAAAATATTTCAATCCCTTGCACTTTCATTTTCTTCCTATTTATGGCCACAAAATTCCACTGTGAGGCGCCGGAATTGGAAAACAAGTGTAAGTGACCTAATGCACACACAGAAAGTCTTGAACTGATCGAACACCAAAGTCGTGAAACAACAACAGGGCACCAATGTCGGAAAAAACTCTCGAGCGTTTGGTATACGAAAAACCCATGAATTTCCAAACTGTTTGCCGTGAAAAAAAAATTAAGGTGTACAATAAGGAGCCCCTCACGAAGGACGCCCAGTTCGGTTGAACGGTTTCAATACTACTCGAGCCGACTGTTACATGCTCTAGAAAATATTACCAGAGAATATTTGGTACATAAAATATAGTAAAGCTATTGACACGATTTTTTTCCATTTGGCATATTCATGGGTATCACTTCGACTTGGAAAAAGTCTTAGTAGGTTAGTAAGAGTTTTCGATACGAAAACTAAAATTAAAATTTTACACAAAATCTCACGTTTCAGAGCTGTGGACAGTAGCCCAAAACTTCAGCAATATCTCATATAAAAAAAAGTCACAGATTTGTGTGGAAATTTTGAGTGGGGCGATTATTTCTTAATACTTGGGCTTCATTTTATATGAAAAATGTTTCAAAGAAAAATTGCACAAATATTAAAAATGAAAAAAAAAAAACAACCATACAAAGTACGGCCAAAATCTGATATCCTTTTCACAGTGATCTTTTTCAAAATGATTTCCTATATTTTCTCGACCTCAATTTTTTTTTGATGCAAAAATGCTCACATTTTTCTTTTTTGCTACCCCATTATATATCCATCAGCCTTAACTCCTCTTCAGAACTAAAGTAAGAAATAAAATTCCAAATTTCATTACCTGATTCGCATAATCAAAATATTTCTTGACATTTTTCACATTGCATTTTTTTTCTTTTTCCTTGCGTTGTTGTTTTGCTTCCTGCTCCAAAAGCATTTCACCAATTAAAGGTGGGGTTTCTGTTCTGTTTTAACAGCAACAACAACAACAACAACAATTTGTAAGCAACATAAAATGCTAACCTTTATGGTTAAATACAAATACATTGAGGAAAGGTTTTTCAACTTCGACTTCAGCGTCAGTTTCCTTTGTTGTTGTTGCTGTTGTTGGCATATGGGAAAAATTCTTCAGTTCCAATCAGACGCGTAAAGTTTTGACATGGAAAAGAAATCAGTGCAGTGCGCGTTCCGTTGCTTATTTTGCGTAAATAAAACCTTTCATCGCACAGATACGACAACGATGCGTATGTAGAAATGAACCCATTCCTCATATGTTGGTTGGTTGGTTGGTTGGCTGGCTGGCTGCTTGGTATTAAAAGATTGTTGGTGCAAGTTGACGCAAAAAAAAAAATTGTTAAATGTTGGATATTTTTTTTCTTATGCTTTTTCAGTAAATAAAGCGTTGAAATGAAACATGGCTGCTTCACTGCTGAAATGAGTGTGGGAAAATTTTTCATATTTAATTGCGAGTCAATATGAACTGCAATCTTCATATAAATCTATAGTCATATGTACACAATAAGGTGGTCCTTAAATTAATTGTCATAAGTCTTTCAACGATATTTATAGATTTTTTCAAGAAGGAAGGAAAAAAATAAAAGATAAGAATGGCGTGGACTGTCCTTTACAACTAAACATTTTCAATGTCAGCGAATCCAACGAAATTTAATTTAATTCAGATGGGTCTTGACCCTGTTAAACTGATAACCATTAATACTCAAAAAGTACCAGAAGTTGGAATAGTAAGCTTATTTGTGTAAGAGGTGTCACACCAATTTTGCCAAACGAAACGGTTACTTTTTAAAAAATATTTAAAAACAGAAGTTTTTGTGGCTCCAGGGTGAACATTTTTTTGGAAGGCAAATAACCACAAAAAAAAAACTTTCGGTAGCTTACCGATTTATTATATGATTTGCGTTTGCTACTTCGGCAAAAGGGTCACTGACGATTCCATTGAGCAATCAATGAAACTGGTGTTACTAGCTTTGGACTTTTTTTGTTGTTTTTTTTTTTTGTTTTCGTCTTTTTTTTTGTGTTATTACACACTGTACAGAAAGAACAGTAAGCTCGGTAAAATACTTATAAATTATTTTCTGATTTTCTTTATGCATGTCTCATCAAATATTCAAAACTATATTTCGAGGACCATTTTGCAGCCCATAAGCTATTGAATCCGAAGAGATTGCACTCCTAGCTCCGCTACTGTTCGCGTGCCAGTAAGGGGACGTCCATTAATTACGTGAGTCAAAATGGGCGGAGGGGGTCCGGGACGTCCATTAATTACGTGAGTCAAAATGGGGGGAGGGGGTCCGGCAAAAGCTTACCAAATCTCACCAAGGGGGAGGAGGGGGTCAAGGAAAACCTCACGTCAACTTCTTAATGCATAGACTTTACATTAAAAATTATAATTTAAACCTCACGGGAGGGTGGGGTGGGGTCCCACCAGATCTCACCAAATCTCACCAAGGAGAGGAGGGGGTCCGAATTTTCAAAAAATCACCTCACGTAATTAATAGACGTCCCCTAAGACAAAGAATCGACAAAGTCCAAGTGATGATGATATTGCTGCCGGTCAGTAACGTTTTGCTGAAGACCCAAATTTATCGATTCCAAGCCATTTTCAATAGCTGGAGCTATTTTCCAAAACAACATGTCGTATTTTAGGGTTGACTTAGGAATATATCCTTAAAAAATTGTTATTACACAAGAATTGAAGCGTTTGAATAATCGGAAACTCCTTACGTTTGCTGATTTTACTCTGGAACAACTGAAATATATTTTTTCGGATTAGGCGCATTTCCATTTTTCTGGATCGGTAAATAAGCAAAATTGTTGCAACTGGTCTCAAGCCAATCCATACGTTATTCACGAGGAACCTTAATTATGGAATTATCGATCCTTATTTTTGTGAATATGGAGAATGGAGTTGGCGCTACTGTCAATAGTGAGCGGCACAGATAGATGATTGTGGACTTTTTATGGCCCTAATTGAAAGATATTGATTTAATAAACATGTGGTTTCATGTGTAAAAGTTCAGGGAGTCACTAATCTCAAGAATTTCAGATGAAATTTAGGTATCAAATTGCTTTCAAGATGTAGTGGCTTAAAACCTTTTTACTTCTCTTCTAATGTTTTTTTTAATTCATTGGTCTATTCCTACGGTAATTGATGCATTCAAATTGAATAAAGTAATCGAAAATAAAACTCGTCATATTTGCCTTTGCAGGAAGAACATATACGGCCGTTTGTACTTATGATATTCGTCTTGGAACATAATTGCATGGATTCTGCTTTAAAATTAAATAAAGTTTGTTGCTCTATCACATTTTGATTTTAATTTGATTGTTTTTTTAAAAGAAAGCCTAACACCCTTTTTGGAAAGCCCTTAATGTTAGTCTGAAGAGATTTTAATAAAAAACTGATAACATACAGTTCTCAAAAAGCTTCTAACTTTATTTATTTCATATCTAACTTTTATATTATAAGTTATGTTCACCTTTTTCCAAAAACGCCTTCTTTGAAAATCATTTTCAGACTCTACTTGTGCAGCTTAATCTTTATATATATCATTTTAAAAAAAAATTTATAAACTATTACATTTTAATGAAGATTTTATCTTTCACAAATGCCTTAACAGAATTAAATAAACGTATTTCCTCACGTTGAACTTTTGTAACAGAAAGTTGTTTTTCTCAAATCAATGCAGCTACCTTATCTTTCTGTTTAATGCCAAAATTAAATAAAAAGAAAAATATTTATCTCATTGGGTTACATGCACTCATTATAAAAGATTTCATCACATTACAACGCCAGGAATAATTTCATTAAATTACACGTCTGTCAGCATATCATTACGGTGTATTACTTGAACATTAAGTAAATCCTTAGGCTACTATGGTTACTTTAACTTTGGCATGGTGCAGTTTCACATGAAAAAAAAAAACAATTCTAATGATTACAAATTAAAAGCTACGCTTTTCAGTTTTTTTACGATGCTTATCATGGGGGAATATGTTTTCAAAACACCATCATTATTTTTGTTTTTTCTTTTAATTATATAGAATTTCAGATATTTTCTAAATGACTCAATGAACATACAACATATGTACGAGTACGTGCTCGTATATTATGTACATAGAAAATAAAAATATTATATATAAAATATTGTAATTAAAAGTAACCTAGTTTCAATTTTATAAACAAAATCTTAATGTGAATTTCAAAACTTCAGAAATATTATTTACTTTTCTTCAAATCTCGATTCATAAAAAAGCTTTAAAATTCTAGGGCATATGTATGCTTTTTTTTCTTTAGCATTCAACATTAAAATCTATAGCGCCTCAGGAAATATGGAATGCTCCTACACCGAAAGAAAAACTTAGTCCGTTTAAGGAAAAATGCCTAAATGTAAGAAAAAAATGTCCTTCAATACGAGCTAAAGCCATGGGTTCCTCAAAATAAGTAAGTTGGATTCCTTAGTACAAGTAAATGTTGCTGCTTTGAAATAAGGAAAAGTTTACTCAATGTGAGGACAAGGTTATAAAACTGAGGAAAACTTTACTTTTCCTAAGGATGAAGGTATCCTTAAATGAAAGAAATTTACTTAAAATAAATTCGTTGATGTCAAAAAAAATTTGTTAATTTTCTATTTCCTCTATTTTCTTATTTGTTGGTTACTTATTTGTCAGTCTTTCTTATTTTAGTTGTAATACGTTTTTAAAACTTCAAAGAAGAACTTAAATTTTTTTTTACCTGTCACCCGATCAGAGAATTGAACCTGTGTTCTGCGCTATGCCACTGTTCAAAGATGCTCATCTTACCCAACTCAGCCACCGACAGCATTTTTAAGACATACTAAAATGATGATGTTAAACTGCGCATGTAACAACCATTGTCTGATCAGGGAAGCTTCGGTTCAAATCCCGGCGACGACATATTTTTTTTTTTTAATGTTTTTATTTTTTTATTTAAAAAACAAGTAAAGAACTATAAATATATAGGCAAAAACAGAATACTTACGAGAAGAATAGATATTAATTTCAGCGAGTAAAGCAGCGAGTGTTGCCACTCATTTATTAAGGAAAATTTTCCTACGTTATAGTAAATTTTTTGAAGAAACTAACTAAAACTGAGTACGATTTTCCTTAAACAAAACATTCCATTAGATTGAGGAAATTTTTACTCAAATGAGGAACAAGTTGTCCTCAAAAATTCTTCCCAAAGAAAAATTTACTATTTCAAAGGAAAATTTTACTATAACCACAAAATCTATATTTGAGGAAGAGCTTTGACTTGCTTTAATGAAACATGAACTCATTTCAAAGACCTCAATTACTAAATGAGACGATATTTTCATCAATATGAGGAAAAATAACTTAGATTAAGGAAAATTTTTACACTAAATCGGAGGAAGGCAGTTCTTCAAATTTAGTACGGTCTTTTTTTTCGGTGTATGCATTATAAGTTCTTTGAAGTCTAATTAGCTTTTAACAAACGTAAAATAAAAGAAAATCAAGGAACAAAAAAAATCTTGAAAATATTTCAAGAATCCATGCTTTGCCTGCAAGGACAATTGCATTTATTTACTGCAATACAATGAATATGTCATTCGTCTTCTAAATGCATTCTTTAACACCTTATTGCATTTTGATACGACACTGAAAAAAAAAATATTGTGGTTACCGCAATTATCGCAAAATTTACATATACGGCGTAGATATATATAGATAAATATATCGAAGTCGAATCTATTAAAAGTTTGAAAACTGCATTTTGATACAATCGAAATCATAGTTTTTATTCTTAACATACAACTACTTTATTTATTATTTAAAATAATTCACAGAACTTAATAAAATTGTTCACAGGCTTTGACTTCACCAAAGAAACTACGATACCAACTAAAAACTTGAGCTAATTACGGCGCTTGTGCTAACCACTTATATGTAGTTAGATGTCATTTGATAATTCGACAATTATTGGGTTTACCTAAGGCACATAACTCATATCCATATGGGTCCAAAAATATATTTGCCATGCCTTCCGTAAGAAATTTTCCATTTATAGGCTTCTATATGTTGAGAACATAATATGATACGAGTATAGTCGTAAGTAGTTGTAGTTTGGGTTCTGACCCACAAATTCCGGTTCCAGAATTTATGCTAACTCTATTTATAGAAAATTATCTTTTATTGAGATGGGGTTACAATGCTTCATTATCTTATAGGCCATCATGCACTTATGCTGAGACTGTTTGAGCTTGATATATGCAGGAATTGCATGAAATCAAGGAAGGGAAGCTGTGACACATACCCTGCAATTGCACTGTGATCGGTCGTTTGAGGCTCTGAACACTTTGATAGGCTTTTTTCTATCATTCACAAATTTTGTCAGGCAATAGAACACCTTCAATATAATCGAGACACCTTATCTTAATTGATTATTACTTTTGAGTTGTGGTATTACTATGAACCAAAGTGTCTTTGTGGGACTCTTAAGCCACCACTATACCCTATCCTTTCCCATCAAATGATTTAGGCCTTTTTTATGATTTCAGGAAACGCCGTAATCTTGAATTGAATATAGAAATTTAACATATAGTTTGATTTTTTTTTTTTTTTGGACTTTGAGCATTAAACAGCGCCCCGGGCTGTAAGCTTTTTCCAGACAAAAGTTATATCTATTATATTAAGGTTTTGCTTATGGCTTCGGCGTTTGCCACAGCTTGTCGCTCCTGCCGTTCAAATATATGCGTCTATATGAAAGTGTCTACGGCTAGGCGATTTCGCGTAGCTTGCTACGAAAAACTGCAACCAAAATATTTAGATCTCTTGGATCTCCGCGAGTAGGTACTTAAATAAAAATGGTACGTGAAAGTCAATCATTGTTGCACCATTCGATGAGGAAAAATTGAAAATGGATTTTAATCATCATTAGGAATAGCCCCATATCCCGGAAGATACCGTCTTGGACCCATTTCCGAAAAAAAAATTCTTCCCACCAATCGATGAAGAAAGTTCGAAAATGGATTTTTAATATAATTTTGTACTGCCCTGGACCCCGCGAGAAACCATTTTCGACACATTTCCGAAGTAAAATGTTTAGATATCCTCCTCCTCCTCCACCATCAGCCTCTTCGGCTGCACCGTTATTTTAACCCTGTTAAGCTTTGTATAGCTGTGCCGCAATTTTACCTAAATAGAAATTATTTTCCTCGTTTCTGTTATGAATTCCAAATGAAAAGATTATTAGATAAAGCCAATCTGAATATTTTTAGGGACTTTCATGTCAGAGCATCTAAGGGCAGTTGTTCAATATTTGACATAATGTATTTGACAAAATGTCTCTTTTTCCCCGATTAGAGACATACCTATTCTATTCGGAATAGTTTCCACTATGTTACTACTAAAGACAAACTTTCGACCCATATAATTATTATAATTATAATTGCTAACTAAAAAACACCTTTATATATCATCGGACAAGACGCAGAATATCAATTTCAATGCCATCCCGAGTCAAAAACATAAAAAATGTAGCAGGATATAAATTATTTTATTTAACTAAAAGTTGTATGAATGTAATTAAAAAACAAACAATTTTTCAAGCAATATCACAAGGACATGAGCTTGAGTAGCATACGCAAAAGAAGTAAAAAAATCATCAAACGAAAGTAAAATCATTCAGAGAAGACAACCCTTTTTTAAAATCGCATGCCATACAAACGCAAGTAAATCACATGAGTTTGACTGCAAAACCATTGGGGTCTTACGCACTGAAAATGCTAATTTGCATGCGAGAAAAGACAAAACATTTAATTGATTGAAGAATGTGCGTCTTCATTTGAGAGGGCATAAAGCACAAATTGTCAGAGAGTATTGTCAGAGTTTGAAAGTCAAGTTAAGTCTCTTATGTCATTGAATTATAGGCGGCTTTTTTGAACTTTTAACCCTTTAATACACATTGCAATGAATGGCACTTGTTGCGAGTGTGCAAAAATATGAATTGTTTCAAAGGGATTAGAAAAAAAAACGAACAACACTTTCATTCTTTGACCCACAAAATTTCCGTTTTCCATCACAGTACTTGGAAACAAGCTGCAAATAATAAAAACAAAAGAGATTTTTGGGGATGATTCGAGTTGAAGAAAAATGCTGCCAATTAAAGCTCAAGTACTTTCATGTCAATATGGAAAATATATACTTTAGTTTTATATGTTAAGGTAGGCTTAGACTTTTTGCGAAGTTTCGTACATAACCAGACGGACATATAACAAAATCTGCCACACCTCTTGTTATGCATTGCAAAAACAAAACAAAAAAATATATATATTCATAAAATGTAAGCTCAGATTGTGGGGTAAATAAATGAATGTAGAATATAGCAAGTACAAATCATCAACATAAATCTTTAAAACGCACAAAAATCTCGTTTTCTTTCGCTTCAATGATTCTTGGTTACTCACAACTTTTTTGCTTTTTTTTTATTATCAGTAAATAAATCACAGCAACAACACAATAACATTATGAGAGTATGATCTCGTTCTTTATAAGATCGCCTTGACATTCATGTTCATACATCATTTTGTGTGACATTTGCATTTGTATGTTGACAGAAATGTCACAACAATGCGTTGGAAACAAAAAAAAAAAAAAAGACTGCAATAACAATGACAGCAACTACATGAGGCTTGTGCATAAATTACCAAAGGATTAACCCGAAAATGTAAAAGATATCATCATCATCATCATTGTTGTTGTTGTTGTCAGCATGCTCATCTTCTTATTGCAAGGGAGGTCATCATGTACGAATACTCCGCTACTGCAGCGCACCATTAAATTCAGATCAATCTGGCCAATCTACGAATAGTCGTAAATATACAATGGGTATTAATTTCCCCTTTATTTTTGACAATGTCACTAATTTACGCTCGTGTTTATCTAATGCATGACAACCACTTATGCTTTATTACTTAAGTGACAAATGTTTTAAGGGATGTCGTCGGTCGCATTTTTTTCGATTTAATTGTAGTTATTCGATAGATGAAAGGGTTGTTTGCATATGTTTGTTGTGTAATTAAAAACAGCAGAATTGTAAAGCTTATAGGAAGTATACAGAAATTATTTAAAAATTGAATATATTACAAAATATATCGCATGCGATTTTTTAAGCTTATTTTATATTGCAGTGAAATGTTACTGAAAAAGATATTCTTTTGAAATCTTTTTTGAACATAGATTACATGTAAGAGGCTATTCATATCCTCCACACCCCCTTCACCCTTCACCCTTACTATATAAACATCCGCTAAAAGTCCCCAGCTAAAATAATATGTAGGTCTCACGGGTTCGACTCTTACCCTAACGTTGGAGAGTTTTCAGCAAACTCATAATAAAGACTATTGCTTACATTTTTGTAAAATTCTTGAAATCATATTAAGTACTACAACTTTGAAAAGGAGATGAAGTCATAAGTCTTATGCCAGAGGCCCACAAATCGAACATGATATTTTTAAGGACCAAATACTAAGATCAAGAGTCCGTAGGTTTCAATACTAATGATGTACATATATATATATTTTCGAAAAGGTATTTTAGTAACACCACATGGTTCACTATCTAACATTTTTGAATTCTGAATTGCAGGGCCGTGCGCAAGGTTTGCTCGTGGGGGGAGCTTACCAAGTTTCACAAAAAAAGACTGGAGCTTTGCCTGCTACTTTAAGGCTTGTCTTTATAAATTTACCAAACTACATATGTATTTACTTCTGCAAGCAAAAATCTAATAGCATAAACATATTTTATCTCATGACATAATTTTCTTTAAAGAAAGATAAAAAAAATCTCGCTTATGCAGTTGCCTGCTATCTTTTGCATTTATTTTGCATACTGTGTGCTTTTACCCTGTTATCCTGAACTTTCGCCATTCATTTGTATAGCGCGCACACGCCAGCAAGGACGTTTAACACGCGCATAACAAAACAACAAGGACAACCACCGGTGTTGAGCATCCTTTGTGTGTTAATTTTAAATTCATTGTATCATAGTGCATGGAAGCAACCCTCGGCAAGTGGATGTGTTCTAAACGCGATCGGAGTGCTATAATAAAATTTGAAAATTTTCAGAAAAATTTAAAAGCTAAAACAAGTGAATTTGTTTGTTTAAAATATTTTTAAGAAAAGTTTTTAACAATTAGGAAAATAATAATAATAAATAATTAAACGCTGAATTCCACTATTTGATTGACGCCGAAACTAGATTCAATAAAAGCGATTAAAAATAAATATCAAACCAACATTGGTATATAATTTCTTCATTACTTTGCGGAACAAAATAAAATGAAAAAAACTACGCATATAACTTGTGGACATTCAAATCGGTGCTGATGCTAAATAAACTTAAGAAACAATTCACTTAACCCAAAAAGGTGATGAAATTCAACTTCGACTTTTATTAATTTTGAAAATTATTGGACGAATCCATACTTGAAGCTCACGAATTTTAAACGAACATTTCGAACGAACGGCATTCATAGTTTTAATCGATAAAGTATTTCAAAATCGGTTTTTCTTCAAATTATTTTCAACTATTTGATTTATAGAAAAATAGTTCATACTATGCGAAAAGTAGAATTTTTTTAAATGGTAAAATCAAATGAAAAAAATTTAAACTAACTAGAGATGTAGTTAATTAGAAATAAAAAAAAAAACGAACAAACACAAATTTGCATTTTTATGTTCAAAATGGTAAGAATACCATGATCTATCATATGGTTCTTTAGCGCAATGGCAAAATCCTTCTTCCACATGGCCAAAAATATTATTTAATATTTTTCCTCTAACATCCAAATAAAGAATAATGTGGGATTTCAAAATCATGCAACACATTATTCAAAAGAGATTTCCAAATAATACTTAAGTGACTGTACTCCTTTACTGCTGGTCATCCCATTTTAAAAATTGGTAGAAATATAATGATGGCTATTTTTTGAGTGTTTTATATACGTGCGAGCTCTTATTCTCTTTTACATATTTAATATCTGAAACCTTGAAATTCAGTTATAAAATTCAGGACATGCTGAACTGTAACTTTTTTTCGCAAAATTGATTAGGATAATGAGGCATCGCAAAGCCACTAGTAATAACATCAATATCTAATGAACTTATGAGAAAGTTAATACAAAGCTTAAATGATTACAGATCTTCAAATTTTGATTCATAATTTTCCATCTAATTCTGTAGTTTATTTTAATATTCTTTAACTTTAAGATCTGTAACTTGCGACGAATTTTGTTCCGTGGAAATTGTTTAAAATATCTCTTAGTAAAATCCGTTTTAAGGAGCATAATATTTTTAAAACTGAAAATTGTTTGAATAAGATAAGCAATAGTTTTCCGCTTTTCCTGTAATTCTATGTTAAATAATTGAAAATGTTCCATTACATCAGTTGAGTCCTGTAATCAATAATTATATTCAAATTGTAGCAAAGATTTTCCCCTTCTTTAAGGAATTCAAAACTATTAATCGTCTTAAGGGTTTGTATGTTGATAACCACCTCAGAAGCCAATAAAATGAAATATCATCAGAATGATCTTCGAGATTGAGTTCCTTAAGAATATTTTGAAACTAAAGATCAGGGTTACCAAGTCATACAGAAGCAATTCCCGGCCATCTCTTACATTCTTTTTTTGTCCTCAACATAAAAAAATTCATTTATAAAACGGTAAAAACTTCAATTTTTGTGTAAGTAAAACTTTCTTAAATACCTTTTTTTTGTTCGTAAGCCAAAAATCGTTCGATTGCCGGCTTCCGGGCTTGACCGGGTAAATTTCGGTTACCTGATAACCCTGCTGACGATGGTTCTTTGATCTGTTTCGAATATAATTGATTACTTATAATACAATTTTAATTTAGAAATCTTTAGTAATTTTTCAAAAGACAGATAAGCCCAACATTTTTACCCAACACTGCTGGAGCCGATTGCCACAACTTTCAAATTTTTGAAGCATGTACGAATTCAATGGTACCAGTATTTGCTAACGTTGATATCGATCCCACATATCGTATCTCATCTACAGACGCATAACGTATAAAAACTGCTAGTTGAGAATTATATTTAATATCCGTACACTCGTCCAGAGATTAGCTGGATGCAACATTGCCATTTATATGACTACCATTTTACACTTTGGTGTAAATCAATATTAAAATTGTAAAGAATTCGCCTCTATCATGGATTGGAGAATTTTATCCCATGCCTCAATTTGCATAGCGGAATGCTGATAATATGTTTTTTACATTGACGACTGTCAGTTTCAAAAAACTTAGACTTTAAGCAAAGCGACGTTTGTGTCTGCGATCAGGGTTAGCCGATCCCTTAGTGCCGAGTCTTGCATCCAAAATATCAGAATAATATCCAGGTTTCCTCGCTGAGAAAGCTCAAAAGTTTTTCGTGATGTAGCATCCAATTTCGGTAATATTTAATATCGCAAACATCTAGCCTGTTAGTAGTCATTGTTTTTTTTTTGTCTGCTCTGCTGGGTTTCTGGTTATCTTCTCCAGCGCTTATTGGCAATAGTGATGGACGAGCACCAAAATTATTGTACACTTTAGTTTCTTCATTTTAAAGATGTGTCGCTTATTTAAGTGACGCAATCGCTTAGGAAATTCTAGGAGAGCTCATTCACTCTGCACACAATGGACATTGTAGTGTTGTCAAAACAAGGTAAGCTGCCATTTTGGATACTGAGAAGTTGTATACTCCATTCTTTCAGAGAATCAGGTCGCAATTTAAAATTAAATAAAATTTCATAGTTTATTTTGCTTTTGGCAAGAGATATTGAATTCACCAAATCATTCCGAAAATTTTTAACTACGCTATCAATCGGCTACGACTAAGAAGCCTTTCATGGCAAATTAAACAATCAAAGCATTGACATTAATTCTCGATAAAGAGCAGCGTAAATTCATTAATTTCATGTTTTTTAGCTCTTAGAATTGAACCCAGGTTGTCAGCTAAACACTATGATACAGGACTAACTCCGATTTATTATCGACACGTATTGTAGTAAATTTGTCAATTCATAAAATGTTATATTTTTTAATTAAAATGCAAAATTATAAAAAATAACTTCAACATGCTCATAACACTGAGAACAACTTACAACGTTTAGGTCAACTAAGTGCTAACACAAACAATAAAAATCAAAAAATTCAAGAAAAAAAAAACAAACCGCCCATCGTCAACAGCATCAACAGCAGCAGCTGCAACATCAGCAACAAAACAACATACAACAAAAAAAAAAAACTTAACAAAACCAATCGCGGTGGTCGAGTTACAATCGCATGTATCCACTGGATACAAAACTAAAAAGTATCTAAGAGCCTTCACATTCAAAGTTGCTACCAACGGCAACACGGCAACGGCGGGCCAACATATAACGTTTGGAGAACGCTAAATTAAATTGTCAAGTGTTAACAAAAATTTTCAATTAATTTTGTGTCTCTATAGAATCCAAGGTTTTATGAATTTTCGTGTAATAAGATACAAAAATGACGCAGCACAAGTGTTGCTCTACGTACGAGCAGTGCTGATGTTGTGTAGATGCAAGTGATAGTATTCTTCATAATTGAAAAGAAAAATGTGGAAAATGTGAATTTTTGTGCAAAAAAAAAAAATAAAAATCAATTCAATGATTAATTCCAAATATTCCAGTAAATTGCCGCCGCAGTCGCTACAACAATTAACAGCAGCTCAAAGACGACGTCGATCACTTTTTAAAAATGTTTCTACTTTCATTTCGTTCAAAACAAAATTCTCAAAATCCAAATTCCAATCCAATCCATTGTGATCAAAGTGCTAACCGAATAATAAAAAATTCAAAAATAAAAAAATCACCAATTGAATTTGTTAGAAATGTTTTTGCTGCAACAACGTTTAGCACATTATCATCATCATCAGCAACAGAAAGAGCAACAGCAGCAGCAATTTCATTATCAGCAACAGCAACAGCAGCTATTAAATCAACATCAGCGTCAACAGCTGTCATCATTTCGAAGAACGGCGGTGACTTTAAATTGTATCCAACAGAATTTACATTTAATTATTGTGATTATATTGGCGTGTAACACAAGTTGGTAAGTGAACAGCAAAATGGTGGTCATTAAGTGTCAACGCCATCTTTTAATTGATGATCATAAAGTGTTTTAATATTGTAGCTATTCTGCAATATCTTTAAGGTTTTGTTATTTTATATTTTCCTATAATTTCAAAATTGTCACTACTTTTCGCTCCGAAACGAAAGTTTTATAGATGAATACACCCTAAGAAATTCCAATTACAAATTACTTCCTAAAGGGCAGTTAAAATTATTGGGAAAATCGAAATCAATTAAGATTTCCCAGTTTCTTATTTTTAATGTAAGTCCGTTTGATAACTTGCATGAGCATCATAATTTAACCATTTCAGAATTCGAGAAAATATGAAATTTCACACGAAGCTGCTCTTTAGGACTTCAAAAGAAGCTTGTTAAATCATCAACTCTAAGTTAAAAATAAGAAACTGAGCAATCTTAATTGATTTAGATTTTTCCAAGAATTTTAACTGAATTCTCAATTTCAATTTTGATCCAAAAACGAAATTAATATTTTCACATTATTCCATCGATTGAATCTGAACTTCTGCACTGATTTTAATATTTGTTGGTGATTTAATTACCTTTAATTTGACATTTATTTTGTCTAGATCGGTAAATTTTAAGTCGAAATTTGTTCGAAAATATTAGACTAATTCCAAAAAAATCGGAAAGAAAATCAAAAATTTATATCTCGAAATTATATCTACAAAATATTTTTAAGTATCATTTCGAATTCGGCTTTCTTATTTTACATAAGAAAACCTAGTGACAAATTGCAACAATGTTTTTTTAATTATAAAAACTACTTTAATCAGTCAGAATTAATTAGTACACCGAAAAAAAAGACCGTACTAAATTTGAAGAACTGCCTTCCTCCGATTTACTGCAAAAATTTTCATTAATCTAAGTTATTTTTCCTCATATTGATGAAAATATCGTTTCATTTAGTAATTGAGTCCTTTGAAATGAGTTCATGTTTCATTAAAGCAAGTCAAAGCTCTTCCTCAAATATAGAGTTCGTGGTTTTAGTAAAATTTTCCTTTGAAATAGTAAATTTTTCTTTGGGAAGAATTTTTGAGGACAACTTGTTCCTCATTTGAGTAAAAATTTCCTCAATCTAATGGAATGTTTTGTTTAAGGAAAATCGTACTCAGTTTTAGTTAGTTTCTTCAAAAAATTTACTATAACGTAGGAAAATTTTCCTTAATAAATGAGTGGCAACACTCGCTGAAATTAATATCTATTCTTCTCGTAAGTATTCTGTTTTTGTCTATATATTTATAGTTCTCTACTTGTTTTTTAAATAAAAAAATAAAAAAATTAAAAAAAAAAAAAAAATATGTCGTCGCCGGGATTTGAACCGAAGCTTCCCTGATCAGACAATGGTTGTTACATGCGCAGTTTAACAACATTATTTTAGTATGTCTTAAAAATGCTGTCGGTGGCTGAGTTGGGTGAGATGAGCATCTTTGAACAGTGGCATGGCGCAGAACCACAAGTTCAATTCTCTGATCGAATGACAGGTAAAAAAAAATTTAAGTTCTCCTTTGAAGTTTTAAAAACGTATTACAATTAAAATAAGAATGACTGACAATAAGTAACCAACAAATTAGAAAATAGAGGAAATTGAAAATTAACAATTTTTTTTTGAAATCAACGTATTTATTTTAAGTAAATTTCCTTCATTTAAGGATACCTTCATCCTTAGAAAAAGTAAAATTTTCCTCAGTTTTATAACCTTGTCCTCACATTGAGTAAACTTTTCCTTATTTCAAAGCAGCAACATTTACTTGTACTAAGGAATCCAACTTACTTATTTTGAGGAACCCATGGCTTTAGCTCGTATTGAAGGACATTTTTTCCTTACATTGAGGCATTTTTCCTGAAACGGAGCAAGTGTTTTTTTCGGTGTAGGTTCACTATAGGGATTTTTTTACTAAATCTCTTTAAATTTGTTCACTTTACAGGAGCTCTGTCTTGATCGTTTTTTTTTTTTTTTTTTTTTTTGAAATGTGAACCCATTTTAATTATGGTTTTTCTTCATGTTTCTATAGCTATTCAAAATGCACGCGAAAAACTGAAACAAAATAGACCAAATGATTGGGTCAAAAATTCGTATTTATGCAGGGTCTTAGCTAAGATCTTCCATAATTTGACCGCAGGGCAAAAATCGAAGGGATATTCGGGAAGTGCATAGAAATTTAAATCACTCTTATGCTCAGAGGTTAAACTGTTATGCCCGTCACTGCATAGTTTATGTTAAATTATTCACACCATGTTAGGATATGACTTCTATTCGGAAGTTTTTTAACCTTCTAAGCTATGAGATTTTTGCAAAACCCTTTTTGTTTTTATTAAATATTTGGAAGAATTTGAATACTTAAGTTTTTTAATCTTTTAGAGAGTCTTGGCCTCGTAACTGAGCATAATTTAGATGTTTTGAATAATTTTTGTTTTTAAACTTACGAAGCATATCTATGTGCTTAAATTTTGAAATTTTAACTACGAATACAACCTGAATATTTGAATTTCTTTTTTTACATGAATTCCAATCCCAATTTTTAAAATTAAAACCTTGCAATTTCATCAAATTGGAAAAAGATATCGACATAAAATTTATTGCATTAAATTGTGGAAGTAACAGTTTTTTTACCGACCACACACGGTATCTTAGTTTTGTCATTCCATCTGTAACGCTTTGAAGAGGGTGTGGCAGGTATAGAATAGTACACTTGCATATGCTAGATCAGCGTCATCTCCTGAGTCGTTTTAGCTTTGTTCATCTGTCTTCTTGTGGAAAAATAGGCCAAGTCTTCAGTTATTGCTGATTGGATTTAAAATGAACGAAATCGGCTTACGAACAAGCTTGAAGGATTTAATTAAAGCACACACACTAGGAATGATTTAGACAAGAACTAAACAAAAATTGAGTGAATTTGAAAAGAATCCTGGCAACTTACACACAAGCATGTACTTTTAAACACTATAGCGAAAAAGTTCTTTAAGGTTATGTAGCTAATTGTTACACAAATACTAGGAATGAGTCGAACAAAATGTGGGCAGATTTTTACAAGAGGGCGTTGCACATCCCTAGCAATTTAATATTTAAAATCGCTAAATTGAGCAGGGCCCGCACCACAAAATTAATGACCTGTTTTTTTTTTTGGTTAGCAATCAATTAAAAATTCAAATTCTGTTGTGTTCAAAAAAATTTATTTGCATCTTTTAGCCAAAAACCTCTTCCGGTAGGGCCCGCACCAAATGTTCAGTCTAGAGGCCCATGGATCCTAAGCACGGAGCTGACACTGAGTTCTACTTAAGCAAAAATTATCAAATTCGATATGCGGTAAAACTAAGTTCTTGATAGAATTTTTTCAAATTAAGGTGTATTTTTATTGTCAAATAGTGTAGAAAATTTCATTTTTAATGATTTAAGGACATCTCATATTGATAGCGAAGGTTTTTTATAGTAGTATTTTCCTTCGAAAAGCAAAGTTTCCACAAATATCTGTGATAAATATACAATATAGTATTATAATGTTCTAGAATTAAGGTAAATGTAGGTACCACTAACTTCAAGAAACAAAAAATTTTAAAGAGAAAATGACGCAATTTTTCTTTAAAAAACGAAGAAAGTTGTCCCACATCGGATTATTTAGAAGCTTTTTTGTAACAACATATAGAAAATCTCAGTTTGTTAATTTTTTTCGCAAAACCGCACTCTACAAAAATCAAAAGGGGACAAACATATTGGGTTTATTTTCAACTGAAATGTTTGTTGGAATCTTTAACGCTAATTTTATGATTTTTTGAGAAACGAAAAATTAATAAATAAAATTTTAAAACCTAACGCCGAAAGTACTAAAAAAATTTTCCATTTTTCCAATTTTTTTTTTCCAAAGAATTTTGTGCCATATTTGTAGAATTCATTGTCCTTAGAAAAATTGTCATATTTGCGAATTTTCGAAAAAAATTTACTCTTCGAACGCTAGTCTGAACCAAAACTCTTTTTTGGCCTAATGCGGAAGTAAAAACATAACTCATCTTAACAAATTCATTGACTCCATCTGATGCGACCTCATTTTCGCTAATTTTATTTATTAATTTGAAACCTCACCTATTAAGTTATTTTTTTTACAAAAAATTATGAATTAATTAGAATAAAATTTCCACACCTCGGCGCTTGCACATAATATGGCAACCACGAAATGGTTGCAATTGCATTGTGATGCACAGTGCACTGCAACTGCATCAAAACCAACAACGGCATCGCCATCCAATTACGTTGCATCTTATTCGCTCAGCCCATTTCATTTGCATATCAAACGAATGCATTTGTGCATCGAGGGCAACTCCTTCGGCAAAAACAGCATCCTCATCAGCTTCGCTCATTATGCGCTGCAATTATGAGCGACGGATCGACGAGCAAGATGTGCGGATACTACCAGACACACAGACGGTTAGTTAGACACACCGAAGAGAGATAGATCCTTGCATTATGTTGCACTCAAATGCATCATTGCATTGCATTGTAAGTAATGCGTGGTTTTCAACCGATTTCAAGTCATCGACTGAAGTTGACTTGACTGCAGTTAAGTTGTCAACAAGCAAAAGTATGTTGACAACAGCAAAAAACAACAGCAGCAACAACAACAACGTCAACATCAACTACTGCTTGTCAAACATATGAGTAATGAGACCACCCTGCGGTGAAAAATACAACAGAAGTTGAATTTTTTCATACTGCAGCATTGTGCGGATTGGTTAATGCGTACGGAGCTATTGTGGTTTCCACCTGGTATAGTGTGCAATTGGATTAGCTATTCACATTCTAATTAAAGTAGTGACAAATTTATGCTGATTATTAGAGATTTTTGGAATATTTTCAATTTTGGCTTTTTAGATTTTTATTTTTTTTTGAAGATAAATTAAATGAAAAAAGATTAAAAGTTTTTTTTAAGATAAATTAAAAGAAAATGAGTGTGGAAAAATCGCCCAAAAAATTGACCAAGCCGAAAAATATTAAATAAAAATAATAGATAAAATAGTTAAGGGATATGTTAACAAATGGAATATCAAATATAGGATAAAAGAAGAATTGAAAAAAATACAGAAACTCAAGCAAAAAAGATTGAAGAGTCGATCATTAGTTTTGAGATAATTTTCTGGCCAAGTAAAGCTCACTTCTTCTTGAACTTTTTGGGCGATTTTTATTTGTGACAGATCAAATTTATCTCAAAATTTTACTCTAAACAATTTTTCTACAGAATAGGTTATTTTTTCGTTGAAAACACCCTAAATTTCAATTATTTTGAATTGTTTTTATTTTTCATAACTGTGTGATTTTTCTTTTTATTCGGAATTCATATTTTCATGGTCAACTTTCTTGCAATTATTCTTTGGATGATTTTACATTTGATAACAAGCAATTCCCGGCATTCCCAAAAAAATTAATTTCGCGACAAATGGTAAAAAGCTAATTTTTTTAAAAAATTAATAACCTTTCTTTTAATCAGCAATATTACAAACTTCAATTATGGTACGGCAAAACTTGACCTCATTTTTTTATAGTCCTTAGCCCAAAATTTCAAACTCGGCTATTTCAGAAATTTTTGAATTCCTACCCGGCCTTACCATGAAATTCCGGGCTTAACCGGATCAATCCCGAACACTTGGTAACCCTGACTACGCATAAAGCTTTAGGGCCCACAGACGAGCCCTGGTAATATATGATTCTCGAAAATCATTTAGCTTTGATTATAGAATCCGAGTATTTAAAAAAGAGTGAATGTTTTTTTAATTTTGCTTGGAATTCACAATAGAGTAGAAAAATAAGTATTCTTTACACATTCATTCTTTGATACCTTTTCGATGTTTTCGAAATATGCACAATCGAAGTATCATCCTTTTCTATTTACATTAATGTATTTTCATCTTTGTCACAAGATTTAATGTTGATATTCTTATACATTAAAAATTCGAACAGTATTTCATGGGTCCAAAAATGTAGCAAACGTCGAAAAATGTTGAAAACACATATTGACAAATGTTGGAAATGCGGAAGAATGTTGAAAAATTTAAAATACAGAGCACTTTGGAAAACGTGAACCCCGAAAACATTAACATCCTCAAAACGTGAACACTGTTTGTTTTACATTGAGTACTCTGAAACGAGAACAAATCTAGAAGCTCTAAAACGTGAACAGAAAGTTATTCAACATTTCTACATAAAAACGCACTGCTACTTTTTAAGAATTCGGGGAATCCCATAATAATGACAATGCGTAATATTTGGTATTTCAATGATATAGTAGGAGAGCTGGCAGCCACTTTGAGTAACGTACTAGGTACAAAGACCCAGACGCAGAATTTGAGGCTCTTCAAGATTGAGTTCGATAACAGTATTGACGCTATTTTCTCAAATTTCCTCAAATTTGGAATCACGAGACGCATTTAAGCTATCAGGAACTGCTTTCACTTTCTCACGCGATTTAATAACGCAGAGAATCGATTTCTGCAGTACTGTGTTCAATATTTCTATGCGATCAAAAATATCAATCATCACAGCTAACTAGAAAACGCACTTGAAAGACACCATGTAATCGTAGAATCCTGATACTCTGGCTGACACTTAACTATAGATTTGGTTGTCCACTGATCGATCATGGAGAAATTTCAGAAACTCAGGGTAATTCGCCCTGACAATCTTCAGAAGCCTTATTCGAATCGCCCATCTGTAAAACATAAAATATTTTCTCGATTGAATTTCGAGTGGGTAAATACCCACTCACTTCAAATGTGTACTGTATATTGAAAGTTCAGAAAACGTTGAAAACTGTAGAAAAAATTCTAATACTAATTGCCTGAAATTGAAACATAAAAGTAATTGATAACACCAAACTATTGTTACTACTAAATGGTTATATTCAACATTTCTAGCAGGCATTTACTATGTGTAATTGGTTATGCTATAATTTTGCATTAAATTGGAGAACTTAATCCATTGCTGCTTGAAAGCATTGCCAATTTCATTCAAACCATAAACTTAATAGTTACCATATACTTTCACATATTATCCTTATTCTCGCTTATCTAGCTAATTTATGTGATATGTACTATAAAAATCATAATTTGTATAATTTTACAGGGTAATTAAGTTCGCATTAATAGCTTTATTTCCCAAACCTTAAAATTTTCGATAGGAATATCGCGTACAAATCCAGCAAGTAATAATTATAAATTTTATCTTGCGTCTTAAATGAAAAACAGCTCCTTTTTTTTGCCATACTATCGGCAGTAGATATGTATATTGAATGCGTTGTCGTATGTGAGAGCAACGGCAGCATCGCAAGAAATTTTGTATTTAATTGACAACATTAAAGATAAGATTATCACGAAATATTTTGTGCTCTCTTTTAAAATTTCGATAAGTCGAATCATGGTATCAAGTAAAAAAAAAAAAAACACATAAGAAAAGTCCAGAGTTAACGCAAAAATTTTGCAATGAATTAAAATTTCACAAATTTTTTTGAATTTATCTACCATTGATAAGAAAATGACGACTGCACTGATTAAGCGCTGCACTCTGTGTTGTTGTTTAGTTTTAATGATACCAAGATTTACATATTGCAAAGTGGAAGCAAAAACAACTCTGGCACTGTGCTACAAATAATCGCTAAAGATTTTAGAGCGCATCCAAAGGAATGTGTTGGACAGTGTTGGAAATTGTTTAAAATAAGGGAAGGTGTATTGCAAGCGCTGTTAACTCAAGGATAGTGCCTAAAAATACATTTTTTTTTGAACAAACAAAAAATTTTCGTAAGGATAAAAAATTCACAAAGTTTTAGAGATTTATGAAAAATTAATGAATTATTTTTTTTTTAATTCGGCTCCATTTTCCTCATTTTAAGAAAAATTTATATATAAAAGTTATTTACGAAAAAGACTACCCAATACCAGCGTTGTATTAAGATAGGCGGCACCCAACCAGTGTTGGCTTAATGTATTAGGATAGAACTTGAAGGTAGAGCTAGGCCCGCGGACCTCGAGTTCAAGGCTCAGGAAGATGTTGTGTGAATGTAGGGATGTCTTATGTATATCGAAACCGAAGTCCTTTTTTTTGGTCACACCGTCAATAAGCAGTGTTATCAAACACTGTTTCAACGTGAGCGCAACTCAAAACTGTACCAAATACAGGTGCTAAGGAATTTCTAGCAACATGGGAATTATTTTCACATTTATCAGTAGAGAAATCACTGAAGTAAAAATAAAAAAAAGTCCAAAAAGGAAATTCATGCGATGCAACAAACTGAGCCGCAATATATGAGCGAGTAGATGCATATATTTTAGCGTAAATCCCAAGTTCAATTTTAATTGGTTTTGAATTTAATGCAAAGTGTTTGTTGCGATAAAGAATTTAAACTGATGGCCATTTTGTTAACAATTTTCGTAAGTTGAGCACAGAAAACACCAAAGTCAATAAAATTGATAAGAAAACGCAATAAAATTGGTAGTGTGGAAGAGCGCAAACCACAGATATACAGTCCACGATACATCCAACCAGAGTGAGTCATTTTACATTCACGCGATAACCCTATTGAATAAATAATAAAATAAGTTGAAGAAAAAATCCACAATGAAGATTAAATTATAATTGATCGGTTATAAATATTCGATTACTCTATAGCTGTAAGCGGTTATGTTCATTTCAATGAGGGCGCTTATCCAAAAAAAAGAGCGTGTTTTGCAGATAAGACTTTAGCCAATTTATTGACCAATCGAAAGTGAGTGTGGGAAAGTGACTCCATTTAAAGATGATTTTGCAATTTTTTTTTCTCTTCGTTATTTTGTATGAGATAGAATTTAACTTTAAAGAAGAAGTATTAAGTCAGAATTCCATAAGCAAAATAAATATTCCCACAATGCTCAAGAATACAGAATCGATTTTAATTTATTGCTCCTTTTGACTTTGATGTGTTAGATTTATGACTTTCCTTTAGTTTTGTTTGCATACATCATATTAAGCTAAGGAATTCAATAATCTTGTGCTACCGAAATAAGTAATAAAATTTTAAGTTCCATACAAATTTTAATGTATTTCCCTATCCATAGTAGATGGCAATGCTCATATTATCAACTTTATCATAATTTAAGTTTTTTCTTTCATTTCATTATAAATAACTATGATTTCATTATACAAAGGACAATGCATATTTTAACACAGAGTTTGGGCTAGTTGTATTATGTTCGGTTAATAAAACTAAGGCAGTGCTTAAAGCACATAAGTGTGAGCGTACGTGTACGCAACGATAAATTTTCTTCTCTTTGAATTTGTAATCAGACTCAACAAAATTTTTTTTTTCAGAAAAAATCATTTCGAATCAAACTAAAGTGGAAAAGTATCATCACTTTCCGAAAACTTATTTGGTAAGAATGGTCAGACAAATAGTATTCGATCCAACTTACAAAATTAAAGAGAAATTTCAGTTTCTTTAATTTACATATACAAAAATTGAACTTTAGTGTAGAAACACTAAACTTGTCCACTACAATCCAAAGAGCTCAAGCAAAAGAAGTAATTGAAGAAACTGTAGATCTGGCATCAACAATACTATTGTAGTTGTGGGCCTGTGACTTAAAGCATCCTTTTTATATCCTTACTTTAAAATTGGACTTATGAAAGATAGGAAAAGAGTGATGAGTGATGAGATTTATTTTACAAATAAAAAATGGAGTTTCATTGACTGACGCTTATTTTGACAAAGTGCTCAGAAGTGCGCATTGTCCTTTGCATAAATCTTCTTGATTTTATAAATAGTTGCAACTCGCACATTCTATGCGTCTGCACAAGAATTTATGTAGAGAAATCTAAAATATTTGTTGAGTTTTTTGCGACCCTTCGCTTTAATTCTTGCGAACGTTTCGCTTTGATCGCCTTTGAAGGAATTTTGCAAGTTGTCTACAAAATTAGCTGAGCACAGGGTGAATTTTTTTTAATTTCATTGCAACTAAATACATTTTTAAAAACTTTAACAAAACTTAAGAAGATTTAATTATTTTATGAATTATTTTAAAAACAAGATTAGTAAGTTTTTTAAGGACTCTAAATACATGAGATTTTCGAAATAGCTTTGGGTTCTTTTCTCGGCTCTTACGAATTTTAACTCTTTTGAATAGGTGGCAACTGTATTCCTAAGTCACAATAAGCTATTTATCACATCGCAATCACAAATGAGGAAATCGAGAAGGGTGACGCTTCGTAGGCTTTAAACCGAAAGAAATTATTTTTCATAAGTAATTAATTGCACGAAAGTTTTGGACAATAATTGAACAAAAGTTTCATTTTATGATATAGGTTATGTTTTTCTGTTGAAGAAAAATTTACAAGCAGCAGAAAGTTAGCAAAAAAGTTATTTTCAAAAATTCGAAAACTTTTCATTCCAGAAAAATTACTTGCATTCAAAGTGGTAGCTCAGTAGTCACACTCGGACGTTGAGTCACGTAGATGAACGTCTATTATTGAGAGCTTTCTTAAACTTTTCTACTTCACTTTAAGTGAAGCTGTAAGCTAAATAGCTAAGAAGGTTGTTAACTCTAGCAGCTTAACTCTATTTGAGCGTGAATTCTATGTACATTGTTGCAAAGCCCTTAAGTGATTTAAGATCTGCACTAGATATTTTCTCAAGGTTGTTTAAGAACATCTGTCAAAGTGTTTTGCGTCTTAGTCTGCCATAATCAGGACAGTGACATAATTGATGTTCTACAGTTTCCTATATGTCCTCATTGCAGCAGTAATAAATTTTATAAGCCAACATGCTATGAGTGTCCGGAGGTTACTCCTACCACAGTCCCACATGTAATGTGTGATAAGGATAGGTGATACTCCGCTCCATCTCTGAGCAGTCGTAGAGTAAAGAGTCTTCTGAAAATTAGGTTCAATTCAATGTAAATGACGATCAAAACATGGGTTACCTTTGGCCAATCCCTAAATAGCACCCTAAGAAAGATATTATGTCATAAGACTTCGATTTGAAAGACTCGCAGTATCTCAGTAACAACAGTTTTGTCTTTTGAAGATTTTTATAGTAAAGATACTGTTTCAAAGACATTGGTAATATTATTGACTTGTAGGGGTTCCTATAAAGATTTTATAATTTTTATTATCGAATTAAAAGTATTATTTATTACTCAAATATTACATTTCAAAAGAGGCATAATCATATGGTATTAGCCTTACCAGATTCAAATTGTATTTCACCTGGACATTTAAAAAAATGAACATAAAAAATCTGGATTTTTCTGGACACTTAAAATAAAAAATCCATGCAGTAGATGTTTTTGTACCTAGGCTTTTTATTTCTTTGTTTGAATTTTATCTAGACATATTTCTGAATGTCTGGACTCTGGACTTGGGACTAAAAATCTGGACAATCCAGACGAATCCAGGCCATCTGCATATTATGTATTGAAAACAAGTTTCTTAAGTTAAATTTTCATACACATCAACAACAATTATGTTGTGACTCAATAAAATCAAAATAAAAATCGTTCAAATCTAATACATTTTTCCAAAGTCACCAATGCCTTTTAGAATGTTTAAATAGTAGTAGTTGTCATATAATTGTATTGCTTAAACCAAAAATTTTATATACAAACAACAAAATGGAAACACCCTGCGATTATCCCATTCTTTAGCTACATTTCCATACACTTTAAAATTCTGAAACAATTTAATTGCTCAAGTGGAAGAAACGGACAAATATCTGTGAAGAGCGTGGTAGACTACTAAGGTAGTAAAAAGTAAATGAGTGAGCTTCCGTAGCAAAACCCCCCCCAAAAAAAAAGGATTAAAGAATTGTTAAATGCATTTTTATATTCAGGAAATATGCGCATATTTGCGGTCATAATAAAATGGTTTTTGGATTAAGCGAAAAACAATGAATTTAATTAAATTATAAAATATTCACTCGAATTTCAGTAAAACAAAAATTAACCTTCAGTATGAAAGTTCTCAACTTAAGTAGAAATGCAAGAATGAGTGATGGTTCATAAAGTATATGTGTATATGTCCGTAGGTACCTGGTACATACATAAACATTTAGTGTATACATATATTATGAGGAAGCCCATAACAATATTTCATCCGACAAATCTTGAAAATTAAATTTTAAGCAAAAATAAAACCATTTTTTTGCTTAGCATTTTTTTGATTAAATACTTGACGAATTTCATCAAAATTTAATTTACGAAAATAAAAACAAAAAGTTCAAATAATTATTAGCCGAAAAACCGCAACCGCAGCCGCCACAACCAAGAGAGTAATCAATTAAGAGAATCACTACCAGCTACCAATTTAATAAAACGAATATCTTAAATGCCGCAACATTATATTTATGGCATGAGTGAAGTAAACATAACGCCTGTTATGCGCCTTCTGACTAGACGGCTTTAGCACGTAAATATATTTAACTGTAACGACATAAAATATTAAGTTCAAAAATTTGGTAATAAAAGATTAAATCTTTGCAAAGTCAGCATCTTTTAATCACTTCATAATATAGAGTAATATAAAAAGATGTACCTCGATAGGGTTGGACTTAGGGTACAGCCAAAGAGGCCCTTGTCTATAGTGATAGATTTTAAGGGGCGCCAATTTTTAAATAGATTTGATAGATGCGAATTGTTTCTGTTACTTTTTAGTCATCAGTATTTTTGTGGCTAGGACGGTTATCATACCACGTATAAATATAACAAGTCAAAGGTAAAATATTTCAACCACCACTTATCACTATTTGATCCGAATGCAATATGTTTGGCTCAAATAAATATTTGATTGCTCTATATGAAATATGCATTTGTTATATTTAAACATATTGTTATCTCAGTGTAGTATAAATTCTGCCATATGGGACGTTCTTTTACAAACCGAACACTTTTCTGACGACGCATTTTTGATTTGGCTGAATTTTGTTTTATGGGTACTGTATCGAAGAAGAAGAGTAGGATTTTTTTGAATAAAATGTTTTTTCAAAATTGAGCGTATTTAAATTTTGAGAATTTCATGATATTTGGCTTGAAGACTCACTTTCAAAAATTCATAACTCTAGTCTTGTTAACGCTAGAAAATTGAAACTACTTTCATTTTAAAGCTAAGAAAATGAACTTTAAACTTTTTTATGGGGAAATTATGGAACAAGAAAATGAGGCGTGCAATAGAATCCGCGCGCCCATAAGATGTGCCGCACGTTTCGATAGGAAATTTGACATAGAACACGATTCTGACATTAAAAATTTGATACAGGGTGGGAAAAATTCTGAAAAATTTATTTAAACATTTAAATTGTTTATTACAATATTAATTTGTTAATAACATTTTAAAAAATTATTTTTTTATTTAAGTTCATATTTTTAGCTTTATAATGAAATTAATTTCAATTTTATAGCTATAACATAACCGGAGTTTTGAATTTTTGTAAGTGAGCTTCCAAGCCAAAAATCACGAAATTCTCAAAATTTGAATTTGCTCTATTTTGAAAAAAAAAATTTTTTTAAAAATCCTCGAATACGTATCTCTTCTTTTTCGATACAGAGACCCTAAAAAAAAATTTCAGCCAAATTAAAAATGCGTCGTCCGAAAAGTGTTCGGTTTGTAAAAGACCGTCCCATATACGAGAACATAACATATGTATAAGCGTCAATTAATCAAGTTCTCATTTAATTTTCAGGTTAGACTGCTTACCCGACGGTAGAGCAACCTGTCGATCAGTACCAGGATTAACCAAAGATCAACTGGAATTGTGCTTCAAGGCAAGTGATGTAACTGCAGCTGCACTGGAAGGACTAGATTTAGCAATACGAGAATGTCAAAACCAAGTGAGTAGTTTTCAGAAATGATTTGTTTTTAAGTGCATGAAATCGTTTATATGAAACTTTCTCATTTTAGTTTCAATGGCACCGCTGGAACTGTTCATCTTTAAGTACGAAAAGTAGAAATCCGCATTCATCGAATTTGCTAAAGAAAGGTGAGAATCGTTTGTTAAGTAAAAATTTATTAAAAAAAACACAATAACTCGAGACAGCTGCATGACTAATTCGAAAGCTTCCAGAATAAGCATATCTTAATAAGTCCTAATAAAGCAGTTGATAAGCAAACCGAATTTAAGCAATCATTAAAACTGTTTGATCTGGCCAATCAGAAAGAGAAAAAAACCCGAAAGATATCCTTTAAAAGGATTAGAGGACTTTGCGTGATATTGCTCAAAGCCTCAACATCACTTTTACATAATTTTTTTTTTTTTTTGCAAATATTTCCATTTAAACAATGTGCCATTTCTCTGTTAAAAAAAAATCGCCAAGGACTACGCAATTTTCTAAACCAAACGAGAATTTTCTGAACTGATCACTTTACCATTTTAAAAAATGTCATCTTAACATAATAAAATATTAGAAAAATAATTAAAAAGTTATGGATAAAAACCACGTGTTGATGACGAAGCCAAATGTCGAAAACCACAAATGCCGTCAACAGTCAGTTTGTGGTTACACCGCCCTGAAAACCACAGCTGTAACTGTCACTCAAAAGAAATTGTGTCTAATTAAAAAAGTTTTTTTTTTTTCTTTCTCAAACCAACTGGCACAAATGCTTGGAAGTGGTGAGAAGGGGGCGGTGGAGTACCTACTCATTCGAATAGTAGTTGAACATTAGAGAAGTTATTGTGTCCAGCAACAAGTTGTTTTGTCGGCTTCTGAAAGTGCGCACAAAAGATCAAACTGCACAAAGCTTTTGCAAAGATTATTTGAAGAAAGCCAACACTTTTTAACGCAAAACGATCAAACACTCAACACTACTTATGTTACCATACCACACTCAACCGTAACGCTGATGATTACGTTGCGATGATGCTTTACAGTGTGGCAAAATCATCATCATTATACGATGTATCGTGTCTCTCTAATGCATTCTAATGTCTACAACGATCGAATGACTGTGGACTTAACTTGTGGCTACTCTACTTTAACCGCATATCCGATTTCCTATAAGATTTTTATATTTAAAACTTTACGGTTGTCTTTATAAGTCCGCTCAGCTTTTCTAGCAACGAGCGTGTTTATGTTCATGTTTCGTCTTATTATTAGCGTCTCACTTTCTTTCGAGAATTACTACAAAAGTCAGTCATACACTATGAGTATTAAGATGACACGCAGTTGTGCACAAATCTACACATGAGACACCTTGGCGACTTCGCCGACTTTGATATCTTTGCTTCCCGTTTACACTTTTCCGATGAAAACTCAGCTGTTGTGTGAAATTTTTCACTTGATGGCGTACCTCATGAAGTGATTAACCGTTAGAAGCACCGACCACATGCAACTTGGCTGTTGGCTTTAATTACAGTGACACTTAGATATGATTTATCCATTAGATAAAATTGACAAGTATTTAAAATTAGCATTCTAAGTAAGCACAAAATAGGAATTTTAACAATCATTTGGCTGCATAGTTTTAAGCAAATTTTATTTTGCATTTAAATTAAAGAAGTGGAAGAAAAATCACTGGAACGCAATAAACTAATAGCCGTTTACTTCATGGCCGTTTAATCAATGTCCGTTAGCTCAATGTCTGTTAGCATCTTTACCGGAACTTTAATCGGTATTATGTCTTGAAATCTCTTGGCTGTCAGCTAAAGTCCTAAAGGATCGCTTTCAGGAATATCCTTCTGCTTGACAGCTAAACGGCACCATATCTTGCTGTTCACTTAATCAGCACTCATCGGACAGATCGGCTCTTACTGAATATTTAGAAAATGTTTTATTCGTTAACCGCTGGTTAAAGTTCCGATCAAATACTAAACCCGGACATTGAGGAAACGTTCGACTGAGTTACGTATTTCAAAGGGATTGATATTTTTTATATGTGATGTATGTAGGTTGTAAGAGGTTAAACGGTAGTGATTCGCTATTAGTGGTGCTTTCGATAGACATCACATGTCGGGGTCACTCTATAAAAATAAAAATCGCCAAGAACGGCTTCGTCTATACTTTTTATTTATTATTTGCTTATATCAAAATGGTTTGTAACGCTTTGGCGCAAATTATACTAAGCCGATTTTAATAATTTCTTTTTTAAAACAACAAATTTGTGCGGAAATAGGATATTGCATACTTAGTTTTTATTCTTTAAAGTTAATGCTTTTTTTAGGATCACACAAAAATTTTCGTTTGATTTTTCGTTGCTTCTTGAGTTCTGTGTTGTTATTGTTGTTTTTGTTTTCTTCTCATTTGTACCATTTGTATTTGGCTTTGAAGTTCTGAGAATAAACTCTCTCTTTCAATTGTTTATTTTTTTGTTACTTTTAAAGAGAGAATATAGTATAAGTTGTTAAGGGAGTAATGTCATTATGAAAGAAGTATGTACGTGCGTATGCGAAGCCGCGGGTTTTATATATAAAAAAAAAATATCACTAAAGGAAAAATAAAGAACCTAAAGGAATATGAAATTTCACCTATAATAACATCGTCGAACAAATTTTAATTTTTTTGTTACAACAAATTAAAAACAGTATAATACTGAAAGAGAACGATATCCTGATTAATTTTGCCGAATAAAGCTATTTTCTAGCACGTCCTGTCGTTTTTTATCTGCATTTGAAAGTTAGAGATGTCATCAGATGTTAAGGAGCTAAGAGCCCAATATTTTCAAAACTGCCAAAAAATTGCTTGGAGCATATAAAAAATTACTACCTAGTTTCTTAATGAGATTTTAAGTAGTTTAGTTAGGGAATTTAAAATGCAATGGTGCCAGGCATTTAGCATTGCCATCATAACGTTTTATTCATGTTTCTGTACAGAACAATTAAACTGACACGCTTCAGCCCGACATTATTGCACTTTATGTAATTTCTCTAGCTTCAAAACTGCTGGTCATCCTATTTTGAAACTTGTTAGTCAAGTCACAAGCAAACAAAAGTTTTGAAATGCTATGCCTTAGAAACAAATCAAGAAAATTTAAAAAACTTGGTAGGGGAACATTTGGTTATACAAACCCCATGCGAAGTCGGGCCAGGCAACTAGTACTTTTTGGCGCAGTCAGTCATGTCAGCATACATTTTTTACTTTAAGCCATCTTTTCCCCCGTAAATTAACAACAAGTAAAGGTGTTATCTTTGGCCTCGCCAAAAATTAAATACCCCACACCGCGTTAATAGCAGAAGTACGCGCAAGTCTCTTTCTGTGTAGCATTTTGAAGCTTACGCTTGTATGGGAGGTGCCATGCCTTCTTTTTGAAATTCGACTCCTTTTTGTCTAATATTTGACCGAAGTATTTTTTGTATATGTGTGAAATTTAATTTCATTACTTTACATAATTCTGTCAGTGTAGTATTTTTGTGCATTTGTTTCTATGCCCAACAAGTTCTTGTTTAGAGCTTTTCCAAATCATTCTTACTATTTATGTGAAATTTGGTTCCGTTGCCTTAAATAATTCTCTCAGTAAATTATTTGAGAAGTGCAGTGCTCTCTTGAGGAAATTCGCCAACTGTTTTTCTTCAGATTGTCCAAGTTTTTCTTAGTATTTTTGAAGAATTTGGCATCAAATATCTCGCTCAATAGGCGTGTTCGTGAGCGATTCCACACATTTTCAACATAATAAAAATTCGTTGAAGGTGTAGCATGCGTGCCAAATTGCTTATCAAGAACATATATACTTTTCAATACCTGCCACGCCCCTTCTATGCGTTACAAACGGAATGCCATTGTGAATATACCCTCTGTGTAGAGTATAAAAACTGTAAATTATGGCAAAAAAGTGTAAAAAATTTTTTCAACAATCTAAAACGCGAAAAAGACTCCTTTTTTGATCGTGGACAATCAACATGCTTGAAGGCTTTTATCAACAATGATTAATACAAGCGCACTTCTGTATTTTATTTAGTTGCTACTGTATAGACCACCCATAGAGAGCATTAACGTCATATGCGCGTATTACTCTATTTTAGTTTCCTTGTACCATGTATTGCAAAATAATAAATTTATTTGACTTCTGTCAGATAAGCAACTCAACTACATTTATTTTCTTATACCATCCTCCGCGTATCCTCACTTCTGTCTGCAGAAATAAGAGCCAAAAGAAACTAAAGTAATAAATTTCAATACTTGACGATGATGTTTATCGATAAACGATCAATCGAACGATATGAATGCTTTGCATTTAACTTTTTTTTTGTATATATGTACGACAGAGACAGTTTAAGAAGGAGCAATTATTTGTTATCAACGATTGTCCACGATCAAAAAAGGCTTTTAAATTCGTTGCATATATTCATCAGTCTTAGGCACTGTGGACATGCAAATTTCATGCGAAAAAACTCGGTCTAGCAATCTCAAAATAGAAAATCTAGCAAAATCATATTTCCAAAAAAGGCGCGTGAATTTTCTTCATATTGCAAAATAATCATTTTCCCACACTGATCATACAATATGATCAGACACTTTTTGCAAAGTACGAATATAACGATATACTACCTTGTAGTTACCAAAATATTTATCAAATATATGCAAGCAAATCATTACGACACTTTATCCATAAATGTCTTATTTGAAATCATTGTCATGCAATTGTCATTTAGGGGCATTTCGCTGCAAACATTCAATGTGTGTAAGATTGAATTAAGTTATATTCAAGTCATGTCAATGGTCTTCAAACTCAATCTTGATCGAGCACTTTCAGCGCAAACACACAATTTGCATATGTCTGCAAGCACACAAATTGCGAAAGGCAAATCAATCTCTGGCCATCGAAATCTGTCAGCAAGAGTCCGTCAATTGTCAACGCAATGTCAGGACAATCAAACCAAATCGCACCCAATGTCAATTGTAAATAAAGCTGTACACATGCGCTGTGACTTCAGTACCTCCCAGTTGATCGAGCAACGAGTGACACTCACTCTACAAAATCTTACCATATTCTGTATGTCGTCAATTATGTTGGTTTGTATGCAAACTTCAATTGTTAATAGCTGTACAACTTTGATGGTCGAGTGATGGATTTGTAATTTGACTTCTAAATGTCAACAGATCACACATGAACATCAAAATATAAGAAAAAAATAATTTTAAGTGTAGAGGAACAGTGCAGCGAATGTGAACAAAAAGTCTTTGCGAATATTGTCCTTACAGAGATTCACCAGAGCGCAGCATAGTGATTAATATACTTCCATTCTTTTCATTAGTGTAGCAGAGGAGGCTCTAAAAGATCTATGCAATAGAAACTGACAATAAAGGAAGTCGACGATTTTATAGTAGAGCCTGGAAAAAAGCTTATAGGCTATGTATTGCTGTATATTTTCAAGTTGATCTTAATAACCCCAATGGTCATAATGCCCAAAAAATGGGTGTAGATGCGAAAGGAGAATATTTTGAATAATAAATAAAGACTTTTGAAGAATATTGAATCTTTTGGGTTTAGTTTGCTGTGAAATGTAAAAACACATGTGAAGCTGGCGATCTCTACAGTCGAAATAATCATCAAAACGGCCAACAAAAAGTCTAATTCAACAAAGTCAGGAGCAGAAAAAAAAATTTTTTTTTTTTTTGATATACTTTATTTTCTTACTGAACCTGTTTCATTGGAGCTTAGCAGTAAGCGCATTATATCGAAAATAAGGGACTACTTAGGTGAGAATATTAAGGGATAAAGGAATTTCGAAATCGTTCAGCAAATATCGTCCATGTCTCTTAGCGATCTCTCTGTGAAACCTTTCTTAAGATTGAAGATTGGGACTGGTCATCAGTAAGGGGACGTCCATTAATTACGTGAGGTTTTTTTTGAAAATTCGGACCCCCACCCTCCTCTTGGTGAGATTTGGTAAGATCTGGCGGGACCCGTCCCCTCCCTTCCCTCCCGTGAGATTTAAATTATGTAATGTAAATTCCATGAATTAAAAAGTTGACGTGGGATTTTCCTTGACCCTCTCCCGACCTTGATGAGATTTGGTGAGATTTTTCCGGACCCCTCCACCCCTACTTTAACTCACGTAATTAATGGACATCTCCTAACGACAAAGCGAAATACAAGTTGCTTAGTAACAAAACAACACCTTTCCATTGTCCGGTAAAAAATACTACTATCGACAGCTACAATTTTCGAATGAACTTCCACCCCACAAATAACACATTGCTGGAAATTCAAAAAGGGCTAACATTAAGCAATCGCTTTAATTCTGGAGTATCGAAACTTCTGTGCTCGAAAATTCTCTCCCGCATAATGAATGTATGAAACAATAATTTTGCCTGTAGCACTTCACGGAATTGATTTCTAAGCAGTGATTTAAAGTATCTGAAATTAGCATAATATTGACGTCATTATTGTGTATGAAGTTTATCAGCTCTAAATTTAAAAAGTTACTATTATTTCAAGGAAGTTTTTGTCCTCTCAACATAAAAGAAATATAATACAAAATTACTACGGCTCAATGAAACTTTTCAGAAATTTCAGCAGAGCTTAAGTTTTTTCTGGAATCTTCCCAATTGTCGAAATACTGTGCGACAATTCAACAATTGTCAATCAATTGCTGACACCATGCAATCGTTTGCTAAACATATCGTTAAATCACCATCAATCAAATCGCGCACATTTTTGTGTCGCCGACAACGACGATGCGATCAATCGTTTGTCAAATGAACGAATAAACGAAGAACGATCGCTAGAGCAACCAAATAATACTTCACATTGCAAAACATTTGCAAATCGTATTAGAGTTTACTATGTAGTGGAACCTACTGCTTTTGTTGTGAGCAGCAGCAGCAACAACAACAACAACAACACAAGTAACAATTTTAAACATAAATTACAATTCCATCCCAACATTTGCAATGAGTGGATTCTTCTCCTTTTGATTCGTCTGACGATCACAAATTCGACAATGGAAGTTCCAAAGTAATTGTTCGCGACAACGCTACGATCGACGACGACAAAGGTCGTTTAATCCTTGATTCATGATCGCAAACAACTTTACGCTTGACAAGCATTACTTTAAAGGCAACATTTTGTTGACAACATTGATTGACAATAATGCATCGGATCGTCTGTCTGTCTGTCTGTCTGTCGTTTGCTCGCATTTGCGCATTGTTGGATTGCACTGTACATACTATGATGATGACGATGACGACGACGACGACGAGTAGTTTGGTGCTGGATGAGAGTTGTGTGCTGATCGTTGCAGTATTGTATACAAACAAGCATAACGAACTCCATAAGATATGCAAAATAGTTGACCCGTCAGTCAGTCAATGGCGCGCAATTGTCAAACGATCGGTTGGTTGGTTGGTTGGTTAACTTGTTGTTACCCTTATTTAAGATCGTATATGGGCGATCGATTACCATATCGGCTCAGACGTATGTAGTTAGCAGAAGTTGTATGCTATTGGAAAATTTATGGTTTTGCAACTGGTTGTGAATCTTATGTGCATATGTAATAAAGTGCCTTTGCAATGAATATTTTTTGGTTAAGATGCTATCGCCATTTATAGACTTGTTTGGAGTCTTTCGTAGATGAAATTCATTTTATTGAAATTAATGTTGAAGTAATTGTCGCAAACAAAGGAGTCCATATAAAATTATAGCAAAAGAATTTCATGCTATGATTGGAGCATCTTCTCATTGAAATGGAACATCGAAAGTTTCTTTTCTAGCAGGGTTCATAGAATATTTTTTAAGCCATTTGCCTATTGGAAATAACTAGACTTTATTGTTGTCAATCCGAAGCTGATAGATCATTTTGAAAACTGCTTTTGTTCTTGAGCATCAGTGGTCTTAGTAAAAGCCATTGTAGTTTCTGGAAATATCTAATTGTTTATTCAATTTCAAGGTACCTGTGTCTTCTCTTTGCAATTTGCCAAAGCTTCTAGAGCATTTTAATGGTATCAAGTATCCGACCAGACAACTAGTTTTACTTCGTTAAAATTATTTCGATACATCAACCTTTTGAGCAAAATGAGCACGCCATAGAATTCTATGGCATTCTAATAGCAGGTTCATAATATGCATTAAGCAACCGTTCCTTCTTATTTTTCCAACCTCTTCGACCTCAGGCGTGTAGTTCCTAGTTTTGCAGATCAAGTGATTTGGTGTCAAAGATCACATGGTTTCCAAAACAATAGATCAACCTGCCGTCAAAAATAAATTTGTACCGCGACCAAGAAGAGCATGAAATTAGCTATAAGAATATCTGATGCCCAAGTTTTTATATAACTAGCTCATAAGTCAGTAAATAAACCTCACACAAGCTTTATATGCTTTTGAGGGTTGTAGAAATATGCCTTTCCCAAATAGAACTAATATGAAAAATTAAAATAATATAAGTTTATTGGGTTATTCACTTCACATGAAATGTCCCATTTACGAAATACCATGTCCCTACGAATACCTTTAGTAGCAGCATACTTGTATCTACTATTGCTGTCCGAAATGTCTGTCGTTTTGTCATTTAAATCTTCTTGAAGATATTTCATGGACAATGTTTTACAATCAACTAAAATCAGACTTAGCATCGAACGAAGCTTTTAAAGATCAGCAAAACAGGGTAAAGGCATTTTTCCCTTGCTAAAGTACATACGAACACAAATGCAGAAACAACAGCCGCAGAAACAGCAGGCATATCCTATAAGTGAACGATTTAGTAGATACCAACTTCTGCCTTTAATCGCAATGCAAAGTTACGAAACATTCGTCAATTTAGATAAGAGTTTCAACAAAAATCTTGGTTGAAAATCTCTTGCTGATTCCTTTGCGCCATTCGATTCAACCTGAGAGAGAAAATAAGCTGCGATATGTTTGAGAAAGAGAAGACATAATTTGTAGGGATTACAATTGTAATCAAATCAATGAAATAAAATGAAATGAAGTGATATAAAAAATTAATTGAATTGAATTGAATTGAATTGAATTGACAAAATTTTCTAAAAAAATTGTTCCAAATCATCGGTCACAGGGTTGCCAAGTGGCCAGCTTAAACGCAGCCAGGCCGTTAATTGCGTGCCAAGGCCGTAAACCAGGTAGAAGTTGGAAAATTTCACAAAAGACCGTTAATTGCAGGTAAAAACATTTTTTTCCACAAAAATAAATTTGTTACCTTAAAAAATATTGCTGAACAAAAAAGGGTGATCTTTTCACAAAAATTGTTGCCATCACAAAAAAAAATTTCCCTGAATGCCGTTAATTCGTCCATTTCAACTTGGCTATCCTGATTCATCATCTGCTAAATTAATCATCGATATATTCCGACTGACTTATGCCATGAACCAGATTTTGAAAAAAGTAGATATGTATGTACTACCACAAATACTTAAGGGGGATTGAGAGAGCATCCGTCCGAAATTGATCTTCGATTTTTTTCTCCAACAATTGAAACAACAAAACTTTAAAAATTAGACCAAAACACATTAGAGCTGTCATTACAACAGGACAAAAGCTGAACTCCAAGCATTTTTATTTTAATATTAGGATTTAAGAACTATTCGCAAGCAAAGGAATCAAAAGCAATGATTCCCCCTACCCTGCTACGTGCTCATCATTTAGCCCTTTTACTTTCAAACTCATTCCCACAAACATTTAATTGTGTCGAACTGTGTTTTGGCATCTACTTTTTGACATGGTTACAATGAGAGTAACAAGCACTTGATGCTATCACACATGACAGCCATTCCTTATGTCCTTGCCAAAGAGTCCAAGTCAAAATCAGCAACAACAATACCGCAACAAAGCGAAATGTCAACGGAAGCCGCATGTGTCGCACTTAAATGTGTTGAACATTGAATTTTTATGTGTGTCCCCAATGTGTTGTGCGCACTCTACTGAGATCACAACGGATCGTTAAGGTAACAATTCCCCGGAGATAGATTGCTATGGTATACAGCTCAAATGTGGTAGATGTGCTACTACTAAATATATTCAACTTTGAAATTCCCGTGAAGGTCGTTCGTTGGTGATTTGCTACCAATGCGGGTTGTGATTTCTGTGTTTTTTCTTCAGATTTCATTCTTATTTTCAAAGTTTTGTTTTTTTTTTTTTCTTTCACAGGTTATCGAGAGAGCGCTTTTGCCTTTGCCATCTCTGCAGCAGGCGTGGCACATAGCGTTGCGCGCGCATGCAGTCAGGGACGTCTTATATCTTGCGGCTGTGATCCGTCCGTAAATCGCAAATCATTAAATAAAAATCTACGTCAAAGTTTGGAAAAAGAGAAAAAATTATTTCTACAATATTTGGAGACAAATCAAATTCTGACACCCGAAGATGAACGCAAGTATGAACGTGCCAAAATAGCTAGTCGCTGGAAATGGGGTGGTTGCTCGCACAACATGGATTTTGGCGTTGAATTTTCAAAACTTTTTTTGGACTGTCGTGAGAAAGCTGGTGATATACAATCCAAAATAAATCTGCACAACAATCATGCGGGTCGTGTAGTAAGAGTTACAAATAATGATATACAAAGTTAATCATCTAAATCTTTTGTTCCTTTTTTACTTCTCCCTTAGGCCGTTTCAAATAATATGGAATTCCGTTGTAAATGTCATGGCATGTCAGGGAGTTGCCAGCTCAAGACATGTTGGAAATCAGCTCCAGACTTTCATGTAGTAGGCAAAGTATTGAAACATCAATTTCGACGTGCCATTTTAGTGGATCAATCCAATTTGGGGAATGGCGAACCGATTGTGGTGCTTAAGCGTGCACGTAATAAAAAATCTAATTCTGCAACGAATACGGAACGCAGTAACGAACGTAATGAGCGGCCGCCGCGTAAAACTGTGCAGGATAAAAATGCACAGCGCTCGTTGCGAAAACTGGAGACAGCCCTGTTTTACTACCAGCGTTCACCGAACTTCTGTGAACGGGATGCAAGTGCTGACATCTTGGGTAATAATAATTTATGTTATTAAATAAAACTATTTATACTCTTAAAGGTAAAAATTAAATGATTATATATGTACGTATAACAATCAGTAGCGGATTCAGAGAATGTGGCGCCTTAAGGGCTAGGCCCTCAAAGTTCACAAATCTTTGAAATTTAGTTTGTCTAGCGCTGTCCCAGCCCTAGCAGAAAGCTGATGTGTTTTTCTTTAGTTTAAGTACGACCAGATCGTCGCTGGCTAACTTTTCGAAGGTAGTCAATTGGTATCGTCTGTTCCATATATGCGACCTTTTCTCAAGTAATCCGTCATGTTTTGCCTTCTCGTATAAGATATATCACACAATTGAGCAGCTCATACATAAACACTCTGATTGCATTTGTTTATCTGGAGCGTTTAGACCTGTTTTTTTTTTCACAAATATAATAAAATTTATTTTTTGTGTGGCAAAAACTTGGTAACCTTTTTTTTCAATTTTAGGCTATTTCGAAAATGTTTCACTTTGTCATGAAATTCCAGGTTTGGGGTCTATCCCGACCACTTAGCAACCCTGCGGCACTTCCTTCACCAGAGTAAATTAATGCAAATCGAAATGTATATGGATTCATTATTTCACTTCTTTTCGCTGGGGTTATGCCCAATTTTTTTTTTTTTTTTTCTGCGTTCATTTAATAAATCTTTATAAAGCTTATACCCTCTGTGGGTTTATTATCCCTAGAGACCGTTCCCTGTATACGAGCTTGAATATAAGGTCAATGTTATAACGTATTAAACTAGAAAAAGCCTATAAATATCTCCAGAGCCTAAGCTTGATTTCAATGAAGTAAGATGGAATCAGGCCAGATCGACCGTTAGCCATGTTATCTTATGTCAACTTTAAGTCCACTTTCTACGATCAGCTTAGCAGGAGTAAGTATTTCAGAATAGTAATGAGCGATTTCAATGCCAAAATTAGCAACGACATCCAGGGCCCCGAGAGCGCCAAATAAAGGATTTAAACTGCGCCAAACGAAGGCGTCAAGCGAGGGCGCCTTGCAAGCCTTCACTTATATCTGGAGTGAAGACAGTTCAAAGTCTGAACATTTTATTATGGGACATATATAAAAACATTGTACGTAAATATAGCTTTTTCGGTGACTGTACTTCTGTGGGTTTTGAATGTTTTGTTTGCTTGACTCTGCCAGCAAAAAAGCTATATTTGCGAACAATGTTGCTGTTGTTATTTGCTTTAAAAAAAGTACCGTAGAGTGGCTTGGCAATGATGAAAAAAAAAATTGGCATTTTCATTTTGGGGAAAAAAATCTCCTGACCTCAAATGTGTTTTAACAAGCATTAAACTCATGTGATTTTTCTCTTATATTAATACAAATCCACAGTAAAATTTTAAGCCTAAAAAAATTGGGGTTTTTGAAAAAATCAGCCTTGTTTTTTTTTCATAAATATAATAATAATATAATAATTCCGCCAATTTTCAACAACTTTCAAAATTTCTTAAAGATTCTGACTGAGAATCAGAAGTTCTATTAGAATCAAAAGACATAAATTAATTATTTTGATTTGCGACTATTTTGAACCAATTTTCAGCGATTTTTCAAGCTCTGACACTAAAACTTTAAATGGGCATAACTTCGTAAAATATAATTTTAAATCAAATCGGAGGACGGTATATTCCCTTAATTACTTTGAAAAACAACATATTTAATCGGCAACCAATTCCACAATTTGAGGTCACTCCGACTTGATGGTTTGAGATTGATTTGGTCTCGAAATTATTTAAAATAATTTGTTTTTAAATATATCAACACGGGTAATCATTCTCTAGATACTTGCCAATTTACAACAAAAGGTGGGGGAGCCAAATTAGATTTTGCCTGCAGCTTAAATTGACCTTCGTCCGTCCGTCGTCTGTGGAATTAACGAACTGAAAATTTTTGGCGTGGTATTCCAACATAAAAAATGACACAAAGTTACTTGGGTTACATCGACTCTACGCAAATCATTATAAAAACTTTTCATGATAGAATTTCTGATCATTCTTAAGCATTGCTACTTAAACAATTTTTTTTTAATGTTTGCCATATGTTATTGTGGTACAAAATGGGTTAAACAGACCACAACTAACATTGAATCTACAAAATGACATAAATTTAATCAATTTGTTAATTTGTTACTAATTAAAAATGATTAATGAGCAATATTTCGCAAAAGCTAATAAATTAAATATCATACCGCTCTAACCGCTCCCAACAAAACAAACAGGTAGCTAAATATACTGGCAGCACCTGCACTTAATCAAACATCCACGGCATCCGCTGGCTAAAAATGCAAAATAAATAAAAATTTTACACAAAAAAAAACTTAAAAAATATAAAAATATAATTCTAAACTAACAAATCGCCATTAAACATTAATTACCTTTTCTAACGAGATACAAGCAAGTGCGATTTTTTTTTTTGCCTTCTTCATATAACACTATGCATATAGCTCCCGCCTTTTATCGGTAATACTCGTACATACTGCAGGCGTTGCTATTTATTAGCTACACTCTGAAATTGTGCCGGTTAGAGCAACTTATAGCCGGCTGGCTTGCTGGCTGACTAATTGCGTTTTTAACACCTCGGTCAGCGTTTAGTTGCAATTATTTTATTAATTTTTATAAATTAAGTGCCAGTTGTTTGTGATATCATTATTTGACTCAATGAACACCTCGAGCTCGTCGAAACATTGCCTGCAGTTGAATAATTAAAGTTGAAAAGTTGAAACCAATGATGCTGCTGCTACTGTTCCCGCTAGCAATTAACTCGCCAATTAATTGACTTGGTTCGATTTGTGTCTGATATTGCATTACGATTGTATAGAATATTTAGAAAAAAATTAAAATCGAATATCTTTGATGAGCTACAATGTTGCTATTAATTTGTTAATTTATTTAAATTTTATGAGACTTTAATCACATTCAAATTAATCGCTTACAACTGTTTGTTGACAGCAGCTGTCAAAAGGTGTCACTTTTTGTAATTTATCATCGGTCAATAAAATTTGCTTACAGCTTAAGCTATGATAATGATGAAGGCATTTAAGGTTTTGTGTGATTTTTATTGTTATTTTTTTTTTACTATTGAAAAAAAAAGCTATTGAATTTATAAAAATTATCTTCTCAGTTGACAAAAGAAGAAGAAAGAATAAAGTCTTTAGACTCTTTACCGAGTTTTAGGCAATATTTAACAGAGTGCTGTGGAAGCTCCACACTCACGAAAGGAATTTTCCTTACTGACAATATGAAGATTAGAATTCTGCTCTAAGTAGACTATATTCAGACACTATATAATAATAAATAAGAATCATACTTCACTTTATACCACGGATTAAAAACCTTGAGAGAGTAACGCAGTCTGCGAGATCATAAAAAAGGAGAGCTTCGGAACGTGCAATAGATGAATCGCGAACAATGAAAGATCAACGGCAAAACGCCGCACATAGACTGAGTACTCTTCATAAAGAAATTAAACCCTCCTGAAAAAATAAAAATGGGAATTCAGAGGTCTTCGCAAGGTCTATAAAATCCCACGCAATATGACTGGCAATAAACCCACTCGGCATGTAACGTTTCAGAAATAACACGTAACGTACCGGAACGTTACAGAAACCTTTATTATACATTTCAAATGTAATGTTTTACATATGTATAATGGTTCTTAATAATGTTTTATGATTCGTTATTACTTTCTTGTTATCTGCGTTGTGTATATGTGACATCAAATATGGGTACATGGTCAGTAAAGAACTGTCTAAATGTTGCCTGCTGCTCTCTGATTTGATGCTATGTTAAGTATAGTACTGTGTAATCATTCTCAATTATAAATCAAGAAATTGTATAACAAGTGAAATGACGCGGATAAAATGAAGCAAAAATAATTCAAAAAGTCTCCCGAAAACGTTATCAAATAGCAACGGCGCAAGTAACGTGGATAAAAAAACGCAAAAGATTCACAATCTGATAGCAAAATTTTATTTTCTATTTTCCTCTTAACCTAACAGAGTTTCTGAAACGTTTCAGAAACGTTTCAAATGAAATCAAAAGGCAAACATTGACATATTGCTGAAAGTATTCTGAAATGAAAATGAAAGATTTCTAAACCGTGACAGAAACTTTGTAAGATTGCATGTGAAAGATTTCTGAAAGGTTTACTAAACGTTGCGTGCCAAGTGATAACTTAGACTTAGATGACTGACCAAATATTTCATTGAAAAAAAAGGTGTTATTCGCCGTCGTATACTCAGGGTGGATCACAACGACTAGACTCGTGAATGCCAGTATGCTTGACTGGAAATACCAATATTTATAACATCTCTTAAAGACAACAAAGCAGCAAACGCAGGTCACGAGCTCGGAGCTTACCGCTGAACTTTTATACATATCATCGCCTAATCCAAATTTGTAAAGAAGAGCGCATACCTGAAGACTGCCTCATAGGAGTCTTTGTAAAATTTTCAATAAAAGATAACTTATCGCAATGCCAGAGTTTCAGATGCATAATGATACTGTCAACGTCATAAGGTCTTGATGAAATTCTCCTTATCGGATTATTCGCTCAATAGATCCGGTTTCTATTCTTATTAATCAATCAATTTAATAACCATATTAATAAGTGGGAAGACCACCGTTGATCACTGATCTTCGAGCTCTGTATCTCTTCAGCTTCCCGTTTTTTTGTTAACCCTAAGCACTTTTTCTCTCCCGTTACATACTGTGTTTTAAAACATTCTCAATTTATCAAATCGATTGAATGCGATACACTACATAATCATGTCAATGCCGAGGTGCAAGTGAATAACCATATCCACTTCATTTCATCCAGGTTTTTGGATTAACTCAAAATTAATTATTCTCTATCCTTTTGATTTAGATTTAAATTTATATAAATTGAAATTTTTTCAACTTTTCAGGTACAGTGGGACGAAAATGCAATCGAAATAGCACTGTCAGTGATGGTTGTGCATCACTGTGCTGTGGACGCGGCAACAATTTGGTCAAAGAACGACGTGCTGAACGTTGCCGGTGTAAATTTCAATGGTGCTGCAACGTGGAATGCGATGAATGTCACATAGAAGAATGGATAAGTGTTTGCAATTAAAAGTTATCGTAGTATAAAATCAGAAAACATTTTCAAAAGACTTAAGTTAATAGTTTTTCCAATAAATAGAAATATTTACCAACAGTATTAAAGTCACATGTTTCAAAAGTATTTAATGTAGTAGTAGTCTGCTAAAAAAAATAAAATATTTATAAGTATGTAATAGATCCTTAGATTATTTTTCATAATAAAATGAAAATTGTATGCCATAAAATAATTTTTATTGAAGTTTTGTCAAAAGTATTGTATCTCATTTGTATAGTGTAATTATTGTGATTTACTAAATCGAATACTATATCTAAGATACCAGTAAATATAATCAATTGAAATATAAATTAAAAATTATAGTAATATTGTAAATATATACATATAATTTAACATATTCTTTTTGAGTATAACTTATTCAATGTAGGTATGTACATGTAAAGTATGTCATAGGGAAAAATAGCCAAATATGGAAAATTATCATTTTAATTTCTATGCAAAAATTACCAAAATTAAATATTGCTATAATTAACCCAACATAGATCAATAGATTTTCATAAAATGAGCAACAAAAATATTCAAAATTTGCGAAAATAAATTAAAAATCAATGGAAATACCAAATATGGAATATCTGTTGTCTACTGCTTTCATAGGAAATAGCACCAGATATTGTTTTTTTGTCCATTAGAAAACAAAAAAAAAAATATTTTTCCAAGAGAAGACCAGTTGTCAATTTCTGTTTTGTAATTAAAAATTGCAGATGAATTTGATTAGAATAACTTTCGTTCCACCATCCCTTACAATACTTCTATGTACTTATGGAATATTCCATATTTGGAATCTAAAAGGTTACAAGTTCCTGTTGCTTTCCATGTATAATAAAACAAAAAAACAAAATTTTCTCTCAATGTTCTTTTTATTATTAAAAACAGCACAATTTCTAACCGTGATCGCCTGTATAACAACGGCCTTAAGAGATCACAACGAATACGCTAATGTATCTTTATTGTTTTTCTACTTCATATTAGGAACCTATTACATAAGTATATGGCTATTTTCCTTAAAACATTGGCTTCTTCCACATAGTGTTATGAAACGCGATTCTCTGGCATTTTAGACCCTTCCAGCCAGTAGTGTAGCTAGATGGGCGACGAAGGCGGCCGCCACTTCGAGTGCAAAGGCTTGAGGGCAGCATTTTATTTCGTTTTATTTAATAATTCCGGAAACTTGTTAGACAGAAGACATCCAAATTATCTACACTGAGAAAAAATCAACTAGCACCTGGTTAATTCAACTAGGAGACGTAATGTTTTGGCGCCGAGTTAAAATATTTTTATTCCAACTAGAAATCTGATTGAAAATAACTAAAATGAATATAGTTAATTCAAAGCTACATATATATGGTTAAACTCAATTGAGGCTTGTTAATAATATTAACCAGGCATTTATTTAAATTGACCAGGAATCTATTTAAATTGACTAGGAAATTGCAAAAAATAAAAACAAGCCACTTTTAATTGGCAGTTTCTATGAATGGTCATTCCCCACCCCTTAGGACCCACCACTCTTGGTCCAGATCGGACCAACTTTATTAGTTTCCCTTTTTCTTGTACATCTCGGAAATCCCAGCCCGACCCGAAGGTTCGAAGGTTACTCATTTTATTCATTAGCCCCGTTTTTATGGTCATTACTAGAACCCATCATTGATTGACACACCACTTGGAGGGAGGACCAACTTTAATTTCCCATATTCCCATCTTTGCTACGTATCTACATTTGATGTCGTATATATACAATTCTGAAAGCAAAAAAGTAATAACGAATCATAAAACATCATTTAGATTTCATTCAATATATACGCCGAAAAATATGCAACATTTTCAATCCAATGAAATCTAAATAAAGTTTTATGATTCGTTATTACTTTTTTTTCTTTCAGAATTGTATATATACGACATCAAATGTAGATACATTTCTATAAAAAAAAAACTCAATGTGTAACAGCGTTGTAGTTATTTCCTATTAAATCTATAAATTTCCTTGTAAAAAATATTGAAACACAAAAGTATCAACTAAAATAAATTAACCCAACCGTCTGTTTAAAAAATCAAATTTATTTTCCTTCAGTGTAGCAAAAGACCTGCCCCAATCCAAGATATTAAAGGTCAAGGTTCACAAAAATCAGTTTTTTGCTTTTATTTTATTTTCGATTAACCGGTTAGAAATTAAATCTGAATAAAACTTTTAGATTCGACCTTATTGCTTGGAAAGGATTAGACGCATTAATGTAAGAATGTACATTATGTACAAAATTCTTTGTAGGATAACATAAAATTGCCACGCAATTACTTCAAAGGTTGACTTATGTATAAAAGATTTCTTTCCATTGCTATCCGCCAGTAATGATGTTCACACATTAAAAAATATACTCGTATTTCATGGCAGCTTTATCACTCAAACCACCCATCTCATTTAATTCAATTAACATTTTCAATTTTATTTTCGCCTGATCTGGCGCCAAATCCAAAAAGTGTTACACATTTTCATCGAAGAAGCAAAATAAAACAAAATATGGTATTAAGTAGAAAATCGATAATTGCTCAAGTCCGTAATATTTATTTGCTAAGTCTGCATAAATTTTTTTTTTTCTGTTTTCTTCTGAACAATTTATTTGTTACTACCACCTCGATTTCGATTTTCTAAGGTTTCTTTAAAAAAAAAAAAATTCCAAACAAGTCATAAGCGTATTGTTTGCGCAAAAGTTTAAGTTTTAGTTTGTATCTTGCAGCTAGTAGTGCTGCACGTCGGAAGCTAAAATTACGATCTATCTAATATATTCGAAATAGATAGTAAGTTAAAAAAAAAGACTAGCCAAAGGAATGCGCTCGACAATTAGCATATAAAAAAATTCATCAAAGGATATATGTGCAAAAGTTTACAACAATAAGTGAGAAATATTTTGAAATTTGTGTAGCTTCAATAGAGCTATGTTCAGTATGAAGAAATATTATTGCAAACAAAAAAATTAGTGTTACATTGTCAAAGAATTGAATGTGAACAGAATATTCAAAATCATATAAAAGTTAATGTGATTTTTATGCTATCCTTTTTTCTATCATTAAGCGTTTTCATTGGAAGTGATCCAAGGAATTTCGTGCAAAGTCAAAAATTTTGCATGTGTTCTCTTATGTGTTGAAAGAAAAATCCTGAAATAATTTTTGCAAAATTCAAAAAAATTTAATTTATATAATTTTTTCAAAAAAAAACATCTGTTCAAAATATCGGGGCGCTTTTCTATTTTACCGAACTTGAATATCTCGCTGACACGTTGTATCTTTTAAAGATATTGGGACAGTTTTAAATATCTCAAAAATACAATTTTCATGTAATCATACCAAAGACACCAACTCATTTGTATTATGTATATCCGATCATAATAAAATTAAGTTATTTTCTCTTTAAAAGTTTTGAACTGAACGAATTTATGATGGATTTTAGTTCTGATCAGTTTTATTTGATTCTTAAGAAGAATGGTTCAAATCAGTCAAAAAGCTTACGACTTTTTCCATATATCCTTAAAACTAGACATTGTAAAAAAAGATATAACAAACTCGCTATAAGCTTTAATATTAGCCGTGTTTTTTTTTGACCCGCTTAAAAAAATTTTTGTATGAGAAATTAGTCGGCTATATCGCTTCAAAAAAAACACAGCTAATATCAAAATATAGACGACCGTTTCGAACAACTCGAAAAAATCATTGAGAAAGTGAATAAATTGAAAATGTAAAACCTTTAAGAAAATCAATATAACTAGGTCAAAACGTAGCGTAAAAAACGTTAACAGTCGAAAAGCATTGGAAAAGTTGTGAACAGCCGAAAAATATCAAAAAAGTCGACAAGTATCGATTATATTGGAAGATTATCGCAAAGCATTGAATAAGTCAAAAAAATATATAAAAAGGGCTATAGTCAATTTCAAAGATATAACAAAATGATCAGTTTTTCCCGCAGCGCCTCCTTTTAACAAATTTTTGAAGATTTTTAACTCCTGTAAATCTTTGTAGCGAAACGAATCACCTACAATTGAGGAGTGGGCGATCAAAACATAACTTTGTTTTTTGTTTCACACTGAATCCCAAAATCGCAATATTAGCGCTGAAAAATCGACTGCTTTCCTTTTGTTACATCGTACATACTCATTCAACTCTTATATTTTCCTATTAAAAATGGAAATTTTCCGTCTTCCTTCATTTGCTAAGTCGCTTCAGTAGCTATGTTTTCTTTTTTCATTATGAATCCATATATGATGCATTTTGCTTCAAATATTCAATTTTACCATTCAATAACCCGGATACAAATTAAATTTTCTGCATATCCTTAGGCTGAACAAATAATTGGTTTGGGTATAGAATAAAATTTAGCACAGTTTGATGTTGAGTGCAACAGTTTAATGTTGAGTGCAACAGTTTGATGTTGAGTGCAACAGTTTAAGTTTAATGGAATAACTTGTCAGCCATTTTCTTAATAAAATTTTCCTTCAAAGAAAATAATTTTGTGTTTATAAAATGAAACTTACATACATAAATCGCCTTGTTTATTATAATTGCGAATATGCCTGTATTGATTTCGTTATTTATTTCACACTGAAACCGCTTTGATATTGCAATTCAAATTGATGCAGCCACTAGCAACATCAGCAACTTTTTTACTTCAAGCTGCTTTCAACTTTTACACTAACACTTTATTCACATATAGCACTTTATTCACATCAAACACTTTGTTCACATTAAAAACTTCATGCACTAAAGGCCAATTACTACACATTTTTCATATAAATTTTATTAAATTCAATCAAAAGTACTAATTGTACCCGCTGTAAATGAAAATGTCTTCAACCTGCACTTAAAAACCGGAAACTGTCGAATGTCAAATGTTGCCGATCCGCTTAAATTTAGCAAACGCGCTAGACGCACGCAGGTTGCCAATATGCTATGATTCTGTAAATGTTGCTCGTGTTACAGCAGCGGTTGCTGTAAAATTAAAATATTTGGATATTTACAGCAAATTGACAACTAAAAGCTTAAACATTAAATTCTGACGGACGACGGAAAAACGCAAGTGGTTAGCCGCTGGCAAAATTACAACGCACTTGACTGCTTGAAATGGAACAGGTTTGCGGTGGGCAACGGAAAAACTGACTAAAGCTAAAAACACAACTGGGATGTGCAATTTAGCTTCTGTGTCAAATCGCACCAAGAAATAGAATTTGTTGTATTTCTCTGCTATGTTGTACTCACTACAAACTTATAGGAAAAATTTGGACGATATTTCACGTCCCAGTTATGTTTTGCTCTTAATGCGTTAAAAAGAATACGGACGGGGGACGGAAAATCGTCATCGAGTACCCGTTGCCAAAATGATAGCACACTTGATCGTACTAAATGGAACAGAATTACGGTGGACGACTGGAAACCTGACGACAGGTACCCTTCGATTTAAATCTAATTCTGTTTTCACCGTCGGTGAGTGTCGATCAGTGTTGCATTTCTAATCAGATTGTGTCATTTATTTTATTTGCGTTACAAATACCAATGAAAACAATATATACAACTGAATTTTTCCATCGTCCGTCGCAATTGTGCTTACTCGAACGATTTTCCGATTGCAACTGTTGCTGCAACATTAAGTTCGGTTGCATACATGCCCGCATAAGAGCAATACCAACCGTAACATGTTTGCAAAAAGAGATCGCAATAAGTCGCCTTGTGTGTGTGACCTTTAATGCATCAAAACCGAGAAAGTTGGCAACACTGTCCCTTTATCAGTGTGTGGAGCTGTGACGTCAAACCGTAAATTCTGTCGTTTCCGTTCATTTGTTATTTAAATGAAAGTTGTTAATTATTTATTGTAAATACTTGCCTTTAAATCGAATAAAAACAATTGTGATGGTGTAATAAATCAATTTAATTAAAAGAATATCATTTTACGTAAGTTTTTTTACTTCACTTTACAGAAAATTTTTGTTAAGAATAAATTGCATATCCTTTTGTACTTAAACAATTTGGAACCAAGGAAGTACATATAAAGAACGATATTCCGAGTTTGCAACGTAAAGATTGCTATGTGAAAAGTGAAACCTATCATCAAATGATTGGCCAAAGTCAAAAATTCGTTTTTTAAACGAAACAGTATTCCATCAATTGGAAGGCAAAATTCAACGACGTCTCGACCACCTCAATATCCTACAACTCTTTTAGGAGCTAAGGGGATGAGCAAAGGCTCTAATATTTCTATTCCAATCTTGTTGCTTTATGCTGTGCCAGCTTGTTCCTATTTTCACATATCATTAACTATAAGTCGACGACACGATCTTTACTCTACATCTGGCATTCCACCGAAGTGTATCTTACCTAATTATATAGGCTCCACCTTGCCAGTGTCTTGGTAGCCAAAAACAAGTCAAGCTTTGTTGATGCAAATGTTGTTCCCGCATATGTTGTAATTTAGGAGAAGCGTCCTTGCTTATATTGCTTTAGGTGTTGCAATCTTAAAACATAAACCAACTGTAGCAAGTTGAGCACTGAAGATTTGTTTGCATATCGGACGATCTTGATGAAAAACGATATCGTCGAAGTAAGACAGATATTTCAGATGACACCAATAGTGCCATTGAATGCTATGAATTTCACTAGAGTGCGGTGTAGCATTTCCGTCCATCACAGTAAGAAATAACAAAGGGGCATCGAGCTTGTTCGACCCGAGAAATTGTTGTTAACGATATTTATAAATTTTCAAGCAATATTTCTCGTTTCATGATAAGTTCACAAATGAGTTTTAAACATGACAACAATCTTAGGATTTCTTAAGCCACATTTCGAAGAAAAAAATATGCTACCTAAATTGAATGAGGAAGGTTGAAAATTAACATGGAAAAACTTTCCTTTCTAATGGAATGTTTTGTGTTAATTTTTACATAATATTCACTACATCAATCGATAAAAAATTTTAAACATGAATTTTGCTGCCTATAAAATTTCATCAATGTATCATGGCCTTGAAAATTAAGTTGTCATCCACTACTTTCTCCAGGGACTATAGGGACTATATAGTTGCTGTTCCATCTCTTGTATCTATAGAATAAATAGAAGTTTGTGATATACAAGTAAAGACGTGTTTTCCATCACTGATAAGGAAGGAAAATGACGCAATCTGCTTAACCGCTCAATCCATGAAACTTGTAGATATTGTCCATCTGTCCAACTGCTGTTTTGAACAAAAGTAATGATGTGATTTTGTTACTCTAAAATGTCTAGATTATCTTCAAAGCTTAGGTGGTATTGGCTAGGTCTACAAAAGTTGCATAAAAATCTATCCACAACTTCCTAGATAGATTTATATTTCAATTCAAACTTTAGAAATGAAAAGTAGTATTGAATTGTGTGGACGACACACATATGTGTATGTATAGAGCACCAACCCTCAATATAGACACTGTCGTTCAGCTATATATTAATATGCATATTGGATGAAGATTTAATCGTGAATGTTACCTTTTTTCGGTCAATCCTTCGATCTGCTATAAATAATGGCAATCTGGTGCTACCATCCAAAATTACGACTATTGCAGCAAAATTACTGCGGTGATGGTGAATCCATCTCTTTTCGCGAGTAGTTATTAGTGAAAACTCACATAAGCACAATTTAAAAGAGCCAAACACTTAAATTCATATTTACATAACTGCAGCGCGTCTAAATTAACTAATTTCTTGTTATATACAGTTCCACACACTAAAATCAGGTCATTATGCATTCAATCTCAAGTCTCTTGGTATTTAGTTAGCTTCTACTTTGTTGAAGGTTCTATCAGTAAGGGTTGCTGCTACATACGTACCTCTTCTATAACAGGCATTTGCTATAGAATACATCCATGGTCAAACATTAGTATGGCTTCGAAAGAATTTCTTTTATAAGTTTTTTTTTCTAATGAGATTTACTTTTCGTTTTCTTTTCGATGTGTCGTTATATATTCAATTACTAATTTAAAATAACTTTCTTTCTGTATTGCAATCATTTGAGGAGGTAGTGTCGAACTAAGCACATTCATTCAATTATCTACGTCAAAGTGTTATTTCATCTCAAAAAGCAACAAAATGCATTTGCCCTATTCGCAATTACCAGATCCAACGGATAAATTTGAAATTTTCGAAGAAATAGCTCAAGGTGTAAATGCAAAAGTTTTTCGTGCTAAAGAGCTGGAAAATGATCGTATGGTAGCGTTGAAGATACAACACTATGATGAAGATCATCAGGTATCAATCGAAGAGGAATACCGTACATTACGCGATTACTGCAATAGTCCAAACTTGCCAGAATTCTATGGGGTATACAAATTGTCTAAGCCAAATTCGCCTGACGAGATCTGGTTCGCCATAGAGGTTAGTTAGTATAATAGATACTAAAACTATATACAGACGAGTCATTCTCAAATTCTCTTAAATTTTTTTATTTTGTAGTATTGCGGTGGAGGTACTGCTGTGGATATGGTTAACAAGCTGCTGAAATTGGATCGACGTATGCGTGAAGAGCATATCGCGTTTATAGTTCGAGAAGTATGTCGCGGTGCTATTGAACTTAATCGCAATCATGTGCTGCATCGTGATATCAGAGGTGATAATATTGTGCTTACTAAAGATGGGCGTGTCAAATTGTGCGATTTCGGCCTCTCACGCCAAGTTGATTCGACATTAGGAAAACGTGGAACTTGTATTGGTTCGCCATGTTGGATGGCACCAGAGGTGGTAACCGCAATGGATGCTAGTAAGTAGTGCTGAAAAATTAACTTTTTTTTACATTTTTACGTTTTACATTACGCGAAATTCATATATTTTGATTCCCAGCCTTCTGATTCCAATAACTCAATCATTGTCCGAATAAGACTAAGCTTAACTTCCCTTATTCAATTGGCTTCAATATTCTGCTATACTATATCTTATTGAAAGTTCTTAAAAAGTTGTAACGGAGTTAGTTTTAATGCAAGTGATATTAAAGACAGATTACCTATAATATAAGTCTTTGTTTGATTAACATAAAATCTTTTTCATCATATCCCTTCTATGTTCCCACTCAAATAAATACTTAACATCACAAAATATATACATATGCAAATTTATAGGAGAACCTGAAATCACCTCACGTGCTGACGTTTGGGCTCTTGGCATTACCACAATAGAATTGGCTGATGGAAAACCACCCTTTGCCGATATGCATCCAACTCGTGCAATGTTTCAAATTGTTCGCAATCCACCGCCTACTTTAATGAGACCAACCAATTGGTCACAGCAGATTAATGATTTTATCTCTGAATGTTTGGAGAAGAATGCAGAAAATCGTCCAATGATGGTTGAAATGGTGGAGCATCCATTTTTGAATGAACTTTTTGAAAATGAAGAGGAGGTTAGCTAATAGTAAACTAATTTTGGTGTTGTTATATTTTTCCACTTATCGCTTGACTTTCCATTTCAGATGCAACAAGATATTCGTGAGCTGCTGCAACTCTGTAACGAGGTTCAATCACTTTATAAGGAACCGGAGCTGTTTGTAGATCGCGGTTATATCAAGCGATTCGATATTAAGCCGGAACGTATGTTCCCAGAAGACTTGGCAGCCATTGAAAATCCAATTGAGGAAGCCATCTTAGATTCACTAAGAAGTCGTCTGGAGATGGGCGGATCTTATAGCTTTATCGGTGATATACTATTGTCATTGAATTCTAATGACTTGGCAGAAGAATTCACTGATGACGTAAGTAATGGAAGTGTAGAAGCATATTAGTAAAATTCCATTAAGTCAATTTAAGTAAGCTGAAAGTTTTCAAAAATGTTTGACTAATAATCATGTTGGAAAATTATATTCAGTCGTGCTTGAGATGAGGCCTTTGCGTCTTAGAAACTAAAGTCTTGCCAAAATTTTTATAGCATCAATCGATCGAAAAAATCGAAAATTAACTTTAAACATGAACGATGGGAAACCAATCTTGCCAAGGAGATGTTTCTGATTTTTCGAAATATGATTATTTTTTCCAACTTGACTGAGAAGACAAAATATTTTTTACTTTTCATACCTTCACTAATATTTCCAACTCAAAGCTTTACATTAATCAATTGATATTATTGCAGTTTCACGCCAAATACAAATTTAAATCACGTTCAGAAAACTCACCACATATATTCTCCGTGGCTGATATCGCTTATCAGGATATGCTGCATCACAAGGAACCACAACATATTATTTTCTCCGGTGAAAGTTTCTCTGGCAAATCGACCAATGTACGTTTGCTCATTAAACATTTGTGCTATTTGGGTGCTGGCAATCGTGGTGCAACAGATCGTGTGCTCAATTCTATCAAAGCCATTTTAATGATGGTAAATGCTGGTACACCAATCAATAACGACTCAACACGTTGCGTATTGCAATATTTCTTAACTTTTGGGCAAACTGGCAAAATGAGTGGTGCTGTCTTCAACATGTATATGCTGGAGAAATTACGTGTATCATCAACGGACATGTAAATCTTGACGCTTATTGCAACCTGCGTTTCTATTTAAAAAGTTTTTTTTTCTTTTTTTACAGGAATCAACATAACTTTCACATTTTCTATTACTTCTATGACTTTATTAACAGCGAAGGACGTCTTAAAGAGTATAATCTCAAATCTGAACGTGCACATCGTTATCTACGTATACCGGCCGAGACACAACCAACTAAACTCAAATATCGACGAGATGATCCTATTGGCAATGTAGAGCATTATCGTCAATTTGAGACCATACTTGAAGATTTGGACTTTAATCATAAGCAATTGGAAACGGTACGTAAAATGCTGGCCGCTATATTGAACATTGGCAACATACGTTTTCGTCCTTCGGGCAAGTTTGCTGAGGTGGAAAATACCGAGATGGTAACACGCATTGCCGAACTGTTACGTGTCGACGAGAAGAAATTCATGTGGTCGTTAACCAACTTTATTATGGTCAAGGGTGGTATTGCTGAGCGTCGTCAGTATTCTACTGAAGAAGCACGCGATGCACGTGACGCTGTAGCTTCCACAATCTACTCGCGCTTGGTCGATTGGATTATCAACAAGATTAATATGAATATGTCTTTTCCGAGAGCCGTTTTGTAAGTGACATACATTTTTTTTTCTAAATTAATTTAAATTTTCTCTATTATTGTTATTGCAGTGGCGATACTAACACCATTGTAGTGCATGACATGTATGGGTTTGAGTGCTTCCATCGTAATGGTTTGGAACAATTGATGATCAACACGTTGAATGAACAAATGCAATATCATTACAACCAACGAATTTTTGTCAGTGAAATGTTGGAAATGGTAAGAATTAGTTTCAATGGAATTATTTCATATTTATATGTATGGCAGCGGTGGGCGCACCTAGCAAATAAAGGCAAGCTTAGCATCAAACAACAAAAGCTAAATCATCTAAAAGCTTAAAAGAAACATTCCATAAAATTTTTTTTCTTACAAACTTTTTTCATTTATGTATTTAATCTTCCAACAGGAAGCTGAAGATGTGACTCCTGTAAGTCTAAATTTTTATGATAACAAAACAGCACTAGACAATTTACTAACCAAGCCAGATGGTCTATTCTACGTTATTGATGATGCATCACGTACAAGTCAAGATCAGGATTTAATAATGGGTTGGCTATTAATGATCTTTCATGGAATAAGTTAATTAAAACAGAGATTCTCTTTCAGATCGTGTTGCCGAAAAGCACAGTCAATTTGTGAAGAAACATACTGCCACCGAAATATCCGTGGCTCATTACACTGGCCGCATAATTTACGATACCAGAGCCTTCACAGATATCAATCGTGATTTCGTACCACCCGAAATGATTGAGTCTTTCCGCTCATCGCTAGATGAAAATATAATGCTTATGTTTACAAATCAATTGACAAAAGCTGGAAATCTCACTATGCCATTCGAAAATATTCAACACAAACCGGATGATCCACAGAGGAAGTCTTATGTAAGTTTGTATCTGTTGTATAAATTTTTAAAATTATTTTTTTTTTTTAATTTAAAAATAGGCACTAAACACACTTACAGCTGGTTGCATTTCTCAAGTGAACAACTTACGCACTCTGGCTGCCAATTTCCGTTTCACTTGCCTCACACTATTGAAGATACTCAGTCAATGTGGTAACTTGGGTGTTCATTTTGTACGCTGCATACGCGCTGATTTGGAATATAAGCCACGTGCTTTCCATGGCGATATGGTACAACAACAAATGAAAGCTTTGGGCGTATTGGACACTGTGATTGGACGTCAAAAGGGCTATTCATGTCGCATTAGTTTCCAGGAGTTTTTGAAACGGTAAATTATGTTTGTTACGAGTATGTTGGGATTTTCTTTTTAAATGTTTTCTTTTACTTTTTTTTTGTAATTTATGTAGCTATCAATTTTTGGCCTTCGATTTTGATGAAACTGTGGACATAACAAAAGATAACTGTCGTCTGCTAATGATACGTCTCAAGATGGAAGGCTGGGATTTGGGCAAAACGAAAGTGTTCTTACGTTACTATAATGATGAATTTTTGTCACGGTAAGTTGCAACTTTGTATGACGTTATCAAATGATGTAACAAACTAATCATTTTTATTTTGACATTTAGATTATATGAACTACAAGTTAAAAAAGTCATCAAAGTACAATCGATGATGCGCGCCTTATTAGCTAGAAAGCGTATGAAAGGAAATAAGGGCACAGCTGGTGAGTATCTTAGACATGTATTCACATAAGGTAAGGGTTCCAAGGGGTAGAAGTGACATTTTGAGTCAAACAGAGTTAGATGTACTTTACAAGTAACATACATTTTAAAATCATAACTCAATGAAATTTTATCATACACAGAGTTCGCTTGAAGCAAGATCAAGATCGATAAAATTGTCAACCAAATCTCATCAATGCACAATTATTATATATTGTCTTGAGATTTCAAATACATAATCCGCAAAATCGGATCTGCTCATTTATGGCCATTTTAAGGTTAGCACTTTGGCCGACACGGTTCGTTTCAAGCAAAGTCAAGATCGGTAAAAATTGTTAACCAAATCAGACAATTCACAATTATTATATAGTGTCTTGAGATTCTAAATACATATTCCGCGAAATCGGATCTGCTCATTTACTCGTCTTATGGCCATTTTAAGGTTTTACTTCGGACGACATAGTTCGTTTTATACAAGATAAAATTCGGTAAAAATTGTCAATTAAATCTGACAATGCACAATTATTATTTAGTGTTTGGAGATTCCAAAAACATGATCCGCAATATCGTAGCTAATCACTTACTCATTTTATGGCTATTTTAAGGTAAACGCTTTTACCGATAATATTGATAAAAATGCGTTCTAGGAAAAATTGTGAATAAATCATTAAAAATTTAAATTTTGGTTGACAATTTTATCGATCTTGTTCTTACTTCAAGCGATCCGTGTACATACGTAGTAGTGTTTGAGCAAAAACCATTTTTTCCTACTCTAAAAAAAATGGTTTTTTCTGTTGACAGACGAACAGCGACAGTGCCAAAACTTTTGTCCGCTTAAGGTAGGACTTTATTGTATGCTGGTGAAGAAGAGATTATGAGCAATATAAAATTTGAAGCAATTTTTTGTTTGCTCAAGATCTTGACATTATTATTCTGAAGGTTTCCAAATAAAACTATTATTTATATTAAGGGAAACAGTACCTTAGTCTACAAGTTTTTCAGCAAATTTGTTCACGGTTCGTTCTTAGCGGGAAAAATTGATGAAGGAACCCATCGAAGATAATTTTTTTACTTTAGTTACTACAAACTAAAGCAATGACTTAAAGCAAACACTAGTTTGGGTGTTATCATTGGCCTAGCCAAAAATAGAGAACAATATGGAATATGGAACAAAAAGCATTTAAAAATATAATGATCATTTGTGACCGTTCATGACACCATGAACTTGAGCTCAAAAACTTTAGGAATCAAATTTCCTCAACATGTCCTACTTATATACAAAGTTTTAGACAAATCAATTATTTTTTCGTTTGACATGTAATGTCCCATATATGATGGTTTCGAATTAGCGAGAAAGTTATGAATCGAGCACGCTTTCTCGCGATTGTGGTTTACATAGACAGACAGACGGGCATGACTAAATCGGCTCAAGAGAGGACGCTGAACCAGAGTATATGATTGATTCCGGTATGTTGTACTGAATGTCCTATCCCCGGCAAACGATGACAAAATATCTAGCTAGATAGAAATATTTAATTTTTCCGATCGGCAGCGCTGGATTAATTAGGGCTAGAGGAACTATAGCCCCGAGCCATGCGCTTAATGGGACCACCATCATGTTTTGTGAGAAACAGAAAATGGGGTCACACCTGTCAACACCGAAATCAAAATTTTTTGTGATTAGGAATAGGAAAACGTATTTATTTTAGAAATAACATTTTTTAAAGTGAAAAGGGGCTTCTAGTCAGCTTTTAGCTCCAGGCTCCAGGTTGAATAACTATTCAACACAGCCTATTATTGTAAATGAACATTGTCTTACCGAGCAGGGTGGGAGCCGATCGATTTTTAAAATTCGTTTATAGACGTGGAATTTTTCAGTCTCTCAATACCGTACGAAGGATTTAAATCTATTAATTCATAAATGTATTAATCCAAAAAATGTCACAACAAAATAAAAAATAAATATTTTTTGTGATTTTTTTACCAATTTTAAGGAGTGGGCTTTCCGACGAAGGATCTGATCCATTTCCACTATATATCAGTTTTTAAAAGAACTTTTTTAAGACACATTTTTTTTCTTCTTCAATTAAAGCAGCCAGTAAAGGACCTGGACGTCATAACGATGCTGCCGCTACAATACAAAAAGGTAATGCTCGTCAAGCGAAAGATTATGAAATTGAGTATTTTGATACAAGCGAAACACCATCAGAAGTTGAGGATATGTTTGAGGAAGCGCGCATAGATGAGGCATTAGCAGCTGCACGCATTGCAGAGGTTGAACAATTAGCACAGGCAGATGATGATGATTAAAGAAATGAAAAGAAGTTTGCTCGTTTAATAGAGCACATTTTTTTGGAAATTACATAAACAACATACAATAAACATATGTGTTAGACAAAACGCATCTAAATCACTAGATTTACATATCTAATATTATGAAAAAATTTAAATTATTAAAAACATTTCATTCAGTAACAATAAAAACATTGAAATTTCAAGAAACTTTAAATGAATCTTATTAAAACTACTTAAGGAACTGGAAGTGGTGGAATTCTAATTTGCAAGCAGTATAGTTTTGTGCTGTACAAATTGTTGCCTAAATGTATGCTTCAGATAAAAGTAATGCCACTTATGTATGCAAAGGAAAAGCCAATTTTCTTGGCCGCTTTTGAGCTGAACATGTCAGGTTGTTGACGCTGCTCGTGTGGCTTTTGTTTTTGTAGATGTTACCGCAACTTAATCGGCTTAACGACACTTACATACTGTTATAACATCAATACAAATGCAATATGCTGCAATTAAAAATCACCTTTTTTCTATAACTGGGTTACAACACACTAAAGCCGCTTACTTGTTGCGACATTATTGCATTAAAGAAACAGAGCAATGAAAAGCAACCTTGATAAAGATGAATTATAAGTGCTGCATGGAAAATAAATAAAAAATTAATTAAATTAAGGAGATATTCGAAAATGACAACAGCCAATGTACATAGTTACGACACTCGTCGAAATGTTTATTACCTTGACCATTTGATATGTGTCATCATCATCATTATATGTAGTATATTTCTTGACATTAATATGACATGAATGATTTAATTAAGTTTTCGTACATACTTTATCTATTTGTTCGGAATATGACTAATATTTCTTTTATATTTTCTTTTGCTTTCTTTCGTTTCCCTTAGCCTATCGTGGTTTTCGTGAACGACAACGCTATGGACCTTTAGTCAATGAAAAGACTGGATTTTTAAATCAAGAAACAGCAGACTTTATACGTCACTACGCAAAAAAATGGCGTGAGAAATCTTTATTTCAAGTATTGTTGCATTATAGAGCAGCTAGATTTCAGGATTTTGTCAATTTATCGCAACAGGTAATTTAATATTTAGGTATTCTCGATTTTAAGAAGTTCAAAATATCGTATGCGAAACTCAACATATCATATAGCCTCTGATCACAAAGAGAAAGGACGGGGTTCAGAGTTATTTAAGATTATCCAAAAATTTGCACTCTATGAATTATTTCACAATATTGCTGTCTCAATATGGCGTCTATCCAGTTCAACTTCTCTGCTCTCATTCAGAAGTCGAGTGACACTTTTTTGATTCTACGGATTATCGTGTTAGGTCAAAATATTCCAAATATTATTGTGGTACGCACGTTTGACTTCAATGTTAGATTAATCAGTTCAGTAAAGAGTCAGAAGACATATGAACCCACATGTTCCGATGGTTATGCAATGTATTTTTGGAACGCCTTTAAACGATCCATAGGCAATGTCTGTAAACACTGTCAACTTCATTTTATAAATCAATAAACATCAGATGGAGATCAGCACTATATTCAGTACATTGTATAACACATGCCATTCCAGTTTCTATATGCCTCAGGGCAAGGTCTGACAGTTTATGCAAATACCTCTGACTATCCCAGACATTGCTAATTATCAGATACTACGAGTCTGTGGCTACATCAAAATGCATTTCCTTTGTTACGTCTAATATTCTGTTTGGTATATCTTTTTTTCAATGCGATATTGGACCAATAGCTGCTCAATCTGCTCTACGGAAACGGCAGTAGGTAGTTTGTCTTTAGCCATTCTTATAGCAGGGCTTGTGCCAACTTAGGGTTCGCCCTATGACAAGGCTATTGCTATTACAGAAGTTAACCAATCTGTCTTCTTTGTCGTAAGCACATCATATTTCCCCATTAGATTTCTGGTCCGGATTTCGTACGCAACCTTATCATTAGGGTCGTTAAGAACTTGCTTAAAAAGTGCATAGCATTGAATGATGTTAGTTTAATTTGCTCAACTCTGGAATCTGGCAGAAATTATCACCTCTGAAGGTGTTAGCCAGCCGAAGGCTTTTGTAGTCTCTGTGAGTCAACAGAAACCCTACACCCGCCTCGTGGTTGAATTCGGTTCAATAGTCTTGAGAAGAGACTCAATGTGCCAGCTACTGTTAATTTCGTATCCAATTACGTCTATTATTGCAGAAATTGGTACGTCTAGCTAATCTTAGCCTGTATACTTAAGGTTGGTATAGTGACTATACTTTATATTCGCTTCCGATGATCCTACTTGAAATGATTCATATAGTATTATTCGATACCACTGATAAGATCGGTACAATCTGATATCATTATCATTCAAAATAAAAATATTTTCGCATCCAGTTGTCGAGATTAAGGTCCGATCCACGAGAAATCAATTCATTAAATAAAATTACATATTTTATGAATTTACTAGATGTAGTATGCACATACTAACAAATCAATACTTTAATTCTAGGTTCACATTTACAATCAACGTGTTGTAGCTGGCCTTAATAAATGTACACGGAATGTACCATTCGAACGCATTAATACACGTGAGGTCAATTCATCACAGTTGGGACCAATGCCAATACCAACGAAAAAGTTGCCATTCCGTCTCGACCAGATACCATTTTATGATACCCAATATATGGTTGATCCAGCAAATTCATTATCACGTCAAACGTACGCACCTATTTTAATTGGGCAAGACGAAGAAGAATCGTGGGATAGTCCACTTCAACGGAACCCATCGATGACATCGTGCTTAATGACTTATAATGCATATAAGAAAGAACAGGCCTGTCAAACAAATTGGGATCGTATGGGTGAAAGTGATGTCATCTATAATCAGAATTTTTATCGTGACCCACAACAATTACGCCGGTGAGTTTACCTATAAACTGTTTTCTCTGCTTTCATGGCAGTTGCAGAACTTTAAGGTAGTAAGATATAGTGTAAGCTTAAAATATAGTTCTTTCCTTGTTCTGTATGTTTTCATTATAAGTTCTTCCTATCTAGATTTTGCGGGTGTAAAAATCAATGCCGAAAAGTTCAATACTCAAAGTGAAAAAAACTCAACTTTCTTTCTAGAATATCAAAAGAATTCATCTTCAAAAAAAAAAGTTAAATTTATTTTTGATTTTGAAAAATTGAGGTAAAATTTTAAAATGTTCGGAAGTTAATGACTATTAAAAATACCATTACCAATCTATCGAAAACACTTGGACTAAGATTTTTAGAGTTAGTTGAGGAAACAAATTATCTACACAAAACAGGGGGCATTAACCGAAAATCGCGAATTATCATGAAGAAACAAAAAAATATTTAGTGATATAATTGTGGTATTTTAGGCCTATAGCGTCTTTTATTTAACTCGTCAAACTATTTGTTTGCAGTTATTTGGATATATTTCTATACAGCCCGTCTATGTGCTCATTTATTTCAAATAAAGTTGATTTCCTCTAAGTGTATTTGGTTTGCTCCTTCCCCTGCGGAATTTATGCTATACGGGGTACTTAACCTCATTTTGCACTCTTTGAAGGGTGTGACCCAATCGACCGAATTTTTTTCTTTCGATCTGCAGATTTATATCACACTGGTTTAACACTGCGCCACTTCTTTGCATGGATACCTGTAATGAAACAGCTATTATATACATACATACATATAAATTTCATCTTAGAAATTTTCAAAGGCATATATTTGCTTAAAATACACACAAACTTATTTTTATTACCAGCAACCAAGTTCAAATGAACATGAACGCCTACAATAACTATAATAGCAATCCACAACATCAATCTTCTTACCAGCAATGGGGTAATCGTCCTGGCTCTAGACGCAACTCTCTAAAAGGTTATGCTGCACCACCACCGCCACCGATGCCTATGAATATGTACCGCAACGATGCAACACGTATGAATCAAACGCAAACACAGAGTCGCACGAATCCAAACCAAAATTATATGCAACGTGGTTCATTTATACCGTCGGATCCAGTAAGAGAGTTACAACACTTAGCTCGTCGTTCCAGCGAGGATGTAGGTTGTGTGAAATGAAGACATTATTTACAATATTTGTTAACTTTTTAAATTTTCCACTTTTTTTTTTGTAGGATTCTGAAGATCCTCCATTTAATTTTAAAGCCATGCTACGCAAGACCAATTATAATAAAAATGAATCAACTACATATGAATACAATAGCAGAAGCAATGATATGGACAGCCATGAACACCAGTCGTTTCAAGCACCGAAATTACGCTCTACTGGACGTCGCTTTGATGAAGGTTCATCAAGCAATTACGGTGCTGCCAATAAATTTGGCACATCCAGCGGTGAAAATTATCGTAATCCACCATTGCGTCAGAGTGCTGCATCGGTTGGTAAAAGTTTTGAAAACAATGAGGCAAAATCATTTGAAGAAGCCGGTGCATATGTTGAAGAAGAAATTGCGCCCGGTGTCACATTATCGGGTTATGCGGTTGATATTTAGTTTTAATTTTTAATTATGAATATGCAAAATTTCGGCTTTAAAATTAAACGAATAAGTTTTATTTGCTTTCTTTTTTAGTAAAATAGAATTAAGTTTTAAGCCATCGCTTAAACAGAAAGAACTTTGAGCTACACTCAAAATTACATAAATTTAAGTTTAAAATATTGTACGAGTACCTTAGCATAAGTTTCGAAATATTTCATTAATAATTTAAATAAAATAAAAGAGTTTACTTAAGGAACGTTTATATAAATATTCGTATTATGCTTCTTTTAAAGTTAAAGTTCTTTTAAATTTAAATATTTCCATAATGAAAATTCGCAAAGCAATTACAATTATTATTACGTATTATATGTATTATATATATTTTATGTAAGAAATTCGTGTGTTCTTTATTTTGTTCCAACGGATCGATATAATTTATAATTATAAATTCTGTTGGTTACAGGAATGAGGTGCAGCATTTATATTCTTAATAAAAATAAAATTCAAAACTGTGCAAATCAGTCTAAAAATATACATATACTATAGTAAATATATTGTACCGCAATAACACTAGAAAAATATTAATGTCCCCTTGAACGTTGCGTTGTTAGGAACGTCGTTGCGAATGTGGTTGTCCTTTTCGCATATGATCTGAGAGCATTTCCATTCCAACTACTTATAACATGGCACGTTTGCTTAGCACTAAACTTTCTTATGTGTAGTCTGTAAAAAATAAACAAAATTAGTCAGTTAATTTTTACCATAAACGCCTAACAGATTTATATTCAGACATTTTAAATTAAAATTAGGTACACAAAAAATATGCAGCGTCGCACACTGGTCCCAAATCGACTTTTTTTTGGTATAAAAATCGCAAATCTTGTGGGAAATTAAAATTTTTATTTTAAACTAAACCTAACTAAAATACCAACATATCGTCGGAGCCCGATTTTTTTAAAGAAAAATTTAATTATTTTAAGTTAAACGTTTTTGCCTTTTAGGCGTTTAATTTAAAACGAAACTTTTTTTATTTAAATTCGGGCTCCAAGGATTTCTTGAAATTTTGGAAAGCTTTCATTAAAAAAAAATTATTCATTTCCGGCAAGATTTACGCTCTCCGCCAATTTTTTAACCAAAAGATATTGTAAAAGATACATAAAAGTGTTCTTTAATGTTTCGCCGAAATTCGCATATTTGTGTATGCGCCTCAAAAGCATTTTGTGACACGTCTGTATCGCTTTATATTGGTTAATATATTGGAACTGCGTAAAAATACCCATATGTACTCGTACATATGTACATATGTCATGCTAAAAGTATAAATAATTTTTATTTTTTCTAACACTGTGTTATTAATCATGTCAAATAAAAAGCATTGTTGCTTCTTTCATAATATTTGCACAGTTGCATTTTGTTATAATATATATTTTTTTCATTGTTTTCTTATAAACATTTGTATTTGATGTGGCTTATTGTAAAGTAAACCATTTTAACATAAAAAAAACGCTTGAAAAAAACCAAATAGGGTTCTAAAACATTAAATTAAGCCGAAAGAGCGCTAAAATGAAATTACTGTTGGGGTCTGATAATTCCGCTGAATGAACATTTTTATTGAGATTGCAGTCTCCCAAATTTATCTCCTCTGACAAAGTTTTGACAACGTGTAATTTACTTTCATATACACCACTTGCATTTCAAAAAATCACACAAAAATTTCAATGAAAAACATAATTAATTTTAAAATCTTTTATCTGTTACTAAACTATTTGTGTCGCATATACGGCTTTGTTCATTTAAAAATATTTATATCATATTTATGGATACATTTGATACGTTTCGAAAACCTTACAGAAATCTTTCACATGAAACCTTACATTGTTTCAGATACATTTCAGAAAAATTTCATTTTCATTTCAGAAAGCTTTCTGCAATGTTTTAATGTTCGCTTTTTCCTTTTATTTGAAACATTTCTGAAACATTTCATGTTGTTGAAAATTTTTTGAAAAATTACAGAAACATTGTAAGATAAGGGAAAAATAAAAAAAAATTTACTATGCACATACTGTAAACGCACTGCTGTAAACGCGATTTATTCGAAAGTTTTTTTTTTCAATTTGTTATTTATTTAAATTCTTACAAGCTAACAATAAATTTTAAAATCTTAACTCATAAATATATTGTGCTTATAGAGAACTTTTAATAATTTACTTTTTTTAAATAAGTGATAAAATAGAAGAAAATATAAACAGGGTGTGGTCCCAGCCACATTGTCAGTGTAAGAACGTGAACTTCGCATTTCTCATACACGGAAGAAATTGTAACGTTATTTTAAATCAACTTTCTCTAAGAACGTTTAAAATTTTCAAACCGAAAAATCAACGTTTAACCGCACCAGACTCTTGAAGATTTAAAAAAGAAATCAAAAACAAAGACTCTTTTTAAAAATACTCTAAATTTTTCTTAAAATAACAATAGAGGGTAGCTATTACAGCTATTAGCTTTCTTAGCTATTTATGTTACCGGCCAAACTAGTTTTTAGAGAAAGATTAGATAAACATTTATCAATTTCATTATATGCATGGCAAGTGGGCGTCCTTCGGTCGTGGGTCAGGATTTACATCCTATAGCATGTCCAATTTCGTGTTCGCTTTTGTAGTTTTCTCTAAAAACTAGTTTGGACGGTAGCATGTACAATATATATCATACATATGTTCCTACATAAATATACTATTTTCACTTAATTGAAAATGAAGCGCGGTTTAAGAAAATAATGCAGATGGTGCACAATCCTTATAGTTCTGCACATATATTGAAAAAGTTAATTAAAAGCTTAGTTGGAAAGAGGATGGCCTCTGAAGTAATCCAGGAGGAGTAATGAACAGTGTCTCGGTACCGCCAAATTAGTGTGTACGTACTTAAAATTTATTATTAAGTTAATATTTTTAATTTTTTTTTTTGCCAGTTTTTTGCTAAGGGTAATTTAAAAATTTATCGAATTATTACGCGGTCACAACCTTTTTCGAATTGCCATCAATTTTGCATGGTTATACATACCTCGAAATGGGGAAAAGAAAATAGAATTACGCTTTTATCTTTAAGACTTTGGTTTAGAAAATATTGCTATGCAAAACATAAAATTTTATCAGAGGGACTTTACTTTAAAACGCATCAAAAATTAGAAAAAAAAATGAAGAGAAACAATTTTGTCGTAGTAAAGAGCAGAAAATTTAAAAGACAAAATAGCCCTCATCTAAATAGGACTTTGGAGGACATCAAGGACAGTTATTCTTACAATTATATTTGTTAACTCAAAAATCATATCTTGCTATCCGTGAAAACGGTTACTCATACGTATGTGAAAAATTAACGCGTCATGGCTTATGCAAAATATTCTATTCTACAAAAAAAAAGTTATATGATCAAATTGGTGCAAGCCAATTTCTATTGTGCAATATTTGATCAATAAAATATTTCTGTCCAATTAACGGAATTGATATACATATGTAGAAAAATATTTAATTTTTTGACATTGAATATTATAGAAACTGTTCACCGGAAATGAAAAATTTTCATAGCTTATTTTATGCGGAATGATTCATTTGACATTTAAAAAAAGACTCGGCCAACATGACAAACTGACCAGAACTAAAACTGTCTGGCTGACTACAACATTTTGAAATTATAATATTTAAACTTTAATTAAAGCCACATTTGATCAATTAAGTCGATGACAGATAAGCGACTCCCAAAATAACACCGAAAATCAATGACTTCTCATAACGGACTTCATTGGCAGACCAATAAATAATACAACTATTGCCATTTACCTATAGCTAGATCGCAAATTCATTCTTTAACTCGATTATATGAGTACTATAAAATAAAATTTTCAGTGGCTAAATTTTTCGGATTTTCGTAAGTCGGTTGAAATCAAAATTAATTTCTTTATTTCGCCTCGCTGTAACAGTGGGATTTAAGTACGTGAATATAGTCATAATAAAATATAAATGTGCAAGACAGTTTTAATACATACATATATACATAGTCGCCTCGGAATTAGTGTCTTATATGATCTTTTGAAAAAATATTTCATCAGTATGGTAGTCCGTATAATGTATTAGTTCTATCTAAATCTCAATTTCAGTTTCGAAAAAATTTGGTACATATCAGGGTCTTAGTATATAGCCCATTTCATGTCAAAGGGAAAGACGACCCGGAACTTTGGTCTTCGATTTGAAAGATATTTTGTATAATGGTTGATTTCTTTTTTTTTTAAGCCAGGAGAGCTCTGTTTCCGTAATTTAAAAAATTCATAACTCGATATCTTTCAACCAATTACAAAGTATGAGGCTTGCTTTAAAAAAAAAACTTTGTACCTATTGAAAAATAAGTTTAAATGTGACTTCAGTTTTCGACGGCTTGTGGTAGTGTTAGCTACCATTTTTTTATATTTAAATTTTTTTTTAATAATCCATTTGAATAATTATCTAACGATATAGTATAATACTTCACACACACATTAACCATGCCTGAGCTATGGCGACCAATGTCTCGATTTGGGCTCATTAGTGATAATCGTCTTTAGAAATGTTCTTGGTCTTAGCGACATCTATGATAGCTATACCTTCGAAGTGATTTTTGGCCTTTTAATTGAAAAAACTACTAGAGCTCAAAAATCCCTTCGACATTCCCTGGCTTCTATGTACCGATCTTTTATCTCACCAAGATAAACAGAATTGCTGTAAGATTACCGCTTCGGGGCTAAATCAAGCTCAATTTTCTATGATTTAAAAAGTACATACTATGTAATTAAATAAATAATACCGCAAGCAAAAATTATAAATAACCGAAGATATGTATTCGTACTCACGCGTCTTGCTGACTTGTCTGGAGTTAAGGCAATCCCAATTTCGCAGAAGAAATCTTCTTTTCAATCCTGATTTTTGCAGTAAAAATAATTAAAAATTACGTACGAAGGTGAGTTAAACAGATTTTAGTGCAATTGAAATGGAATTAAACGAAATTTTGTGTGGAAAACTAAGATTGCCTTAACTCCAGACAAGTCAGCAAACAACATTTTTTATGGCGTGAGAGCGAGTCTTACTCTTCATATATTTATGCTTTTTGCCGCAAGCTGCCGAAAACTAAAGTTCACTTTATGATAGACGTTCTGTTCAATAGGCTCAATGGATGCATCCTTTTTTTTAAGTGTTAAATTACCTTTAAAACAAGTCCCTATATACTTGGCAATTAGTAAAATTACGGATGAATTTAAGGAAGGAAGAAATCAAATAATAAAGTGGTTTTTTTCTATCTTTTCCAAGACGAGTCCATGAATACAATTTTGCACAAATGACACATGATGAGCCTGACTGGCTTTCCCTTTGTTGTGATTTAGGCGATATGCTAACTCTTGAAACTTAAAAGGTTTTTTTAAATTTCCGAGCATAAATTTTGTTTTTTTTTTCTTGAAAACTAAACACAAACCTATGTGAACACCAACTGAAATTGCCTACAAATAAGGCGTTCACAAGATGTTACTGAATAAATGGGCCCTTTAAGTAAAGATTTTGTTTACAATTATTGAAATCGAGTTTCCAGAACTGAATTATGTGAATATACTTTCGATAGTAAAATTTCGAGGTGACGATATATTATTATATACATATATATTGTACCGAAACAGCAGCATGAAAATGGTTATTAATTCCTCTCTGGAGATCGTTCACGCAAGCCATCTGAGTGCATTCTTCTTCCAGATAGTTCTAACATGACACGTTCTTCCGTATTCTTATCCAACACCGAACCCGGTCGTGCTGTATTCTGTAAAATAAAAAGATATAAAATTAGAAATATGCATCACTTAAACTATTCCTCCGATGAGATATTAAGGCTTTACATTTTACTAATGCATTCAATTTTTTCTAATTTCTAGCTGATTACCAAAAATTAGAGTCCTATCTTTGAAACCATTGGCTCTTGATAATTTGTAACCCTCTCAAATAAATTATTTGAATTTCAAAGGCAAATAAACAAAACTTTCTTATGCAGCTATCTGGATTAAAATTTATGCCTGCTTAAAACAAGTCCCAACTTTTTAATACTTAACTATTCCACAATGCACAATATTTCTGCTTTCAATGAACTAGTAACCAAAATTCTACTATTATATCGCAGGTAGTCTGCCTTATAGCCTTCCTGATATCGATGAAGCGTTCAATTATACAACTTTTCAGACCCCGAAACAGGACTTTGATAAATCAAATATTTCCTCTGCCATCAGCAATTGGATACGTACCAAGCTGATTGCTAGAATTATCCAAACAGAGAAATAATGTGTAGAAATTTCAAAATTTATTTCTAGTGGGTGCCCACAGGGGAATATCTTTCATACCTATTGTGTTTTTAAGTATTTGATCTCGTTGCCCTTATAGATAAGAACTGAAGTTAGCAATTCTCTATTCCAAAACTTCATTCGAACCAGAATCCTGCGTTGAATATAATACATTCAGTCTAAATACTAAAGAGCAAGAATTTATTAAATATATCTTCCCTGAATATGAAACCAAGAAGACGAAATACATGTAAAACTTTAACAGGAGTCTTGGTAGGAATCAGAACTGATCAGTATAAGCTACTTAAGCACCTTAACAGTATGAATCTACCTGATACTACCTGCAGACAATGCCTTGAAAATTATGAAATCTCAGTAAACACCTTAACAAAATAGTTATCCGTCACTCTGTTTCACCAGTAAGAATATTTCTGGTCATGCAAGCGTCCCCCAAATGCTTTACAGAAACTAACCAAGAAAAATTGCTTAATTCCCTGAGCATTTCCTCAATATATGTAGAATAACTCTAAAAAATGGTAGGCTTGACACAATAGGAACCCAAAATGAGATCGCAGTAACTGGGCTTAGTAGTATTGCCACCGTAAATCTATTTTTCTATACAACAGCAAACAATTTTTTCAAGTTGCAAAATTTTTTTTTTGTTTCACTTACAGTTCCTGTAACATCATCTTCTATTTTTGGTTCCTCTCCTACGCCCCATACTTCCAAGGTTTTAATTTTAAACTCTTTACGTTTGCTTAGCTGCACATAATCACGATATGTTGTGCATGATTCACTGCTCTGGCCATTACCATATTCGCAGTCAATCCAAAGACCCCAAAAGTTAAATTGACCACCCATACCCTGAAAGCAAAAAACAATAAATATATAGTTAACAAATAATATACATATACTTTTCAAGATATACACACATAAGCATACATGTGTTAACTTACCAAGCCATTAGGCATCGTTTGTTGATTAGTATTCAAATATTGATAATGATTATTATAACCAGTAGCACTAAAACAACGCAATGCTGGGCTTATAGTAAATAGCATTGAGGTATCGTCTCCTATAAATATTTAATTTTAAAAATTACTCGATATTAATGAATTCAAATACTTACCAGTAAAATTGGGACCTAATGACCAAGAATCAGGCGCATATCCGCAAAATATAAAATGATCTTCATCTTCGACAATAAAAATAGTCGAACCTTTATTGCAAATTTTTCCTAACATAGTAGAAAAACTTTCACCATGAATTTTTGAAGAAAATAAAAACCGCCATTTATTACGCTTTTCGTTTGGTAAATTACTATTGATAAATATCACATATGGTAAATCCAATATAGGTATGTAATTTGTACCCGAGCGCAAGCCTGAAATTATTAAAATTGGTTTATTTAGGAATATTTGTTCGTAGAAATTAGAAAACTGCTATTACCTTGATTCTGTGGTAAAATATGTGTTTCCGCTTTTAAACTTAATTTGTAAGTTTTTCCTCCATGTGTAGCATACAGATCGGTGAAAACTTCATTCCAAATGTATAAAAATATCGGATTGTGATGTAGCCAACGCTCCAAATCACAATTCAATGCTGTTTTGTTGCCCTGACTCAAATTCCTTGCAATAGCCTTTGAGAAAGGAAATATACTGCGATCGGTAGATGTATAACCGAGTTTAAGCCACGTCTGTATATTACTACTAGCTTGATTCGTTTGAGTACTAAAGAAACTTCGTAACACTGCGGTAATATACTGAAATTAATTTATTTTTAATATACTTCTACTGATGAGAGTTCTTAAGCTAGCTTATATTACTTTTTAATGAATTAAGAATAAAGATTAAAGAATAACGAATAAATAATTTAGAATAAAAGATAAAGAATAAGGAATTAAGAACAAAGAATCAGGAATTAAGAACGAAGAATAAAGACTTTAGAGTAAATAATAAAAATTAAGAAAATAAAATAAAAATAATAATACATATATACATACATAATAACGTTTACATTACATATAATGCAAATTCGCCCAATGGATTCATTGTTGGTATATTTTGCGCCAAAGTGTTACAAACCAATTCCATATAAGCAATTTTATATAAATAATATAAAACTATGTTATATTTAATAGCTTTATTTCAAGTTTGATCAAAATCGCTGGAGAAGTTTTTAAAATAAAACTTACACATACATATATTTATAATTTTAGCTCGTTCAAAAATAGCCCTACAACCCAAGCGGAGTTATTGGATAATAGAAGTATGTGTCAGGTAGTTTCATACCAAACGTCGGATTTTCTGTCAGTCTTAAAAGTGCTTTTATGGTGAACAGACGTGTTTTGTAAAATTAAAAATAAATTTCGTATCTTTCTTTTAGTGCCTAATTCATTACTTATGCGGTTTACTATATCTGTTCTTTTTGCCCTTACAGATATGTTTGCAACAAGAGATATTCGTGTCCTTTACTTGTTAAAAAGGACTAAATGCAGCTGCAGCGGCGAATGAAATTAATCAGGTTTGGGGACCAGATACCTGCAACGAACGTACAGTGCAACAATGGTGTGCCAATTTTGGCTTGGACAATGAACCACGTGGTCAACACGGTAGCAGTGTTGATGACGACGAACTGCGAGCATAAATTGAGCGGAATACATCGACAGCTTTACAATGCCTTGCTGAGACCTTCAATGTATCAAAAAAATGGACAAAATGCACGTGAAATTGCTATTAAAACAGCCCTTTCTGATGAAAAGGCATGGGCCAATTCTGTTACACGGTAACGCACGACCGCATTTATGCCGTTTGACTGTGCAAAAACTAGTTGATGTACGAAGTTTTGGCTCACCCTTCATATTCTCCAGACCTGTCAAGAACAGATTATTATCTTTTCCGGAGTCTGGGAAACTATTTATAAGAACAGTGCTACTCCAACCAAAACGCTGTAATTGCGTCCTTTGAAGAATTTTCGGAGCAAAATTTTAAAATTTTTTTCAAAATGGAATTTTTGATTTACCAACACGTTGACAACGTACCATAGATGTAAAAGGTGAATATTTTCAGGAAGAAACACAATTCGTTTGAAAAATAACCGAGTTTTTCTTAACCCATTAAAATCCGACATTTGGTATGAAACTACCTGATAGTAGCAAAAAGATCAAATTATATTAGTGCGTAAGGATAAAAATAAAAAATCAATATATTTCTTAAAAAATTAGCTTACATTTTCAAGCTTCCGTATAGGTACATCACTCACAGGGCTCTCAAGTGATGCAGCAATGAAATTCGCCTTTTCATCCATTGTGCCACGATTCACGATATAAAAAGGTTTAGCAAATCGATCAAAGGTAATCATTGATGAACGTTGTCCACCGTCAGTAAATAGAAAGATGCATGAACATTCTGCCAAATGCGAATCGATAATATTTGACCATGATGTCTTAAAAAAAATGAAGGAAACAAAAACAATTAAAATCTTAGTTCAAAAATTAACACTAATTTTAGCAACTAAATTATGTGAACATTATATTAGGGGGAAATAAATTGCAGACAATTTGTTATCGCTGGTAAACACAATTACGTCGATTTACTGTCGCATGACTACGTGCACTATGAGATTGTAAGCCACATGTGCAGCGTCACGTTAATGTGGAAGCAAAAATCATCAGCCCTCACTTGACTCGCCACTCAATCAATTAACGATTTTTTATTTTATTTAGTGTCTCCTATTTATTATTCAATTGCATCACAGTAATTGTTGTTACAAATCATTTACACTGGTGTCACATTTTTTATTTATTTATTTTTGTTTTTGCTGTAAATTTTGCCATACCAGCAATTTTTCCTGTGACAATTTTTCCGAATGTCCACAAGCTGCACGGAATGTTGATTCGAGCACCTTAAGTTCCTCCGATGTAAAAACGGATTGGTTATCATTTTTGGTATTTTGGTTACCCATTTGATATTATTTACAACAATAATTAATAATAAAACGCGCTTCACAATTTCTGCTAAATTTCAAACGCAATACCCATGCAACATTGAAAACAAACTATGTAAATTAAAGCAAGAACGTCATTTCGTTTATCTTTATCTCTTATTTGACGTTTTAAGAGTTAAATTGGTCACGTTCATAAGTTGGATGTAGCAAAGTAAATCGATAAGAACTTTCGGAACCGAACCCTAGCTTGTTTTTGACATCTGTGAAAAATCGACTCTTCCGCTAGCTTAGCTTGATGTTATCAACCGCTTGAAAAAGAAAACACGATTGATATATATATTGATTACGATATCCGTGCGACGATTTGACGTTATGCTGAAACGCACGTCAGCTAACGCGCATTGAAAAAACGCTCGATTTTCTCGATTTTCTGCACTGATCTGCACTTGAACTGCACTCTTCTTCTTTTCTTGTTTTGTTTATTCTTGACAGCGATGGGGTAACTTTCACGATTGCATTAATTTCAGTCTGACAACATTCTGGTGCCTTAAAATTTCCAAGTTGTTGTTGGTTGCACATTATCTTTGTGTTATTAAACTATTATTTGTGGAAATAAAAAAGATGTGGAAAAAACATGCAAAACATAAGTTTTCGCACAATAAAAGCTCCATGTTTTATTTAAATGACAAAAGCGAATGAAATTGTACCATATGATGAGCTTCTTCAAGATGCTGGGCCACGGCTTCAATACACTTTATTTGATTTTAATTTTAATTTTTTAATTCATGTTGTAGATCGGGTGGGTTCTTACAGTCAATGAGACAAAAACATCATGTCTTAAGATCCGACTCTAAATACCGAAGATATAACGAAAAATAGCCTCAAATAGATTTGTTTGAGAACAAAATTGGCAGAAATCTTGGAACAGAACAATTTTTTTTGTCTGAAAAAGTGGTGTGTCTTAGAAACGTTTTTCGGGAAAGTTTGTAAAAATATGTACACTTTCGGGGAAATAATTACTGACTGGCACTATTTTTGAAGTTCGTTGTCAAAATTGACAGTTGACGGAAAAAACTCACAAAGTCTTACAAAGGAATCAGTAATCAATGGAGGAATATTGTTTTTAGATTTTCTACAAGACGAACAAAGTTCAAAAGCATGCAAATAATTAAATTAAAGTGCTGAAAACCCATAACAATTCAATCGAAATTGAACAAATACATATAACAGCTAATAAGTGATGCATATACGTCCGCGCTGCCGCGAATGGCTGCCATTGGCCACACAGCAGCTGCGACTTCGAAATCTCGTGCGGATTCATGGAATCAATATCGATTGTGTGGACCGCAATTCGCAAATCTACTATACACTACACAATACAGTGCAAGAAATGGAATTTTTCAAAAGCGAACCATTGCCAGCACGCCAGCAACAACAAAAGTGGGCGGAAATTTCATCCACCGAAATGCTGAAATCGAACCTAAACTGTGTCTGTGTTAAAGTGTGGGAGCAATGGACGGTGAACGATTTGTGTTTAGAGTCAAGTGAAAAAACAAACAATCATACGAATGAACAGGAGAAGCACTTACTGGATAGTGATAATGCCGATGAACAAGAAAGGTATATTCAAGTAATTTTTTTTTGTAGTACAAAATGCTTTAACCATGCACAGGTGCACTTGCACCAATTGGCTTGTAAAAAAATGAAAAGAAATTAAGTGTTGGTTGTACTGTTTTTCATATAAAATAATCTTTAACTAGAAAATTTTTATCATTTTCTAATTCGATGCGACTAATAGTTTAGAAATACATAATTAATCTTTTGTGTAAAATTTGACCTACATGGGCTTAAATAAACGCTTTAATTTTAAAACATTTTCGCTTGGCTGCCGCAAGTTTCAAACTAAACGCCTTCAGTGCAATTGCCGGAATCGCTAATCGATGGTCTACTCAAGTATCAGTACGCGCTTATCAGTATTTGCATGTTTTGCAAAGGGTGGATCATCTTCTGGTTTTTGTATTTGAATTGCTATCAAATAAATACCGTTCAATATATTTTTTAAAGTTTGTTGCTGTATTGAAATGTAAAAAAAAGTATGCATTTGATTTCGTTTAAATAACTGTCCCAGCTGACTTAGCAGTAGCTCATCACTTCAATTCAATTGCACTGTACACCTTCAATGGTTCATGAATAACTGGATAATATTGTGTTTAACCGCCTGAATCTTTTTTAACTGTCAGCATAACATCGATCTCGAGCGCCAATCACAAAAAAAAATTGAACAACGTCAAATAACAGCATGTAATTAATTCAAAGAGAAACCAACAGAAGACCCACCAGCCTTTTTATTTATTAGACAGTACCAAAAAAAAATTGTTTGCAAGGTGTAGGACGTTTCTTGTTGGCCTATCAAACTGGACACATATTTTTAGAAGTCGCTTTTTAACTAACAATTAATCACAAGATGTCTTGTGAAACATCAAATTAAGACAATTTACTGGTGAATTTAAACATATTTCAAAAAGAACTCTGAACCTCTGGGGCACCATTTTCAATGTTGTCATGATTTACTGAAACTACTTCCCTTAATCACGTCCAATCAAGGGTTTGAATTTTTTTATATAGTAGGTGACACAAAAAAAAGTGATATCCATAAGGATAAATTTGGACTTGTTTTGACTTGCTTTGAGATCTAAAATTTATAAAATTAACTATAGAGGGCTATTTTCTGAACAAAATATGGTTTGTCCTCAGAACCCCGCCCTCCTTTAGACTGTGGTGCTATTTTTCAAGGTACTTAATCCGGTTGCACAAAAATATCTGAAGGTAATTATTGGAAAAAAACTTTACAAACTAGTTGAATCCAAGTAAAAGGAACCTGAATAGCCTTAAATTAAGTAAATTGAATTAAATCCATAAATGGAAAATCTTGACCATATTCACTACTACAGTATTTTTTAGAAATTGTGGTCGTGTACTCGAAATGAGAGGCTTATACTTTTAAAATTTAGGTTTAGTTAAACTCAAAGTTTTATTGAATTTTCCTTAGTGATGAACAAACAATTATTTATCTTATTGATTAGAAGTAAAAAGTTGTAAGAAAGATACGGCAGATAGATAAGTTTATTGAAATTGTGTTTATTGTCTTGATAATAATGCTGACGTTTGTTAAAAGGCTATTTGTAATACTGTTAGAGTAATTCGATAAATGTTTTCGTAACGAATAGAAATTTTATTATGTTGTTTCTGATAGTAAAAAAAAATATAGTTCTTTGCGCATTACTACAGGGCACCTGTACAAAATATTTTGTGTACTATAAATAAAGATGAACATGTTTATAATTAACATCAAAGTGCAGAAAAGGACTTTTTAGAGTCTTATTAATTTTTCTAGCAAACTGCATCTCAAGGAAAAAACAATGTTCTCGTCGAAATATTATAGTACACAAAAAAGATATTTCGCCAATCTTCACCCTACAATTTGCATTCCAAGTGGAGAATTTATCACAAAATTACTATTAAAATTTATAGATTTTAATGTTCAGTCCTTCGACCAAATTCTAATTTTCTTATTTAATTTTACTTTTATAAACATTTTCTATTTTTCAGTGCCTTGTCGAAAATGCTGACCAACAGCTATCCAAATAGTGCACCACGTCCACCAGATAAACTACTTTTTATGTGGGGTGTTTATTTTTCCGGCCTTACTTTGATAAACCAATCGATTGAATCGAAATTTCAATCAAACTCATTAATTTTTCAAATAAATGGCGATTTTTTTGCTTCCCCAGGAAGCTTTCAATCTGATAGTCTTATGACTCAGTTTGCATTCACATACAAGCGCTTCTCCGCCAATATACCTCACCCAGAAGAAACACCCGTACCAGATGAATTTTTCATTAATTCTCCCAAAGTAAGTCGTAGTTCAAGTCCAGTATCATTTGGCAACTTGGATCCGCAGCGAGAGCGTTACATTGAGCTACAATGTAGTCGTAATGAAGTTCGACGCAGCTATGATTTAGAAAAACTACTTAAAATTCAGGAGCTTCAACGACTTTGCCTGCAAAACTCAAAGGAGGCTCTTGAAATCACCACAGAAATTCAACAACAGTGTGCACGCTGTATTACCACTGAACAATTAAAGCGTAAAAAGCGAACCAATTCCACTTCTGCCTCTGGTCTGCATTATCATCAACATCATTCCATGGGTCGTGCACTTAGTTTACTTTTATCTGAACAGCATGAACGTGATCCAAAGATGCTTTTGCATACTCAAAAATTACAAAAGCAAATTGAATCATTACAATGCAAGCAGCAACTGCTTCAAACAGAGCACTATACTTATTCCATGCATATTTCTCAACTTCGCCAAAGTCTAGCTGCATGTAAAGAATCACGTCTAAAATTGCAAGAATCATTACATCAGCGACAACAGCAATTAGAACGTGACAAGCAGCTTTTGGAAGAGCGTTATCAAGTTATGATTTCGAAATCAGAAACAAAACGTCATGTAGTGCAGAACGTGGAGCGTCGAATGTCATCTCTTTGCATGGAGTTAAGTGAGATTTATCCAATTAGTAGAAACTGCAATGGTTTCTTCACTGTTTGTAGCATACCGTTCCCAAATATGGATGCATATCTAAATGATGGTAGGTATGTTATTGCGCACGATGCCAATATGACGCCAGTGGCATTAAGTGCTTCACTGGGTTACGTAGCGCATTTAGTGCAGATGATTTCGATTATTATTAACAGACCTTTAAGGTAAGTTTATAAATATATTATTTTTATAGCTTATGGCAAATAATTCAGAGTTTATTTGTGAACAGACGCCAAGTAATTTTTAAAAGATTGAAGAAAGTGGTTCTAAAGTCTCTTCTTCCGAGTGATTTTTGCAGCCAAAGATATTGTAATGGAAAAAAATTATCGTTTTAATAGTAATTTCCTTTAATGATAATATACATACATACAGTGGGAAGCAAAACTGTCCGGATGTTTTTAATTTTTATATTAACAGGTTCGTAACAAAAACGGTTGAAAGTTTTAAAATTTTTTTTTTGTGGTTTTGTATGCTCTATACCTGCCTTCCTGTGTCCAGACTTTGTGGTCATTGCAAAACTTTAGGTGGCTACTAACATTTTTATCTGACAAAGCTGGTTCTTTTTTCTTATCAAATGCGATCAGACCTATTTTTTCAATGCTCGTCTTGCAATCCACTTACTTACAGCTTATTTAATAGCATTTCCAACTTTTTCAAGTGTTGCGATATTTTTAGAATGCATCAAATGTTCCATGAAACGCGCGTTGCCATTGGAAAGCATTCTTAGCCGTCCTTCTGACTTCCTTGATTAACTGACTTTTCTGCTTATTCTAATTGAATTTATCGTAGTTTTGCAGATACTAAATTTTTCTGCTATTTCACGGCTTGAAAGTCCTTTTTCAATTAGATTTACGACGTTTTTTTCAATATCAACCAGACCTTCTCTCACTTTTTATTGGTTTACAAATTTTTACAAAGTAGGCTCACCAAAGTTTAAAATTATGAGCCCAACTAATTTATCAATGCATATAAAAGAAAAAATCAGGTTTCACCCGTTTTGTTACGAAGCTATTAATCTAAAAATGGAAAACATCCGGACAGTTTTGCTTCCCACTGTAGGTGCTTTGAGCAAAAAATATATGAATGTAAATAAAAATTGCCGAAAAACTGAATTAGAACCATTTTTTCAACTTTTTTTGGAGTGACACTAAAAAATCGGTTTTTGAACTACATAATCTCTTTTTTAAAATTAATTTTTCGGGTTGATTGTAAAATTTCTTCAGCTATCCCTATTGAAAAATCCTTTATTGAACATAGCTTAATTTGGCCAATTATAATTAATAATATTCAGTGGATAAAAATAAATAAGATTTATAAAAATTATGTAGTAGTCATATTCAATGTGTTTTGCGCTAAATAAGTTCCTCAACTTTGGTCTCTGAGAGAGTATTTTATCACATAGATTATGACATAAGGCACAATAAAATGTGCCTACAAATTTTTTATATTTTAGAACGCTATTAGTCAACAAAAACCTTGCTCAGCAAAAACCTTACTTTTACAATTAAAATGACCGATTAAAGAAAATCTTAATAAATGACTTAAAAGATGATAAAATTAATATTGAAGACAATTAACTATTTACCAGAATGATTATGTACTCACATTACTCAATAGAAGCAATAGAAAATGCAATAAATTATTAAATAATTTTGTCTCTGTATCATTCACGTAATGGGTTATTGAGTTTCAGATATGAAGTAGTGTTAATAATGCCTAAAAATGTTCTTAATTTTACGTTATTTGTTTGTTAATGTCCTCGATGTAGATACTGCAAAAAATATTATATTTTGGTCATAAATTTGAAAACACTGGGAAAGAAGTTGTTGGACAATCGGGCTAAAAGGCAAAAATTCTTCAAAACTTCCTAGATTTATCTCTTGGCTTTCTGGTATCCCTAAGCTGTTTTCACTTATTCGCACAAAATTACTTAGAAGAGAACTAAAACCGTACTTATTTTGAATTATTACTTTAAGGAATCCAATACACCACGAAGGTTCAAGGACACGAATTGAAGACGTAGTTAAAGACCTACCTTATGCATCGCGAGAGTAAGTTTGTTATTTTACTAACTTATTAATACATTTTGAGTGTTCTTTTAATTTTCCAGGTTTCCCTTATATAGCCGTTCAACGATTCCCTCTAAGCCCGTCAAATACGCGATACATTTGCTAAATCAAAACATTGCGCAACTTTGCTACGACATAACCGGACGACGTAGGGATCTGCGTGCAACAATCGAAAATGTTTTGCATATTTTTTCAAAATTGTTAGAAATTGAACAAAGCTTAGCAAGAGAGGCCCATACCAATAGCCGTACTGAACCTAAAACCCGCTTAACGTTGCAAAATTGTACGACGTCACAGGAAAATGTCGATTGTTTATCAAAATCGCACTCATCTGTGGATCTTAATAATGTCCCTGTCCCAAAATTTTCACCGCATGTATCGTTGCCGAGTAGTATACCGATGCCGATTGCTGAACGTAGTTCAGTTCAGCAGAGGTAAGAGCAGTATGCACGAAATCGCAATATATATATATATAATGTATTTAATTTTTTCTATTTTACATAAGGATAAGCCGTTCTGTTGGTTCCTATTCAGATTGTGAAGACGATTTTAAGGATGTTATCGATCACTGCTATAGTAATTCAGATTCAAATATTATGATGAATCAAAGTTTTGAAAATTAATTAGTTACTTTTTTATACAACTTATATATGTAATATGTAATACAATATTGTAGTAAAAAAACGACGTATCTAGTATAGTGAATATTGATTTTTTTATAGTACGAGTATTTTAATGCATTAATAACTAATTATTTTTTATATATTTTATAAACTGTCATATTTCTTTGCTAAAATTTCAATTTGAAATAATTTATGTTATTACGTAAATGAATTAAAGTGTAAGAATTGTTCTTTTAGTTTGTTTTATAATTGTTACTATACTATACTATTTCCTTTGCATTTGCTTGTTTAATTTAAGATCTCGATATGTATAGAATATTGTTAAAATTTTATTGTTATAACCATTAGAAATGCGAATTCATTAAAAATAAAGTTTCTTACAATTTAAATTTATTTTTAACTAGCTTTTTCCCGTGACTTTGTAGGCGTAGTTCGTTTCCTGTACAAAAGGTTTCCACATTAAAACTATGAATTCTAAATCCATATTATATGGGCAAATCCGTAAAGTTGTTTCTTTTTGAGGAAAAAAAATTTTTTTTTTTCAAACTTATGGCACACTGTTTCTAAATATTGGTTCACCTTCAGATAAACATAACAATCAAGATTTTGCATTGTTACCTCGTTTTGAACAAATGGTCAAAAAGTTATGGAACAAAACTTTTTTTTCATTTTTGTTCGTTTTTGTTCCATAACTTTTTGAACATTTGTTCAAAACGAGGTACCAATGCAAAATCTTCATTGTTATTCTTATCTGAAGCTGAACCAATATTTAGAAACAGTGTGCCATAAGTTTGAAAAAAAATGTTGGTATTATGTGGGCAAATCCGCGAAGTTGTTACTTTTTGAGGGAGAAAAAATAATAATTACCGTTGAACATTTTTTCACAGAATATTGTACACCTAAATCTACCAGGCAAGCAATGTATTAATGTTGTTTAATTAAATTCATGAATGTGCTATTGAAAAATAAGAAATTTTATTGCCAGGAAATCGAATATGTACCATATACATATATGCCCTAATATCTTATTTATTTTTGAAGGCACAGTCAATTTTGACAACTGGAATTGTTTATTTTGAAGAAAGGAACATATTTATAGAAAAAAATTCGTTATCAAAAACATGTTAAGTTTTTTATAGTCCAAAAAGTGAAAAAAATTTAAATTTACAAATAAGTAGAGACACTTTGTTGGAGGCTGAATTTCTGAGACCATTGATGTCACAACCTCAGCACTCTAAGTTACATAGTGGTTTGTGTGCCTTCTTTCGTTACCCAAATCCCCGAGACGCTATTTGAAATGTTCAAAAAGTTATCAGCGAGATAAGATTGTGACGTGTTGAAAGAGACACATTGAAAGTGGAAAATTTCGACCTTTTTATGCCTAAGTCCTTATTCTTCTGTATTTCTTTATATGTATTGATTTTTTTCACTGATTTTTGATACTCATAATCACGATGCACGGTTCATGTCTACATGGCATAAAGTTGTTATTTTTCATGGGGGTCATATATTTAAGGGGACGTCCATTAATTACGTGAGTTCAAATAGGGGGGGTCAGGCAAAATCTCACCGAGGGGGGCAGGGGTCAAGGAAAACCTCACGTCAACTTTTGAATGCTTAGAATTTACATTAAAAATTTTTAAAAAACACCTCATGTAATTAATGTACGTCCCCTAACATAAGAAGTCTGAAAGTCGAAATGCTTTTCAAATTGTTCTCACTTTAAACGGTATGTGTTCTTAAGGTAAATCCAAAATATTGTGTACATATAAAAATCCAAAATATTACCTCTATCGTCGATCTCCGGAGAAAAACTGTTCTCTGTTGTTTCGTAAAGTTGCTCCCGTACCCCAAAACTTATTCAAATGACGGAAATAGTTTTAGGACTGCTTTTTTTATTGATTTGTATGTACTTTTTTTTGACAAGGAAGGAATATGAGTAAGTATATAATTTATTGAAACTTTGGGAACATTTTATACTAAATGTTATTTGAAGTATTTCCTCGGATGATATCAGCAGCCATCCAACGGAGCTTACTATCAGACGTAACTGTTTGCGTACATTCTGGAGTTCAGTTATTATTTGAAATCAATTGGTTTTTGAAATTTACTTTAACGACATGCCTTTCTTCTATATTAACCTAATTTTATCACAAAAAATAATATTAATATCGTAGGGAATCAAATTCATGTCATCTTAAAATGGCTACTTTACGAGGAAACATCACAGAAGACCTCTAGAAAAAAAAGCGAAAAAAAAGATATTTGAGCAAACTCAACAGCATTATAAAGGGCAAGGTATGTATGTACTTTAAGACGCTGTTCATAGCTTTTTGAGAAAAAAAAATGCCTGATGCTGCATAGCCTCAAACATAGGCCAAAATCGTTTTCTTTTGCACTTTTAGGTTAAGATACCTCGAAAACGAGAGCCAATCAAAAGATTTGAACTTCAGATTCGGATTCAGCCCATCAAAAACCATCGGAAAAATATATTGTGGTTTCTGGGTTAGAGGGTCTGCCCATTTTTGTTCTAAAATCAGTTTGGTTTTCATTGTACCCTCTATGCGCACCAAATCTCCTACTCCATTTGCAGAGAAATATTCCCAGACCATAATCACTACAATGTTTCACCATGGGCGCTACACAATCTGGTAGTATTTTTGCTCCAGCGCTGCGTCATACTAAAATTCGCCGTTTTAAGCAAGGGTTTTCGTACTGCTTACGCCCAAAAATTGCAAATTCTCTTAAACGCCTTCTTTTACTACATCAACCCATATATGTATGTATGTATTTTCGGTTGATATACATAGATTTCAGCGCGTATTCCAGTTGCTGTTTTTTTCTTATGATTAGCTTGCTTTTTGTTCTGATGAGTATGTCGTCTCTGTTAGTTGTAATTTTCGATTCGAAAGATCGGTTTTTTTTCTAATTTTTATTAACCAAAGCAGGTAATATAATTATTGAAATGAAATAAAATGAAATAGTTTACCACCTTTCGTCGTAACAAAAGTAAAGAAAAGAAAAAAAAGTTGAAAGAAAAGGAGTGAAAATAGTAAAACCGATAAAAAAGGAAAAACCGAAACAGGTCATAAAAAACCCAAAATAAGCGTTTTCACTATTTTGGACATTAATGGGTGACTATTGGCAAATTCGTGCTTACACAAATTAATAGTGTAAATTAAACTTGCAACAAAGATTTTTGTACGAAGCAAAATGTGAATTTTAACTCCAGCATTTTAACTTATTATAGTAAAAGTAAAACTATAAAACCATGAATTTTCTTTAACCCTACACGATACTCATATGGTTAAAAAATTTTGAGAAGTTTCAGTTTTGCTTTTAAAACGCTCAAATGTCCTTCAAAGCTAACTATAAAAATTTTAGATAAATTTCATTTTCTATTAAATAAGAACAGCATTAAAACTTTAATTTTTTTAATAATATATGTTTTATTTTGAATTTCTTCAATTCGAATTACTATTAAAAATGTGTTTGCATTATTTCTCTTTATACTTCTTATATATAATATTTATATTAATATTTGTTATATTTTTTATTTTAAATAATAAACACTAATACTAACTTTTTAAGACACTTTGTTTGTTTAATTTATTTGTATTTTTTCTTTTTACTATGCAAAATTGTTTTTATAATTAATATATATTTAATAATAATAAAAATATTTAAATAGTTTATACAAAGAACAAAATAATCTAAGAACAGTTATTTAATTATAATATAAGTATGTAATTGCAAGTGCAAAGAGAAGAAGAAAAAGGGGCAATATAATATAACTACAAAATATAAAACAATATTTATTTTATTTATTTATTTAAACAAATTACAAACGTTTCTTGAGTTTGTGAATAAGTGAATAGATATTTTTTCTGTTCTGCATTTATTAGCTATTAGCAAAAATATATAAATATATATTGTATATATGTATGTGTATGTATATTTCTTGCTTATGTGTGTGTATTTACAATAAGTTCTTGGTTGAATAATTTTTTTTTCTTTCTCTTATTTTAATTCATAACATTCCAGGTTTTTTCTATTTTTATTGATTTTTTGTTTTTATTTTTTAATGCAAATGAGAACGTAATATTAAATTTTTATCGGTATAAAACAATTGCAATAATATAAGGATTGTTTTTAATTTTCTTTCTTTATTGTAAATTATATTGCGTATAATGATTAACTTTTTAATTTTTTTTTTATACAATAAATGTAATTTTACAAATTTTCAACTTTCAAGCTTTCAAGTTCATATTAACTTTATAAAATTAAATTTTATTTTAAATGTTAAAGTGTATTTAGTATTTTTTATGCATTAGATTATAACTTCTAAGCATATACATAAATTTTTAATGAATAGAAAACAATTAAAATACAAAACGAATTGCAAAGTTAATAGATTTTTTTTAACTTAATGCTTAAATAGTTATTTAAAAGAAATTGTGTACCTTAAAATTAATGGTATTTATAAGGAAAAAATACATATTTACAAAATTGCAATATTACAAAATGTTAAACTGCATATATGTATGTGTTGTTTACACGATATTCTACAATTTTTATGCACTACATTTTATTATTACTATATTTTAATTGTTGTTTTTTTTTATTTGTCTGTGTAAGATAAATACTTCAGCATAAGCCTAATATAAATTTATTAAACAATTTATCAACTAACAATTAAGTTTATATGTATGTAAAGTACGTCAATTCTTTTTATTTGCTTGGTTTAACGCTACATACTTAATTTTATGTAAAAAGTGAAAATATATAACAGAATTATACAAAATTGAAAATGCATCTGAAGCACATTTAAATAATAAAATTAGCATTAGAATTTAATACGTGAACTAAGTATGCATGTATGTATGTATGCTTTTGTATGTATGTAATCTGTTTCAACTTAATTTCTTTTAATAAATTTGTTTAATCTTTTCAATTTTTTTTTTACTTTACAGCTTTAAATAACAATAATGAACTAGAAAGAAAAAAAAATTAAAAAATGTGCTTTAAAGAGTTCAAAGTTTTTTTTAAGGTATCACACTTAAAGTTAGGTCTAAGCGTGAGATGGTAAATCTTATTCATTGCCATTAATAAAACTTATATATGGTGCGATCGTTCATAAGTACTTTATATATTTTATCGGACACATTACTATTCTGAATACAAAACAATGGTTATTCCGAGCATTCCCTGTTTTACATTTTCCATACATGAAATGTATTTTAAAAATGCTACCAGACAGCTAGTTTTTAACACAAGTATCTAAATCTCTTTGAAATCGACTACAGAAAAATTACTGTTCCCAAGTTATTTTCGCTTATTGGTTTTGGCTTTCGAAATTGACTTCAAAGGGAAGTTAAAGTATTTGATATGTTTTAGTAAAATAAAACTTAATTTTTTTTTTTTGGAAGTAAGCGCCATTACAATAAGTTAAAAATGGCGTTTCTATTCAATATCGAGCGACGGCTAAACCGCACAAATTGAGAAAACTGAGGTAAGTGCAGCGCGTCTATGCTTTGATAAATAATAAGTGCACTTGCAACATTTGTGTGGCTAGCTGTCGAAAAAATGCCGTTTCTTGTAAATTATTCTTCTAAGAGCCTCAAAAGCTCCGGCCCATGTATTCCAACTCAGCTGTTATATGTAAACTTTAATTCAACGGGGATGATAACAATGAAGCATACCTTTAAAAAAATATATATAGTAGTACTTTATCTAAAGCTTAAAAATTCTTATTGAGCCAAGTTTGGGTATTGTGGGAATATGCAGATAATGTGGAATGGGATATTGCTTTATTATTCAATAGAAAATTGACCATTATGATCGTTAATGTCAGTAAGGTATCTATTTAAATTTAAATACAAACAAGTCTTTGAATGAAGCGAAGACAAAAGCGACATATCTAAAAATTTACAAATTAAAAATAATTTGCAAAAGTTATAAGTAATTCACATAATGTTGAATTCATATCAGCCATTTACAAAAAATTTAAGAGTTGCCCGAAAAAGTTGAAATTAATAATTTGTAATTTAACAGAACGATAATAATAAGTTGGAGCTACTAAAATGAGGGAAATAATGTCCGTTAAGAGACAACAAAACTTCTTTTACAGGATCAAAAGCAGATTAAGCTTTTCATGGACTGTTGTTTGTGCATATTCCAATTTATTTACTTGATAATCTATTTTAACGCAAAAAAAAAATATGAATTCGCAGTTTACACATTGCTCTCAATTTTTGAAAAATCGAATTTATTAACTATATTTATATTTAGACTAAATATTACATCAGCTGCTTGAAAAAAGTACAATAGTTAAAAAGTTATTTATCATCAAATTTATGTTAAAGGCCCAGACTTCTAATGAGTACCAAAAACCAACATTATGGGTATTACACAAAACCCGAAGTGACACTAATTAATAAGGGGAGAAATTCAAAACATGCAAAAAATAAGACCAAATTTTGGCTAAGGACGCTGCTGTGTCCAGTAAAATAGTCTTATTAGTCATTGTCTTATTTATTATGGTAAAGTAGCCCAGTGAAATCCAAAAATGTATTTTCTACGTGTGTTTATTTAAATGTTTTTTTTTTTTGCAAAAGTAAAATGTATTGAAATACCAAATAATTTATTTTTGAATGTAATCAAGATCAGAAATATTAGATTTTGAACGTTATTTTCTTGTGATAATTTGCTCAAAAATTGAATACTATGAAAATCTTTAATCTGGCTTAGATCGTTTTTAAGCATTAATACTATTTCAAATCCGATTTATTGTAATTCATACTTTATTTTATTTTTGGTTGTTTTACGTCAGGTCATTTTACAATGTCAGCTTATGTTTTCAATAATCGCCTAAAATAAAACCAAACATGATTTCACCTTGCACATTATATAATGGTTAATTATTGAAGTAATCATTTAAATATAGGTTATTATTTCTTATAAACTAAAAGAAACGCAGGTCACTACAGACTACCGCACTTGTAACAAAGATCGCGATTTTAAAAGCCTATTTTTTTAATGAGCTGCTAAACTTTAAGTGAATCAATCGGCTTTGTTTTATTACTGTATACTTTTCTATTATTTCCTATTTGATTGAAGAGGGAAATGGGACTTAGATACTAAGTTTACACTGACCCATTTTTAAAATAAAATGAAACATTTGTAGAAGAAAAAAATATACATTTAACTCTTTGCTTATTATATTTTTACCTAAATCAAATATATCTGTTTCAAAAGAAATTAATTAGTGTAAGGGTATTTGTTTTTTTTTCAATGTGACTATGTATTAACGGTGTTCAAAAAATAAAATCTGCTACTAGTTCATTTTTCATATACATACATACTATATACATAAGTCTTTCTTTTCAAATGATGATTGCATGTTTTTGCCATTGTTTTTTTCTTTTCAAATTGTTGTTGAAGTTTGTTTTTGCCTACACAAAAGTCTAACCTATTTACACAAATAACCAATAATTATTGAAAGAGATTTACAATACCATGACTATTACGACTAATAACATCTAATGTTGATGCAGTACTACCACCTACTACTTTTTGATCATGCTGTTGTTGTTGTTGTTCATGCCTCGGCGAATTAATTTCATTTATAATTTCTAAAGGACTCGCATTCAAATCAAATTCACTTTCAATTTCTTCTTGTTGATACAATTTTGTTCTTATAATTTTATCACACTTTGAAATATTTGATAGTTTAGTCATTGCTGTTGTTGAACTTGGTTTTTGTTTTGACCGTTTACTACCTATTTTTCCGTATTCGTTAGAATCATCATCACCTATTTGTACCACATTTAAAATGTCATCAATTGGTGTATTTTGCGATAAAAACTTATTCCAGTTGTTACTGGCCTTAACTACCGCAGCTGCTTCATTATATTGCCTTCCATCTTTTTTACTAACTCCAATAATATCCTCAGTCGACAAAACAACATCGTCGTCATCATTGTCACTGAGTATATTTGTGAGACATAAATTAAATTCGTCGAAATCCACAAAGTTTGTACAATCTAATCCTGCTGTGGGTTCAATTTCGGGGAGCAATAAGTTAACAGCCTCCTCGGCTATATCAGTATGGTAACCCAGAAAATGCTCATGCTCCATTGCTGTTTCATTTTCATCATCATCGTCATCGTCGTCATCGATAATGTTTTCCTCATCATTACAACTATTTTTGAAATCATCTTCGGCATTGATGTTAATATTAACAGAATTTGCAATTGTGTCTGCATCAACAATATCAGCAATGTCATCATCATCATCATCCATATCATCAATTCTACAGTAAGCTGTTGACAATAATTTATCCTGCGTCTCGGCCATTAAGAAGCTTTCCTCATCGGGCAGCTTTGCATCGAATTCATAGTCGTCAAATGCTTCATTTTCATGCAAATTTGTAGCCGAGGCGCATGACATTGGTCACTTGTAGTCACGTGAACCTCTTCTCCGACGCCCCTCAGTAAATGAAGCTTCACCAATAACTGAAAATATAAAACAAATGAACATTTAAATACGAATGAAATGCATAATATAAAAGATAAAATTTTAGATCAATAGAATTGATCAAGTTCGTAACGTGATATAATAACAATAGAAATAGTCAGTTTAACAAAATAAAAACGTATCATACATCTGGGATACCAGTAATGCAGTTCTATGGATTTTGGATCTAGATCTGAAGTCAAAATTTTTCCATCACGTCACAATTTCGAGATATTAAGCCCTTAAACGCCAAAAATTTCATTTAGTCCATGACATATCATTAGCCCTTCGACGAGCCAAACAAAAGTTATCATTTCTTATGTATTTTTTAATGCAGAATCCAAATCAGGCTGGCGAAGACGCTTGTGGTGCGTATATATGTAGAATAGTGTAGTTTAGGAAACAGATATTTTGAGAGCTTATTCCTTGGCTCGTTGTAAGTAAACAAAGTTGTTCGGATGGGGGTGGTCTATCTTCAACATCCTTTGAGCTATAGAGTGTTTTAAGTTTCTTTCGGGATGGTATAAGGGTTGCTTTTTGTGTAACCGAGTTCGGCAATACTGTTACTTGAAATCATTTAACGGATTTATCGCGAAGTTTGTCATTATTTACTCTATGCGTACGCATAACGTTTTGTTCTTCAGACTCTATTCGTTTTATTTGCAGTTGCTTCAAAAATTCATCTCGCAAAGAAAAATGGAGAACTCGTGAGCATTTTCGCGCGATGGGCAGTGCATCAATCAACTTATTTCGATTTTTGGCAATGAAGTACATTCAAAAACTTTTGTGTATCACTGGTTTATAAATTCAAACGTGGTCGGCTTTCGTTCACGGACGAATTTAAGGCAGGTTGTTGTGACAGAGGACATTGGAGCTGTGCGTAAACCAATTATGCCAGATTGACATATAACATACCGTTAGATAGATACGATAGACGAGCATACACAAGATTTAACATTAACATTTATTTGCATATTCGTATTTTATTTTCAATCAAAATATCCAGTTTGAATAAATGAATATAACAATTTCACGTGGATAAATATCAGATTAAAAGTCACAGCTTTTTAAAATTTTCAATCGTCTCTGTATTAAATTTTTCAGTGCAAGTGAACAAAATGTATTTAGCTAATTTAACTCACCCGCACTTCTGGTTTTTCTTCTAGCATCTGCAATACTACTATCTGTCGCATGATGTGCACCTTTTGCTGGAGTTGTTGTTAACTTTTGCTCGGCTGCATGAGCTGCTGCTGCAGCGGCATTTCCACGGCTATAAATAATTTTGTTCGCGGCAGCACTGGCACGTACACTTCTTCTTGTACCAATTTTCTCATCTGTGGAACTACAGTTATTATTATTATTGCTGCTGATGTGGCTGCTGCTGTTGGCAGAAGTGATTGCAGCAGCAGCATTTGCATGCATAGCACCACGTGTAGCATGCACCACAGTTGAAGTTGACGATGTACATGTCGGATGACTTGTAGCAGCAACTGTGCTTAAATTTGTAGAAAATGCTGTATTGCTAGTGCTATTCGAGTGATTAGAAATACTGATGGTTGTTGAAACTGTTGTCGGATTATTATTAATATTTACAGTGTTTTTTGAACTTTTTGCTAAATTTGTTACTACTGATGCAGTTGCTGTAGGGATAGACGTTGTTGATGTAGACGTCGCAGTTGTTGTGCTCATTGAATTTCCATGTGGATTTTCTACATTAACGAAAATAAAAAATAAAATTATATTAGTAAAAAAAATTAATTAATCAACCAGTTAATAATTATTGTTTTTATTCCTAACGCTTTTCATGCTTTACAAACATCATTAATATCCCTACGCCCAAACACCCAATGAAGTAAATATATTTACCAAATATATCACTGACGAATACTCATTTCTTACTTTTTCTCACTCATGCGAATTCTGTGTTGTTATTTCTCGTGAGTTTGAGTTGTTGTTGTGTGTATTTATCAAAGTGTCATTCACTTCAATTGCAAACATCAAGTGAAAACTCACATTGCGTACCTCATTTGATGAAAGTTACTCTTTGATAAATAGACACAACAACAACTTTAGCTCACGAGAAATCACGAAACAGAATTCGCATGAGTGAGAAAGAGTAAAAAATGAGAACTCATGATAAAGTCAGTTAAAACAGAAATAGGCACTAACAAAGAAATGCGGCAAGTTTCACTGTGTCATTTTAATTGCGTACAGTAGTCAAAATGGGTAAGCCGTCGAATATAGACAAAGAACGCTTGGTCACTTTTGACCAGCAAGCTAATGTGTCAAAGTGTATTAAATGTGCAAAGTAATTGAAAGGACACTTACTAAAAAACATTAATAGACACTATGAATTCGATGATGACGTTCGTTCCAGAAAGGACAAAAATAATCCTGGATCATAGGTTAAACTAAATTTAATATTACGTTTTTTTCTGTTTCATCAACCCGCTGTGCCAATAACATGGAGCACTCACTTATGCTCTGAGAAATGCTGTCTGCTTAATTTTTTTCTCAGAGTTGTATTCGTTTTTGTGAGCGTTCCTCACTTTTTTTTCATTTTTGCAGCGGCAGAGTTCGAATTTTCTGAATTTCGTTTTGTGAGTTTTCGCTTGCATCTAACATCTAGCTCATGAGTTGTCATTTAATGAATTTTAGTGAGAAATAGCAACGCGTGATAAAATCTCAAAAATGTGCATTCTGCGGAATCTGATATTTTCTCTTAAATCTTAAGACAAAGCTTCAAACAAAACTTGCAGCTTTTACATAATCGAACGTCTTGCCAATGGCTCCCAATTTTACTGATAAGCTTGTACGGAAATTCCCAAACGTTAAAACATTCGCCTATACATCTTCTGATGTAATTGCACTTAAATGAACCTCATGAATGTCAATAAAGAAGCCTTAGATATTATCTTGGTAACGTTCTCTTATCCATGTCAATTCGAACTTTTAGGGGACTTTTTGCACCTGAAAGGACTTAAGCTATTAATATCTAAAAGTCATCGTTTCACAAACACTTATTTATTGGTACAGTTGCAAAACCAAACTTTCAACGGAAATTTCAGGCTACTACTGCTATTAAACTTGAAAAAGAAGAGCAATAAAACTTCCAGATGAACCTATCTAAAATTGCATTATGGGAAGCGAATAAAGTTTCATAATTTTTGTTTTATTATTTATAAAAAAATAAATTCACTTACTCAGTTGATGTGTGCGACTATTTCGTAATACTTTTTCAACGCTTCCACCAGCAGTACTTGCTGAAGCTGATATATTTACAGGCACTTCAACGTTTGTTGGTGTTGTTGATGTCATTGCATTACCACCACCAGCAACAGAAGTGATTGTTTTAGAGTTGCGTACTTTGCCCGCAACTTCAATCAGAGGTTCATCGGAATCAGAGGATGCTTCTTCTTGATCTTTTTGTGTTGTACACTTTTCAGTGACCACTGCTGCAGTTGTTGATACTGATGATGCAGTAGCTGTTGTTGATTTTTTACTAACATCAGATGTGCAGCTACTTACGCTTCCAGTGCGGGTGCGCTTTACGCCATTCTCACTACCATTATTGCTGCTTTCCGATTCATTGCGTTTACGTTTGCTGTTAGCATTTGAAGTAACTGCTGAGCTACCTAATTTAGGACTCAAACTAACACGTTCCGCATGCGCCACAGATGATGCACGTGTGGCTATAATGTGTTTATTCGTAAGAGGAGCAGCAGAAACAGCAATAGTAACTTGTGGTACCACCTCACTAGTATGATTAGCCATAGGACTTTGTTTGGCGGCATCCATTGGACTTTCTAACCGGCTACTTGCACGCGTGCGTATACGCGGTGATTCTATGTCTGAATGTGTTGGAATCTCTATAGAAATTGGTGTTAAAATCAAATTTTTCTTATCATCTTCCTCAACAACTGTCGTTAATGTTGAGTTTTCGGCGACTGGATCTGATTTTAAAGAAATAACAGCAGTGGTATCAAACACTTTATTTGTGATTTCTGGATCAGGTTTCTTCTCAATTTTAACTTTAATATCCTCTAACGAGCTAACACCAACGACAGCTGAATTTATGTTAATATCCTTCCTTTCATTACCATCATTTTCGGTTTTTATTTTATCTTCTACTGACTTTTTTGACAGTTCAGCATTACTTACAACAGCTTTTAATTTTTCATCATTTATTTCTTGTTTCACTACAGTCGTATCAACAATTTTTTCAGCAGCCGCACAAATAGATGTAGTTGTTATAGCGATGTGCCGTTTGGAATCAGCTTCAACAATTTCAGTTAAATTTTTAATGAGATCATCAGCGTTGTTAAACTCTTCAACAAGTGTTACATGTTCACCATTCATTAATCTTGTTGGCATCAGCTGTGGAGGCATAGCATCTTTTGCAGCAACAATTGCCACATTTTCATCCGCAAAATTTTGTAATCCTTCCATTTTTGCTAATGCTTTTTCAATTTCATCATCTGCAATTGAGATGGCAGTTTCTGTGGCATTTAATTTTGTCACCAACTGTGGTTGCTGCTGCTGTTGTTTCTCAATTGCAATTGGCCTTATTAAGGGTGCTATTTTTGTTGCAGGCTCCACTATTGGTGTTTTTGATTTTTCCGTAATAAGTTGCTGTTGCTGTCCTGGACTACACGACGATTGCGGTTGATTAGGACTTTTCTCGGATAAAGCATCCATAGATTCAATGCCACTATCTTCACCTGTACCATTACCGTTGCCTGTATGTCCGGGAGTGCCACTCCCACTGCCATTACTTGATGGAGAGTTACGTAATGCTGTTGCAGGTGATGCTGCGACTGTTGCTGTCACCGATGTTGAAGTTGCTGTTAGTGTCACAGATGTATTAGCTGCTGCTGCTGTGGTTGAAATCACTGTCGCAGTAATTTTAGAGCCAACATTTTTTTGTATCTCATAACTTTGTTTTTGCGGTTGCTGCATTACCGTATTGCTGTTCGAAATAACTTTGGTGTCTTCAGTCACTTTCGTAACTTGCACATTTTTTGTCACCACTACTGTTGGAGCCACTGGTACATTTTGCTGTTGCTGTTGTTGTTTCACTGGTGCAATGTTTGCTTTATTTGTAACCACTGTAGTAGTTGCAGTTGTTGTTGTGACTGCTGTGACAAGTGTTGCGGTTGTTGTTACATTTAATTGCTTTTCTTGCGCCCCGCTTAATGCAACTAGTTGCACTTGTTGGTGCGGCTGCTGTTGTTGCTGCTGTTGTTGTTGCTGCTGCTGCTGCATCTGTTGTTGCTTTTGCATTTGCAATTGTTGTATAGCCGCCGTATATGACGGTGGCTTATGGTTTTTTGTTATCGGTTTACCCAGACCAACAACACTGGCTGTTGTTAATGGCAACTGCAACGGTGTTAATGTTGTTGTTTTAAGCGCATTTTTAAGTATTAAGTTATTGCCTACACGATTTATCGCAGTATTGCTATCGTTGCTACTAGAGAACGTAGATAATTTCGGCGTCACTGTTAAGTGCTGGGTTAATTGCGGCATGGTACCAACATTTGTCGAACCAATCGTTATGGGCACCACGCGATTATCGATGCTGTTGTTGCTTTGTTTGGAGTCCAAGCCAGATATAGTGCTTATTGTCAGACCATTTTTTCCTGCCAAGGATGCAGGTATCATGGGAAGAGGAGGAGGAGGAGGTGGCGGCGCTGCAGGTGCAATAGCAGAAACATTAGTCGTCACAGTTGCAGTTGCAGTTGAGGCGATGGCCGTTACTGCAGTTAGCTTCGTAAGCTTCTCATTACTATTGCTGTTGCTATCACTTGTTGCTATTAGAGTATTTGGTTTTCCATTATATAATGGCGGCAATATTTTTGCTTGTTTGGCTTCAGTTTCTTCTAGTGGCAGCTGCTGCTGTTGTTTTTGTTCGACTTTTATAGTTGTTGTTGTAGCATAATTTCGTTTAAGTTGCTTTGTTGCCTTTGATTCTCCCATTGTCGCCTCATCATCGGCTACATTTTGTAATTTTTTACGATCTTTACGGCTGTTTTTAATGACAATGGAGCTTTTGCCACCACGCAAACTGATATGTAGCGGTGGCACCCGCGGTTCATCTGTGGTCGCTGGCGATGTAGTACCAGAATTCACGGTGGAGTGCGGAGGCGTAAAATTGATAAACGGAGGAGGAGCAACATGTTGGGAGGATGGCTGTTTATTTATTTGCAACTGTATCTGCGGCTGTTTGTGTTGTAACTGTTGCTGTGTTTGCAATCGCTGGTGTTGTGATAACGACTGCTGCTGAATTTGCGATTGTGACTGCTGCTGCTGTTGTAGAAGCAATGACTTTTGTTGCTGCTGTTGCAGCGGTTGTTGCTGTCGGATTTGCAGCTGTTGGATATGTTGTTGCTGTTGTATTTGTTGCTGCTGTTGTACTTGCTGCTGCTGTTGTATTTGTTGCTGCTGTTGTACTTGTTGCTGCTGTTGTACTTGTTGCTGCTGTTGTACTTGCTGCTGCTGTTGAACTTGCTGCTGCTGTTGTACTTGCTGCTGCTGTTGTACTTGTTGCTGTTGTACTTGCTGCTGCTGCTGCTGTATCTGTTGTTGCTGTTGCATTTGTTGTTGATGTTGTTGTAAAATCTGCTGCTGCTGCTGCAAAACTTGTTGCTGTTGCAGTTGAGAAAGTTGTTGTGGCTGGACTAACTGCTGCTGAGCCAATAGTTGCTGCTGTTGCCCTAATTGCGACTGCTGCATTTGTTGACGCTGATTCAATTGCTGCCTTTGCTGCTGCTGCATTATTAATTGCTGATTCAATTGATAGTTATTGCTATTGCTGCTCTCAGCATTGTGTGTCGTCGTTTCAAGCGATTTTGGTGATTGCATAAAACTAACGTCCACTTTATAGGCAGGCGAAACCGGTTCGGATTTCTCCAACTTGAGTCGCAATTTAATTTTTTCATTTGAGTCCACTACAGCGACAGTCGGGGTCATTGGAGAAACTGTTGCCGCTGTCTCAGCTGAAAACGTTGTTGCTACTCCTGTCGATGGCACTGCTGCTAATGCTGCAGCTGCTAATCCAGCTTTAGTTTTTGCTTTGCTGCCACCCTTTGCACGTTCTCGCTTTGGTTTTGGTTGCGTTGCTGCGCCGCCTTCACCGCTTTCCTTCTTCTTTTCACGTACACCCTGCTGTAATTTTTGACGTAACAAATTTGGCTTTGCTCGTGGCTTTTTCGCAGGTGGCGTACCCGGGGTAGTCACCATTGGTAGGGGAGAGCTACTGTTGACATAAAGCGGAGACAGCGATGATGTTGGTCCAATTTCTGGCATTACTCCGGTGATTATTTTATTGCACGTTTGATTAATTTTGGCAGCCGTTGGTGTTGTCGCCACCGCCGCCTTTTTACGACTTCGATTTGATTTGTTAGAAAGGAGGGAATCTCGCGACCGCTCTGTATCACTGCCAATACCAATAAGGCCATTATTTTGCATATCCAATGCCGATAGCTTGGAGACAGCGGTGCTGCAAGAATTCGAGTTTTCCTCTTCTTCAGATAACAGCGCCGTCGCCGTGGTCTGTGGTAGCATTAAACTGATATTGTTGCTGTTACCGATGCCACCGAGTGCGGACAAAAGCTGTTGGGTTTCTTGCTCTGCTTCAGTTTCGCTATCGTCGCTTGGTGTTGGTTCCAGTTCTCCAGTTAGGGGATTAATAAGAAATTGACGCTGTACTGCAACAGAAGAATTGGCAGATACAGCAGAAGTTGAGCGTAACAATAAAGCAGCGTTGTTGTTGGGTAATTGGTTATTGTAGCTACTGTTGATAGCAACAAGATTACGTTGCAATTGTAGCTGCGAATATTGTTTAAATGTTGCTGCACCACTGTTAGAAGCAAATTGTTGATACTGTTGCTGCTGCGGTTGTTGTTGCTGCGGCTGTTGTTGTTGCTGCGGCTGTTGTTGTTGCTGCTGTTGAGGCACGGGAGCTTGAGGCATTTGTTGTTGTTGTTGCAGCTGTTGAAATTGTCGCTGCTGCATAATTTGCTGTTGTTGTAGCTGTTGTCTTTGCTGTAAGACTTCTTGCATTTGCTGCTGTTGCTGCTGCAGTTGCAACTGTTGTTGTTGCGCCAACTGTAGCATTTGCTGTTGTTGATGCTGCTGTTGTTGTTGTTGCTGCTGCTGTTGTTGTTGCTGCTGTTGTTGTTGCTGCAGCTGTTGTTGCTGCTGCTGTTGTTGTTGCTGCTGTTGCTGCTGCTGCTGTTGTTGTTGCTGATGTTGGTGTTGCTGTTGTTGATGTTGTTGCTGCAAACTTACTGGTGCGCCACTGTTAGGCATAGTTTGTTGTTGCTGCTGCGGTTGTTGCGACAAAAATTGCTGTTGTGTTGGCAGTTCAATCTGCATTTGATTTAAGTTCAAATTTAGATTTAAATTCAAATCTAAATTCGCATTTTCAGCATCCGTTAGAACATCATCGCCCAATAAATCAGCATCAGCATTAACATCGCTGCCAACGACATCTTCCACATCAACGTCTACATCTACACCAACTTCTGATAGATTTTGCTCAATCAGATCTAAATCAAGATCTTTAGCATCTTGCAACAGCGACTCAAGCTCTTTCTTATCATCAATACTTAACGTAGAGTCCAGATCACAGCTTAATGTTGGCAATAATGCGTCCAAATCATTTTTGGTCAACTCTTCCAAATCGGACAACGTAATGAGCGGATCAACCAAGCTGCCAGCACCTGCTACATCATCCGAGAGTGCAGCACTTTCTGCACTTTCACCAGCAACAGCAGCAGCCGCTGCTGCAACTACTTCCGTTAATAATTGTTGCTGTTGCTGCTGATTGCTCTGCGGCTGCTGCTGGTGCAGCTGCTGTTGGTTATTCTGACTCTGATTCTGATTCTGACTGTGACTCTGATTCTGACTTTGTATTTGCTGTTGCTGCAAATTGTACTGCATTTGATAGCGTGTAAACTCCTGAAAACTGCTTTTTGTTGCCGAATCCATCGGCTTGTTAAGTGCAGGCCAACGTGAAGCTGCCACGGAGGCAGCAGCCACAGCATAATCGGGTGGTGGTGGTATTGCTGCTGTTGTTGCACTTGGTGCCGCCATAAACGAAGAAGGTGAATGAGGTACATGTGGCGATGAGTTGATAACAACATTTGAGTTGAGTTGATGTTGCTGTTGCTGAAGTGTGGATGGGGAAGCTGATGGTGTGCGGAGTAATGTTTGCTGTTGCTGGTGATGCTGTTGTTGTTGCTGCTGCTGTTGCATGTGCAATTGCTGTTGTTGCATTTGCTGCAATTGCTGCTGTGTTATATGTGGATGTGGCGATTGCGATGGTGTTGTCGATGGTGACAACATCTGTTGTGCTGAACCCATTAAAGGACTCTGCATTGAATGTTGACTTGAAGCTGGCGAGTGAGCAACAGGTGACACGCCACCGGTAGCACCAATAAATGGCAATTGTTGCTGTTGCTGCTGCGGTGGCAAAGCAATATGTCGTGCTGATAACTGCGTTTGCGGGCGAATTTGTCGCATCTGTTGCTGTAACATTGGATTGACAACTTGTTGCTGTTGCTGCTGTAAGAGCTGTTGTTGTTGCTGCTGCTGAAACGGATGTTGAACAAAACGTTGCTGTTGCGGCATTCCAACGACAGATGTTCCTGCTTGTAATTGCTGCTGTTGCTGTTGCTGTCGCTGCAATTGCTGTTGGCGCAAGATAGCCGCTTGTTGTGGCGACAACTGTTGTTGCTGTGCTTGAAACCTCATCTGTTGCTGCTGCTGTTGTGTATACATATTGCTGTTGCTCGGACTTAGCAACAATTGTTGCTGTTGCATATTTCTTGATTGCTGATTTGTTGTTGAAGGAGAAGGCACACCAATTGCGCCAGCAGAACTTAATACATTCTCTGACGCTGTTTGTTGTTGCTGTTGTTGTGGCAGCATAATTTCTGTTGGCATCATTGGATTTCGCAATGGCGAACTCATTACCGGCTGCTGCTGATGAAGTTGCTGCGCATTTGGACTCATGTTTGCCATGTTCGGACTCTGTTGTTGCATAAGATGCGGTGGTGGCTGTTGTAAATGCTGCTGTGATGGCGAACTCATCGTCTTCATTGTATTTGTCACTGCAGTACCATCATTTTGTAAGAGATTAACAAGTAACGGCGATGAAATCGCAATATTGTTGACTGGTGTTGTTGGTGTTGAAGGTGTCACAGTAACGGCACCAACACCGGCTGCAGCAGCACCTCGACTTGTACTTTGTAAGTAATTTTGCACTGGTTGTTGTTTCGCAGCTTGAATCGCAGAGGTGGAAGAGGCGGGTGAGTTGTTTACAGTTGCAGCACTTAAGCCCGGATACGGCGGTGGAGGCGGTTGCAGGAATTGTGATTTTGTTGAAGTTGTAGCAACAGTTGATATAATCTCGCCACTTTGAGGATTCTTTATCACTTTGAGTGCAACATTTGGGGGTGGACCTAACCCGCTTAAAAGTTGTTGCTGTGCCACGCTCAGCTGTTGCGCTTGATGTTGTAATACACTTGGGCCGGTTATTGTTGTTATACCTAAACCTGCTGCTACAGCTGCCGCCGCTGCTCCATTGTTGTGCGCATTTTCTCGTCCTTGCAGCACACGCGCTTGTCTCATACTTTCGAAAGGGAATTCACGCGCGTTACTGCCACCAGCTGTATTTATGGGCAATGGTGGTACCACTGGTACTTTACCATCCATTGGACACACTGTATTAGGTGATTTAAATACGGAGGGTGTTGTTGGTGTGAAAGCGCTACCGCCACTGCCGACTATAAGACTCGACTGTTGTTGTTTGTTTAGTATAGCTCCTTGCGGCCCACCAAGCATAATGTTTCGCCGTTGTTGTTGCTGCTGCTGCATCATTGACGTATCCCCTGTCCCCCCCACTCCCATTCCAGCTACTGGAACTGGAACTGCAATATTTGGTGGCATTTGCAAATGCTGTTGTTGGTGTCGCTTTTGCAGTTGCATTCGCGCAAATGCACTTGTAGATGGACCATCAAGATCGACATTTAAGCCGCTGTTGCCACCAATGCCAACACCAACACTACCACCACTATTGCTTGGAGCCAATATACGCGTTAAGTCGTTTAAGTCACCATTGTTCCCGGCGCCGCTGGCGGAGGACGTTCCAGCCGTCTCGTGAGTTGCACCACTTGAATTTTCTGTAATTTGGAACAAATTAAGATTCAGTTAAGTTTGCAAATTTTTTCAGTTTTAGATAAAAAACATACCTGATTTGAGAATAACATCTTGTCCGGCTATCTTCAAGGATATCACAGAGTCGCCATCAAGTTGTACAGCTAAAATTCCGAGTTCACTCAATGCCGCATTGCCCTCCGCTGCGAGTTGGCGTAATCGTAACGCCGCATCCTTCGGCAATGACAATGCTATCCGCACACTGTTTCCTTGTTCACTCTGTAAATATATTGAAAATAATAAATTCATTTAAAATTTGCTTACAAATTAACATCATTTTTTCGTGGGAATAAATTTGATTATAATTTACAATTATTAGGGTCCTAAGACAGAGAAGGCCTTGACAGTTCCTAAACTTTTTTAGAAAAAAATAACGTATGTATCGTGCGATAAAATAGCAACTTTTACATAAAAATTCCCCTCATAGGTTATGATAATCCTACAATGCTACATGTGTCAGCAAGACGAAAAAATTTGAGCAGACTGATTAGATTAGATGACCAGAAAACAGAAAAAAGGAAATTTAGGTCCCAAAACCATAGCGTTTCATTGAAAATAAATAATCGTGAATTTGGAATTTTCATAAAATGTTTTAGTTTAACTTTATAGCTCGAAAAAAGAATTTAAAAAATATGGTAAGATGTGACGGCAAAATTTCCAAATTCAAATGCGATAAGTTCTTAAATTGACAATTTTTTCAGTGGTTGAAGAGGCTACTTTCGAACAAAGTTTCTTAACTCTATTACACAAAACTAGTGCTACAACTTCGATTTTTCATAATTGTAATTTTTTATTCTCTTCCTAGCAAATCAGATTTTACATATGGGACGTTTCACGTCAAGCGGATCACCTTCGCGGCCAAAAATTGGCTGGACCGATCAAGACGTACGAGGTCTTAAAATGTTCGTCTCATGAATATCTTTTAGAAGCAGTGTGGACCGTTCAAAAATTCAAAATGGCGGATCCCATGTGACGGCCGAAAGCCGGAGAAAAGTCAAGTGTCGAGTGAAACGCCCCATATATATTTTGACATTTCCAAGCTAGTTAATTTCATTTTCGCGAGCAAAATTATCAACAGAGTAACCAGTTAAGTCTATTATAATTATTTTCTGTTCCGATACATAGATTCATTAAACAATTTACGCTTGTTACTGTTAATGCAGCATTTTTCAGGTAGAGGCTATAGCTATAGAATAGGTAGCATGCTCAATAACATTTGAAAGCGGTATACCTTATCACATATGGCAGTTACAGTTGTAAAATTTAACATATGGATATATTAGGCGTCCAGTTGCAAAACCAGCCAAGTGCCTATTTCATACTTTTGGAAAAACAGCGAAAAACGTTTATCTTCATCTACAGTGGGTGATCATATTATTAGAGCCACTACGTAACACATTTTTTCAATTTACACCATGATAAAAGCATGAAAGTAAAAAAGATATGTTCAAATATCTTTATTTACTTGATTCTAAGGGGTCTTATTGATAAAATAAAAATACAAATTAGGTGTTCCTGTTAGTATTTATGGAACTAAAAAAATTGTACAGAAATATGTCAAAAATTTTGTTGAACCGCCTTTTGCAGCATCATCTCTTTAGCTCTGCTAGGCATACTTTATATGCATTCCAACCAATTTTTTTTTTTATTTCATCACTTCTGTGCCACAGTCTATTAAACACTTAATGAATTGCCGCTTTTTGGTCATGAGATTCCTAGAAATTTCTCTCTTTAGCAACTCCCAAAGGTTTTCTATAAGATTCAGGTCTGAATTGTTCCCATGCCATTTCAAAACCTAAATTTGTTTTTATTCCAGGTATTTCATAATATTTTTTATCTTTGTGGCAAAGATAGATTCATCCATAAACATAAAGTCACTAATTAATCTCCTTAAATTCTCTGATTTGTCAGATAGAAGATGAATCGAAGACTCGTCTGAGAAAAAAAATCTGAAAAATTCATCAGAGTCGTTAAAACCTTAAATGTTCATTGAAAAAGAAAAACGTATTTCCCACATGATAGCTTATAAAATTTCTTACTCAAAACACGTCAGATCAGACTTTTAGAGTTTCATGTGCCCATGTTTTTGAAAAAACAATTTTGGGCTTGGCGGGTTTTGATCCATTGAACACGGACTTGGCTGGTTTCGACATAGTATTCAACAAATTTGTTTGCAAATAAGTGGACTTAGCCGGTTTTGATATCAATTTACTGGACTTGGCCGGTTTTGATTTCAAAGCGTTGGACTTGACTGGTTTTGAATACAATTCAATTGAAATAGTACGTAAACGTAAGAAATTTTGTAGAAAATTCAATTTCATAGTTTAAACATTATTAAATTACATTTTCTAGCGATGATCAAAACAAGTAACTATTACAGAACGATATGATGCGAGGTATGATGTTATCAACTTATCATACCGGTTAATTAACTTAAGGTTCGTGCAATTTTATTAATTTTATTAACTTTTTTTATTAACATTTGAAAAGTATAAGAATAAACTTAGAATTAGTGTTTTATTCGTTATACCTTTTTTAATCATTTTACCTGTTTCTACATAGAATTTTTATTTTTTCCTTTCATAAAAGGTGCAGTAATTGAATTTTTTTTCGAGTTTTCACATGTTTGTCATTTACGCATTTCTTGCTATCCCACTCTGATAATTTATGGAGGTGTTGCTAAAGAGTTTTTCTTTCAATTCGTGTAAATTTTATTTCAGAAAATAGTGGCGAATTTCAAACGTCTTGACCTTCAAATTCATTTTTCACTACAAAACAATATAAAAATTTTTTGAGCAAAAACTAATGGCACCATAGTAAAGAACAGATCAACAAAATATATTTATTGTTTTTTTTTTTATTATTTTTTCTAGCCACTTTCATGCAATTACGAGCGAGTTGAAAGGAAAAAGCGCACCCCAAGCCATGTGGCCCGCTATCAGTGGACGGACCCATGTGCAAATTTCAAAGGCTACATATATTAAATCAGCTCCAGTGGATATTTATGTTTGTAGATGTGTTTTAAGCATCAAAATGAGCATTTATATACAAAATTTTTAATTTAAAGCTTGTTACTTCAGTGATCAGTTGATAAAATTAAGGTGCTGAAAAATATTTTATAGGCAAAGTATTGGCCAGACACTATTGTGACAGGGAAATTTGTTCCCTCGTTTGTGAGTGAGCCTCCGGTTTCGTTATCTATGGCTTTGACAGTCAAGTTTTTGCCACCTGAAATTTCTCAGGGTGAAAATTTTTGTGGAGGGAAAATTATCAGCTGTTTAAGCTCTCTCTCTTTCTCTCTCAATTACCACATTTTCGTTTGTGAATTTTAATAAAAATTTCCTAGTTTTCGACTGAAGACACAACGCAACATAAAATAAATTACAACTGATTTGGGGGTTTCAGAGGTCGTTGAATACGAAAATGCAAACTTTTTCTTTTCATTGGCTTTAGATTTCGAGATATTTAGTCCTTAATGTCTAAAATGTTTTCCGTGATTTGGTAAACTTAGCTTTTCCGCAATCTAAATTAAATTTTTAATGCTGAATCTGTTTGATTACGGAATTTTTTGGGCACATCATCGTACCATAACTTATACGTACCATTTTGTAATTTGTTCACTGGGTGAAAAATCTGAGCCCTGACGTGCGAGGAAATTCCCCGACCGAATTTACATTTAGCATCAAAAAATGTATAAGAAATGATAAATTTCATTTAGATTGTTTTGAGTTAAATAGCTCAAATCAGATAGTAAAAATTAAGTGCATTTTCGGACTCAGTGGCCACGAAAACCTTCGAATCAGTTATTTCTTTTACTGTCCATTATCACTGTAATCTTTCATCGTACGAAAATAATAAATTTGTTTTCCAAATGTTTAATTAAATTTTTTTTCCTGTAAAAATCGAATTTTGACATTACAAATCAAAAATTTAAATAACATGACATTAGTTGTTTTTAGACTACAGCCCTGCCTTGAGCAATTTGTTAGCTATGCAACACTAAAATTAAATTATAGCACCAAAAAAGTATTTAAATTGGCAGCCAATCCAAAATTTATATTTAAACATTCGACATATTCATGTAAATCAATATTTCTGTAATTCGCTTAGTTATTCATAACAATTTTTTTTAATAGAACTTTGTTAACTAATTTTCGTAGCATATTTGCATAATTTCCCTTTATGAAGTAATTCGACTTTGCTATCGCCCATCACGAAGAAAAATCACAAATACAAGTTTTTGACATTTGGTTTTCGTTGTTTTTTTTTTGTTTTTTGCTTTTTGCATGTATTTCCAATGAAAACGTCCAGTAATTACACTACCTTCCAAAACATGCAAGAGAAAGATGTCTATAGTTCTTAATTATTGAAAAAATATATACTTGACTCATTTATGAACCAACATCATCGATTGAATTATGTAGTTTAAGAGAATAAAGAAATTAAAATTTTTATAATAAAGAAATTTGTTTCTAAAATTTTATTTTGATTTCTTTATCCTTCAACATTTTGGAAACATTGGAATATTGGAAGCAGAGCGTTTTTCTCTTGTTATCGATACTGCCGCCATTTTGGAAACTACGACAAATTCAATTTCTGTACAAAATTCATGTTTGTTAATTTCTGGGTGTGTGCGAGTGAAAAAGCAACAGCAATTTGGCGTTGCCACCTTCTCATCGTATACGACAATTTAATTTATGTAATAAGATGGCAATAACGAAGAAAACGCGAAAGAAAACTCTTTAAAATAAAGTTGCCACCTTGGTGGAAAATATTTTATTTGTGGTAATTTTTGAATTGTTATATTATACATACATACGTCTGGTTATAATTTTTTTCCATAAATATATTCAATATTTAAGTACTTATGTCAAGTACTTGTCCACCCTTTTATGATTTTACCCGAGTGATTTCATCTATTCCCTATAATTCCTAACGTCATCCGCTCACTTTCCCGAGTCTCATCGTCCTACAGCTGAGTTAATTTCTTAAGTGGAAAATTTATAATGAAGTTACTACGAAAAGTTTCGAGCGCTCACACAGTGGATTTCTTTCAGAAACTCTGATTATAACAAATTGACACTGAATCTGCTGTTTTTTTTTTTTTTTTTTGTTTTAGTTTAGTCTATGAAAAATTCAAAATTTGTTAATAAAAGTTCAACGTTTTCCTGTCTTTTATACTTGTAGCTAAATCAAGACACGCTTTTTACAACGTTGAGCGTTGTAAAAAACACAACATTAAAAAACTAAATTTATTATAATTTATGCAGAATAAGATCGTAACGATTTTAGTTATAGCAGAATAAACGCACAATTTATTGTTTTTAACAACAACGTAACAGCTAAGAAAGAAAACGTTTGTTGGAATATTAGAAAACTTTGTTGGCGAAGTTGTAACGAAACAACGTTGAATAGAACGTTAAAGGGATGAATTCGCTGTAGATTATATTTTAATTGCCTCTTAGTGACTTCTTGTAGAGCGAAAATAGCGCTCTACCGTTAGCAAGCCGGCTGATTTTTAGTATTCTAATCATCGCTTTACCTTAAACTAAACTTATAAAAATAGCATATCATACCCAATATTAAAAATCAATTAATTTCTGCAAATAAAAGTTTTTTATTTGCGTAAAGTGTGAGCGATATGTTTTGCATGCATATGCAATTCATAGTTCATAGTAAAATTTTAACGTTACAACTAATTTTAATCATACAACTGTTTGCTCAAAAATTTATTGTTTACAAATTATGTTTTTGTCACTCTCTTTTCCCATAAGATTCCCTCACCGAAATATCAAAAATTTATTGTTTACAAATTTTGGTTTTTTTAGTCTCTTTTCCCATGCGATTCTCTCACCAAAATTGGAAACGACTACAACTTTCAAAAAATATGCTTAAAGGCATGTTCAAATTTATCGACTAGTTATAATTAGCATTTATATGGAAACAATAACAACACAAGTTACAACCTCGTAAAATATCGTAAAATAACAACGTTGTAAATTCACCAACCCAATTTACAATGAACTGTTATATCATGTTCTATCTTGTCATTGTTGTGAGATTTTTATGGCATGAACAATCATTTTTTAAGTTTTTTAATATATTGTGTTCCTTCTTACATAATAAAATTTGATGGGGCATCTTGCAATCATTTTTCATTTTATTTATATGACGTTATTCTCAAAAGTTAAAAATGTAAAAATAACAGACAAGAACGGCAAAATAGTTTAAAATTTTAATGAAACTTAGCGCAAAATATTGGCAAAATTTATATTTTCACTCTAAACAGATAAATTATTTTTTTGGCGAGTCCCCTTATATTGATTTAATTTTTGCGACAACAAATTGAAGAGTGTATGTGCTTGTAGACGACCAAATTCCTTATTTCAAATTCGCACAACAAAGCATGAGTTTCAACCCCCTCTCAAAACAAATTAAAAAAAATGTTCTCGTTATTATTAAATCAAAAATTACAGCGATAAACCTTACCTTTACAAAGGTAATACAATTTTAAAATTTTAGATATATTAAAATTTTTGCTACTTGTTGAAATACAAAATAGAGCAATACATAATTAATTAGGATTTAAAAAAAATTTTGATTCACTGAGTCAAAAAACATAAATATTAACTGAATTCTCTTGACTATCAGCTAAATGTTGCGAGAATGATGCATAGATAGTAATGACTGTACTGGGAGGTCTAAAAATTTCCTATTTACGCCAATTCAAATCCAATAGCAACATATAGAAATAGATGTAACACATTGGTTTATTGATTTAGTTAGACCAGTTTATTTACTAATTTATATGGATCAAAAAACTATCTCGGAAAATTAAAAATTTCAAATACAAAATGATCGTATTCCTAATGATGTCCCTTTTCAAATATTTTTTTCAAATTTACATTTTATTTAAAGAAAATTTTGTAACAAATTATAGTCGGACTTCATAGCTGGTACAAATTTGGTACAATATCAGGCGTCATTAGAAACTTTTAGGGACTGTGCATACAGGCGTAATAAAGTTGTGCGATTAAGTGCCACCTGATAACTTTCAATCTAAACAATCAAAAATATTTTTCGAGATAACTATGAAGAGGCGCTCAGTTACTATTCAGCCGCATATATTAGTGTTGGGAACTATCGAGTGATTTAAACAATCGATAGTTAGTAACTGAATAATTTTTACTTAATTTTAATTCAGTGTTGATTACTTTCAATTTGGTTTACGAATGTCAACAAGTAAATTGATTACTGTTAAAAATTAAACAATTTTTTAATAATTTTGCATAATTTATCCAGTTATTTAATATAATACATAATACTAACTACAGTGCAACTATGATTTAATTTAAATTTTTTGCTTAATAGCATATTTGTATTTGAGGCAAAATATTACTCTTAATAACTTAAAATATTATCGAAAAAATAAAATAATGAGACATTCAGTTGTATAAAAAAAACTTAAAGAAAAATCAATAAATAAAGATTGCCGCCGACAATTCGTAAGAATCTCTTATTTCGATATAAATTAAGTCATTGAGTGATTTGTAGTAAGTGATTTTTGTAAATCACACAAAGAACTATTTATTCGATAGTTGCGCTGTGGTTGAATATTTTCTATGAGTGATCTAGTGAGTGAAACTATCAATGAGTGAATCGTGAACTGCTATCGAATGAATGAAAACAAATAGAATATCGAATAACTCGATAGTTTTTATTCGATAGTTCCCATCACTATCATATATGTATGCGCAGGCTTTTATTATCGCTACAAAATAAACGATACCTTAATATGTCAATATTTAATAAAAATCTATAATTGAAAGGAATCATTTTTAGATTATCATGACTGTAAAGAATTATATGCTTTCGTTAAAAAAAAAAAAAATAGCCATGCAGTTTATTGTTCAATGCTGGTCTTAAAAATAAATTTAAATTATAATATTGAATTTAAAACACGTGCCAGTGACCAAAGTTGACTAAAATAATAAAATACAGAAGACAGACTGAAGGGCGCTACAAAAGCATGACCCCTGCCTGCCCTACGACTAAACAGAATAGTTAACGCAATCAACCTAAAAGGTGTTGTGACTAGAGAGGAACTAACAAAAATTTACAAGTAAATTTTCACTTTTTTCCAGGAGCAAAGAGTCAACAGGAGAGATAGAGACGGAAATAGAATTCAATTTATAAATTATTTACATATTAATTTTTTTTTAACGAGCGAGTTGCCAATTTAATTTACTCACCTGTTTAAGTTGCATATCATCACACGACAATCACACTCGACAGAGGTTTAATTAATAAATATTTGCAAAACTCTAACATTTAACAAATTTGAATGGTGACGAAAAAATAAGTCATTTGATTTAATTAATTGAAACTTAAAATATGTACTTTTACAAAAACCACAATCACAAAATTGTTCAAACAATTTCGCTGCATTTTTTATACTTTTTTTTGATTTCTTTTTACGCATTTGTTTAAATTTTTACATATTTTTGTTGACGAATTTGAGTTTTTATTGTGATATGGCAACACTGTTTATTTATTATATCTATTTAATTAGAAGTTTTTTTTATTTCAAAATATACTTTTCAACTCGTTTACGAGAATTTTTTAACACTTTCCAAAATTTGCCACTGGGAGTTGCGGTCGCCTCAGGGTGACATCGTCGCCACGCAGACAAAGCGGGAGCGCGCGAGGAATCTGAATATAAAATAAAGACAACGGCGACGAAGACCACGACGGCGAGTATGTTAACTGCGACGCTACACAGCCTCTTCGCACGTAGATTCCCTCGTATTTTCAAAGATTATAAACTTTATGATCAAAAAAAATTTTTATTTTGTTAATAAAATTTTTCAACTTTCACACGCACATATACATTGACATTTTCGCGACTGCTGATGTTGCTTCCCTTTCCTTTCCTTTGAAAAAACGAAAAAACTTGACTTCACTTTCTTCTTCCTTATTTTCTTTCACCACTACTACACATTTCTCGAGGAGCACCTTTTCCTTGCTGCCGTTCCCAATTTTGATGCAATGTTCCTTCGATATTACTTTTCGTTTCGTTTTCTTTGATTCTTTCAGTTTTAACTTTTTTCACGATAATTTAGAAAAATCTTCCTTGCACGTTATTAAAATTAACCAAATAAAATGACCAACAAATTTCTACATTTCATACAAAGCTTGTGGTTGGTCTCCGTCGACCATTAACGAACGAACCAGAGGAAAAAATTTTTTCGTGCCACTGATGAAATTTTTCTTTGCCACTTTTATGTTCATCGCATTTTTCGATGCATAATTTACGACTTTATTCATTACACATTTATTTAACGTTTGCATTAACACTTCAATTCAACTATAAATTTTCTACTTTCTGTAAAATTATTGTATAAATTTACCGATTTTTATAAAAAAACTTTAAAAATTTATCGTGAAGTAGAAATTTTTGACCACGAACAATAACAACCGCCATTTGCATTTGACTTCCACTTCGCAACTTGAACGATATGTACGTGCGAGCAAGGACAAGCGTTGGTGCGAGTGAGTGCGCACTATTATATGGACATATAGGAAAAAATAGTCAAACAGTAGTGCTTTCCAAAACTTTTCCACTGCTGTTGGCCATTTTTATACAGGTTTCCAGTGTAATTTTATTCCAGAGCAGGGGCAAAAAACCGGTTTTCACTAGTGTCATTTTTTATGGCACCAATGTCATTGTCTACATAGATGACATTTATTTTGACACTAATGTTTTATAGAAGTATTTGCTGATATGGATACTTCCTTCGCAAAGAATTCTTGCTTGATTCATTCAATAAAATGGTATTAGAGGATGTGTAAATTTTATGTCATGAAAAAATTTCTTGTGTAATTTTCATATACATATGTATCGATTTTCATAATATTCAACGAGTACACGACAAATGTTCTTAAGAAAATTAAATCGGTACAGCGATTGTATGTTTTAGCATAACCATACAGTTATCGTAAAGGGTGTTTTTTTTAGAGGTTTGTTTTTCGAATAGAGATAAAACTGGGATTTTGTGGTCAAATCTGGCAACTCTAATGTCATTTATATTCAGTTTGGTTTGCCATTTCATCATGAAAAGGTTGACGCATGAACAACGCGTCCAAATTGTGCAAATTTATTATAGTCACTAAAATTTCAACTTTATTTTCACTCAAAATTCACATGATTTTTGCAATTATGAAGTCAAGAAGGCCGCCTAGATCTTGTGATATCACACCTTAATTTTTTTTTTTGGGGTTATGTGAAGCCAAAAGTATGCGTCGATAAGCCAGCTACGATTCAATACTTCGAAGCCAACATTACTCGCGTAATTCGCGATATACCTTGAAAATTGGACCTCCATTTTAGACTACGTCCGAGCTAGCCGTGGCGTTCATATGCCAGAAGTCATATTTAAATTATAATGCCAGAAGATTATCTTTCGAATAAAGTAATTTTCATGTCTATTTAAAAAATTCATCTTTGTTTTATTCCATTTTAAAGTTCTATACCTCTAAAAAAAACACCCTATATATGCGATTATATTCCAAAGCTATAACAGACGTGTTTTCTTGACGCGGTTACCCGCTAAAAAAAAAATTTAATTATGGAATGACTGTTCATTTCTCATACAAAATTTTTTAAGCAAGTATAGGGTTACCAGTTACCAGATGACTTGTTTGGACAAGTAGCACATCTGAAAAAATCAAAAAACTTAATTTGGTGAGCAAATTTGGTGAGCAAAAACAAAAAGGTCTTCATGCCAAATTTTGACAGATAAGCAAAAAAAAAAAAACATCACTTTTGCGCTCTTATAATTTGTGTGTAACAAATTTGTACATGCAATGTCAAAAATAAGTCCTACACGCATGTACCCACGACTAAATAGTTTTGCAACTATTGACTCAATCAAATAGTTTGGTCACTCTGCGTTTGGTCGCCGATTATATAATAATAAATTCACTATTGGGTATTGACCCAAAAATAATAGTTATTAAGTCGGCCTGCAATTGCTTGACGACCACGGTCAACGGTCAATGTTGTCCTTCGCAATTAAGTTTATCTGAATGATTTTCCAACGTGTTTTACATTGATAGCGTTTACAAAGGCAAATTCGGTGAAACAAATTCTTGTCTATTCTCTTTTGTGAATTTATTTTGCGTTTACACACGAAAACTATAATTTGTTTGTTCTTGAAAATGCCAAAGCAATTACTACGTCAACGCCACAACGAACGTAAATTCAAGCATAATATCAGCGAAAGAACAGAACGAAATAGAATTTGCGGGTACGAAAAACTCTGTACACCACCCTTGCGTTTTTCCCTTTTTGTCAACAGACAAGGAAACTTTTTGCCAAGAGTTTGCCTATGTAAACGCTAACATAGCTAGTACCCGTTGACAAGTTTCCGTCATCCGTCCATACTTTGTTGAGCGCATAATGTTCGAAACACAATAAAAACAACAGAAAGGTATTCTTGTCTATTCCCTTTATGCTTATTGTTTGGCATTTACGACAAGCGACAAATTTTGTACCTCGTCTCTTTGGTTTTCCCCTCTTGCCAACAAACAAGAAGAATTTTCGGAAAGTTTGTGTGAGTAAGCGCCGAGTTAGCAAAGTACTATAATAACAAATAAAATTAAACACTACATTTTTTTGGAACGACAGCACTGGTTGCATTCATTCTGTATCATATCAGCTGTTTCGATAAAATTCGAAGTTAGCTGTCATTTTTGACATTTGCCCTGTGCTGCTCACTTTTTCGATCTCATTCGTGCACTTTTCTTTAAATTCGCTGAAGTTTTGAGAAAGGTATTGTGTCGTTTCTGATTCTTATTTCTATTAAAGGAATAAAAGGTTTTTCTTTTCAAAACCTGATAGATTTTTCTACTCAACTAAAATACTTCTATTTTAATTTTGTTCTTTTTAGTGAAAAAATTTATATTATAATCTCGGAAAAAAATTTAAATCCACGTTACGTAACCTCTATTTTTTTTACTTACAGTTTCCATAAAGCCCGTCATCATGACCAGCACACCAGCAGCTGCTAGCGCCTCTAAGCCCATATTGCGTGGCCTTCATAACGCTACTATTAGGAGAAATCTTATCGTATCCATTGCATTGACCGCTGTCGTCACCGTGGCATACAAAGTTTTCGTCAACGACCCCAAGAAGCATGCATATGCTGAATTCTACAAGTAAGTTGGGAATTGTATTATAGATTCTTTTGATATACTGAGAGACTGTACACACATATATGTAAATCTTGACCATCTATGTGAGCAGGCATAAATACCTATAACTATAATTCAACTCCCAAACTACATTAAATTAACTAAACTAATCACTAGTAACCCAATCGAGCGATTCTTAATTTCTTATATTTTCCCATGGACATTGACGTACATATGTATGTACATTAGGCTGTATCGAAAAATTAACACCCAATTACAGGCCCAAATAGTGAAAGAGGAAGGAAAGACCAGGCAGGAAATATAATTTTTTTAGCTTTAAAGTAAATTCCTAGGTCCCCAAATAGCTGTTATTTATGAAAACCGTGTAGTTTGCACAGGAGCATATCAAATGGTAAAATTTTTTCCAAAAAGCACCATATGTACCTTAAGTAGGGTGTTTATTTTGAAAATTTTGTATATGCATTTTTGCATGTCTTAGCATGGGGTTTAAAAATTGAATAATTGCCACAAAATTTGAGCTTCCTAGCAGAAACCTATAAGCGGCGCGGACAGCGTTCGTGTCCGATTTCGCTGAAACTTTACGAAAAAACCGACTCACTAAAACGTAAAAAAAATCTACCTTAGGTGCCAAAATATAGCGTTTTAGGTAATTTACTGTTGTCAAATCACGTCCACATTTTTCACGTGGCTGAAAATGTGGACAAAATACATCCGTAGGGGCTTTTTTTAAATTTGCAATCCCATAAACCTATATTATGGAATCGGATTTAAAGAAAATTCTCCCAAAATTTCAGCTTCCTAGATAGAACCTGTAAACGGCGCAGAGTCTGTTTCCTGTTACAATTTATATGGAAAAACGACTATTTCACTATAACATTGTAAACTGGCTCACCAAACATTTCCATGTTAAATTTGACAACATTTATATAAATAACTCTCAGTATAGCGTTTTTAAACTTTTGCTTGCATGACATCTTACATGTCCTTTCGTGGAAAATTTTGGTTTAGTGCTTGTTCGAACCATTCCTAGTATTCGTGTGGATGTTGCATTACCTTCAACAACAACTCTCAGTATAGCAATAAAAAATTGTTGCTTGCATGGGCTCTAAAGCAGTCCGTGAACCGATTTCGCGAGGTACAATTGAAGACTGTGCACCATATTTTATCATTTTATTTCACTTTATTTTCCTGTAATCATGATTTCCGCAAACAACAAGTCGGTTATGGTTAGATCGTTTCAAGAGGTGTAGTAGATGTAATTTTCTGTATCTGCCATGATCCCGTCTTTGCTTTACAAACCGTATCAAATTGATAAGCAATTACACTATTAATTCTCAAATATATTACGCAAATGCAGATATATGTAGAAGTAAGCTAAAAAGATTTTACTTGTTGGTACTAACAATAAATTAAACACTACCACACGACTTATATGTATACGATATCGTATAATGATCGATTAGGTACGTCAGCAGCTCAAATGCATTTCTTAAGTGACCGGATATCCTTACAATAAACAATTTGTCAAAACACAAATAATTTTTGTACAATTGTGTATAAGAAGTAAACATTTCAGAAGAGTTGTATATAAAGAGGAATTGAGAAGAATTGTATATAAAGAAAAATTCAGAAGAATTGTAAATATAACTGTTCTGACATCTTTACCTTACACACAATTGTATAAAAATTATATACATACATATGTATATGTACATTATATTTAACAAGCTTATTCTCTTATACTATTTCCAGAACTTATGACGTTCAGAAGTCATTCGATAGAATGAAGGCCAATGGTCGTTTCCAATCCTGTTAAATGGGGCTGCAAGCTGCAACAGTATGAAACTTCTAGTTTAAGATTCAGCTTAAGTTCCAAAGTTTAATGAAAATTGTAAAGTTTTGGCAAGAAAATAAATGAAAATGTAGTAAAACTAAAAGCAAATTTTAAGCTTTTTTTAAAAGTGCATATTTATTGACTCGGTAAGTGAGAAAAAAATGATAACTACGTTTAAACTTTGATAAGTACCTACATATTGCATTTTACATTGAAAACGTAAACTTTTTTTTATTTTTATTGATTAGATACAAACATACAAAAATAATTTAGAAATACAAATTGTATTAAAAAAATCGTAACTCAGAAAACAATTATTGTTAAACTAAAATCTAATTGCAAAATCCTTATAATCTAATCTATTTAGAGTGCTCAGATTATTTAATTCACACTTTTCAATTTGACAGCCCGGTGATCCTTCATTTCTCAGCCAATTAATCCTATTCAATTTAAGGAAAGGAAAATTATTATCAAACATTAAAAATGTATTTTTTTTCATACATTTTGTCAACTTCTTCCTTTAGCCCTTGCATTTTGCCAACAATTGTGCCTTGTTTGGTGTTCTTAATCCAACCTTTGATGCCTGCTTTTGTGCACAAATCTCGACAGTGTTTTGTAAAATAGCAACCTGCAAATGAGAAGTAAAAACATAAATAAAATAAATACATAAAACTTAATAGTATTTTCTTTAAAAAAAAGCTTAGGCCAAAATCTCAAACCAACAACTTTGTTCAATATTTTACACAAAGATCTTCATGTAAAGGTTTATAAAATACAGTTAACACAAGAATTAAAGCCAACTGATCACGTATTACGTTGGCAACTCGTTAATTGGGCCATAAAAAAATAAGACGAAAATAAGAATTTTTTTAAGGAAATTATCTTCACCGATGAAGCTCATTTCAAAATTGGTGGCTGTGTCAACAAACAAAACTGTCGCTGAAGAAAATACTAGAGAGTTGTTTAGAAAGCCAATGAAACCAAAAAAGTTTCTCTATGGTGTGGATTTTGGTGTGGTGATCCATTTTTTTTTTTTTTTTTTGAAAATCAAAATGGTAATGCAATTTTGTGAATGGAGCTCGATATCGATTGACGATTAGAAACTTTTTGTGAAGTTAATTGGAAAATATTGATGTGCAAAATATGTGGCTTAAACAGGACGGTGCAACATGCCACACAGCAACGGAATCAATCGATCTTTTGAAAGAGAAGTTTAATAGTCAAATAATTTCATGCGATTTAACACAATTGAACTTCTTCTTATGGGGTTTCTTGAAGAGTAAAGCTTATTCGGATAGTTCTCACTAATTGAACCATCATTCTGCGAAAAAGTTATTAAAAATTTTAGTAAAAGTTTGAGAGCTAGCAGATTTTTTCACATATCAATTTTTCTTAAAAATGCAGCTAAATTCATTTTCCGCTTTTTTTAAAAATAATCTTTAAAAAAGGTCTACTTTTCTCCCCTCTACGAAGGAACTACTCTAATCCCTTCCACGGAAGTTCTAATTTTCTTCCTTTCATAGAAGACTTAACTTCTTCGGTGATTTCATAGTGCAAAGAAAGTTCAAAAGCAGTTGTGAAGTTCTGCTAGGAAGGTGTTTTTTACTCCTGCTTTTACCTGCTGGGTCAGTTTAGCAAGCGGTTTGCAATTGCATACGTATACTATACACTTGTAAGTGCGCATACTTTGGATGAAAGTAAAATTTATTTGAAATGTCAAGGTCAGCTGCACAAAAATCTGTATAATATAAGATATGCGCCCACTGTATTACAGTACAGTTTCATTTTAACTTAAAATTAGGTATAATGTTAAATGGCACTTAATCGCTTGCATAGAACTTAAGTCAATTTAAATTTAGTAGCAAAAACGAAAAACAAATTTTAAATAGGTAAATATCACTGCATAGCACATTCTTGTGCGAGAATATTCTAAAATCTTTTTAATTAGCTAATTTTTATTTTTTTATATAAAATCTCACCTTGTACATGGCCAAAAACTTCAAAATCAACCTGTACCATCATACGAATATCTGGAATACCCATATTGCTGGGATTCTATCAATCGTTAAAATAAAATATTTTTTTTTTATATAAGTATTTAAGGCAAGATAAATAAAAAAACTAAAACTTATAACTTTATTTATGGTTTTTGTTTTTTTTTTTTCTTAAAATATAGTTAATTAATTAGAATTTCTCCGAATTTATTTTTAAAACATCGACGATTATTTCGATTTTCTACTTCAGTTTAGTTCGCGTAATAAATTGAAACTAAATTAACGAAAAAAAATCTATTTTAAAATTTGCAGCAAAAGACAAGTTACGTTCAATTGTTGTTCGTTTTTTGTATGAAATTTTATTTTAATGTTTTCTATTTAATTGTATGGGAAAAACGAATTGAAATGAAAAAGTATCTCTTTTTACTCAATGTTCAGCGATCATTCACTGTATCACCAATTGATCTTCATTCGTATGTTACTTGTTGGCGTCCTATTGTCATTTTCTTTTGCATTCCGCTAAAATTATTTCAATAATTTCAATGCTTTTTAACTTTTTGATGCAACGTGTGCCCATCAAACTATGTCATTTTTCGTCACATTGAAAATGAGTGAAAAAAAAAATTAAAGTAAATAAAATTTATAGTGCACTCATGACGACTTGTAAAGTGCCTTAAATAATCCTGCGTTGGATATGATTAGTCCAACCGGATTTCGTAAAGAAACTACATAAGTAGCTGATCTATACTAACATAGGACATTCAAATAAATAGGAACCAAGTGATTTGTGTCGTTTTCTAGCAATTGCGGGCCAAGAGCAAAGAAAATATTTAGTGTTTTTCTCCTCCGCATCCCTACAACTTCTATAGAAGTCGCATGTCTACCAATGAGGCAGTGGTCAGTTATTACAACAACAGACGGGATACTATGTCTAGCATTGGATATCAGTTTTAGAAAGCGTTTAGTTTAATGCATAAAAAAAATTAAAAACTAGATTAATTAAGAAAACAGTAGGGTGAGCGGCAAATAATTTATACGAAACAACGATGCTGTATCGGAAATGAATTTAAGGTCGAAATCCACAGATTGATCTTCTATCTCAAAAGATCCAAGAATCCAAAAGCTTTTTTTTTTACTTGATTTAAAGCTTCAAGCTAAATTGCTAAGAAGGCTAATAGCAGTAGTATCTATACTCTATTATTATTATTATTATTATTTTTATTTATATGAATTAATTTGATATTTCCAATTCCACTGAAGATATTTTATATCACAAAGTAATTTTTTATCTTATAACACGATTGTGTTTTTCAATGACTGTAGGGCAACGTAGAGAAGGTCGTGAATTCCTATTTCCATTGCCAATATAAACGTACATAAACATTAAGGTGTCCGTGTTAAAAATTAACTTTTTTAAGACAAGCTATCTGGGAAAAGCGACATTATACTGCCAGAGGTGAAAATTAAGATTTATATTCCTATAGCGACGGTTAAACAATAAATCAAGCCCCTACTTATAATACGGGAGGCAGCGTTGCATTTTTGAAGGTCATTTCCTCCCACTTAATTTTGTTTGCAATTGTTAGTTTAAGTAAAGCTGATAATGGAAATAAGCGTCAGTCGCCACAATCGTGGTGGGTCTGGTTGTGAGAGGCCGACGTAAAAAGTTTCGCTCAATAACTCGAAAAGTAATTTAATTTAATACGATAAATAACGAACACCCTAATGTACATAGGTCTTAATGTATTTATAATTTGTATGCACATTTGTCTTAGAATAACACGATTTATCTTGACTTTACTGTCTCTTCTTATGACAACTAAAACGATAATTAACGAAATACAAAAACAAAAAAAAAAAATCAAAAATTGGCAAAAGTTTAATTCGAGAAAATAAATATTTGGGCTAAAAAAGGAACACACAAAGTAAAAGAAATTATATTTCTTGAAACAAATGTGGTTAGTGTGCTGTCAACACTTTTTCTTCTTATGACTGCGCTAATACACCCATCGAAATAATTATAAAAGTATACTTTTTCGCAAAAAATTTACAAGACTAAGGGGACTGGTTTCATAATGTTCAGTTAAACGTTGATTTTAATGGCAGTTAGACATGTGGTTGCATAAATAACTTTTGTTTTATACTGGAAACTAACTTTTTAACTGAATAGTGTGACAACGGCCCTAAGCGAAACTTTTAGTTCTTTCACTTTTGTTTATTTCAATTTCATTGAAAATTTAAAAGTTTTTTTTTTCAATTTTCAAGAATTAAAAATTAGCACAAATTAGTTTCGATCGTTTTAATTGTTATGTTAAATTTTCATTTTTTTCATTTAAAAAGTAGTGCCCTTATATTTATCTGGTACATTTAACGTGAGTTAACAGTTTCGTTAAAACCTGTGAACTATTGTGAAGAATAAATAAAGCATTTTTTTTTTATATAGATATTAAAGAGTGTGTTATTAAGTATGTATCTTATTTTGAAATTAAATTATCAAATTATACTACAGTCCAATTGACTCTTGCAGTTTACTGAAGGCGCTGCAGATTTATTGACTTATCAGTTAACTTTTGCTGCAGATCACTAACGCGACATTTATTCAGGTCTGCCTTAATCGATTTGAAAAATCATGTGCCATAAATAAATATTTTCCATTAAAAAATTGTATAATGTATCGCAAAACAATACACGTAATATATTAATAAATGTACATATGTTACTCTTTAATAATTTTATACAACAATATAATATATTAATATGTATGTATATGTAATGTAACAACTAGTAATTTTTTACATTTACACAAATTATAGTAAACATTAAGCAGTAATTAATAAGAGCTTTTAGATTAGTTTAATCAAAATACGTAGAGAGAGAGAGATCACGTCAAGTGGGCGCCCCCAAAATTCCACTTCGTTTTGGAATTAAAAGTTTTAAATATCAATGTAAAGTATTTACCAATAGAAAATTCTGTCTCGAAGGATTTTTCAAAATTCAAAGGTGTGATCTATCTCAAATTACAAATTACATTTATATTTCACACATTTCAGAACATTGTAATCAGTTCTTCCTACTTTTCAGTACTTACACTAAAAAAAAATTAATAAATGTTTACAAGGCATGCCATTAACACATTCCACGACTCTTTTTGAAATCGAAAAAACGTGCCCCACACCTCAAAACGGCAAAAATTGATATGAAGTGAAAAAATCATGGCATACGTTTATTTTAGGAGCTTTTCTGTTTTTTTTTTACTAAACCATTGTTTTCTTATGAGGCTTTTAATACTGACAACGAAATGAAATCAGAAATTGGAGAACGCTTCTTGTTTCGGAGACATATACATCGGAGGTTGGGGATAAAATCATTATAAGTTGAGAACCCCTATATCGATGCCATTTGAATGATAATTTGATAAGATATAATATTTGTTCACAAAAGTTTGAAATACGTGTCATAGTTTTCGAGTTATGACGATTTTCTAAATTTCGGAACAACATTTTTTTTTCGAAAAATTGTTATTTTTTGCCAAAAACACACATTTTTATTACTGCAAATTGGGATTTCCTACTTAACTAACAACCTGTTAGCTGTAAATCAACTGATCAGAGATCATTGTACTTATAGCACTTTTTGAAGGCTCCAAGCCGTGTACCCAAATCAGCAGACTCAAAATGCTTACGTCTGCTGAACACACGGGCTATTGGTTAAGTAGGGTTGCATACCTAAAAGCTGACGGAAATCTCATTTCTGAATACAGCTCGAGCGCGACCATGTATGTATTGCGATCTATTTGATTTTTTTATTTCGAATATGAAAAAGTTTAGTTTTTTTTTGGAGAAGAAAAAATAAGAGGGCCTCGCTGCGCCCCTGCTCACTCTGCACGGCGTCCCAAGACAGAGTTGCATATGAGGGCTTTTAATTTATCTGCAAGAAATATGAAGGAGCAAGCAGATATAATATTAGCGTTATTACAAAACAAAATTTTATCTTTGAGCTCTCTTCACTGCAAACAAATCTATAACTCTGGTTTGTGTTAATCTCAATTCCTCGATGTGCTGACATTAGTGCTAGCCCAGTTAATCTGTACTGACCCATAGAGTTGCGCAAATATATTTTCACACGTTTCAATGTTGAGAGCACGATGTAACTGGGTAAAGTTGCCAAAATTTTGAGAAGCTTATGAGTGTGTGTAAAAACTTCTTGTTTACAGTTTTCTAGACAGTTCCTGCCACTTTTTTTGCCATAATTGCTCAGCTCAGCTTTTAAGGTGTCTTCAGAATACTGTCATGCCGCAAAAAACTTGTTGTAAAAAACAAAATTTAAATTTTTTTTTAATATGATGAAAAGCTTATCAGATCGATGAATATCAAATCTTGCTTGCAGCTAATCAAAAATTATTTTAAAAAAATGATTACCTTTTTTTTCACAAAATCGTTTTTACATAGTGTCTATTCGATACGAAACCATTTCTATATAGTGTCCGTTCAAATATTTCGGGGGGAGGTGTTTTATCCCTCTCCATCCCCCCTAGATACGGCACTGGCCCCAGAAAATACATTTTAAATGATATAAGTATCATAAGTAATTAAGATATAGTTTTAATTTTTCAACTTTCGGCCCTCTTTTTCTAAAAAAAAATAACAGATTCGATTTCGAATCTACCTGCTTCTAGTTCTCCAAATCATTATCTTCTAAACTCTTTCTATCACTGAAGTTGAACTTTGAGCTCTTTGAGAATATCGCCAGCTGATCTTAATTGTATGTCAAATCATATTAAATAAGTCTGTATCAATTATACCATTTGTTCAATGTTACCAAACCATAGTATATACAAATAAATCGTTTTTTTTTTGTGAATGATAGAGGCGAAATTGCTTTGTTCCTCAACAGCGAAAATGTACAAGTAATCGAAAAATCCAAAAATTTGTTGAAAAACAAATGTTTGGCTCAGTTTATTTATAAGTTACAATAACAATAGTCTGAATATATTTGGAAATTTTTATTAAAATTAAATATTATATACATAGTTGTACGTACGAGTACATATACATACATGTCTTGATGATAACACTGTTCGACAAACCTCAGTATCTGAAACCCAAATATACTTTTCCGATTTGAATATGAGGTCAAAATTTCTCTGGTGGTTTCGGTTTTCGAGATATTCTAGTCTAAGAGTACGAATATCACAGTTTTTTAAGGTATTTGAGGTTATATTACATCGAAAGGTAATTTTTATTGATGAAATCATAAATTGGGTTCAAAAGAACTACTTTTTTTCTTCAAAATACACTTTGAATTATGTATATCGATATCTTTCTTTTTCTCCGAAATATCGCAATGTGAAGTTTATTACAGATTCTCTTACATAACCTCAAATATTTTGAAAAACGCACTTTTACATTAGAATTTCTCGAAAACCGCAACCACCGAAGAAATTCTGACCTCGGATTCGAATTCAGCACGTCAAAAACCTTTGGAAAAGTATATTTGGAATCATAAGAAATCCATTATCCTTGTTCTTACGTGTATATTGAATAGTTATCTATTTTAGATGTACAGTATTTGATTTTGGCTTAAAAATATAACTGTGAGTGTAAAATGCATATATTTTTAAAAACTTTACTTTTTTTATTCTAATCTTATCTAATTATTCTTTACTAAATTTAAAATTTTTTTTCGTTTCCGTTATAACTATTGAATTACTTGTAAATACATTACCTACATAGTACGTATATTAAGCTAATATAAAACCGATATTTTGTACAATTTGAGTTCTTTTTTTTTTCTCTTTAGTTTTGATTTGCTAAACTAAAATCTAGCAATAAATTCACATAATATTCATAGTAATTTTATCTCAATTTAGATATGTCTATGTTGTTGTATTTACAACTTTGAAACATTTTCATTAAGTATTTTTAACAAAAAACATTCCCAGCACCATTCATTATATTTTTTTTATCAAACTATCTGGGCAGCATCGGTGCTACTTTGCATTTTTGATTCGGTTTTTATGGGTTTTTCAATTAAAGTACTTTGAGCTTCTTTTTCATTACTTAAACCAAGTTGCGGATGATGTTTATGATGATGATGAGGATGCATCAGTCCGATTTTCTTTTTGTTACGCTCTCGTTGAAAATGCAATTTAACATAATTGATTGGCATGTCGACGCATTCACCGCCACCCTCTGCATCGATGAATATGCCACGCACCAAAATCGAGTTGGAACACTTGAGAGCGGCTAGTATCAGAAATGGTATGACATGAGTTAACCAGTAACTCAATACTTTATTATCTGTAATAATGATATTTGTTAGATATTTTACGAAATATGTCACGTTAAACTAAAATATTACCTGGATATAAATAAACGTCCAATAACATCCAAATGCCACGCCAAGCATTTACAGCACCGAAAAAGCACATTATATAGAAAATGTCACAAATTATTAATTTGAGTAAACCATCGACTTTTTTGCAGATGCAGCGTACTATAGGCTGAATAATAAATGTTGTAAATACGGTAGAATAGCCAATAATCTGCAAAAAAAAACAAATATTATATTGAAATATTTAATGAATTTCTATGCGTCTTCTTACCAATGATCCCAATGCAGACTGTGGTCTATTATTTACAAAAAATGTTAGATCCATTATTCCCCAAAGACCTCTCCATGCTATGACAACGAGTGTACCAACAACGAATATTGAGAATAACGTATCGAGAGCATAAAGTCCAGTTTGATGAAATCCCTGAAAGTATGTAATAGTTTTTAAATCAGAAAATTTAATTGAAGAACAAATGCAAGGTTTTGATAAAATTGAACTGCGGTATTCAAAAAACACATGAGTATGCACCATTGAACAACATTGGCATTAATTGTTTTGACGCTATGTTGTGCAAGACTTGTAAGCTTCTTTTTGACTAGTTTTTGGAATATTTTTCGAAAAGAAAAAACATTATAGCATCAAACGAGGTTGAAAGGTGGAAAAACATAAACGAAAAGAAAGCTGGATGACAGAAAAGTTGGATAGCAAAAAACTTGGACGACAAAAAAAGTTGAACGACAAAAAAGTTGGACGTCAAAAAAGTTGCGCAGTAAAAAGTTAAACAGCAAATAGTTGAACGATAAAAAAATTAGACAGCAAAAAATTGAACCTCAAAAAAATTGAACAGCAAAAAGTTAAACGAAAAAAAATGGGATGACACAAAGTTCGACGACAAAAAAGTTGAACTTTTATGTTGAGAAGTTCATGTCCAAGTTTATTGTCGTCGAACTTTTTTGTCATTCCGATTTTTGTTGTACAACTTTTTTGTCACCGGAGTAGAATATTAAGCATCCTCTAGCACTGATATTCCGCACTACACTTATTGTCTCGTAAGTTGTATAGCAATGGATATATAAATTTGTTGTACATAAAAAATACATATATCAAAAATGTCACGATGATAATTTCGTCTACATTTTATGAAGTCGCCCTTTTGAAAATATGTACATATGTGATGCGATCTGGGAAAGGTACCGTACCTAACTGGTTGCAGGTGAAAATTGAGATTTAACTATGTTTAAAGTTTTGCAATACATGAAACTTGTTTTACCTTGTCGTTTCAAATCGATGCTAACGTTCGCTTGGATGGATGGAAGTTTTTAAACCGAATAGATGCTGTGTGGCAGGACGCCCAGCATTTGATCTAAATCCGAGAGGATACTGTGTGGTACCCAGCGGTATATATAATTCAGCATAATCTCAAAATCGGCTGTTATGACACAACGATACTTTCCGCTCTCCTTAAAATTTTGCTCTGATAAAATAAGGAACCTTTTCTCAGATCGCTTCACATTTTTTCTCTCATGCAAGTATCCTATAAGATCTAAATTTTGAAACCACCATATACACCGATGGGTCAAAGATAGACTGCGGGATGGGTTCGGGGGTCTATTCAAAAGACAGAGAAATTTCTAAATCTTTTCGATTACCTAACTCAGTCAGCGTCTTTCAACCAGAAGTCTTTGCTATTCTAGAAGCCTGCAGGTTAGTGGGCAGTTCTAATATGGGAAAGCTAGCAATCTTCTTCGACAGCCAGGCCGCCACTGCTCTGAACTCGGAGACGATAAAATCTAAATTAGTAGAACAATGCAGGAAGAAGCTAACTAAGCTGGGGCATCAGCTTGACGTAACTCTCATATGGGTTCCAGGCCACAGGAACATTGAGGTAAGGCGTGGTTCCTCTCTTGATGAAACTAGAACTTGCGAGCGCGTGCATATACCACTCCGTACAGTTAAGAGAAAGGTCTTCTCGTTTTTTCTTTCCGAGGCAGCAAAGAACTGGAGGACCCTGTAAAACATCCAGAGCACTTTGGCCATCCTATAACAATTCAAAAACCACTGACCTACTGTCCAAGAGCCGAAGTGACATTGCGAGAATCACCGCGACTTGCACTGAACACTGGACTATCGACAAGCATGCTGAAAAGTTGTCTGAATGTAAATGAGAAAGAATCTGTCGAACATTTTCTCTGTAACTGTCCGGCCCTTGCCAGAAACAGGCTCAGATATCTAGGACAACCCTCCTTCAACAACCTCAGCGATTCAGCCGAAAATGACATCAGATCGCTGCTCAACTAGCTGAACAGGACTAACTGGATATAGCTTTAATCGCTGGTAAGGCTATATAGATTCTTTTTGACAACCCTTTTTACCAGTCTTTGCGGGTCACGTATCTGGTATTAAAACGGCATATTTAGTGTTACTTAAGGCTTCTATCATGTTTGCTAGGCCGCCACTTTAACCTAACCTAAACATCCTTTAAGATAATAATGACGTAAAAGAAATGGTGTCAAGTGGTTACGTTATTTCTTAACTCGAAATTTATATGAATCATAAAAATGCTATTCCACGAAATTTAACTTTTTGCTATTTTTATGCTTAATAGAATGGGCCTTTTAAATTTTTTCCACTTCTCCTCATTTTTATGTGAACACAGTTCCGCACATTATACGACAAAGATTTCGTTTCAAACTATAGTCTCCTGATGATACCCTCCATACTCACTTTTTTAAACAGCCATTAGATACAAAAACGAAACTTTTTGGCTGTTTCTATGAAGTGGGGCAAATTTACAACTTCCTTTTTTCAAAAAAATGTGCACCTTGATCTCGCAAGCCCCAAAAATTAGCCTAATTTGACCTCACTGTAACTTTAAATATCAATGAACATGAACTTACCGGAACTTTAAACATCGTATCCACTTCGAAGTAATCAGTTTTGTGATCCATCGTCACGGTATATGGTGCAGCACCCAGATTTCGCAAGGTTCTTGTTGCTGTCAAAAATAAAATCGCCACTAACGTTACAATCGATACGATAATCAATGAACTGGCGCTGGTTAACCAATCGCATAGAATCCATGATCCACGCCACATATTCACACATACAATGCCAAAGATGGCGGTGTAGCAACGTGACGTCACATAGTAAGTAAGGCGACGTTTATCCGGATGTATGTGAACCTTAAAAAAATTCTGTGTAAAAGTAAAGATGAAATGGCCGATGCCACCAATTAAAAATGAGGCTAAGGCTGACATCGGTATATTTTTGGGAAATATCAAAACTCCAAGTAGCTCCCACGTACCACGCCAATACGCAATTACGCATGGTGCAACAATCAGACATGACAGCAGTACATCCAGAACTTCCAATAGCAATGAATGTAGATTTTTCGGTGTAGTTGGTGATGAATGCTGATGAAGCTGATGTTGTTGATGATCTTTTGATATTTGCGATTGCGGTGGTTTCTTGCAAACGATAGACGACGCATTAGTTTCGCTAACCAGCATCGTGTTGCGTTGCACGTAATGGACGCTATCGCTTAGACCAACTTATGCAGATCGGTTTTAGTTTTGGTGCGTTCTCTACGTTACTAAGATTCCTGCCTCGATTCCGTAATTAATACAAAATTACCAAATTTTAACAAACGTTTTCGAAATTTGTATAACGAGTGCTGCATTTATTTAAATGCGCTCGAATGGCGCGTTTACTTTCGTGTGACACTTATTGTCTTTGTAGGCGAAATTGAGTCCTTTTTTTATTAATTAATTGTACGTGTCGATACTAGCTAGGATTTGTGAGTTTACACCGAGACAGCCGCGACAAAAAATCACTTACACATACGTGACTTCGGAAAAGGATAACGCCTGCGTTAATTTTAGTTTATCGTTGCAGTGAGCGTAAGCATTCGCTTTTGTGATATTTTATGGTATCATTACGTTACTGCTGTTGCGGCTGCCTACGTTGCTGCATCTACTGCTACTAGTGTTGATCTATTGATCGTTTTGATGCACGATCAGCTTGGAACTAAAAAATCTTTCGAGCTTTAAATTATCATCATTAGAACTTTAGCACAGATTTTGTCTTTTAAACATTGGCACTTGTGTGTGTATCATTATGTTCCACCAATATAAAAACGGTTTAGTTTTATTTCAGTTCCACTTTTGTTTCATTTTCGAAAGTTTCTTGTGTTAAATATTTACTTAAGACGATTAAAAACAGTCAATTTTGTGTCGTAAGATGGTGCTGTAAAGAGTGTTATAGTTAAGATATAGTTTAGTGTTATTTTAATTACTTATGTCATATATGGGTAAAACTCGCAAGAGATTACACTTTGATGTTTTGAATTTAATTAGTTATTATCTCGTATGTTATTTATCTCTTCTAAGCGATTTTTTTATGAATATTTACTATACACTTTTTTATGAACATTTATGAATATTTCATGACAATGTATGAATATTTAATAACATTTATCCTCTAAACCAGCGATGGGCACGCAGTGGCACTTTCCGCCCTTATGGCCCGAACCGTTATTCGCACAATTCAAATGAAAACAAAAACAACACACAAAACGCATTAGCGACTGTGGCGCATTGTGTCTCGACAAATGTAGCAATTGTTTTTGTTTTTGGTGCAATTTGGTTTTTTTATGTTGTTGGTGATTTTGGAAATGAAAGCAAAAAAACTGTAAAATTTCGTTTTTTGTTCCTTCATTTTGTTGTTGCGCCCTTTTGCTAGATTTCCATGCCCACCGCTGCTCTAACCCATAGATTGGCAAAATTTTTGGAAGCAAGAGCCACTTACAACTAAAGCAAAATTACAACAACAGAAAAAAATCACACCATAAATTAAATATCGATAGCAAAAAAAAAATTGTGTAATAAGCCAAAAGCGAATTCGTAGAATTAAGCAAGAACAACATGAGTGTAGATTTTGCACTGTAGAGCATTTATTGTGATTTTGGATCGCGATCCATATTGATGGATTTCAAAATATATAAATATTTTGCGATGTGGACATCAATATTGAATGCTAAACTTTCAATAAAAATCGCGAACCTGGATCGCGTTCAATATATGGGACGTTTTACGTCAAGCGGATCACCTAAATGGCCAAAAATTGGCTTAACCGATCAAGACGTACGAGGTTTTAAAATGTTCGCCTCATGAAAGGCTTCTAAGAGCCGAGTGGCCCGTTCAGAAATTCAATATTGCGCATCCAATATGGCGGCCGGAAGTCGGAGAAAAATCGAGTATCCAGCAATAAAAGCTTGTAAAAATAAAAATTCACAATCTAAATTTAGTATACGGAGTTCTTGGGGGTCACTGATCACGAATCCGAGGTCAGATTTGACAAAGTAAAGATGACCGAACCAAGATAGCGGACGTACTTTTTAAAAATCGACCGATTTGTACAAAATTAGTTATACGGGGGTTTTTAGAGTTGCCGATTACGAATCTGAGGCTACATTTTAAAAATTTTTAAATTCAAAATGGTGGATTCAATATGGCGGACGTATTTTTTAAAAATAAACCGATTATCACAAAATTTGATATACGGGGGTTTCTGGAGTCGCTGAATACGAATCCAAGGTCAGAAATTTAAAATTCAAGACAGCGGACCCAATATCGCGAAACTCAATAACCTAATATTTAACCCATATATCCCAAAAACACTATTTATCCCATGATAAGTAAATCTTTAGCCCTTCTGTCATCTAAATAATATTTACAATTTCTCATAGATTTTCCAATGCTGAGTCGAACCCTGGCCGTAGAATGTTTCTAGCATATCAGGACTTTCAGGTATACTGTACTAAAGTTCCCAGTGTAAAACATGTAAAAATTGCATTTTCGATACATATGGTTTCAATAACTCAAAATCCTGACGTAATAGAGTAGTTGAGTTAAAAGCGTTATGTATTGGGTTGTGTTGAACTTACATCCGGCAATAGAACTACATATGTACTCTATCACGTTAGGATTTTGAGAATCTTAAGCCATGTACACAAAATATGGCATTTCACAATTTTGCTATTTGTGACTTTAATACCTAAAAATTCTGAAGCGCAAAAAATATTCGACGACCAGATTTGATGATAAGCTTTATTCAGATTGTTGAAAGGCTAAAGACCCACTGATTATCACAACAAAAATGGTGTTTTCTGCACTTATATAAATCAAAATTTTCTGTCTCACATATGCAATGACTAAGGAGTAATGTTTTTTCATATGCACTCGCATGCAAAATGGGATCAAAGTGCTTTCAGCTTGAAAACTTTTTTTTCCAATACGAAAGTGCGCGATTTCTTCATATAAGTTTTTATTTTAACTTTATTATTTGTAATTGCACAATTTAGTATTATCTTTGTTTTTAATTTTCGCTTAAGTATTGCATCTGTTTGGAAAAAAAAGTATAAAAAATTTTGAAGAAAACACTAAAACAGATTTCTTTGTTACTAATGCCATTCTTATCACTGTTTACAAGTAATTAACACTTGTTGGTGGATCATAGCAATTAGTTTAACCCATTTTAATGTCGTTATTTTCTTAATATCTTTTTAGTGTTTTAGGGTTTTAGTAAATTGTGCTTAGATAGTTTCTTATCTTAAAACAAATATTTTTAAGTACATGTCTAATGAGTTATAATATTTAAAAAGTTAATAGCACTTTGGTTGTATTAAAGCCACAAAATTTTGTTTGATTTCATTTTCAATATTATTAGAAAGTAGTGGTTGAATGTTAAGTGCTCTTTGGTGAAGGTTGTGCATGTTTCGCACAATAGAGTATAGTGGAAAGAAATCTTCACATAACGTTCCTAAACCACAACGTCCACGGAAAACGGATGAAATAACCGACCGAAGGATCATTTGTCAAGCAAAATACAATTACCTTTTGTACTCCAAGGAAATACAAAAGATTGTGTTTTAAGATGATCTCAATCCGCTATTAGCGCGATCAATTTGAAAGAGATTATGCGATCTTTTTAGAAGATCAGTTCTTCAAAAGGCGCTTGTAAATATACAAGAACATAGGTATTTGCTAATGACGTTAAGTTCAATTAAAAATAGTTCCCAATTGCAAAAAAACTTGCTGAATGTGAGAGAAGTTGGCCATAATCAAAGTTGTTCGGTCTATACTCACATACTTAATATTAACACTGCAGCATCACAAAAAAAAATATTCACTAATCTTGTTGACAAAGCTAAACTTTTGGCAAGCAATTTTGTAAAAAACGATAGCTTCTCAGATAGCATCTACCTTCGAATAAGGGCAGTGCATTGTCAAAATCCGATGAAATATCAGTCCATGTATTGAGAAAGTGTATCTCGTTCATTACACAATATTTTTTAAGTCCTTATTTTTGTGTGTCCTTTATCTCCGCCTGAGTGTAGGGTCTTCAATAAAACTCTTCCCACGTGCACCATCAATAGCAAGTGCCTTCAATTCTCCCCCTAAAATTTCTACGATCGTTTTCACGATGATTTGGTATAGCTGCAAGCGATGCGACCCTGCAGCTTTGTACCGCTTTGTTAAAGAAACAATTAATTTTTGGCATTTCTCTGGGGTTATCTAGTTCCTGGTCTTCTTTGCCACCCGGTCTAACTCCTGCAGATATGTAATTTTTTCTTTGAAATTACTATTTTTAGTTGTTGCCTAAGATTTTTAATAGGATTAAGCCAACAAATAGCGTTCCTAGACCCCAACGTCCATGAAAAACGAATGAAATAATCGATTTAGGGATCAATTGTCTAGCAATATACAATTATTTTTTATATTCCAAGGAAAAACAAAATATTGTATCTTAAGATGATCCCAATCCGCTATTAGCGCGATAAATTCCAAAGAGATTGTGTGAGAATCAAATTTTTGGAAGATCGGCTCATCAAAAGCCGCTTTTTAATTTACAGGTATATCGGTCTTTGACGTTAAGTTCAATTAAAAATAATTCTCAATTGCAAAAAATTTAGCTGAATGTGAGAGAGAAAACACAAAAAATAACAATTTTGAAATATTGGCTCTCTTTCCGAGAGCACTTACGTTAATGGTATGCTCATTTATATTGCAGAAAAAACAAGCTGGTAAAATGATAAATGCGACAAACTGATTAGCAAGCATATTCATTCTTATCAGTAAGTGGAAAATTAAAAAAATGTTAATAAAATATAATTGCGCTTTTCATTTAACTTAATTTAAATCTTCTGCAATCAACAAAAACATTTGATAAGACATTTCAATATCACTAAGCACTTAATAATCAGCATTTGCATTTGAATAGTGCAACAGTTCAGAAACTCGATTGAAATTTAAGCTGTGGCCAGATTAACTGCAGTGCAGATAAGTGCCGAATGTTGATGACAACTTTTTAATAACTTGGATTAAGTAATGTATATATTACCGGCCAAACTAGTTTTTAGGCCAAACTATTTCCGTTAAGCCTAAAGATGTGCAATGAAATTTTACTGCAAGAGCACTGTGGTTAGTGAAGTCTACGACAGCAGCAAAGTCAGACAATAAAATTTGGCAATTTCATTGTATACTTGGCTAGTCGTAAGTGAGGGTAATTGGGCAGCCTACGGCAGCGGTTCAGGATTTACATCCTCTAATATGTCCAACAGCGGCTTCGCTGCAGTTCAGTCTATATGTGCAACACTGGCTTCGCTATTCACAGTACTTATACATTAAAATTAAATTGCATACTTTTAGGCCTTCAAATAAACTAGTTTGGCCTAGGCAAAACTAGTTTATCCTAAGAACTAGTTTGGCCGGTGATATATACACTACCTATATAATAACACTCTACGTAATCCTCAGTAAAATTTCAGCGATTTCTATAAAGAATTAAAGGTTTCGAGTTTCATTTTAAATGTTTTTAAATGTGTTTTTTTTTCTTTTGATAGATACTTGCAAAATCAAGCGAAATGTAGATGAGATGAGATATAAGTCAAAAATTTTATTTTAGCATTTTTTGCTTAGTTTATCAAGCGATATATCGAATTCGCTATTTGCTTATAGTATATAAAAAGATAAGAGTCAAAACTTTGAGCAGCCGAAACCGTCAATCTGGTCGCATCCTAAAACCAAACATTTGTTGATTGCACTAAATTGATAAGCTTTTAAACAACAAAGGTGCATTCATTTTCATGCAAATTGCTACACAAAAACCTTTAATAATGAAAATAATGGAAATGAAAATAAACTACTAAGGATGCTATTTATATTGGGCCTCCGCAAAAATTAAGTACCCTACACTGAATTGACAGCAAAAGTGCGTGTAAGTCTTGATTTTTTATTAAAATGATATTTTTACGGTTTAGTGGGCAGGACATGGTAGATATTTCTTTTATTGCATCCCTATGTCACCAAATATTATCATAATGAGTTTTGTAACATTTACTTTATAGCTTTCCGTTTGTGCCCAATTTTCCGCTATAATGATTTAAATCTTAAGTTCGTATGGAATGTGCCAAGTTTGTCCAAGTTTTTGCTTGTATTAGAGTTGCCACGTCCTCCTGTTTGAATACGCCTTTATTTTGCCAATATAATATAAATACATAAAAAGAGCCTTGAGGGGTTCTTTTTTTGGTCATCATTATGTATTTTTATATATTTTTTCATACATTCGCTGGAAATATAAGCTGTCCCCTATTCTGATCGTAAAATATTTGTTTTAGTGTGGGGCCACTTCTATTTTTTAGACTAGGGCCCCGTAAAGTCTTAATACGTCGCTGCCCTCAGAATAACATTTTAAAGTTTTTGCTACTATGTACATACATACATATGTGAGGGGCTTCAGTATTTTGTCAAAAATTCTTCAATTTTATTTAGGCATTTTACGAAGCATTTGTAGACTTGTGTGAAGTATAGTTGCATATACTCAAATACTCATTTATTATGAATTGAAGTATGAATTGAATATGAAGTATTGAATTGAAGTATGAATTGAATATGAAGGAAGCTGATGTTGGTCAAGAATAAATATATGTACGGACTTTTCTATACCAGCCTTCCCGCCTTCTATGTGTTACAAATGAAAGGACAAAATTAATATACCGTGTGTGTGTGTAGGGTATTAATATAATTTTATTTTCTTTATAGAAACACCGTTTTGATTTGTTTAATTAAATAAAAGGTTTTAATTGAAATGTTCAAAGAAAATCAGATTAAAATCAGACGCGTTAAAGTGGTGCGGCTTTTGTATAACATTTCTCAAAGTTGTTTCTTACAACCTTGATCGACGTTTGCATAGATAATTGTGACTTATTATTTCAGCTTATGCTGCGTCAATTAGCTGATAGGAAAATATCATTACAAATCCATATTACATCCAGAGTCTATATGCACAAGGTGTTGCATTTAACGATAGGTTGTTAATTTTGTGGCAAATTTAACTTTGTCACTTGTACTCGATATTATATGCTTATTGGAATTTAATTAACAGACAAATTGCATTTCAATTAAAATATTATTGCAATCTTATGAAAAACATTGTTTTAAATAACTATCATATAATTAAATACAAATATAGAAATCGTGTAATGTAAATCATAATTAAATGGTTATTAAATTAAAATAATAAGTTGCAACTAATACTCAATTAGAGTTCCATAAATTTGTGCATTAGTACATTATAGCGTGTAACAGAAAATATGTGCTTTTTTAATTTTACGGGAATGCTTAAAAAGCAACACTTGACATAATTTAAGAAAAATATTCCTTATGCAAAATCGGCTCCGATCTAATTGGCTGCAATTGTAGTATGACTTTCTGATCAATCTGATTGATATCTGATCCTCTACTACGCTAGCTTATGGCTTGTCTTTTTTCAGCAAAGTATTTGCGTCATAAGTTGCGAGAAATTTCAAACGGCACGAAGTTCGGAGTAGTCAAGTAGTGCTTCACCGAAAACCGATAAATATTGATATCGTTCTCGGCCCCGATAACGAGACGATATTATAAAATTATTTCTCGTATGACCATGGACAAGAACGAGAAAAGTCGATATCTCGTTTTTGGCGATAATTTAGTGTTTATCGTACGATACGTACAACAAAATAACGATACGTACGATAAACATCGACCAGACCTTCTACAATACAAAAACCCTTGAAACGATAAAAAAAATAATAATTCAATGCTCGGCTAGTACGTAAGTGTTACGTTTTGCTCTACTGTAACGCTACTGCTGCGTATATCGATGTGATATTTTGGTGGGAGATGGAGGAATGTCTCTTATACTTATATATATATATATAGAGGTAATTTACGGATAAAGAAAACTCCCACAAAAGTGCGCTTATTACACCCTACTACTACTCAAATAAAATTGTTGAATTATTGATTTTTAAGAAAAATGCTTTCAATCAAGAATAAGCCGTTTTCGACAGTTTGGACATTTATCAAATGTAGTTTAAGCCTTGGGGACGTGAGTTAAAATAGGGAGGAAGGGGTCCGGAAAAATCTCACCACGGGGGAGGAGTGGGTCAAGGAAAACCTCACGTCAACTTTTTAATGCATAGAATTTACATCAAAAATTATAATTTAAATCTCACGGGAGGGAGGGGGAGAGATCCCGCCAGATCTCACCAAATCTCATCAAGGCGAGGGGTTCCAAATATTCAAAAAAACCCCTCACGTAATTAATGGACGTCCTCTTTTCTGTGTTGATAAAAAAAATTTCAAGAAAAAAAAACTGATGCACTTAAAAATTTTTTAATTTGAAAAAAAATGCCTCTGGTGTACGATATTAGCAATATTTTCCACAAAACAATTTACTTTACACTAAATGTCAATTTTTCATAAAGTCCATTAAATTATAAAAAGTTTGAAAAAAAATTATGAAATTCCGTTATTTTATTTATTAAGGAAATATCGACAATTTGAAAAAAAGTCCTTTCATAAATGTTTTTTTTTTATAATTTTAAAGGACAAAGTTCAAATGCCCATAGCTTTGAATATTGAGTTCTTTCAGCAAAATAAAAAAATGTGGGTCCCCTAGAATTGAACGTAGAATAATATTTCTAAATTTCAAGCAAATCGATGACACAGAGTTGACTTTTTGTTTGATTTGAAAAATAATGATCCATATATAATTGAATTACTTTTATTTTAAAATAAAGATACGAATTAAATGAATGATTTCGAATATAAACTTAAGAAAATCTCCACATAATGCGAGAAGGTTTATTCTTTTATTTAGTAACTGGAAGACGTGATTATTTTTTTAAAAGTATCTGTAAGCCCTTGAATTTAAAAAAATAATAACAATAATAAAATGGGTCAATATATGACTATGTACCTATAATAACTTGAATTGCGACATAGACTTATTTACTTGCGCATCGAATAGCACAATCAAAAAGTAAATGCACAAAATATGAATTTTAATGGAACTCCTACTGTGTCTAACCTCCAGCAAAAATTTATTTGATTTAAAAACGCAACAGGACTTCCTTGATTATTATGCTTTCATTATCAGAATAGAACAGAATTTAGAAATTATTTGTTTTGATAGTTCAAGTATGGTCTGTTAGCTTATAGGGGCAGGTATACTCATATATTAATGTATAAGTACATTTTTATTACTCGTAAGTGAAATGAAAGAAAATAAATAGTATTGCTATCAATGGAATTTTTTTTTTAATTAACATATTCTTGTACTTTAAGTGCGATAAAGCTGAAAGCTAAAAATATTATGTAGTTAGAGTAAAATGCTAGAAAATTTTTATTTTAACTCGAATCAAACTATGTTTTTCTTATGGCATCTGTTAGAGATTTTAAGTCACTTAATAAATTTTTCGATTTTAAGCGTTTCGCTTTTTCTATTCGCAACAACATTTATACCATCTGCGGGTTGCCAAGTTGAAAAGAAACAATTCCCATCCTTCCCAAAAAAAAATAATAAAATAATTTTTGCCTCTAATGATAATAAGTAAATTTTTTTATTGGGGAAAAGTTGATTCTTTTTTCTAAGTTCGTCGAATTCACGACTATTTCAGAAATTTTTGAATTCCTATCAAGCCACCGGCTTTGCCCTAATTTTCCGCGATTGTTCCGGCAGTAATCTATGTGAACTTTTAGTATAGCAATATTAAGCTTCTCAAAGAATTTGCCGGTCAGCAAATTTTGTTGACATAACGATATTACGTCATTAAAAATATCTTTGAATTTTCAAAACTTGGCGCACCACATAAATATTGATATTTATTGTTGCATACTTATAAGCATACGGGAGTTTAAGTTTTGGCGTTGAGAGTAACTTAATTTTTTGTCAATCTGGCAAACAATGTGAAACGTTCAATTAAATAAAACTCAATGAATACGAGTACCATTAATTTATACAAACTTTTCTCCAAAGGTCAAAAAAATTCCAAAATATTTATCTTGGATACTGCACGCTATTTTATTCAAGGAACAGCTATTATTAGCCAATAACCTTTTGACTGTTGACCAGCGTAAAAGCTGTCTCATTATAAAAATTGTTGTTTTGCAGAGTTAAAATTTCCGAATATTTAATAGAACGTATTCCCACAATTGAAATTAAATTTTGTTCTTACCTTCCACCAAAGAATCATTATCACTAATGTTCAACTCACCTTGAGAATAATAAGGTAATAGCAAAATTCAAATTCAAATGATAAGGAACTATTTAAGACTTACATACAGTTATCACTTGATGAATAAAATAAAATTTTTTATTGCACTTTTTACACCCACCACTAAACTGAGAAGATTAATAATGGAAATTTTGTAAATGAAAAACATCCTCAATCTCGTAATTAATGAAATCACGGTTATATTAATTTAAATACTTTGTATGAGCCATGGTAAAAATTAAAATCAACACTGCAACAAATGCAATCACTGTCTGTCAACATATTTCCATACTAATTATGATGACTACACAGGCGTTTTATAACTGCTAAAGTGGAAACGAAAAATGAAATGAAAAATTCCAAAGCAAAGCGATGTCAAATAACAACCCTTTTGTTGACATTGAAGTGGTAAAACTATTAAAAAAATACAGCCTACTAAAATAAAAAAAAAAAAAAGTTGAAAATTCCGGTATACTGCTTAAAAAAGAGGCACCTTGAAATCATAAACAATAAACATATGGCAGTGATTATGTATTGTCATACCTGCCGTATAAGACTGTGATAAAAAATATATTGTACAAGTAGAAAGTGTAGGGAAATGAAAAAACTTAATTAAATTATGTTCACAAAATATCTACATTGTATATAGTATATACTTAGACTCAATTTATGTTCATATTGAAGACTCAAAAATAGCCAAGTAAAATGAGACAAATGAACTGATAATGATATGAGACAAGTTCACTGTAAGACCTTCTTGATATCATTATCACACGCTTAAAAAGAGCAAAAGGCATTTTCTACAACAAAAAAAAAAAAAAAACATAAGCATGACTATGCAATCACACTAATTTATTTATTAGCTACAAATCTCCTACATATCTTGACTTAGCAGCAATGATTGTGTATCAAAATATCTAAAGAAGAGTACTTTTAGTAATCGGTTTACAAAGAAAACGAACATTCAAACCAAATTCAAGGATATGTCTTTTTTGCATTTAAATAAATAAATCTTCCTCAATATTAGTAATTTTTAACCCTTAGCGGCACCATTTCATTGTGTCCCCACGTTGAAAAAAAAAAAAATCATAAAAAAGCGAATTTTAAATTTTTAATTTCATAACTATGAAAGATTAACAATCTGTGACTCTACTTTAACAAATTTAATGACTTTATGGGTTATTTTTCAAAAAAAACTTTCAAAAACTCGAAAAATCGCATTTTTTACAAAAAAAAAATCCAAACTTTTTTAATAGTCAATATATGTATTTACCTACAAATTTGCAATTACACTCATGGTATACTATGTTTTTATGAAAAAATTACCTCTTGCAGATTTGTTTCAAAAACTATATTTATTGTAACTGAAAACTTTCTTGAAAATTTGACATTTTGTTTTTTGGTAAATTTTACATTTTTAACGAGAAATTGAGCAATGTTAATATAATTTTAATACAAATTTGTTCACTTTCTGTATAAATATAGAATTACAGAATTAAAAAACTATAAAAAAATTATGTCTACTGCATTCAAGGCAAAGTAAAATACGATGATCCTCACATATGCCGGTAGCTTAGTTTGCATTTTATTTACATTTGAATGAAATAAATGTGATCATAAGGCCACGCTAGTAGAATTGTTGTTGGCAATGAATTAACAAAATAATATTTACATATTTCACAATTAGTATACATACATACCTTTTCCCATTTCTTATTGAAAAAATTTTAAAAATATATAAATCGGCGTTTCGGTACAAGTGGGGTCTCTGACGACCACAAGCAACTTTCAACTGTCTGTCTGTCAGTTGCGCGTTGAAAAGTGCATGACTTTCAAATGTGTGTGGAGGGATAGTTAAGCTAATAGACGAATTTTTGAATGCAACATATATATATGCATTATTTTCGAAAGGTGCCGCTAAGGGTTGAGCAGTTTACAAATTTTATTAAAATAATATCATAAAACAGAAAATTTATGTATAAAATGTTCATTACTGATTCACGCCTCAATTGTTTGGTGAATAGATAATATATACATATGTATCTTGCACTAACTTATAGGTTACTTTTTGACTTATAAAAAAAGAGGCCTGGCAACCACCAAACAATTAAAACACTTGAGATTCTATATCTTGGCAGCTATAGTTCATTGTCTGACTTAAAAATTTTGCAAAATAAGTGTATGATTGCACAACAGGACGTGGCAACTCCCATACAATTAAAGCACTCAAAACAGCTATTACAGCTACGGTTGTGAAATTTGAATCAATGATTCATATTGTCTGTGTTCAGCATCTTTCAAAAAATTAATGGGATTGAGCAGCGGGGAACAATCAAATAACTTCAAGTCACTATGAATTAGCACTTATGACAGCCAAAAGCTTGCCGTTTCTTAGCACTCAAAAAATTTACCAACTCTGAAAATGTTAGTGTTGGAGAACCCATTTCCCTTCACATAACAATTTATTTGAAAAAATTATATTTTAATTATTTGCCAAACAATGGCAAAATAGTGCGCCGTTTTTCAGCATATGAAAATTCAATCAAAAATCAAACTGTATTTATGTTCAAATTATTAAAATTTTACATATATAGATTATAACTTTTTTACCTCACTTCTTACTACAGCACTTCACTAGAAACTGTGTCAAAAACTTAAAATCTTAGCAAAAACAATTAGCGCTGTGAAGATCATCAGTTATAAAAACAGTGCAGAAAATAAAAAACAACCAGAAATCACAAAACCAAAATATAAAAACATTTACATATGAACAGTTATAGTTTTATAAGTTGTAGTATTTAATTTTTTTTGTTTTTTACGGGGGTAACACACACATAGGAGGAATTCCCCATGTAGCACGGACTAGTTAAAATTGTGTCGTACTGTAGCGGTTTATAAAAGTACTGGCCAATTGTCCAACGTCGCAAAACTTTCAGTCACCCCGGAATATACTAAGAAATTTAGAAATATTTTATACCCCTTAAAAACCTTAATTTTAATAAAAAAATTTTAAATGCGGCTATCGCGACATGATAATCCAGTTTTTTGTGCTTTAATTCCAAGATATGGATGTGGACGACATATGGTTTTATCAAGACAATGCTACATGCTATATAGCCCGAGAAACACTTACTGCATAAGTTATTTCCTGATCGAATTATTTGCCGTTTTGGTGATCAAAATTTGTCGCCCATATCAAGCGACTTAACTCTATGGGACTTTTTTCCTGAAAACCAAGACTTATACCAACAAGCCCACGCTTTGAAGGAAGAAATTGACTAAAAACAAGTGATGGGGTAGAAAAATTCTCATTTGCGAATCTTCTACCTGAAATGTAGTTTTTGGCAGTAATGTATTGTTAGACAGGTTACGACTTCTTAACTTGACTGTTGTTATACAATCGTACCGGAATAAAAATTTTTGTTGTATCAGTTAATTAACAAAAGAGTTATAATTTGTAAATTATGACGTCAAAACATCGTCGTAAGTTAGTCATCTATGTAACTTAAAAGTTATAATCGGTGCCAAGAAATAATAAGAATACTATATTAATTGATTGGAAGGTCCCATGCCCCTCTTCTACGATTCTACTCATATTTTGCTAAGGACTTGGTAGAAATAATACGCATCCATTTAACTGCCTTAGGCTGATACAATTGCTGACATAGCGTTTTCAGTGTTCTTATTGTACTATGCCTCAATGTACTATCACACCAATATTTTGCATGCAGGGTTGCCGAGTGCCCGGGAATTTCATTTCAAACCTGGTGGCTCGGTAGTAATTGAAAAATTTTTGAAAAAGCCGGGAATTGGATGGTTTTTGTAACATGTACTGAAATTATTTTTTAATATTTTAATGAGTAAAGAAAAAAGTTCATCAACTTTTTCCCACAAAAATTTTTATCTTTTTAGATTATCGATTCTGTTCGGTATTGTGTTTATCGACTAGTAGAATATTTGTCGACTGTAAGTGTCGCTGGCTGTTCTATCATTTGTTTTGTTATATTAATATTTTTTGTTTTTTGACACATTTCTTTCTATTGAGTTTCGTGATACAAAAATGGCATCGTTTCTATTAGATCGATGGCTATCGATTTTATCGCAAATCGACAACCGTAATAGGAAAATTCTCAAAATTTAAATTCGCTCTATTTTGATAAAAAAAAATTTTCAAAAAAATCCTCGAACCTGTATCTATTTTTTTTCGATACAGATAAACTCATAAAAAAAATTTCAGTCAAATCAAAAATGTATTGGTCAATTTTTGTTAAAATTCGACCGGTTTGCAAAAGAACGTATATGATTAATCCATAGCCATTGTGTTCAAATATGCCACTAATATCAAATATTTATATCGCCTATATATGAAGAGCTGAGATTCAAAACCCGCCAAGCCATATTTTGCGTAAGGAGAAAAATGCAAAAAAATGTATGCCACTGAATTTAACTATAGTAAAAACTGGTCTGTTTGGTCCGTTGAAATAGTTGTCAAAAGCTATTAAAATCCTGATTTTTTAATGAAAAATTGAACTTGGCGGGTTTTGATTTTCAGAAATGTGGACTTGGCGGGTTTCGATAAAAATAATTTTTCCGAAATTTTTGCAATCAAAAGTTTGTCAAGGGAAACATTTTTTTCAAATTTAGAATATGTAGGCTTGTAGACAAAAATTGTCCGCTCCTACAATATCTCACATTTTAATTTTTTGGACTTGGCGGGTTTTGAATCTCAGCTCTTCATATATCGAATATGACATTTCTTAACAATTACCAATTCTTGTTACATACAATTAAGTTTATTTTTCTGTGCACCGTACAGAGTTTCTTATTTTAGTCAAAATTTTCATTAACCCCTTTTCATAGTTCAGTATATTATGAGACACTAGGCAAAAAAAAAAACACGTTAAATTACTTAAACTATCATACTAATAATTTCGCAGAAAATTAGCCTTTCTCAGCCTCTCTTGAGGTAACTTATGGAAGAATTTAAGCTAATCTTAATTGAAGTGGCAATTGTTTATATTTTTTGTTTTCTTCGCTTCAGTCACAAATTGAGGATCGTGCCATGAGTTTAATTCGTTTATTGTGCGTTAGCTTCCACAGCTATCAGTAGGAGACATTTGTTATGGCTGCGCTGATTGTTTTTATTTTTGTTGTTGTAGCAAAATACGCTTTATCGTCATCATTATCACATCATAACTAGAACACGCTCATCTCACTTGAAATTTTTATTTATTTATTTTTATTTTAGAGAAAGTGATAATTTATTAAATCTAAATCGGTGACTAAAGTCAACACTAGTTCACCAAATTAAAGCGCTTGTTTGCTTGTATGACTGATCGTTCAATTATTAAACAAAAAGTTTTTCTTTAAAAATGTTTTAAGAAATTGTATTTGACACGTTCACAAAATAAAAAAAACGAACATCAAACAAATTTTTCTTTGAAACTCAATGTTGTTTGCTCTCTTAAAAAGTTTAAAAAAAAAATAAATATCATGCGATAAAAAACAAACAAAATTGTAACGCATGACATTTGTCACAAACAATTAATTTCGCATAAAACGCACCTTTAGTACACGCGATACACAAAACGATCTATGCGCTCGATCTGCTTTAAATTTTTATTTTTTGCTTTATCTTTCTCTATTAATCACCGCTAGAGACCGGATATCAGCAAAGGATTTATTTTCACCGGAAATGTACGATTGCGTCCGTATTTTGGTTTTCATATAATTTGTATTTATTTAATTCGTATTATCTATCCGTTTCTTGAAAACTCATTCGTTTGAACTGAAATTAAACACTGATCGTTCGTTTTATATTTTGTTACAGTTTTAATCATATCAGCAGCGTATGCCAAAGATATGACAATGGAAATAGAAAAAATCACAAATTGAATTGAATCTCTTGAGGAACTCAGAAGTTAATCGCGTTTGTGAAAATCTACAAGCGACGTATGTGTATTATTTCACTGTGTTTCGCTTTGCAAGCTAAGCTGATCGTGTTGATCGTTTGTCGAGCATCGACTGAACTCAGTCACTCCGTTAAAACCTAAATACGGTTTCAGCAGTAGAAATGAGGTGAATGGTGGTGGTATTTTATGCGTATATCACTGCTCTTAAGCTGGAAATTTGTGTCACTGTAGTTTGGGGGAGGTATGCCGCCGCTGCCGTGTTGTAGAAATTTGCATTTCAATGTAAATAATACACGGAGAGAATTATATTTGTTAGATATAATTGAGAAATTTTAGTTGATTTCCCAAAAGTTGGAAAAAACTCATTAAATTTGCTTAGTTGACTTTAAACAAAAAATGCCAGGAAATTTTGGTCATTTAAAATTATCAGAAAATACCATTTTAGAAGGCTACTGCGAAAATTCAACCCTTAAATAACAAAAAAATTTAGAAAAAGTCGAAGTGAATATAACTTCTAAGTAGGGGCGGAAAAACAGAAGTTGCTCCCCGTTGGCAACAAAATCATAGCCGGCCTTGAATGTTATCAGAAACCGGTGCTATATTTGATGAATCTTAAATGTAACGAAATGTGCCACTCATTTATCTGCTCTACACTCCAGAAAAAAATTACTATATTTAATGTTGTAATCGTGTTTCCATTATTAACTGTAGTAATTTTACACACGAAATGTATTCATAACTTTGCACATAAAAATGTGTAAAATAGATACACATTAGATGTGTAAAGATACAGCACCTATACACATTATTAATGTAATTTTAATGCCTTCAAATAAATAATAAATTCAAATAAAAATGCAGGATTTATATTGGCGCAAACATAATAATTTTATTTGTTAAAAATAAAAATAAAAAATAGAAATTTATTTTGCTGTAAAAAAAACTGACATTATTTGTCCAGCCTCCCCCAGAGAATGCAGAGTAATATTAACATTATTATTATTATTTTGCTGTAATATTAACATAAATAACAGTTTACTTTACAATATTGTACGATTATAGCAGCTAATTTATAGTTTTACTTGCTAGTAAATTATATTTTTATTTATATTTGTAAACGGTACTATTTCAGATCAGGTTGCATCTAACCACACCATTATTCACAGCATCTGCTATATTTATACAACTGTCATGACCAATCCAGCAAACTTTATTTCCATCACTTGAAAAACTGACATTATTTGTCCAGCCTCCCCCAGAGAATGCAGAGTTTTTAAATTCTGCCATTTAATAACCTAATGGCATTCGGCTTCCCCAAACGGTAGGTGAGGATTGGTCCTCGATGTCTTTGATATAAGCAGAAAAAACTCCTACCATATAATCAGTTGATTCAGCTACACTAAGAACATTGTTCCGATGCCAATTCAATCAGGTAATTGTTGATCGAATTGGTTTTTTAATATGCTTCGACACCCACCAATCGGTTTCAGACTCCAAATAGCATACCAATATCAAACGGGCTTGGAAACCAACAGCAAATTTATTCTCAGCTGGAGACAATTTGGCGCAGTTTGCTGCACGATTTATGCGAAGTAATACTAAAATCGGTTTCCATTTTTTATCTTCAGTCTGCGTGCAAACGTAAGCGTTACGATCGGCGGCACAGCTTACAATCCTGTTAGTGTCCTTAGCCCAGTCCATGCCCATAACCCGCAGATCATCCTATTATCCCTATTCCAAGCTTGGCACGTTATGGAATAAAATTAATTAATTACCGAAAACTTCAATCAATATTCAAATACTGAATGACAGCTGTTACACATTTAATCTGTAATATGAGACTATTTACACATTATTTTTTGTAATAAAAGCATAATACAATTTTTTTTCGGAATAGACAGTAGAATACATATTTTTATTAGTAAAAGGTGGTTGAATACATATTTTTTTCTGCAATTTTACATATTTATTGTGTGTATTCTAGATTTTTAAAAAATACACATTCCTTGTAAATTTTTACATATTTTTTGTATTTTTTACAACAATAATACTAGTAAATTCACTATAATTAATATAGTAAATTTACACATCGCATTTTTCATTTTTTAGAGTGTACAGTCCACTTCCTGCAAACACCTGAGTTCGACCTTGTAACATATAGCGCCCTAATCTTTATTTGCTAAGTTTTAATCGCAGTGAAATTGGAAATTGAGATAAAAAAAAAACGTTTAGTGGCGACTAACGATTAGGTGCTTAGAAATGAAAGAGCTTTTACAAACATTTCACATTATATTAGTCATTTATTTATGAAAAATTTAGTTTTTTTTTAATTTTGCTTATGAAGAATCGTAAAAGGGAACCAGGTTCGAACCCCAGTGGATACGACATAATTTTTTTTTAATCAAATAAAGAAAGTATTAAAATATAATACAGTATGGTTGAACTGTTTAACACAAAATGTTTTACAAAATTTTGTAATCTATTCAAAAGTATTAAATGTAATCAAAATTGTATTAGAAATCTTTGTAATACTTCGCTTTTATTAAAATATATTCCAAGATTTCATTTTTCGTGATCATTTCCTCCCGCTTAATATTTTTTTTCAAATGATAATTTAAAAATTCGCCCAATAACTCGAAAAGTAAGCCAGATGTAGGAATATATATTGAGACCAATTTTTTAGAGAAGGTGAAAGCATATCGATTTGATGCCCGAAAAATCTCCATCGGATAAGATTTGAACTTCTTTTCACCGGGGACGCTGTAGGAATTGAAAATTTCTGAAAAAGCCGAGAGATCCTTTATATATTTGGCAACCATGAAAATCAACCAATTCAAATCCAATCACATACTCTTTTCTTTAGTCTAAAATCTGAATACAGATGTTAAGGGCATTTAAAGGCCGCTCTAAGTTCTTTTAAGATGAAAAAAGAATAATGTTTGACTTTTCATTTCAGAATCATTTCTAACTTATACCAACTGTACCAAATTTTCCACGCAACATTTTTATATTCTCTCAAATTTAAACACAACTATATAATATCTGAAGCAATCTTAAAACTTTCAGTGTAATTTCACTTATACAAACATTGTAAATTTCCTTCTATTTCGCATAGACACAACACATGCATACAATAGTACTAAAATCACTGTTTATTTAGAAGGGTCGTATTTACATTTGCTCACTCATATGACAATTGCAATTGCCAATACTCGAGCATGTGCACCAATACACTGTGCTGATTAAAATGAACCTACCTAATGTTACTTGTCGCACAGATGTGATGTAGATAGTACGGGTAATGAGTTGTGTTGCTATATTTTACTCACTTTGACAAAATGTCAGCTCAACTTTGCTCGAACTAAGCTTGTACTAAGATTTTTGTTTTGTCTCATGTCTCTCGTATTAAATTTGTACTAAATTTTAGTTTATTAAGAATACATTTCTAATAAACACGAATGGTTTTACCAATACAAAATATTTGCTTACATGAAATCTTTCGGGATTAAATAAAAAATTACTTAAAGTGAGAGAATATTCTAAGCTTTGTAAGATTTTTTTTACATTAAGGTGGTTTCTGAATTAATAAAAATTTATAAACTTCTTTCATTTAATCCTAGGATTAGAGCCGTGTTTAAGCATAGACTACAGCCTAGGGACCCGCACCACAATATAACTGACCGTTTTTTTTTGTCAGTTATATTATAATTAATATGTATAAGTACTATAATGTAGAATTATATTTTTTGTGGGAAAAACTTTGTTGACCTTTTTTTTGCTTTTTCTTTGCTGTTCAAAAAAATAAAATTTCTTTGCATCTTTTTGCCTTCCCTTCCCACACCACATGTTTCGCCTAAGGGCCTTTGGAACCTAGACACGGCCCTACCTAGAATCCCGTAAGCTTCGAAGAATGTAATGCCTACATATCATAGACACATTTTATAACATTTTTATTTGCCTAAAAAAAAATATTGATAATTAATTTCAATTAGCATATTGTGCATATTTTGATTCTTATTGGATGGCAACAAAGTTATTCTGATTTAACTTTAATCTATAAAACTGAATACTATCTATATAATTTTAAAAATACTTTTTAGCACTTCAATTCCTACTCCGAAAACAATCTCATGAATTGCTTGCAACTGTAACAGAAATTTCCTACGTGTAGTTACCAAATATTTACTCTGAAATAATTAGGTGATTTTTCTACAAAAATAATTTATAACATTATTTTGTATATGGGGCATTTCACGCCAAATCAAACACTATTTTGCTTTTACATCAATGTTTTTTTTTAAATTATTTTAGTAGGGTAGAAGGGGGGTACATACAGAATACATTTAATATACATATGTATTTTTCATGGAAAAAATGTGTAATTTTAATAAAAATTTGAATGAAAGCCATACATAGTATTAATGTTCGAAATTTGGTTCAGTGTACTTATGTAACTCTACATTCTCAATCAAATATATCATTAAAACATAAAAATATTCCTGTGTCGAAACCTCCCCTTGAATTGACAAAGCTTCCCTTAAGGTGGGAGGTTTCGAAATTGTTTTTTTTTTTTTTTAATGAGACTAGCCTCTATGGTTTTTTTGAATTTTTCTTAGGAGATATAAGTTTTTGGAAAATTAACTTTAATTTTTTTGAGTTGGAAAAAAATAAATACCAGGCCTAAAATTTGTTTACAAAATTTGTTTTTACAAAAAAATTGTGAAAAAATTAATCACATCGATTAGAGTTGCCAACACTTAAGATTGCTGCAGAGATGTTGCGTCTGACCCGGAGATTCAATTAGGGGATGAATGAAATTCTAAAAAACTTATAGCTTATGCACTTTTTTTTCATCTGCGTATTAGCTGAACTAAATAATTTAAATTTTTTATTTGAATGAGTTTTTTGAAAAAACCCGTAAAATTATTTATTTCTGAAATACAAGACATGTTTCTTTTTCCAAAAAATGTGTTAAAAACCTTAAATTTTTTTAGCATGATAAGAAACCTTAATTTATTCCCTTTAAAATGGTATATATGAGCCGTTTATTTTGAAAGTGGCATAAGTCACTTTGTTTTTAAGTCGAGATATTTAAGTTAGCATCCATATTTTTAAACGTGTTAAAGCGCAAACCCTTAAATATCTCGACTTAAAAACAAACTGACAAAACTGACTTATGCCACTTTCAAAATAAACGGCTCATATGGTTCTACATTTTTGCATATTTCCTCCCTTTTTACCGGAAAACAAAAAAAAATTTTTTTTTTTTTTTTTTGTATTTTTTAGTTTTGTATTCGAACAGAAAATAGTTTTTATATATGCGTTTCAAGGACATAAAACAGTGATTGAATTTTAGGTACATTTGTACTTTTTTAGTGCATTTGCATCGTGAAGTCGTCAGTACACTTGACAAGTTTTTAGTACATTTAGTACACTTTCAGCACACTTCGACTATTTCTGAAAATTACTAATCCTGTAGTAAACTTTGATGACCTTTTTTTTTAGTAAAAGATTTACAATTTTACAGAATTTTAGTAATTTAAAGTATTTTTTTCATGTTCATGTCGTAAAAGTAAAAACGGCATCTAAAAAGTACATTTCAGGTCTCCATTCAGTACGTTTCTGCAACACCCAAGCGTCATGAAGATGAGTTGTTTCAGCTCTATCTATATCTCTAATAGTATAATATCTATATCTCTCTAATTTATATCTTGTGTCCCAAAGATAAAAAGCTGTCCAAACATTCAGAAACGAAAACCATCTCATTAAACTGTTGAATTGAATAAATAAATAAAAAATAGGAAAATAACACTACTCAAAACAACAATTAAGACAAACAAAAAAACAACACAACAAAGGTGAAAATAGTGAAAAAAAAAAACTTATGGATAGTAAGACTTTATGAATATCGGTATCGGCGATGTATTTTTTGTTGAATATCGGTATCGCATTGGCCAATACGCGAATCGTTGCATCCCTAATAAAAAGTTAAAGTAGCGTTTCAACCAGATAACACTTAATGCTCTATTAGCAATTTATTATTATATTAGATATGAAGAAAGAACAAGATTTTGGAATAATATTAATTATTCATCTTCAATTCTAACAGTTTTTGTTGGCAATATACCGGTAGCTTCGCTTTAAAATCAAATTGTAGGTATAAATAGAATATCCGATCGGATTTATAAGATTAGTTTGAAAAGAGCTTAGCTTACTACAAATATTTAATTATACTAAAAAATATATTCATTTGCAATATGAAATTCTCATTTTTTTTAATATTAATTTTTGATTGGTGTGATGACAACTGTCTATGCAAGTATGGAATATTTTTAATAGAGTTCCTGTGACTATCTTACAAGTAAAAAACAGTTCAGAAGTTGACTTTAAAAACCAAAAACAAAAAGATCACTCTGACAAAACTCTGCAAAATAATTTTATAATTGGGAAATTTAAAAATGTTTCAACCAATTACACGGTTTTGCTTTGAATTTTGCATGGTTACATCCTAAGACAAGGACAAGAAAATTAGAGTTCACTTTTGCTTCAGCAAAAACAGATTTTTGACTTAAAGATCTCTTGATGTCCGAACTACTCGCAATTTTTTTGTTTGGAATTACCTACATACATGTACAATGTACATGCATATATAGTATGTCTCACGTCAGCCGGATCAACTGCGCGCTCAAATTTGTGTAGTTTATGTGTAATAAGTCATAGACAAATTTTTTATAGGTTTAAGCTTTCAAATCCCGTTGGGCAAATTTGCAAATTTCCAAAGGGGGGCTCAACATGGCGTCCAGAACGGAAGAAGTCACGTAAAATTTATATAAAAAATATTTTTGAACTTAGAGTAAAGTGGCGTGGAATGCCTCATATGTACATATAGCTGCTTTTTAATAAGTGAGAACTTGTTATTTTTGATTCCGCAGCAAAAGTCAACCAATAATAAACATCTTATTTAATTGTTAAACAAAAAAAAAAATACTTAAATCTCAAGCTATAGTAAGCTCTATATATTATAAGCGCTTCATTCTATATAACCATTGGCATCAAAACCAGTTGTGAATTATGTCATCTTTTAATTTTAGGAATTGTTGTTTTCAATTATTAGATGTATCCGAGTTTTTAGATTACTAATGTAACTCCGAAACTATGCTCGAGTGATCTCTTACTCTAAAAATGCTGCCATCTTTGTAAAACTTAAAAAAATGTGGTGAATTACATCAAAATTAAAGCTTTGCCCTTTATTTTTGATACAATGGCTGTAATGTTCCTTTTTGTTCCTTAAGGATTTTAATGTCGCACTTGCACTTATACCATACATATCAACATATGTATGTTACTCATACGACATGGTCTTACCCCAGTCATTGTTTTTCTCTTTGCGCCACCGGACACACACTCACATTCCTGAGAATGGGGTAAAAAAACTTAACAAACAGCTCAAAATACTCTACTAAACAATTTAAGATCAGAAAATCGCCTTATATATGTTTTTTGGTAAGAGACTACAATTTGGCTGCACTATACCTTAAGTGTTTTTTTTTTTTGTATGTTAAAAAATTTGTAATGCTTATTCGCACCATATTGCTAAGTAAGCTTTATATTTGATATGGTAATGCATTTGAATATCTAAAATTTTTTTTTAGATATACTCCAAATGTTTACTCTAATTTAAAGAGTTATAGCACGTATATAAACATATCTTTTTTTTTCATTAACATAAATTGAACATTTACTTATGTATAATACAGAGAGCTGTCGGCATTATAAACAAATATTTAATTCAAATTATATTTAACTGCTTTATAGTATAGGGTTTACTAGGTATTTTTTATTTTTTTTGCTAACAAATAATTTTGACTTAGTTAAGTAGCAGATCATTTATTTCAAGCTTTTTTTCTACTCACGTATTATGAATTTTATCCTGTTAGAATTTTTTGTAGCACAATTTTTTTAACTGTTTTTTATTTCAAATATTTCTTTTTCTATAAAATTAACTTATATCCTTTTATTATAATTTAATAAGTAAACAAACTCTCACTGTTCCATGCGCGAATAAATAAATATTTAATTAAGACTTTCACTTAAGAATCAAATAATATTGAGATTTTGCTTAACTCAGATAAGATACAACCGATATGACTAGATTGAAAAAGGCAAACAGAAAGTATGATGGTATGCTGGAAATGGCTAAGACCTGATAGCAGTAGACATTTGTGGTTTTTTGTTATTTTGAATTTGACATTGAATTTGTTTTCAATGAAAAAAAAGAAAAAACAAATCAAGTTTTTTGCTCTTAAATAAATTGGAAAAATGGTTAGATAAAGATATTGTGCATGTGTATATATGTACATATCGCTCACTTACTTCAAAACTGGCATAACTCAAAAAACCTTAAGTGGAAGAAAAATGCATTTAAAGTTTTCAATGTTACTTTTTATATAAAAATGATGTAAAGTATGTCTACTCACAAAGTATGTCTCACAAAACAAATTTATAAGATAGTTTTCTAATTTTTATACACAAAATAAAACATAAAATGGCGGATATTTCTGCATCATTAACTCAAAAATCACGTTTTTGGACTTATGCCCGTCTTGAAGTAAGTGAGCGATATATGATAGTAATAGTAATTTTGTATAATTAATTTTGCTACTTTTTTTTTCTTTTATTGATTTTGTCTGTGGTATTTTTCGGAAGATATGCAAATTACACTGCACAACAATATTCAACTTTTTACAAAATAATATGGTTCGTTGTTAAATTCAGTACTGTAGCTGTAGCATAGATGCCAAAAAATAGCGTACTAGTTGTATCGGAACTGCCACACCCTCTTTAAAACCATGCCCAAATATTTTGAGTGGCTGAATGCGACAAATATGCATTCATATATCAATCTTGTAGCTGCCGTAGGTGCCAAGATTCGGTATTAAAATAGTTTTTTTTGTATAAAAAGAGCCACGCCTATTTATTCAGTCCCACGCAGATATTGCTAGGTGCTAACAAAATCAAAACTAAAAATCCTGAAATATAAAATTTTTAAACTCTTTCCGTAGGAGTATTTGAAAATTAGTATGCAAATACTGGACTAAAAATTAAATATGGGACGGATGGTCACCGTACGTATAGTCCATCTGACCTCCGCTGAAGACCCACGGATGTACGAAGATTCATGGGTTAAGATCGAATAAAGATTTTAGAAACTTGTACAGCACAAACGAAAATACATAAATACGTGTTGCATTCAGTTCTATATAGTATATATTATATGTTATGTACATACAGCCGTGATCAAATAAATAGCACATTTTACCTTAAGTTTAAAAAAATTAATTTTTTTGAAAGGAACTAATTTTTCCAGAACTAATGAGATACATAAATTTAACTTAATGTATTACCAATTCAATTAACAAAAAAAATTTAAATTAAAATTAAAAAATTTTAAATTATTTAAAAGAAATGGCTCACATATGAGCTAGCTGTTCATATAAATAGCACAAATACTAGAATATGGAAAATTTCTTATTTTCAATATTACACTCCAAAAAAAAATTACTATATTTAATGTTGTAATCGTGTTTCCATTATTAAATATTGTAATTTTACACACGAAATGTATTCATAACTTTGCACATAAAAATTAGTAAAATAGATACACATTAGATGTGTTAAGATACAGCAAAAATGTGTGCATCTATACACATTATTAATGTAATTTTAATGCCTTCAAATTTACTACGATGAATGTGTAAAAATGCAGGATTTATATTGACCGAAACATGATAATTTTATTTGTTATTTTTTTAAACTTATGACATAACAATAAATAAAAAATAGAAATTCATTTTGCTGCAATATTAACATAAATAACAGTTTACTTTACAATATTGTACGATTATAGCAGCATATTTATAGTTTTACTTGCTAGTATATTATATTTTTATTTTTATTTGTAAACCACACCATTATTCTCAGCATCTGCTATATTTATACAACTGTCATGACCAATCCAGCAAACTTTATTTCCATCACTTGAAAAACTGACATTATTTGTCCAGCCTCCCCCAGAGAATGCAGAGTTTTTAAATTCTGCCATTAAATAACCTAATGGCATTCGGCTTCCCCAAACGGTAGGTGAGGATTGGTCCTCGATGTCTTTGATATAAGAAAAAACTCGTACCTTATAGTCAGTTTATCCAGCTACAATAAGAACATTGTTCGGATGCCAATCCAATGAGGTAATTGTTGATCGAATTATGCGAAGTAATACTAAAGCCGGTTTCCATTTTTTATCTTCAGACTGCGTCCAAACATAAGCGTTACGATCGGCGGCACAGCTTACAATCCTGTTAGTGTCCTTAGCCCAGTCAATGCCCATAACTCGCAGGTCAGGCTGAGTAAGGATATCAACTAATTTCCAGTCCTTACTGTCCCGCTTGTATATATGGATCTCATTGTTATTTGGAGACAGAGCTATTTGTGACTTGTCCCTATTCCAAGCGTGGCACGTTATAGACGCTTATGATGCACCAATCTTTCAGCCATTATTTTTAGAAAATAAAAATTACAGAAAAATCGTGGACTCTGGTCAGTCAACACGATTTACTTTTGAAACATTATAGTCAAATTTTTGAATTCTTATTGTCGTTGGAAAACTTCTAAAGAAGTTTCTGAAAGAAAATTGATGTAGAAATATAAAATAGAAAATTGGAATAAAATTAATTAATTACCGAAAACTTCAATACGTCAAGAATGAAATACTGAATGACAGCTGTTACACATTTTATCTGCAATATGAGACTAAAAACACTTTATTTTTTGTAATAAAAGCAGAATCCAATATTTTTTTCGTAATCGACAGTAGAATACATATTTTTATTAGTAAAAGGTGGCTGAATACATATTTTTTACTGCAATTTTACATATTGAACGTGTGTATCCTAGAATTTTAAAAAAGACACATCCCTTGTAAATTTTTACACATTTTTTGTATTTTTTACAACAATAATACTAGTAAATTCACAATAATTAATATAATAAATTTACACATCGCATTTTTCATTTTTTAGAGTGTAGAATTTAACAAAATCTTCATGATTAAGGATATTTAATACTTTGTACTCAATCTCTAATTTTGTATGACCGTTTCGCATCTTCGGCACAAGCTCTCCACAAGCCTTTGACTCCTCTCCTTCGGAATGAACACCGAATTTCTTGGGCTGCAGTCCACAAATCTTCATAATTTTTTAAATTTTTGTTCTATAGTTTTGCCTCTACATCATCCAATAATACATTTTCTGTGTAATTACGGTCCGGACTTTGATCTGGCCAGTCCAAAACGCTTATTTTCTCTCGCTTTAGCCAGGTTTCGGCTGCATGTTTCGGGTCATTATCATGCATGAAGGTCTGTTCGACTGCAAAACGATTGGCTCTATTACATTGGAAAAATTTATTTAAGTAACTGAATGGGTCCATTTTTTCATTTATTAGTTCAATTGGTCCAACGCCAACGTCCAACGTTTTGGACTGGCCAGTTTAAAGTCCGAACCATAATTCCAAATAAAATTTTGGGGTGATGTAGAGGCAAAACTACGGAATAAAAATATCAAAAACTTTGACGATTTGTGAACTGCAACCCAAGAAACTTGGTATTCATTCCTAATGAGAGGTGTCAAAGGCTTGTGTAGAGCTTGAGCCGAAGATGCGAAGAGGTCATACAAAATAAGAGACTTATTAAAAAATATTAGTTATACTTAATAATTTACATACAGATTTTTTTTTAAATTTCATTGAAAATAAAAAATTTTCCAAATATTAGTATTTGTGCTATTTATATGAACATCTCATAATGGCAATGTGAGCCATTTCTTTTAAATAATTCAAATTTTTTTAATTGTGATTTCAATTTGTTTTGCTAGATAAATTTGTAATACAATAAGTTAAATTTATGTATCTCCATAGTTCTGGAAAAATAAGTTCCTTTCAATAAAATTTATTTATTTAAACTTAAGAAAATATGTGCTATTTATTTGATCATGGCTGTATGTATGTACATCCATTTGTTGATAGTTTTCTTTATACAACTAATTCCTTTTTTTCAAATTACGATTTTTCGTAACGTTTTATTTGATTTTTGACAAAAATTTAAGAAGTTGCAATCCACTGTAAAAATGATTTAAGGCGTTAAGTTGCCGATACTTGCATATTTTCACTAACAGTTCTCTTTCAGAATATAGTGACAGATCCTTGTTATTTTTAGTTTGTGTTGCACAGTGTCAAGTTTAAAAATAAAATGAATTTCTTTGATAAAAAATAGTCAAAACATTATTGACCGTCAAAATTTTTAATAAGTTTTATTTTTAATTAATTCATATGGAATAACAAGAAAATCTTTTGTTTCGTTCGACATTTAAACTGTAACGCTAGCAAAAATTTGCATATAGTTTAGCATAATCGACGATGTCACTAAACTTGGCTTAGATACGTTATAACGGATTTTGTATTTAGGTAGGCACTAAATTGCGATACATAAATTTTGTTAAGAAATAATTAATGCTTTCAATTTCATTATTACTTTTCAGTTACATATGTCACGATTTAATAACAAACTGCACGTTTTAGCGTATTAATGTTTTTGTCCGGCGTTAACGCGTTTTTTTCTCTCAGACTATTTTAATAGCGCGTCTCGGTAAAACTACTTGAACAGTTTAGCCTGCTCCAGTTAGAGCGTAATAAAAAAAAATAAATCTCACACACTTTTTGTTATCAGCACTTTATTAGTTTTCATAAAAAAAGTGTTAATAAAAACTATTGTTAATAAAAAATTATTGTTAGTTCTTTTTTTTAACCCTAAAGCACACATGTAGACTAATAAGGCACTTTCAATCGGAAAATATATTTTAAAAATAGTTTCGTTTCATTCTCATAAAATTCCAGTTTCGCTGAAATTTTCTGAATATTTGACATATTGTAGCACTTGGTACTTTGAACAAAAGTCTGCATGAGTCCGTTGCGGTGATATAGCGGGTAAGAAGTCAATGATAGCTGACAGTGTTAGCTGCACTTTTAATTTTTGAATCTCCTTATCCCTTAAACTGTTCAAAGTCAGATTTATGCCCAAAGGGATATTTACGCTTTTTAAAGTATATGTATTTACACAAGTCGATTTAAAATCTCCTATTTTAGGCAACAGCCTAAATATTAGTCTGCATAAAACAAGCTCCCAACCACATCTAAAGCAAGCTGCATTTTGAAAAACAAACCTGTGCAATTAACTAAATGGAATGATTCTTCAGAAAAACGTTACGGAGCACGCCTTCAAAAGCCATCTGTATTTGGTTAAAAAAAGATGGGCTACAGAGACCTTAACACTGTGCTAACAGGAACAATTGCATTTACACCACAGCTCAAGATTATAAATCTTGATTGTTAGCCAGTGGTAGAGCAACTGTCCTAATGCACAAGTTCAAATCTTCTATGGTTTAAGTTAACCAAAAATAGTCTGATAATACTGTGTAAATATGCGTATATAGTAATAGCAGAAACGAATTAGGAGGGTACGTATCTGTTATTTTGTCATGTTTCTTGAAGACAAGAATTTTATTTCCAAACGATATCCCTATCACAATTATTAACATCTTTAAAACAGACTAGGAGATCCTTAAATTTCGCATTGTCTAACACAAAAATCTCTTCTCAAAAGCAGGTTTCATGTCCCGCGGTCCTATTTTATCATACCAAAGATATACAAAGCTACACGGTCACTTGGAGTGCAATGAGACTTCTGGAGTCACTTGGAAGAACTGGCTTCATTAAGGTCGACCGATATTCAAACCAATCTTAGACGGTTCAGCTACCAAGCTGCTGGTGTACACATTAGAAGCGCAAACTATAGTGATATCAACAACGAAGCCACACCCATATTTCCAGATATATCACAATAACATGAGAATCAACATATCGTTCTCTATTTTGGCAGCGTTTTCAACTCGGCGAGAGACATGGTGAGAACATAAGAAAGAATTCTAGTATACTAAAGCTGTACTCCCAATGCTTGAAATATACATAGAGTTATTTGCTAGTCAAATCGAATGATTCAACTCAACAGAGAGCTACGGAATGGCACAAAACCTATTGGAATTACGGACATTGAAATTGCCAGCAATAACGACTTTATTGTCAGCATGCGACTTTAAAATTAGAAAAATCAAATCACAGTGGAAACCTGCCTTATCATAGGCAGAAATGCTCCCTAAATATTGACTTCTATAAGTGAAACAGAAGTACAGGATGTGCGATTGAACTTTAAACTTAACTCAAATAGAACTAACAATGCTGGTTGAAAAACTCTATTCGGATGATTTCGCGTTCTTGAAGGACTTGCAAGGACCTTAGAGGAAATTTTTTAAGCATTTGTAAGAAGAGGTTACATTCAAGAACTTTTTAGTCAATCGAGTTAAAAAGTTCATCTGAAAGTCCTCTATTTCTCAGGTATGCCTAGTGTTATGCTCTTGTGCTCACCAACACCTCACACCCTCAGAATAATGCCAGCAATGTAAAGCTAAAATTAGGTAGGAATAATGACTCATGGAAATATAGTTGGTTACCAACTGTACTTCTATCTCAAATGAGATTATGAAAAGATAAAAATCAAGTAGCATCACGGTGGAACCCCTTCGGGTGACAGATGTAAAGGCAGACCCAAAACAACATAGCGACAAATAATAAAAAAATGAGATGACATGAAGCATGAACTGCAACAGAAAATATTATAAAATTTAGGTTTATACATATCTAACGCTTCTAATAGAATTAGTTTTCTTATAATGTTCCTCGGAGATTCAATTTTAATAGCCTACAAAAAGTCTGTTAAGTTGATTTATTAAAAGAATATCTGTATTCGGGGGTTAAAAATCATCGCAAACGTCAATATTTGATCAATTGCAACAAAACTTTATTATAACTAAATAAATGTGTTATCAATTTAGTATTTTATGTATTTACGTACACTCCAAAAAAAAATTACTATATTTGATGTTGTAATCGTGTTTCCATTATTAACTGTAGTAATTTTACACACGAAATGTATTCATAACTTTGCACATAAAAATGTGTAAAATAGATACACATTAGATGTGTAAAGATACAGCACCTATAAACATTATTAATGTAATTTTAATGCCTTCAAATAAATAATAAATTCATTTAAAAATGCAGGATTTATATTGGCGCAAACATAATAATTTTATTTGTTAAAAATAAAAATAAAAAATAGAAATTTATTTTGCTGTAATATTAACATAAATAGCAGTTTACTTTACAATATTGTACGATTATAGCAGCTTATTTATAGTTTTACTTGCTAGTAAATTATATTTTTATTTATAATTGTAAACGGTACTATTTCAGATCAGGTTGCATCTAACCACACCATTATTCACAGCATCTGCTATATTTATACAACTGTCATGACCAATCCAGCAAACTTTATTTCCATCACTTGAAAAACTGACATTATTTGTCCAGCCTCCCCCAGAGAATGCAGAGTTTTTAAATTCTGCCATTAAATAACCTAATGGCATTCGGCTTCCCCAAACGGTAGGTGAGGATTGGTCCTCGATGTCTTTGATATAAGCAGAAAAAACTCCTACCTTATAATCAGTTGATTCAGCTACACTAAGAACATTGTTCCGATGCCAATTCAATCAGGTAATTGTTGATCGAATTGGTTTTTTAATATGCTTCGATACCCACCAATCGGTTTCAGACTCCAAATAGCATACCGATATCAAACGGGCTTGGAAACCAACAGCAAATTTATTCTCAGCTGGAGACAATTTGGCGCAGTTTGCTGCACGATTTATGCGAAGTAATACTAAAATCGGTTTCCATTTTTTATCTTCAGTCTGCGTGCAAACGTAAGCGTTACGATCGGCGGCACAGCTTACAATCCTGTTAGTGTCCTTAGCCCAGTCCATGCCCATAACACGCAGATCATCCTATTATCCCTATTCCAAGCTCTGCACGTTATGGAATAAAATTAATTAATTACCGAAAACTTCAATCAATATTCAAATACTGAATGACAGCTGTTACACATTTAATCTGTAATATGAGACTATTTACACATTATTTTTTGTAATAAAAGCATAATACAATTTTTTTTCGGAATAGACAGTAGAATACATATTTTTATTAGTAAAAGGTGGTTGAATACATATTTTTTTCTGCAATTTTACATATTTATTGTGTGTATTCTAGATTTTTAAAAAATACACATTCCTTGTAAATTTTTACATATTTTTTGTATTTTTTACAACAATAATACTAGTAAATTCACTATAATTAATATAGTAAATTTACACATCGCATTTTTCATTTTTTAGAGTGTACATACCTACATAATTTATATGAAAATACATTAAAATATAGCTTGTCAGTACATAGATTCTGATAAAGTTTACTCTTCAGTTCAGAGAGTCGAGGCATTTTTGGCAAAAATTTTTCTTATCACTTTGACTTTACATTTCTTCACGTTTTTTGTGTGCAAAAATTTATAAAACTAAAATAATAAATTAGTTAGTTGATTTATGAATGATATTACACATAAATGTTACAACAACAACTTTTGTTATCAATTGAGTTCAACGTTGCGTATGAGTGATATTTATTACTAAATAATTCTATTGCCATATCATATTGTATGCGGCAATCAATTTTTCAAGTTTTATGGCTTTAACTAAAGAGGCATTACTCATTATCGATTCTAGGATAGCTAGTTTCAATTATGTAGTACGAGTGACCTGATGTCGGCGATTCGCCATACATTTTCTTCTCAAAACTGATGGTTATGATTTAAAGATCATCTTATCTCGAACGTTGTCTCGATATATCTGACCAGATAATTAATTCGATGAAGTCGACACATTGCTTAACTCATAGATTTCTTGGTTGAATCTTTTTCTTCATACAACTATTAACTGCTCCATTACTATAGTAATTGTTACACATTTAACTGCATACAGAACCATTAGAAACATTAATGTGATATTCAGAATTATTTTAATCTCTCTTGAGAGAAGTTTCTGGACGTTTACCCCCAGGTAGGGATTACTTCTTAGTTACTTCGAAGCTATAACTATTAATGAAAACACTTTGTCCCAGACGCTGAGCAAATGTTGGTTTCAAACTGAATAGCATGTATCAGATTTTGTCCTCGATTACAGCCAGATCCACTAAGTCTTACAGATAGCGATTATATCAATATCATCAGCATTAGGATGAGCACCTTGATAAATATTTTGAAAAGCACAGGTTAGCTATCTATATGACATAAGCGAACTAATTTTGTCTGGATTCCAACAGTTATCGATTAGAAATATGTAAATTCTTTTACCAAAATTCGTCGGACTAAAAACATTTGAATTGTTAGTGCGCGTATGGAAGAACTGATATTCCAGTCATCAGACAAATAAACTTTACATTTGAATGATGGTTCCCCTCGCGGTGATAGTACTTAGTAGGAGAAAGATGTAATGGCAGGCTTTTATGCCTTCTCTGAGCGCCAGTAGCCATGCCGTCTCCTCAATTATTTCTGTTGCTTATTTTTAACAAACGATGTCTTTGGGGGTCAAAGCCCGACATGATGGCTTCTCAAAAGAAGGAAGAAAAGAATGAACATAAAAGTCTTCAATGTTAAAGACAATGAAAGCTACACATTTTCCTATCCAAATCTTTTTCAAAAAATCCATGAATCTTCGTGACAATGTCTTGCTTGGTTTGCACAGTGTAAATATTAGCACAGACACAAAAAAAACTACGTTCAAGCTTTTAAGTTTTATGTGGAAAAATTTTATATATTCAACGTATTTTTTTTACTGTGAATCCAATCAAAAGGGTATATGTTACAAAACGTATAAATCAATAATATCTTATAACTGTTTATGACCACAGAAAACTCTGATTATTTTTAATTGAAATAATAATTATCTTAGACGCTTTTTTCAACATTCAACAATTGCATCTCATTTAAGAACAACTTTTTCTTTGAGAAAAATAAATTTACGTAGTAGGTACTTACAATACTGTCATAGTAAGTATAGAATGACTTAGTACCTATGCAAAAAATAAGAGGAAATAAACAATTAAAGGGAATAATAGAAAAAACTTGTCAGGTACCTTTTTTACACAAACAATTTAGTTAGTCCATAAAACAGTTTTTTGCAGTTATATATTAAGAGCATTGATTAAAAATAGAGATAAATATACCTGCATAAGCGATGACTACCATGGTTCAATTAGTGATATTTGTTCGATGCTTGAAAAATCAAACGAAATGTAGGTTTAATTTTAAAATACGCTCAGACTATGGTTTTTCATGTATGTATTTTGAATCGCTTTTCATGATGTAGCCACTAATTTCCTCAAAATGTGTACGTTTTTTGTGATATTGACCATTTATCATTGGAAAGAACTGAAAATTTCTATGAGAAAATTTCTTCACTCTTTTTTGGAACATTTTTTATTTAAAAAATCGAATCGAATAAATTCAAACAAATTTCTATATCAGTTGTAAGATTTACCTCATTTATCTTTGACCTTGGATTTATCCAAAACCAGATAACTTACAAAACTCTTAGCAATAGTTTGAAGTAAGTGTCTCAAAATCAAAGAAAAAATTTCACATAAATTTGTCTTATAAAAATAATAATAGAATAGAAGTAAACATTGTAAAAATTTTTTCAAAAATTTTTTTAAAAATTTTCGCGCATCTCGATACGGAGCACATCACAGTGGTTCGAAATCGTGTTTGTTGGTTCAAAAATCGCTAGATAACTCAAATTTTTTTGGAAATTAACATATTTTTGTTAACTAAAATGACAACAAATCGTCAGAGACCGAATTATTAAAGCAAGAATCTGTTTTTAATTATTTTGAGTGAAAAATTTCTTCTTTTTCGGTGTTTAACTTAAAACGAAACTTTATTTTCCAAATTCGGGCATCAAGTATTTGTTGAAACTTTGGAAAGCTTTCATTAAAATAAAATTTATAAATTTCTAGCAATATTTGCACTCTCCAGCCTTTTTTGAACCAAAAAAAATTTCTAGAATAATTTTTCATATCCGACAATATTTGCGATTTTTGAAACAATAAACTCGATTTGGGACCAAGTGGTAAAAACTGTTTCTAAAAGAATATCTTATACTTAACTTAGCTCACAAGACATGGAGGTTGAACATATCTCTGAAGCGTGGTGTATTTTCCTACCTCCAGAATAAATATGTAGTTAGGGGCCGTCCATTAATTACGTGAGGTGTTTTTTGAAAATTCGGACTCGCCCCTCCCCTTGCAGAGATTCACCTTCCTCCCGTGAGATTTAAATTATAATTTTTAAATGATTGATATGATACAATTTGTTATCTGCTATAATAATGTAAATTCTCTGCATTAAAAAGTTGACGTGAGGTTTTCCTTGATCCCCTCCTCCCTCTTGGTGAGATTTCCCGGACCCCTCCCCCCTCTTTTGACTCACGTAATTAATGGACGACCCCTTAAATAACAAAAACTCAAAACCAAATCAGGGCATTGCGAAAAATCATATGAGTTTCAATAAGAGAGTCCTCTGCTGTACTGAAAACAGTTTGCAGATAACTGCGTCAATAGGTTCAGCCCAAAGCTGAAACACTAATGTCAAAGAATAAACAAATGGATTAGCATATTGCATATATCTAGGCTGAGCTAATATTGCAACTGGTGACAGTTGTGGTTGCATGTATTTATTTTTGACTGACAATGTGAAAAAATCTAACTTCGTAAAAAATTTGCATATATTTAGGCTGAACTGAGTTTGCTATGTAAATGAAATTTCGTATAAATGTGTTATAAATTCAATTACAGCTACTCGATTCGTTTTCAGGCCTTCCATTATTTGTTAATTTTTGAGCCCATTTTTTTTTTAAATACATATGTATGTATTTAATTAGCAAAACCTTTTTTTTTTTGTTGCTCGTCCGATTTCTAAAGAACATATTTTTTTACTGCATCGCTTTTTTTTTCTTAAATAAAAATAATAAACGTGCGTTCATAATCGCGTTTGTAATCGAGGGTCCATATAACCAAGTGTAAAAAATATAATCGATTTTTTGGCTCAAACGTTGCGAAAGAAAATAAGCTCTCAAATTTTAGTCAAAAAATTAAAAATTTGAGTGTCCTCGATTAGTCTCTTGGTCATTTGATAACCTTACATATTTTTAATAAAATGTTGAAAAGTTGAAAAAATATGGAAAACATTGAAAATCGTTTATAAAGTCAGAAATTTTTGAGAAATATTGAAGAAGTTTAAAAAATCCAAAAAAAGTTAAAGTCGAAAAAAAGGAAAATGTTGAGAAAGAGTTTAGAAATATTGAAAAACTCGAAAAAGTTGAATGAGGTTGAAGTATGTGGAAAAAATTGTATCAGGTTCAAAAAATCGTGTTGAAACGTTGAAAAATCTTGGTAAAGAGAGGTTGAAAAAGTCAAAAAGATAAGGTAAAATGTTGAAAGAAGTTGAAAGAGGTTGAAAAATGATTATAAAAAAAATCAAATGAAGCCACAAGGCACGTCAGGAAATGATTGTCTGTCAGCAGACGCAGTCAAAGTTGTAGACATAAACTTCAATATTATTCCATTCGGAATGAAATTTCAGATCTTGCAATCTGAATTCAGTCGGACTGCAGTTTTTACCGCCAAATGTCTATTTCAGTCGCAATAAATAACCATATAGTTTTCAAAACCGCCAACAGAAAAATACAATTTAGTTTTTTTTAAGAAGACAAAAATAGAATTTTTTTTACAGTATTCAACCAATTATTATTTAAATTTATTTGTTACTATCAAATATATGAATATAAATGTACAGTAGTAAATTTATTACAGTTTACATTATAATTATTATATAAATAAAAAATTTTCAGAGTTTTTGTTCATTTTTTTTCAATTCTTCTTCTTGCAGCTAATAAACTCTTAATTGAATATCATGTAGGCAATGTAAACTGCAGGTATACTAAAAATATTTTTTTTTAAATGAGAGCGTTTTTTCTTGAGAAGAAAAATAATTCAGTTATAATACAAACTATACACTGATTAAGCGAATTAAATTCCAATTGAGTGTGATTTTAATTCAAATGTTACAAAGAGAAGCTAACAAAAAACTAAGACTTAAAATATAATTCATACAACAGTATATCGTTTACACATATGTATATGAAAAATCACAATTAATAAAATTAAAAAATTAATTACAAGCATTCAAATGAAGATGTTTTTTTTCTTTTAGCTCTTAAAAAAACCAGCAATTTGCAAAAAATATCTGCCTTTTTAATAACAAAAAGAGTAAAACACATAAACGCATAAGGATCGTAGTTTTTTTTTTTTTTTTTTGGAATGTAAAAAATGATTTCTTATAGTAAGAGTTTCCGAAATTAATAAGAATCGCATTTGTTTGTAACCACATTGGACCTAGTTGGCACAAAAAATGCAAGACATTAATTTCGGTAACTTAAGAAAAAAGATTTTCTTTAGTTGCATTTAAGTATAAATTCAACTAAAATTCTATAGAGTTTACAACAAGTGCAAAAATTGGTGTATTTATGCCATTTTCAATTAAGTTTTCATAGAATGTGTATTTGTGTGTGTGTGCTCGTATACATTTACAAAACATAAGATTACAACAATTTATAGAATTTTTTTTTACACATTTTTGAAACAAGTACTCTGTTGCCATTATAATTGTGATGTTCTTGAACATTTAGTAGTAGTAGTATTCGTGTATATTCTGCAACTGTATTAATTCTTATTATTATTAAATTATTACTAACGAATCATCTAATATATGCTAACTAAATTAGTGTATTTTTTGTGTGCGCGAATGTATTTTGATGCATTTTATAAGACTGTGTTTTATATTTTTGGTATCTTGCGTTTGATGAATTAAGTTGATTGATTCTGTTTACACTATAAGTCGCTTTAAAATGCTTTCTATCGTTTTTAGCGATTGTTCCTCCAGCAGGAATGTGCGATGGTTGCCCTCTACTGTGAACACTTCAACATTCTTTTTGCAAATCTGAAATAAATAATAAAAAAAAAGTTTAGTTTTAATAATAATTATAGTTAAAGTACGAGAGGTAGAGGTAGCAACATCGCCAAAACAAGAATTTCAGAAAGGCTAGTTTTAATATTCCCTCTATTTCACTATCTCAATAGGCATGGGGACAGTCTGGCTAGCAAGAGAGGTTGCGTTTACCTGTGCGCATCATCTAAAAATGCGGATATAGCTTTTGAAAAAATGATTATAAATTGGGAACCCCTGAATGGATATCCAAAATATAGGTGTCATAATAAAGATAATTTAATGGCCTACAATCTTTAGCTAAGTTTGAAATGTTTCCTTTAATTTTGTAGATATGACGACTTTTCTGAAATTTTGAGCAATTTTTTTTTTTTAAAACCTTATTCTTTCCAAAAAATGTGTTAATGACGTACGACTTTTTTAGCATGTTAGGAAAACCTAATTTATTCCCTTTAAAATGGTATATAGTAAAATGGTATATAATTTTTGCACATTTACCCCTTTTTTTACCGGAAAAGAAAAAAAATTATTCAATGAATTCTTATCGGGTGAATACTGTTTAGTTTTCGATGTAGATTGATTGATTTCACATATGAACAGAAAAACAATTTGTAACATTGTCAGTATTGTTTTCACTATCTCACCTCTTTCAAGCCGTAATCTTCCTCTAGTTTCGCATAGTTCTCTGTGGGCTTAACCAATATTACATCACATTGTACTCGCGTTGTAGGTTTGAATTTATCTGCCACTAACAGTTTGTTATAAAAGGCTGTTGCTGCTTTTACGATCTGTTTTAAGTAGAGAATAAAATATAAGAAAAACATTTTAATTAACTATGTTTAATAGACTTACTAAATCTGTTGGTTGATTAATTTCCACTGACACAATCTCAGCGCACTTCTCTACTTTTCCTTCCCACGTAGGTATACCCATCAGTATGCGAGCAACCTGCAAATTTTAAGAAAGTTCAGTGTTTAGATATGAATCTGAAAGCTTAATAAATTTTTAATTGATAGCCTAGATAAAACTACATGACCGACTAAAAAAAAATCGATTGAGCAGCAAAAAAAAAAACAATCTTAAGACGTTTGCTGTTCTGAGTCTTCAAACCTCAAATAGTTTTGATGAGAACGGGCTCAGAAATTTTTAGTTTAATAGCTGGTCGATTCAGTTGCAATTCATAACGCTCATAAATACTTCAAATAGTTTACATTAGAAGTTTCCAATTTCTAATAGTATTTAATATGCAGCTTGTTTTCAAGTAGAGAAAATTATTTTAGTAATTTCTTTTTTAGGTTTAGAAAACAAATTTTTACTGAAAAAGTTTTCGAATACACCTAATATCTAATACTCATATGTATGTATGTATGTTACTAAAATAAATTCATAACTTACCACTCCGTAATCCACATTGGCACACACCATGCCAAAATAGGCAAGACCAAAGGCTTCATTCTGATTAATATCATCGGAGGTGTTGTGTCGCTGCTTGAAACTCTGTGTATACCAATTCACATATTTAGGCGCACCGTCCAGCATAACAAGCTGTGCAATTTCCTTGTTCTGTTCCAACTGTGTAACCATCACAAAAGCAATTAATGCACCATATGAGTAACCAGCAATGGCATAAGGACCTTTAGGTTGAACAGACTTCACTTGCTTCAAATAGAATTTGGCGAGACTCTCAACACTCTCGAGGGGTGCTTCAGCGGTACATTGCAATCCGTATATTGGACAGGTGAGACGCTCAGCCAGACGCTGTAACGCAGCGGCAAAACCTTCAATTGGCGAAACGAAGAATATGGGACGCTTCTTGGAATCTTCGGGTGCAGCAGATTTCAAACGAATTATGGCCTCGCTTGGCATAAGCTCCGTAGAGAACACTACTTGAGTCCCATCACCGAATGGGCTAGGAGTATTTCGACTAGGTGAGGTGGGCGCAGCACCACCAGCAGAGGTATTGTCTATTGCAGCACCGCCTAGCAGTTTTAATGCGCCAAATGTTAGGCTGCGTATCTCTTGGGCCGACATCACAATATCAAAGTTACGTTCCAGCGTTTGTTTAATTTCAGCGCCCATCAACGAATCCATACCCAAATCACCAAGTGAAGCAGCATCTTGTACATTCTTTATGTCGCGTAATCCAAGAATATTAGCAATGCTGGCAACCAAGCTGACGCCGCCTGATTGATCGCTCTTGCGTTTTTCGGCCACTACCATAGACGCTAGCACTGGATGTGGTTGTTGCAGGAACAAGTCAATTGTCTGCAGGCACGAAGTCATTCGTTGTGGCAGTGTACCACCGATTACGGTATCATTATCGCCGAGATTTTCAATTACCAGGCCAGTATCGCCAATGGCACCCCACTGTATAGCCGTGCCAGGGAAACCACTCACCTGACGTTGTTCGCAGATACGTTCCATGGCGGAGTTGGCAAGGCCATAATTTGTTTGGCCGATGTTGCCACGACCACAGGAAACGCTAGAGAAACAAACGAAGTAGTCTAGCTCAGGACAGAGCGTACGCGAATGTTGATCGAGGAATATGGTACCAGCAACTTTCGCATCACAAACGGTTTGGAAGTCTTTGACAGTTTGATCTTCGATGAGCGCATCGCGCAATACAGCTGCTAAGTTGAAAATACCACCAACAAGTGCAAGATCGTTAGCGTTTGTAAGTAATTTCTTGCAGCCTTGCGAGGTTGTAACATCATTAGTGTCTATCAGCACCTTGCAGTTTCGTTCCTGCCAACGGCGAATCATAAGCGCCTGATATCCTGTCTTGACGCCAGCTCGCGAAGTTAACACCACATTTTTGGCGCCACGTGACACCAACCAATTGGTCAACTCTAAACCAAAACCACCCAAGCCACCAACAATAATATAACTTTTATCAGGATGCATATAAGTACGTGGAATAGCGTTCACCAAACGTGCTATAGGCTTTACTACTTTTCGGCTGGGTTCCTCATCGCGCACTTTGACAATGACCTTGCCAATGTGTTTGCCAGAAGCCATGAAACGGAACGCTTGTTCCACTTGCATTTCGTTGAAGACGGACGTAGGCAAGGGACGTACGGCACCATTCTTAATACCCTCGGCTACAAGTGCTACTACTTGTTCTTGCATTGATTCCTCACCTTCCATAACACTGTCCAACAATATACCATGGAATGAAGAGTTCTTTAGGAATACCGACATACCAAGAGGACTATTGTTGCTTAAATCGAATTTGCCAATTTCCAAGAAACGCCCATTCAAGCCCAAGCAACGTACCGACGCCTGTAGCTTTTCTTCGGACAAAGAATTCAATACCAAATCAACACCACGTCCCTGAGTCTCTCGCATGACCATTTGCTCAAAGGAGCAATCACGTGAATTGCCAATATAGCGTTGATTTAGTTGGGGGAAACGTTGCTTTAAGAATTCACGTTTCTCTACGCTACCAACTGTGGTGAACACTGTCAGGCCATGGTGTAGTGCAACTGATATAGCAGCTTGACCAACGCCACCAGAGCCGGCGTGAATCAAAATTTTCTCTCCTTTTCTCATTTGACCACGTACAGCCAAAGCATAGTAGACAGTAGCGTAAACACAAGGCACAGTTGAAGCCTCTTCCATTGACCAATTTTCTGGTATTTGCCACATCATGCGCTTGCTAGCCAAACATGTCGTTGCCATCGATTTTGCTGGTACCATAGCCATTACACGACTACCACTTGAGTCACGTCCAGCGAACTCAAGTCCAAGTACGCAATCCTGTTGTGCCAAGTCACCAGGCAAGGCATCAGCTGATAATTTACCAGATGACAGCATAACATCTCGGAAGTTAATCGGTGCATAATAGACAGTACACATTTCCATATCTTTACCAACAATGTTTCGATGTCCGAGTGGTGCCTCGATCCATTTGAGAGAAGCCAGATCACCTAGAGCAGAATGAAATGTTTGAGTTTGAATTTTTATAGAAAAATAATACATAATAAATAATGGAGATCAAAATATACCGTATTGATATTGATAAAAAAAATGTGGGGGATTTGAGAAAAACATTGGATATCAAAGTAAATGGTGAATATTTTCAAAAATTAGAGAGATTAAAATGACTTTGAATTGGTATCAAATGCTTGAGTTTTAAAAGAAATATTTAAGATGAAATTGATTTTAATATTTATAAATTTACTTTATTTTTTATTAAAAGGACTATGTTAGATCCAGTGTGTCTTAAAGATAGCCTTAGCAAAATCATGCACATATTCGACTTACCCTTTACTAGTGCATTTACATATGCATGTTCCACCTGTAACGTAGCCACATCAGTCTCTAATTTCAAGTGCCTAAATGTTCCCCAAGCTCCATTCTTGTACACATTGGTTATTAGATCTTTTTGTAGTTGTTTCCGATAAAATTGCGATGCCAACGAAAACTTCTCTACAGATTTATCTTGAATGTAGACCATACGTGCCAATTTTCCGCCATTTTCATTCCTAATGCAATTTATTAATCCGACTGCACCAAAAAGTTCCTCACCATTACAAACGATGTACACATACTGCTCTTGCTCCGTAGCCTTGGCCAAAGCAGTCTTGAGGTTTTCCAACCAATCAAAGTTCTTTTCTGTTACATTAATAACTACAGACTTTCGTTGCAATAGATCAGTGGCACGTCTGGCTGTTACTAGTAAACGTGTACTGCCGCAATTTTGTTCCATTACGGAAACAAAGCCGGCTTTTTCCAAATTCGCATGACCTGATTTAGCAAAGCTACTGATGTTCTCTTCTAAAATGAGGAAGCCATTTTCCTTTAAACTTGAGATGCTATTCTGCAAGGTAGCAGTGTCTGGACGAGTCAGCACATCAATGCCGTACACAATATGACAGTTTTGCTCTACTGGACCTTCCATTATATTCTTTGAGATAATGCGTACACCACTATCACTTAGGGTTGAAGCAATAGTTTCTTCGTTGTTATTTGATGTTACAACAGCTACATCAGCGGTGACGGTTGGTTCTCCTTCGATAAGTTGTACCAGTTTAGGAGCGATCAGAACGTCAGGATTGCGTCCATTTGCTAGCTCGACGGCCTTTAATTTTAAAGCACCGCCAGAATTTTCAATAACCAAATGGACAGCAGCAGTCAAGGCATGAATGCGTGCCTTTTCGGAATTTTCATGTAGATCAATTGTATTTACGTGCGGTATGAAGGTATAACGTTCCAGTGTAGGTGGATTTTGTGTACCTGGACGCTTTTGCGCGAGAGAAGCCTTAAGTCCGCGTAGCTCTACGCCACCACTTTTAATAACATTGATATCACTATACATGTAAACTGGTAGACCCTCTTGTGTCTGCAACTCTGTGGTCATTTGTGATAGTATTTCTAAGTGTTTATTTGGATTGATGACAGCTTTCTCTATACGCGTTGGTAAGTATAGCTCACGCAAATTTTTACTCAGAATGCTGAATTGTAACATAGTATCCATGAAACTAATCCAATTGTCCACCCACTGTAGTTTACCGACAGTTGCCACAGAATCGGATTTTAGAATACCACGGAAAATGCCAGCATAGTCGTAACCACGTAAACGGAGTTCCTTGTAGACATCATTAGTAACCAATTCTAGGGCAACCTTACTTGGTGGCAGTGCATCCAATGGAAGCTCCTCACGTTCAACATTTTCAGGAATACTAATTTTGCCAGAAACAGCCAAACTACCACCTTCACAGATTTCAAATGCGCCTGTACCATCAAAGAAGTTAATGCCGAATTTAACTACGTTCTCCTTGTTGAGTATGGTGGCACGATGAAAAACAAGGTTCTCCATAACGACAGACGTGCGATGGAATTCATTGCCACGCATTTTTGCATATGTCATCCATGCGAGTGTCATATAACCAGTCGCAGGAAACAGTATACGACCATCAATTGTGTGACCGGCCACGAATGCATAATCCTCTTTGGATAAATCAATTTCAATAATTGTCTCACCAGAAGAAGTTTCGGATCCATACTTGGGAACCAACCACTTCTGTGAATGATCCCATCCAACTTTGGAGTTCAACATTGGCGTACCACGACCAACAGGATAACTTATTGGACGCACCAGTGTCATGATTTGTGGTTGTGTACCGGCTGAGTAGAGTTTACCAATGTTAGCTAGGAAGAATTCAATGTTGTTTTCATGATTGCGCTTAACCAAGCTTAAATTAGTGGAGTCTGGTCCTAGTGCACGTTTTAAAATAGCGTTCAGTAAGCCATGTGGAGCGATTTCAATACAGATGGCATTTTTAGGAATATGCTGTAGAGCTTCATGAAACAGAACTGGTGAGAGCAAGTTGTTAACGTGATATGCGGCTGAAGATTGTTTGGCAATGGGATTGTTCCATGCAGTCTCCGGAATGCTTGTACTCAACCAACGCGATGAACGATTCTTGGCATTCGGAATAATTTTTTCCAAGCTCTTGCGCAATTTTGGACCAGCATCTGCAATATATTTACTGTGGAACGCGTAGCCAGATGAATTTACAGCACGCGCAAAAACTCCTTCCGCCGTCAAATCAACTATTAACTTAGTAATGGTGTCTTCTGGTCCAGAAATAGTGCAGTTTTCCTCACTGTTGTGGCAGACAGGGAAGCAGTCTGCGGGTACACGTTTATGAGCTTCTTCCCAAGTTAAGCCAATGGCGGCCATTTTTCCTTTTGGCAATTGAGTGTCCTGAATACTCTTACCACGCCAGTAAGCAGCCAAAACCGTTTGTTCTGGAGTAAAGCAACCATCAGCGTATGCACAACCTAATTCACCAACAGAGTGACCAACAATACCTTCAGGCTGAATGCCAAGCGATGTCAACACATCAGTTAATGCTACCTGCATGGCAGCGATGGATATGAATGAGTTAAGTATATTCTCAAAGCTCTGTTCCGTGGAACGGGTCAACACTTCGATTAAATCAACTCCCTCTGGGCGCAAGACTTCTGCGCAACGATGTATAGACTTGTTGAAAACATCAAAATGCATAAGATCTTTAGCCATGTTGGCCCATTGACTGCCCATGCCGGAGTAGCAGTACCAAATGGGACGCTTTTCCTCATTATACTCGAGCACTTCACGTTGTACTGAGCCTTTGCTATTTACAATAGTATAACCACGATAATAGTGAAGCGGAATGTTACGAGAATGGATGTCATTGATGAGCCCAAGATATTCATCATCATCGCGATGTGCTGTAGCATCTTCAAGCAAATCTTGTACAGCATCGGCAGTACGACCAGAACATACGACCAGCTTCGGTGGCCCGTCCCGTGGTGTGAGCGCTTTCGGCTTTGGGTTTGATTTGAGTATAACGTGCGCATTGGCACCGCCAAATCCGAATGAATTAATACCAATTATACCACCATTCCATGGCGTATTTTTGTCAACAACCTTTAAACGGCCATCCATCAAACCATAGAGATCAGGGTTTGGTTTCGTATAATGCAAATTACCAGGGATAACACCTTCTTCCATGGCAATCAACACTTTGGCAATGGAGCAAACACCTGATGCTGGCTCAGAGTGACCCATATTTGATTTAACTGACCCAATCAGCAACGGAGTCTTACGGTTTTTGCAGAAAAAGTCAGTAATAGAATTGACCTCTTGAGGATCACCTACTTTTGTTCCTGTACCGTGTGCCTCAACATAGGCTACATCATTGGGATCCAAATTAATTTCTTCGTAAGTCTCGCGTATCAAACGATTTTGCATACGTCCATCAGGATAAGTGATACCTTGTTCCTTGAAGCCATCGGTATTGGTACGCACATTCAAAATTGTAGCGTAGACACGTTTAGCACATGCGGTTCGTTGCAAGAAAATAGCAACACAGCCATCCGAGCGCACATAACCGTTTCCTGTTTCATCAAATGCCTTGCATTTACCCTCCTGACTCAGCATGTTAAGACGTTTAAACTGTAGTGACATAGTAGGTTTCAAAATAATCCCAGAACCAGCGACCAAAGCCGAGTCACATTTACCTTGTCGCATATCAGAGAAAGCCTGTTCTAAGCCATACAATGAACTGGAACAAGCTGTATCCATGCTGTAGCTGGGACCCTTAAAGTCAAAAGTATACGAAATGCGATTTGCAAACATGGCACGTGCGCAACCAGTTAAGCCATAGCCGTTTACACGATCTGGATCGTCTGTCCAGTACTGCTCTGTTTCCGAAGCAGATACACCGATATAGACACCAGTACGAGAGCCACGTATATCCGCTGGATTAATACCGGCATCAATGATAGCTTCATGGGTTATTTCAAGTAACATGCGCATTTGTGGATCCATGCAGTCGGCTTGTTTTTGATGAGCGCTAAAGAATTGCTGATCAAAAACGGACAAATCGTCATCTTTGATTTTGCCCAACCTGTCGGGAAGCCCATATAGACCTGAAACAGAAAGAAATTAATTAAAACTAAGTTTTGTGTGTGCATTAGGGTGGTTCTTATTTGGATTTTTTGCGAAAATCAAATGCAACCCCTCCCCCAATCGGTTCGAGACAGGTTAAAAAAATTTAAAAAAAAAGAATTGTTCTCAAGAGAAGTTGCTTGTACGGTACTTGCTGCCGAACCGATTTTTTTATATTTTTAAATCAGTAATGATATATTGACTTTCATTTTAAAATGACAACTGATGGTAGAACTGATCTGAGGCATTTATTCGATGTGTCCCACTAAAATTTATTGCTTACAGCTTAAGAAAAAGTATTTGAATAATTAGACATATGGCAAACTCAGCATGTGGCAAACATTTTAATTTGTGTTATGCCAAATTTATCGGGTAAAACCTTTCAAGCTCGTTATATATCATTTATTCGATGTGTCCCACTAAAATTTATTGCATACAGCTTAAGAAAAAGTATTTGGCAAACATTTTAATTTGTGTTATGCCAAATTTATCGGGTAAAACCTTTCAAGCTCGTTATATATCATTTATTCGATGTGTCACACTAAAATTTATTGCATACAGCTTAAGAAAAAGTATTTGGCAACCATTTTAATTTGTGTTATGCCAAATTTATCGGGTAAAACCTTTCAAGCTCGTTATATATCAAAGAAACATATTGCTATTTAGGGCAAATAAATCTTTTGCTCAAATCAAAAAAATCCATTAATAGAATACAAAGAAATCCGGTTCGGTGGAGAGTTTACGCATGAAACTAAATAATACTCAAACTCACTATTATTTAGCTATAAAAAGATGTATCAAAGTTGATAGAGAAAATCGGTTCGGCAGCAAGTACCGTACAAGCAACTTCTCTTGAGAACAATTCTTTTTTTTTAATGTTTCGATACTTCGAAAATCATTTGAGAATATCTTATGATTACAATATGGCACTATTTATCTAGATTAAACAAATACATAGGCATTCTTATGAATATCTATTTCAACTCTACGAATCCTTACTTTTATATGAAATTTATATTGCGTGCATAAAAAAGTCAGTTTTTTATGAATAAAAAACGAACCGCTGGACCGATTTTTTCCAGACTCCTTTCAGATCTAAGTCATGACGTGGCGTATCGATTGATATGGTCATCAAAAAATTCTGTCCGGTAGTTATTGAGGAAACGAAAGCCAAAATATGTCTACATACGTACGTATATACATACGTACACACACACACACAGACATCACTCTAAAAATACTTGTAAACGATTGTCGAGGTCTTGAAACGTAAAGAAAACACAAAATTACCTATTTCGATTTTCGGACCTATTATAATAACTTCTCAAGAGAAGTTAATATATTTAAAATTTTTATCTTTAACCCTTACTTAACCTATTTCAAAGTGAAATAGTTCCAGACTAGAGAACAAAATTAAAAAAGTTTACTTAAAATTTTTATGTTTAACCCTTACTGACCCTATTTCAATGTAAAATTTGACTTAAGCAAAAATCAAATACGATGGCCTCCTAATCGGTTCGAAACAGGATAAACAAATTTAAAAATTTATTTACAATTTTTATCTTTAACCCTTACTTAGCATATTTTAATAAGAAATTTTGCCTAAGACACCAGATTGTTCATTATTTTTGTATATAATACGCTTAGAAAAGTAACAATTTGTAACAAATAACACATTGAATTAAATGCAATTAATTGGACATTCTTAATACTGTAAAGAAATTACAAATTATTGATACAATTATTAGAGAAAATAACGGTTATTTGAAAAAATATCACAAAATATATGGAACTAATTTCAAACTTTTATGCAAAATTTGATAGACTGTAAAATTACCTGCCATATGACAGTAAAATATTTTAAATCTATTAAGGTGTTCCCAACTTATACTGATTTTTAGAAAAGCTATATTCGCCAGTTTCCTTGACTATATCTCGGAAACTAGATGCGAGCGACATTTTTTTTTTTTTTGATATATTCTTTTTTAAAATTAAAAACCACGTAAGAAAAAGTAGTTTAAAAAAATGGCGGCTTAGGCCAAACTTTATATTGAAATAGGGTAAGTATGGGTTAAAGATAAAAATTTGAAAAACTTTCTAAAACTTTTTTATCCTATTTCGAACCAATTGAGGGGGCGTCCCCAACTTTTTTTTCTTAAGGACCTCCCTAATGTACATATACATACATATGTGTTGATAATCTAGCTGAGATAGAACTCATGAGATGGTACCCATGTGATATTATTACCATGTACCATATCCCCTGTAGCTAATCTGATTGTAATTGTACGTATAGAAAATGTTGCATACACAAAACTTTAATCATAATTTTTCAAACTAAAACTAACGGTTTAAAAAATATTTTTGTGAAAGATATTAAGTGGATTGATGACCATAACAGAGCCCACTGAATGCATTTTACTCCTAAAATCATTTTTAGCTATAAGACTCATTTTTCCTTAACAGCAGTGACCTAAGGTCACTAGTAGATTTTGGAACAACGAATTCCAATCACAATGTTGATCATAGAATAGTATCCTTTTCCCACATTGGATATATTTAATTTCCACTTACAATGCTGCAACATATGGTCATTTATAATGTTGAAATACGAGATGCATTCAAATCCCACTAAAAATGTTTCTACATAGAATACATCCTACTCCTACTGACATCGGATTGATAACACTCACGCTTTCAATATAACGCTGATCGGATCATGATTCGAAAATATAATCAGCATATCATAGAAAATTTCGAAAGAGTTCTAACTACATTGTAATCTAGAGAGAATGGGTCTTGGTATCTACCATATTATCGCTGGGCATGTTCACCAAATTTTATTAATTCAATACAAAAAAGTCAATTCATTATGCAAAACCAGTTGTATATAGTATGTATACCTTTTTGCCAACGTCTTGGATCATCGTTAACCATGTCAACTCCATCGAATAAATTTTTCTTAAATTCTTCAATTGTCGAACTCTCTGGCAGTCTGCCGGAAAAGCCAGTGATGGCGATGTCATCATTTACCACCGAACGACGATTGTAGGGTCCCCCTAGGTCCATAGGAACGCTGCGATCATTGTCGGTGATGACTTCTTCGGCAAAACGTGCTGGCATTTTGTTATCTTCTTTTTCCGCTAATTGTTCTTTGGAATGATGATGATTTGATGCTTGGTGATCTTTGTTGCGACGTTTTTTGCGACGATTTGAACGTGTTTTCCCGTTTTTCTGTAATGGTGCCGGAATGTTGTTAACAGTACCGGACTGTGTAGAATTTATTTTGGTAACGCCTCCTGGTAGCGTTTTGAAACTGTTAAGAATAGAAGAGAATGGAGAAAACATTTAGTAATGTAAATATTTTATAAATATCAAAAACTGTCATATTTTGAAGTTTGTCGAAATTGCTTTAGGGTTTTAGCTTAAAACTATTTAATATACCCTAAATTTAGTAAGGTTAGTTTAATGTTAGTATTTTGTTATTTTGCTTCTACTCGAGGTTTTTAACCTCTTTCAAATTTTTCAACATTTTGCATATTTTATTGACTTATTCAATCTCATTAGATTTATGTTAATTTGAAAACTCGTTTAGTGCAATTGTGAAGAACTGGTCAAAAGCTTAAAACATTAATATTTCGCTTCATAGCTAAAAAAAAAAAAATCTTCAAACTTAATATATTGCCTTTTACACCTCTGGTCACCTTTTAAAGGGGAATTATAAAAAAAAAACAAGTACAATGCTTCTCTCTCAATTTAAAGAGTTTCAATTTGTGAGCAACTCATTTTTAAAGCTTTTGTTTTTGCTGTGCTTCGAAGAGAATTTAAAAAGCCGCTAGTCTCAAATGCCGGTATGTATTAACTTAACGTAAATATATGTACATACATCTCTATGTATCTATATTTTTTAGCCGCTTTGGTATAGAAAGTCAAAATCAGGTGATTTCTGGGCTTATTTGCTAGAGAGAGAGAGCTGTGTAAAGTTGCGAATTTTTTGTTTGTTTATTTTGTTTTTATTTTCATTTTTTGCAAGAATAGCACTTGTCTTTCAAAAAAACATATGATGCTGATGACGAAACAAGCGTGCTGCAGATGTGATTCTTTTGAGAGAATGCGATTAAAATACAGACGTTTCCTAATGTAGAAAATTTAGTTTATACGGTGGTAAAATTCATTTAGTTTTACAAGTGGACAATGACAATAATAATAACTTAATTAGTTATTGATTTAATCAGTATCATGCTGATTTTCAGCATGATTGAGTTTGTATACTGATTTATATACTGATTTTCGACTAAAACTGTCTACAGAAGATTGATGAGATGTTCAAGCCCAGAATGTGCCATTTATTCAGTTCTCTCAAATTGTCGAATACGTCTTATGTTTCCTAGCCACCTCAGCGCCTGTTGAACGCATTTTTGTTTTAGCGTAAAAAATTTGGAACGTGGAAAGCGATAACCCTCACATGGAGACGCTTAAATCGATTCTGTACGTGAAAACAACCACAAATTTAATTGCATTGAGTGGTTTGAGTTTTTTAAAAATCAACCAGGGTTGCTTCGGAAAAAATAAAATAAAAACGATATTTAGCCATTTCATGTAGAGAGAAATATACTGATTTTCGTGCAAGAACCGCTTAAGTCATTATAAGCAATTTAAATATAATAACATTTTATGAAATATTTTCTTAAGTATATTTTGGCGCTTATTGTAAATGTAATGGAACTTCAATACGACATAAATCAATATATTTTTATTGATATCTTTTTAAAAAATTTTGTTAAAGAAATAGGGGTTTCATGTAAATATAAAGTTTTGTTAGTTGAGTATGGTAGCATACATAACTCAATTCTTTTTTAAGTCGACTTAGGCGGTTATCGGTTGTGACTACAGAATTATAACGTTTAAGTCAGATTTTGCAATTTTTCCGCAATATAGGGAACACATTCTAATTATTTCATTTGAGAATTCCCCAATAAGAGCGTCGATGATTTCCGTTTTCAAATTAAGCACATTTTTTCGAAAAGTAAAATAACTTTCATTTCAAAAATTGGCAAACTTTTGCGCGATTGTAGCAATAACTCGTTGGATATCCGCCTTAAACGCAGAAATTATTCGTGGCGAATTAAAAAGTTCAACTTAAAAAATTCAACGTAAAACGTCGCTTGGTGTCAAAGCATACGATCTTGTCACTTCTGTTCTCGATTTTATGAGAAAAATTTAACTTGTTGTACGAGTAGTAGAACATAAATTCATTTTAAACGGCTTAAGTATTTGACTAAGGAAACAATTCTTAATATGAGGAATAATTACTATTATCAAGGAAAATTCTTTTACTAATATGAGGGAAAGCATTTCCTTTTATGCATATAGAAATGCTGATACCTACTCCAACCTCTACGTATACGCAATATTTTTCTTTTGTATGCTTGCGTTATTTATTTTCAAAAGAATTAATTTGACTGAACGAATATGAAAACATTATAATACCATGTAGTATGTACATATGTATTGTATTTAATAATACATACTCACAAAGTGATTCTAAAAAAGGTGCACACATACATATCTACGTCTATCTTCACTCTGCTCCTATTCGACAGAAAAATCGTAAGATATCAGAAGACGCATTTAAAAACAAAAAAATAAGCGGGAAGAATGAACTCAACCATACAACTTAGTTATGTGCTTTCAAAAGAGTTCTTAATTATGTGCGGTAAATTATCCAAGTAGTTTGTGCTGCACAAACTCGAGTTCAAGAAATTGCGGTATACTTTTTGATTTCCTAAATTGATATGATCGAGTTAGTACTCTAAGTTAGGGTTGACCATTGGACCTCCCGCGGTCGTGAGCAATGAAACGTGCAATCATTCGTCCCGCCGTGCAGTTGCTGATTCGTTTGTCAAAAAAATATTCAAGTGACCCAGTCGGAATCAAACGTGCAAAAACAAAACAAATGTGTGCAATGCCAGTTGAGAAAAATGCAGGTCAACAACATTATTTCTGCGAAATGCAATTTTTTTCGCTTTTATTATTGACTTGTAAAAAAAATGAGAGACTAAAAAAACTGCTCTTATGTGCATCATTGTTGTAAAAAAAAACCCATATTCATGGAAAAATAGTTTTAATTCTCGGAAAAGTACTTTTTGTTTTTATTGATGAATTTTGAGATTAATAATTTGTTAAATTATGTATATTTATTTATTTTCAAAAGTGATGCACGAATTTCTACTGGGTAATGTTTTGTTTTCCTTTGAATTTCTACACACTTTTATACACACACTAGCTCGAAATTAATGTGATAGAAGTCAACTCGCTGTCGACTTTTGGGCAACGAAGTTGAGCATCTCTACTCTAAGCCATAGATGGGCAAAGTTTTGGAAGCAAGAGCCACTTAAAACAAAAGCAACAAGAACAAAATGAGTGCAGAAATAAAAGTTTAAGTGTTTTTGTTATTCAGCTTTTTTTCTAAATTTACTTAAGACTACTTGTACTATTTTAAGAGATCAGAAATCGCAATATATATACCACAATTTGCATTTGTGAATGAATCTATTCTGGTAACGCAAAAATTATTGCATAACATTGCACGTAAATATATTACAAAAAAAAAAGTTCACAGCAAGTAGCACTTAAAGTATTTCAATTATATTAGTTGGATTAACTGCCGCTAATAAGAACAGTAAACAATAACGATAAGTAGATTATCTCACTATCCAAAGGAGGGAGCTCGATAAAAGTTATCAGAAGTAGTGAACCTATTATATTAACTCGCAGTCACTTTAAAAGCATTTTTTCAAAATTTTATTTTGTGAAAAATATTTATTTTGTAGAATACATCTAAAGCAAATAATAATGATAATAATGATGAATTAATAAAATGAAATTATAACGCTATATTCATGTGGCCACAGAGATTCAATCTTAAATTAAGTCATTCAATATTGTAATTAACAAGAAATTAAAATTCGAATTAGTAGATAATCTAAGAAAAAACTAATAAGTATTGATAGTAACAATCAGCACTTGAGTGCTATTCCTATAGAAGGGATTACCCAAACAGTGAATAATTACGAGCATATGAGTATTTTTATCAGAACCACGCGAATAACGTCATCAAAATTCACGACCAACACCAACTGTCAATAAAAACAACAGCGTATGAGGAAATCTATGAGCAAGCTTTATAGGGGAAGTGAAGAAAATAGTATCCGTTTTAAATATTAATTATTCTTATTAGCAATTTTTCAGATATACATATAAGTAAGTATGTATGTTCGATATCGACATATGGAAAATCCATATGGAATTCCATTCTATGCCAATTAAGTGAACATTTTTACTGTGACCCCAAACCCCAAACACTCCTCCAAAGTAGTAAAGAATTGGTTTTGTGAGGAGAAGATCGACGTTTTGGATTGGCCAGCTCAGAGCCATGACTTAAATCCATTAGAGAACCTGTAGAACAAAGTCAAGGTTGAAATCGTAAAGAAAAATTATAGAAATATGGACGATCTTTGGTCTGCCACACAGAAAGATTGGTGTGCCATATCTAAAACAAAATGTCAAAAAATCGCTTAGAGTATGGTTCGCAGGTGTGAAGCTGTCATAAAAAAAGAGGCTATGGCACTAAATGTTAATGATTTAAATGTTTGTGCATACCAAAAAATCAATAAATTAATTTTTAACACGATATTTTCACATTTTTCCAAATTGTGCCGTTTATATTGTATGTCCAGCTCATTTCATCGGTTTTCATACATTTTGATGCATTTTTTTTTATTAATGAAATAAAGCTGAAGTTTTTATTATTATTAAATTTGATTAATAAACTTTTGCAAAAAAACAAACACTTGATGTTTGTTAATAATATTTACGATAATACAGCATAAGAAAGAAAATTTAACAAAATGTGCCATTTATATGTCCATATTTCGGTGAATTTTCGAAGTGGATATTAATTTAAATCGAATTATAGCAAAAAAACAGCAGAGGGAATATCAAACATTTAAAATGATGTATGTATAACAGAAAATCTAAAGTCTTAAAAATCATTTTATTTAATTCAAATAAATGTATCTTCTCAAAGTGACAGTGCGCTGGATTTTCCCCTAAAAATATTTTTTATTATTAAGTGACATACAAACGGTTGTGTCAAAAATGTATACAGCATTTTACCAACGACATACTTCATCATTTTGAGTACATATCTACATATACGTAATGTACACATATACGAGTGCCTATCGTATGTTGCGCTCTCGAGATACAGATAAGGTGGCGTGATTTTCAAGTTCAATGGAGTTTTGTGATGATTAAGCGGTGCAAACCAGGCAGCTACATAGTGGCAACGGCGTGTTGCCAATTTGAAAATAAATAAATTATCACATTATCACAATAATCTGCGGCATATAAATAAGAACTTTTTTTTATAATCCCGCATACCAAATTAATTCTCTTTAATTGTAAGAAAATGTTAATTAGTACACAAAATTTATTAAACTCGTAAATATAATATAAACATTGAATAATACTGGTAAGGTTTTTTGAAAGAAAACAACCGTACTTAGTGTACATACTCGAACATATAATAAACGATAAACACTTTGAATGTTTACAATCAATTGTTTGTAAAATTTGCATTTATTTTATTCAGCGGAATTTTTTATTTCTTTCGTTTGCTGAAAAGGTAGGTGGATGTTTGAATGAATATAAAATACAAATGCGTACTTATTTATCCCGTATATCGGGCAATATTCTTAGTCAGTGTCTTTCTTTTTAAATTTTTGTTATATCTAATTGATAAAATAAGTAAGTACTTACGTCATATTTATATTACTTAACTTGTCTACAGAATTGATCATTTAAATATTTTTAAGTATATGTAACCACTTGTCACTTGCTATATCTTAATATTTAACTAAATTAAAATGCCTAAGTGCACTTCACTCCTCCCTATTATTTATATTGATTTAATTTTTAGTTACTCATTTTTAACCACAATGTGCTATAACGTATGTATGTACCTAGCGATTACAACGCAATCAAGTGCACATGTACTAACGAAACGAAATGTAAGCAATTGGCATAAGAAATTTTAAGGAAATAATTGAGACCATGAAATGAAATAATAAATTGTGAAATTTTGAATTTTTTGTAAAATTTTCGCGCACGAAAATTAATAGTTTAGCTCGTTGGACATACTTCTTATGATTTTGTCTGTATTTGCTTCGGCACCAATTTCTTCAGGGGTTACGATCACTTCTGAAGAGGAAAATAGTCCCTAAAAAGAGAACTGCCCAGAATTTTTAATATTGTGCCCACTATATGAATAATTCTACAAAGAAAACCCCATTAACACAATCTCACTGGCATATGTATCTAGACTAGAGTTGCCAGATGGTCTGGATTGTCCAGATTTTTAATCCCAAATCTACAGTCCAGGCATTCAGAAATATGTTATGCTGTTACAATCAGTATGTACGAACTCCTCGTAAAAATTTGATAATTCTCAAACAAAATATGTAATCAATGAAGAATTATATACAGACCATAGTTGCATACGTAGTATGTATGAAAATCTATCAAAAACTATGTATTATTTGGGGAAGTTTTTTTTCCAAATTTAAAAATGATGATGAAAAACTTAAGAAAATTGAATTTATTTATTTTTTCAATTCCGATAAGCATCACTTATTTTGAAAAAGTTCTTAGCCTTTTAAATAGCTTGTACTCTAGAGTCTAGAGAAAGAAGTTGAACGCTGATAGATCTCATAAAATCAGAACTCATTAAAATAACAAACTGTAGCGAAAACTGTCAATCATTTTACAATTTTTTAGAAACACCAAGAGGTCGCAAATTGATAGAACCAGTTCGATCTAATAATAAGTATTTATGGACTTAATTTAACTTATTTAAAAAATGTACTGAATTTTTGTTTATTTTGTTTAAATTAAATATATACATATCTATGTTTTTCTGAAGCTTAGCTTTAGTTTTCTTTTTTGTCCAAAAAATCAAAATTTGTTTATTTTAAGTGTCCAGAAAAATCCAGATATTTTATGTTTATTTCTTTAAATGTCCAAGTAAAGCGCAAGTTGAATCTGGTAAGCCTAATCTAAACCAGTGATTTGGATTTGATTTTAGGATTTACTATTTGCATGAAAATTTTTTTTAATAACATTAATTTCAGCATACTATAGCATACTTTTTTATTTCAACCTATTTCTAGTTTAAAGTGTTTTCTCGAAAATTAATGTTTGAACAGGAAGATTGAATGCGTTTTCGCGGAAAAAATTACAAATCAGTGGCTTAAAAAGAGTTCGTCCTCAGTGCTTGCATTCAAATTTAGTAAGAAAATCAACGAAGAATAAATATGCCTGGTATGGTCTTAGTCCGAGTTTACTGTAGGATTCGCCGAAGAACAAGTGAACAAGTTAGGGGCTTAACAAAAATAATTTTGTGAAAACACTTTCAATTAAATCTAAAATCTAAAGTGAAAGATTTGTAGTTTTTTTTTTTTCTAAAAACACCTGGCTCAGCAGAAAGCTTTTTTTTTCAACTTGTTTATAGAGTTCGACTCCATGGCTCGAACAGTTAAAATATAAAAACTTAGGGTGATTTTATGCTGATATTTTATTGGGCCATGTATAATAGTCTCTCTGACACACACCGAGCCAGATATGCAGGTGCATTGCACACTGTAAAAACCGACGAACACCAGCACAACATGGACTTTACAAAACTAAAGTTTTTTATTAATCTAAAAAACCCACACAAGGGCAACCCTATATGGAAGTAAGGTTGCAAGAATGTTTTCAAATGCGTAGACACGCTGTAATTTAGTTAAGACCTTGGATTACATAATGCAACCACAACGTTGAATGTAAATTGTTAACCATTCAGAATAATTACACGGTAAAACAATTTAAAATAATTTTTTTATTTTAAAAAAATAAAAAAATTGTCCAGATTTTTTTTTAAAAAAATAAAAAATAAACTGGAAGTTGATTTGATTCTAAAATGTTTAAAGGGATAGAAAAAGTTTTCAAAAATACGCTGACATGAATTCGAATCTGGAAACCGATTAGAGGGTATTACCCAACAAGCTCAACAATATTTTTTTCGTCACTACTGATTCAGTAGTTTGAGAGTTGTCAGTTTTACGACTGTTATATGAAAACAGGATTTTAGATTTTTATTCAAATTGAATCACACAAAAAACATTACAACTGAAGCAAATTAAAGAAAATGGCTGATGGAAGTTGCTTTGCAGTCAGTTCCTAACCGCATCCGTGCAAATTTGAATGCGTTCTGTTCTCGATACGCAGAAAAAATCAACCAGCGCTTCACTAACAATTCTGATGCTATATGTTGACAATTACGGCTGAAGAAAAAAGTTATTATTTATTATTGTATATATTGAATAAAATAGGCCCATGATTGAAAAATCCTTTTAATAAACACAAGAATTATTTATTTCAAAAGGCAAACCAAATAAACGTTGCTAGTTTCCGTTTACAATGTTTACATTATGCAGTGCTGCAATGTGTTAATACGAATTTTGTTTCGCATTATTACAATTAATTAACAATAAATTACATCAGATTTCAAATTCAAAATGACTTTTTAAATTTCCCTCAAAATGTATAAAGTTTGATAATGAGGATTCTAATAAATCCATTCGGTCATATCTTTTAGAGAGTTTAAATTTTCAATTGTTATAGTCATATGGCTAGATTAAAATTGAACATATAAGGGAACATTTCACAAAACATTTCCATTATTTTAATTTTACTTTGGCGGTAAAGTGAATATAGGAAACACATAAAGAAAAAATTAGTATTTGTTTACACGTCGATTATTGATTAGGTAGATAACTTGCAACAAAGAATGCAAGCGTATAAATCAAATTATGAATACATTCATAAACAATAAAAAACTGTCAAGACATGCGTTTCAAATGAATAATAAATAAAAATAATTCAATGTAAATGACGACAAAGTACTGATTATAAATTGCATTAAACTTGGAATATATATTTTCTTATACACAGTGCAACAATGTAGTTCCGGTACTATTAGAATTTCTATAAAACGAGTGATATCTTAAAATGATCTATTGGTTTAGCTACTTTTTATTGCTTTTTACATTTTATTAGGATGAAATTTTTTTTTATTTTTTGGGTATCAATATTAAATATAAAAATATACACGTTGAAAAGAAATTAATAAGCGTCAATAAAGGCTCCAGGTATGTTACAGTGGGTACATCTATTGATATACATATGTCATTTTATAGCTTAAATATTTCTTAAATTAATTTCAAAATCGAAGCATGATCGGTTAACATTTATCATAATACACTTGGCCCCAAAAACGTACAAAATATTGCTAATAGTGGTAATTTTATTCATCAAGATCAAACTAGTAAACAACAAATCTTAATAATAACTAATGTCAATCGCTCGCGCTAAAATTTTGAGGGATCGGCAAAAATGTCTAAGTGTGAAAATGACACAGCCCATAATGAAATGATACAAGCACCTGTGTATGTATGATATATTAATTTATAGTAATTCAGCCAGGCCTCGAAATGACAGGCCTCGAATTTTCCTCTGAGACTTATCACAATCAGAGAAATAAATACATTTATTTTTCACAGTATTATTTTAAAATCAGTAGCATTTTGAACTATATAAAAAAATCACAATTGGATCTTAGTATCAACATTTCTGTGGCCACAAGGAATATCAGCTAAACTCGATATTTGATGACAAGGCGAAACAGTATAAGTCATATGAATATACACATAACTTATGTTGTTTCGCCTTGTCATCAAATATAGAGTTTAGCTGTTATTCCTTGTGGCCACAGATTTTTCAATGGACTGACAATTTCAATAGACTCAATTTTTTTTTAACACATTGAGCACCGAGCCGATTTCGCTTATGTTTCCCCAGGGACCACGCTATTTTCTCGAAAAAATAAGGCTACTAGGACATGTAATATGCCAATATGTTGTCTTTTAAAGTTTATGCTGTTTTTGTTTTATTTTAAGAAATTCTTAATATCAAATATTGAGAATACATGGACCTAGCTTACCACTACACTGTGCATTAAAAACCATCAAAAGAATTATTTTTATTATTATAAATAAATTAGCTTTAAAGAAGTATAATGTTGATTTTATCACATCCAATTAACTTAACCATTAATTTGTTATTTACACACAAAAAATTCCATTGGACAATAATCGTGATTCATTTAGGGATGAACAATTCATTAAAAAAATTTAAAATAAATGTTTATCACCGTCTGATGTAAATATGTACAATTAAATAAAAAATTAAATAACATATGATTATTTCAGGCGTTGTTGCTGGATTCGAGCGTTTCATTTGGCACGATTACGATATCCGTGGCGAACGATTATCGGTAAAGCACGTCAAAATAAATCGAAAATGTTATATAAAAAATATCGATTTCTCGTTTAGTTTTCGAGTTATTGATATTTAAAAATCTGATTTTGATAATATCATTAGAATTAAGATTTTAATGATGCTGCGATTTGACCATTTTTTTCAATAAAACACGTCAAAATAAATCGAAAATGTTGAATAAAAAACATCGTCAAATCGCGGCGCCACGGATGTCGTAATCTCTCCTTTCATTCGAACCTTTATAAATGGTTTTTGTCACTGGAAGCTGTAGGTTGAAATATTTTAAGTTTTTTATGTACTAGAACGATTCTGCTGCCAGTATAAAAAAATCTAAAGAAATATTGACTTTCATTTAGATGGCGAAAATTTTGTTGATTTGTGTTATTAAAATTGTTAATGTTAGTAAGTACAGGATAATATTAGCTTTGAAATCTGATGTGTTTATTGTATACCAATGCCTTGAAAAATAAACGAGCTAAGGAAATTTGTGATAGTAAAATATTTATGGTTTTAAAGTGTCGTGTTTCAAACAAGCAAGAAATGCAAATTGTTTATTCAATATTATCTTTTTATAAAACAACGAAATTAAGAAGAAACTGTTCATAAAACGTGTCACTGTGATACTTATGTATTATCTTGCAAAAGAATTATAAAAAAAAATTAAATCACTGCATTATTCTCAATGAATTTGCAAAATTAATAAGCAAAATTAAAAAAAAAATAGTTTTAAGCAACATAAATAAATTTGTTGTATTTATTTTGATGTCTGTAATTTTTTCCATTAATATGTAAACAAAAAACATGCCATAATCGACCCCCAATCCCCACTATCTTCAGCCTATCTGTTTTCTTCTTCTCTGCTTACCTATCGCTTTCACACAGGTCGCAGTGATGCGATCAACAACAAAACATCGTACGATCGCATATTTTCATCATTACTGTAAAGTTTTTTTCCCAAGATAATAAGTTAAGTGAGAGTGGGTTTTGTTGTTTTAATTTTTTAGAGCGGACTAACTTAAGAGAGTGCTAGATAGAAGTAAATTATATTTGTTCTCCATTATGTTGCCATAGCAACAGTTTTTTTCATTTGTGACAATAAAAAAAAGCATTTAGGTACCTATAATCTTTTTATTAAAATTAAATAAAAAGATTTAATTTTATTCAATTAAACTTCTGTATAGTTTGTAATATTATGTAATTGGTTTGCAACATTCACTTTAAGCCGCACTTTTTAAATTTTTTCGATTATTTTAGTTTGCGTTATTAGGATTGAGGTTCATTGACATTTTCTTGCACATAGTTTGTTTTTGAAAAATGTTAATATATTTTTTTTTTTTACTTGGATCGAATTTTTTGCGACAAACTAAAAATTTGCAATTTCTTTTCTTTTTCTTTTCTTTTTATTTTTTGATGGGGTTACCTAAGTATGAACTTACCAAAATTCACCAACAACTAGGCAAACTATGTGCATAAATAGACATCAAAATTTTGTTTTATTTTCAATTGATTTATTATTCTGTGTCGCGCATAAACTTCTTATCATATTTCCAAATACAATTGACATACGATGATTCAGGTTGCAATTAAAAATCAAATCGACTTAACCGATGTTTGCCTAAAACGTGGCAGACATATGAAAATACGAAATTTTTACGCAAATTTTGTCAAAATTAAACTTAATTAAAGTAAAGTTAATCCTTATTTTGTTTCAAAAATTTTACACGCGTTGCATTTCAAAATAAATTACTTTTTTATATTAAGGTTTTTGAAACGAAAAAAATACCTGACTTTTTTAAGTGAAAACTAAATTATATGAGAAATTGTTGTTAATATTTTTTCGGTAATATTTCTTCTACGATTTTTGAAAAATTGTTTTGAAGTAAATTTATACAAAAATTGAAATAACCACCCAAAAAAATTGGGTTATAAACTTTAAGAAATTTTTTCTTCAAAAAATAATGTCCAAAAAAACATTATCAAAAAGAAAATTAAAAAATCGCTCAAAGTTTTCAAGCTGGGTAATTTGTGAGTGAGTGAAAAAAGCTTAAAAATAATTGTCACTGAATCTTTTATATTACATTATTTTCTGCAATTGTAGATATCAAATTTATTTACGCTACATAGCAGCTCCACCTCATTGTAGAAAGTTGTAAAAAATAATAAACTTTATTGAAACATTGAATGAGTCAATACTAAAAATCACGCCACTAAATAATTTCAAATAAATTTTCAATAGCAGTTTAGTTGGTTGCAACGCGCGCCAACTTCAAGAGATAAAACAAACAATAGCAAACATACAAACGAACAAGCTATTTAAAGCCGTTTAAAAACGTAGAAAACATAGAAAATACATCGGAAAAAGTTAAACTTAGTATACGTTGAAAAAAACATATTAGAAATGTTATGGAAAATTAGCGAAACAGATTTACTTACTTGTTAAAGAAATTGTCTAGTGAAAACTAATTTTCATTTTTTCTTTCTGTTACATACATATGTATGTATGTATGTACATGCATATATCTATAGTTAATTGATTTGGAAAATAGAAATAGAAAATAAAAAAAAACCTACATACATACATACATACTACATAGCATGATGGTTGATATGAAAAATTATAATTGAAATAAAAGTTGTAACATAAGATCACAAAAGTTGTAACAATTTGTCCAATAGCTGACGGATAAAAGGCGCATTTTGCATTAGAAGCCATAGTTATTACGAAAAAAAAAACAATAATTGTCTGTTAGGAAACTAAACAAATCGTGCTGTTAAATTAATTAAAAGAAGGCGATATATATGTACAACTATGAATTATATATAAATTTACCAACTTGTTAAGAGTTTAGATAAATTTTATTAAACACTTGACAGTTTAGTGAGCAATTTAACACTTTAATATAAAAACAAGACTACGTATGAATATCCCTTAAGGATTTTTTAAGGTTTCACTAAACATAGACAAAGCCTTGAAAAAGTAATAAAATTAGGTTAAGCGGTTTTTAGCTAGGAAGTTTAAATTTTAATTATAAATAATAAAAATTAAAAGTTTGATTTAGAGCAAACAAGAATGAGAAGAAACTTTAATTACTGAGAATAATTTTGCGGATATATAGGATTGAAATCGCACCTCCGCATTTGACTTTGTCATAAAAAAAAAAACTATGGATTGTAACAGTTTCCTAACTGATGAACAAAAAAAGTTTATAAATAAGAATTATCTAATTAATTAATTACAGTGCGACAAAATTTGGTCAAACCTCTAGCTCTGAAACCCGAATATACTTTTCCGATAGTTTTTGACGAGCTATATTGGAATCCAAGCTTAGAATTTCACTGAAAGTTTTTGAGATAATCTAACTTAAAAGATCAAAAATCACGGATATTTGAGATATTTGAGGTTATTTTACATCAAAAGGTAATTTTTTTTATAAAACTATTAATGGGGTTTTTTTGAGAGGACTATAAACTTATTACACATTTTCCAGTTATTTTGTCTAACTAAAACTTATGTAGATTTGTATGGCGACCTGTATAATAAATTTTCATTTACGATATATCGGAAAAAAAGAAGATATCAATATAATAATTCAAAGTTTGTTCTGAAGAGAAAGATAACTTATTTTGGACCCCATTAATGGTTTCATTACAAAAGAAAGAAATAAATTTTTCTGTGACATCGAAACTTTCCGGCGGGAGTGGGTTGAACCCTGAAACCATCCTCTGTATCTGTCCAGAGTTATTGAAATTTTAATTACTTTTATGCTATCAAAGGCGCATAGTTACAGAGCCATACATCAACCTCATTCTGTAAGTTGAAATTTGTATCATATATTTTTAGTCAAACTAAGTAGGGAACTTAAGTTTTTATCTGAAAAGAACTTGATGTGAAATACCTATGCCGTGGAAAATATTTTATTTGAATGTCAACATAAATAAAGGTTTTCTCTCACGGTCCTGATTTTATTCGTTGGGTCCATTGAGTTTATAGAAAGGCAACTGAATAAAATATCGATATCTTTTTACTTAAAAAGATTACAGTCCTCCGCAGAGCACAGGATAAGTTGCAAGGGCAGACGGAATGGTAACTCATTGAGTAAAAAATAATTTTCGTTTTGCTGAATGAATAAAACTGGTAACTTTTGATGTAAATTATTAAGCATATATGCGCGTTCTATTGCAGTGTCACTTAGTCGGCCAAATTTTTTGTTGTAAATTTGCATCGAAGGGCCTCCGGCTTTGACTTGCAATTAAAGCAACCCTGAACTAAACTTTAAAGCCATCGGAAGTTGCGAATATAGTTTTTGTTTAAATCATTATAAGTCCTGAGTCCCTGAATTGATATCAGAAATATGGGAAGATAATTTAATGAGCTACAATAACGGTAAACAAATTTTTCAAATTTAACCTACAGTTTTAGAAATATATTTTGCAGAAATTTTGACCAATTTTATCCTATAACTTTTTTTGATGCAAATTTTTCCCCCTTTAAAATGTTGTATTATCTTTTTTATGAGATCCATATTTTTTTATCCATTTAGAGATTTTCAACGTAGAATACTTTTTGCAAAAGCTATATGGAAACTTCCGAATGCTGTATCTTTGAAATTAGATCCGAGCGACACTTCTTTTTTTGATTTTTTTTTACTTCTAACCCCCTATTACGCCTAAGAAAAACAGAAATTTGAGCAATGGAAGCTAAAGTAAACCTGTTTCAACTATTTGACTAAAACACTTTGATATTCATTGGTACGATATTGCCTTTTTGTATGAAAACATTTCAAAAATAATTTACAGATAAATCTCACAAAATGGCACCGATATTCAACTATAGTATTTTTTAACGGTAGTTTTAAATCTTTTTTTTTTTTCTTTGCTGCAATAATTATTTTGATAGTCCTTAAGTCATTTCCCCTATACATACATATATATGCAAGTACATAATACATATTCGTTGTGCATCGTTCTCACATTCGCCACAAAAAAAAAAAACACATCATACGACCTTTACCAACCCTACACTTCTTCAACTTGGGTACATACCTAAAATCAGGCGACTTTGGTAAAGAGTCCTTTCTGTGCTTTTGTTCACTCTTTGTCTCTCGCAGCTTACTGTACTCCCTTAACCCGTTGGAAACTTCGATAAGGTTTATTTTATATTATTGAATTTTCCTTTTCAATATTTATTTTCAGTAGGCAATTATATTTTATTAACGGTTGTTAGTATTTTTAGTTTCCTGTTCCAGTTAATATTTTGTTAGTTCTTTTTTACTCACTGCTGTTAACTCAAATCAGGAGCAATTAATGTTTGTATCAATTGATTTTAAAATATGTAGTATTCAAATTTTAGCACATTCACTCACTTTTGTGATTTTTATTTAAAAAAATGGTTATAAAGTTAATAACCGTTATATGAATTAAAACATTTATTTGAATTTTTTCTTTCTATTTAATTTTTTTCCTTCTCTCGTATATGTATGTATGTATTTTTGATATACGTATTATATTCCGCTTTAATAATTTAAAAGAAAAATCCGCTTCTTCAATATTGAGGTTCAATGGCGACAAACTAGGTCCAACTTGTCTTTTAACTTTTCTTTATTCTTTATTCTTTACGTCTAGCCGTTATGAACTGTCAATGAAGACTGATTCGAATTTGCAAAAGCTTGGTCGCATTTAACCCACAGCTACAACCAACTGAACGAAAAAAGTAAATTGCAACCCGCAGTCAGGCCAGCACACGACTACAAAAGCGCGCTCCAACCGTGAGAAAGTTATACGGAGAGAGCGCAAACAAATGAAGGCACTCAATTTTCACCAGATGATATAGCAGAGCTCACCAACACAGTGGTAAAAATTTGGAAAAAAATTCCTTAGATTTTCACTTGTTGTTTTTGCAACATATGTTTTGCTGTCCACGAAAATCGTTAGTGTTTCTCTTAAACATTACGCTCATCCACACGTTTCTTGATGACGTGTATTTAATGCTTATTTATACTCTACACGAAGTGTACAAAACTTGTCCTTCCGTTTGTGACGCATAGAATGTTGAATGGCAGGGCTTAAAAGATACATGTACGAAATATTATGGTTTGCCTGTCTGTCTGCTTGTCTAGCTGTCTGTCTATTTATCCGTCTGCCTGTTTGTCGATCCGTCTGTGAAAATAACGATTATAAAAAAATTAAAAATTAATCGAAATCGGTACAAAGGTTACTTTTTGAATTATACCTGGTTGGATTGAACAAGGGATGAATCGGTTCGCGAACACGCCTACACAAATCTCAAGCTATATCAAGTACATATGTAGTTGGTATGGAAATGTTTCGATAGAAGAAGTAATCTTTGAACAGAAAGTTGAAATTGAAACTTCCCTACAAGCAAAAACCTTACTTTTACCTATGTAACTATTAGAATTCGACCGAAGCCATAAGGAGCAGTTCGTAATTATATAGTATGTAGTACATATGTAAGTAAAATAAGGCAGAACCGCAGCCGTGGGCCTCCCAATTACTCTCACTTGCCACTTGCCAAGTATACAAAGAAATTGACAAATTTTGTTGTCTGACTTTGCTACTACCACAGTGCTTTTGCATTAAAATTTCATTGCTCATCCTTAGGCTTAATGTTACTAGTTTGGCCGGTAACATCTATAAATGTATAAAAAGTTAAGAACTTTGTGCACTTTTACTGTTAGTGCAGTGTAGGGTACTTAATTTTCAACTAGGCTCACATCTTACTTGTTTTTCTTCTGCTTCTTTCAAGGTTTATCTATTGTTAAACTATATATTTACATTTGTAATAAAATCTGTTTTACACATACATACATACATACATATGTGCTATAGTATTTACGAAATTTTATTATGTTCCTATGTTAAGTTTATCGCGCGAAATTAAAGATTTACTAAATAGTATTTTTATTTCCTTGATTAATAAATAATATTAAAGTAAATTTAATATTTTAATTTGATTAGAAATTAAACATAAAACAACAAAATATGAAAACATAGGTATAAGTTGCCGAGTTTGTTATCAACATACTATGTATGTTTTCTCCACCACTTCCCAATTTTGAGACATTTTAATTTCTTCATTTACAATTCAACAATTCAATGCGCTTTGCCGGGGGCCTTGTATGAATTTCTGAAAAAGCCGTTAATTGGAGGATTTTTGTTACACGTATACTGCCGTCAGAAGCGAAATAGGCGTATCTCAAAAAAACTGATATTCGAGAATCTTCTGGCCTATAAAAAATCGTCTAAGAAAATTACCTATTTCTCAATTTTACATGTATTTCAACAAATTGACATAAACAAAACATCATATATCTCGAAACGCGTTTTTTTGAGATACGTTTATTTCGCTTCTGAGGGTAGTATACTACTTGTAAAATTGCGATAGAGGAAATTTTCTTTGGAGATTTTTTATAGGTTTGAACTAAGATACAGGCATTTGGCGCAGCTCATTAGATGCGTAAAGTTTTAAGCTGTCCGATGCCAGAATCACGAATATGAATTTTTTTGACATACGCCTATTTCGCTTCTGAGGGCAGTATATATGTACATATGTATGTACTTACATTTTTTCTGTGTTTACCAAAAAAAAAAAAAAGGTGACGACATTTTTCCCATTGACGACTTCTTCATATTGACGACTAAAATAAATTTACTTTTCCCACAAATTTTTTTTATTTTGAGAAGGCAAAGAACTCCTTCTTTTCAACTTGGCAACACTGTGGGTGTTACCCACTGTGATCTATGGAAATATATATCCTTCAAAACGAATTGAAAAAAAGTGCATAGAATTTCGGCTTCACTGACTCTCAAAAGTCCGAAAAGTTTAGTTACAAATTGTATCAGGACAATGACCCTAAGCCCAAATCGTTCTTTTGCAGAACTTGAATGCTGTATAATTGTAGAAAAGTGATAAGCAAACCAGCCCAAAGCCCCGACAGGAACCCAATCGAAACTTAATGGACACACTTAAAAAGAGTTATTAAGGAGGAATGAACAAAAAGATACCGGAAGAATATGATTTACAAAAAACTTATTACGTCTATGTATTCCAAAAAGGCTTCTAACCGTGATTGATGCTCGTGGTGGACACAGCAAGTATTAAGTTTTTTCTTATTAATTTAGGTATTAGTTTATTCATATGATCCTTGCATTATTTGACACCATGAAATGGGTATTGTTCTTATTTATGTTCCATAAACTATTCTTTTTGTTTTTATCAAATAATTTTTTCAGTTTTCTAATCAGGAATTAATAAAAGAATTGGAAAAAAAATTTAATAAAAATTATATGCATTTCTTGTTTAAATTCAATATTAAAGTTAAAAATTTTATTGCATAATTTAAGAAAATGAAACATTAGTTAACATTTTTAAATGTTCAAAGTTTAAAATTTTTTTTTTTTGTATTACCGAACTAAGCATTTCTGTTATACCCGCAAAATACACACAAACACTCCTACACCAACAACATAAAATTATAAATCACCTCATCAAATACAGCCAACCAAAATCCTAAAATTGATGAAATGTGCATCAGAAAAACGTCTAAGTGGAAAGTACCACGCGAGTTAAACGTGAAGAATATGGCCAGAGAGTAAGAACAGAGAATTAAAACACAAAGAGTAAAAATAGAGGAAATGTGATGCCTGACTATTTTGATTTGGTGTCTTAAAAGAGAAGCTCAGATGTTCGAGTTACCGAACATCTGAGTTACTTCTACTATCTATCTTAATCTCTCTCAGTCAGTGTTTTTCGATACTTTACGCGTACATTAGACTTTTTCTAATCTATTTAAACGTTTCTGATTTGTCGATATTCTTCGGTACTATTTGACTAATATCGAATTTTTATATCTGATATTTTATATCTGATATTATCGAAACTTTTAACTTTGAGGCGGTTGATTGCTAAAACCCATTTCCAAAATAGAGAAGATTTAACTAACACAGTTCTCATACCGCAAAATTATTTCGACAGCAATTACCGCCCAATGCCATGGTTAAAAAATGAATTGATCAATTCAAAAGAACCAGATGGTAGTGGCCAGTGAAGTAGGTACGCCAAAACGTTATGGAATGTTTCATCAAAAAGAACGAAGTCTGCAATGCTGCTCATGGCAGCCATTTAGCCGATATTATTTGTCATTGCACTGTCAATCTTCCAGCTTCATCTCTGAATAAGGATATCAAAAGTTCACATGTAATTTATTTTCAATTTTGTCAAAAAAATTTATAATTTGTCAAAATCAATTAAAAACATTTATCAACTCTACTATTTTCACAATAGGTACCATACCGAGTGGATAAAGGAACTGTTAAGAACAAAACCCTCCAAATAATGCTTCAATTACCTTGGTAGCAGCGATTCTAAGTGACATTTCATCTTCTTTATTTAAAGTTCTGCCTTATCTATCAAAACCAGATGAGATAAGGCATCAACATTTCGAAATGACCTACATATGTACTCATAACTAAAAGCGTGCGTTGTTAGAATTTTGGCGTTAACTGCAATAACTTTTTATAAATATCAGTATCGGCGTTAAATTTTTGTGAATATCGGTATCGTATGGGTCAAAACGTGTATCGTTGCATCCCTAATGTATATTAACTTTTGTTATGCTGCTCAGCTTTTTGCTACGCGACGTTGCAACGGAAAATTTTTTTTCCAAGTGGCAGCACTGTTTGCAACACGCTGTTTGGTTTTAAGGAGAATTAGTTTCACCTACGTCCAAAGAGAGTAAAGTTTCAAGAGAAACTTCATAGGGTGGACGGTCTCAATTTGCATGGGGTAATAATTTAAAACTTTAATTGGGAATTATCTGGTATGATGCAATAATAAATTGTTATCACCATTTATTAGAAGCAGAAAAAGGAATACATTACTTTAAAAAATCAAAACATTCATATCATATCGCATGTTTTTCGGGTCAGTGCTAAAGCATTCAAATTGTTGCTTTAGCAACAGTGATATTTAAATTTTAGGCACACGCCAAAGAAAAAAAAATGCATTTGATTATTTTCGCTGCTCTTATGGCTATCGGTAAAAATTATTACGCTACCTACATTGTATTTATGTACATATGTATGTATATAGGTATATATTTAAAATAATTAAGTATAATTCTTCGTGTTAAGCAGGGCTGCCAAGTTCAAAAACCAGGAATCGGCTACCTCAAAATAAAATAATTTTCCCTTAAAATGTTAAAAACTTAAATTTTTTTTACGAAAAATTTGATGACCATTCTTTTGTAGTTACCAAATTTATTTGTTTGAAAAAATTGACATAACGAAAATCCTGCAATTAATCCCAATTTTCCCCAAATTTTTCAATTCCTACAAGGCCCCCGGCATGCGATTAACGGATTGGCCGCGTTAAAAGCAGCCACTTGGCAACCCTGGGCTTAAGAAATCAAGGATGAATTTTTGGGCCAACGAGTGTAGCCAAATAAGTCTTATTGGTAGGACTTAAGGAAGAGATATGAAGTCATAAGGAAATCTATTATCGCCTCGGATATGTTACTTCCCCAAACAAGATCACATCTTGAAACGTCCACTGATTTAGAACTAAGGCCATGTATTCAAAATGTATAAGAACACCCGAATTGGAAATGTTCTATTCGAATATGGGATTGATGATGGCCTATTTTTTTATGTACATACATATGTATATAGGGTAAGGTGGCCTAAAACATCATAATTTTTCAGCTATAAAATTATCCAAAAAAAACTTACATATATAGACAGTGTCGAATTTCTGCCTAGGCCTACAAACCTCAAAGGCTGTTGAAAAATCAGGTGAAAATAACTATGCATATGATATACAGAGGAAACATAAGCGTAAAGTCCAGTTCGACGAAGTCAAGGAAAACAAAACCGAAACTTCTGGCAAGGATATATTCAGAGTTACCATTTATAATGTCATTATAGATAGGCTTATTTTAGAACTACAGAGACGCGGATCTTCTTATAATGAGTTAAGTTAAAAGTTTGACTTTCTTACGAAACTAAATCGCTTGGAATCTAAACACATCAGTGACGGAGCCAGAAACCTGATAGCTTTTTATCCAGAGGATTTGGGTACGACTTTGGCAAACGAATGTCAGCACCTGCGAGCTCATTTGTCATCCAATGACGAAGTTATAGGCCTATCATCACTAAAACTGTATTAGACAAAGGCTTTTGTATACACCAGCGTCAAACTGCTCAGCAGAGCGGTCATTTTCAGCGCTAAAGAGAGTAAGGAATTACTTAAGATCTACCATAGAAGAGAACAGGCTAAATTCACTCTCATGCATCTCATACATAGAGTCAGAAATAATGCTGTGAATTGACTATGATGACGGAGAGGAGTTCCCAAATGCCTAGTGCCTAGGGACCCTGCACCTTTAAGTCCGGACTTACGATATACCAAATTTATTGCAAAACAATTAACGCTCTGAAAGTATGTTTTTTTAACAAAAATTTAAGCTCTAATGTTTATTAAAAAATTTAAGCTCTGATGTTTATAAAAGTAAATAAAGTCGATTGAAAACTATTTGTTCTTTACTAGTGCCTTCAATTTGCTAAACCAAAATAGAATGGTTTCCAGATGAGAGAGGGGGTCCCAAATGCCAAGGGGCCCTGCGCCTCTAAGTCCGGGCCTGTATATAGAACTTTCTTTTTACAAAAAGTCACTTGAGTTTGCGAAAAAATTGAAATATGTGAAAAGGTTACACAATTCATGTTTACATTTTGTGACATAGTGGATTATATGTATGGCGACCAAAAGTAAGCTCTAAAAAGACGAAAAAGTCCGAAAAAGCCTAAAATATGTAAATAAAATCGGCAGCTACATATATAGGGTGCAGTGATTTAAGTTTTACCTATGCCTTATTGGAAACTAAACATAACTCCATATCATTCTTCTCATCACATTCATTACCATTCCAAACTTTCTGCAATACGAAAGAAATGCCATTCTTCCGGAAGTGCATATAAGCTACAGACCAACTACACATCAGCATTTAATAATGAATTTAAGCAGTAAAAATTTAGAAATACGTGAAGTTAGGGAATAAAAAAAAAACGTACCTTATCGTAACGTTACAAATGCACAACACAAACTCTTCCTGTTACATTCCTAGTTTCGCTCTTTGATTCAAACACCAACACATACCATAGCATGCAGAAATAAAAGCGCAACAAAATGGTTACGTTCTGCTCAGCTTACAAATAACTTTATTCGCTTTGTTGTGGTTTTGAATAACGAACGCAATCTGAACCTGTACAAAATGTAATGTTCGTTATGTTTAAGGGTCGTAAATTATTCAGAAACGACTAAACAATGCATAGTTTGAGCTACAGTGGAATAGTTTAAGTGGACGGTATCCTATAGACTCTATAGGATATTCTATGGTATATAAACAGAAGGAAAAAATTACTGTCGTAGGCAATTTAAGTTCTATATGATTTCATCAATCATACTATATATTCATATACCATAATCAGTTATGGTAATCAGATACAGTAGAACCTCTGTATGTCGAACTAGAAGGGAGACGCCAAAAAATTCGAGTTATAGAGTTTTTGAATTACGGATGACTTCGACTTAAGCGAATTTTGTCAGGAAATGTTCGACTTGTAAAGGTTAAGATTTATTCCAACTAATGGTGTACATTGTCGGCATATAGAAGTAATTCGTTTCAAATAATTGAGTTGTAAGGGTTCTAAAATCAAATATTGCTATGTTCCAGATGGAGGTCAATTTTATTTTTTCGAGAAAAAATATGTACGGAATTCACTTGTAGGGGCTCACAAATTATTTCGACTTATAGAGGGGTTAGTTAACACATTTTTTCGAGTTTGGGAGGTTTTTGACTTATCGAATTTCGACTTAAAGAGGTTCCACTGTATCAACAAAAAACGAATTGACTCCCCATTACAAGGATAAACAAATTAAGCAAGAAAGTGACCACAGTGGCAAAGACATTCAAAACAATTGTTTAAGAAAACTCAGCTCAAATTACGGGTTTTTTTTTTTTTTTGTTTTTATAAAAAATACATTTCATTTTGTACAAAGTTAAAATTTCTCACAGACCATTTATTGCATATATGTATATATCTAGACGCTCACAATCGGCCATATTCCATATTAAACTTAACTCAAGACAAATTTACAATTAGCGTCTAGAGCGTCCATAACGTCCACGACTACGTGTATATGGTCTCCTCGCCCTGGGCCGAGAATTACTGCGTTCTCTTGGACGCTTACGAGAAGTGCTACGACTGCGGGAACGTGTTCTTGTGTCTCGATCGCTTGTGGTTGATTCGAGACTAAAATCTGAATCATCTAATTCCAATTGCCTAACGTATTTCTGCGAATGATGTTAATAAAAATATAAAGTTTTTATTCAAAAAATGGACCCACTACAATACCTTTGCTTCTTCTTCTTCATCTTTTTTTGCCTTTTGTGATCGCTCCGGCTCTTTTTTTTGCTGTGCACTTTTGTTCTGCTGATTGTTCTGAATTTGTTTTTGCTGAGCTGTTCCACCAAACATTGAAGCAACACTTGTAATTGGTTTGTCATTCATTTGGAAATGATTCATATTCCTATAGTTTTTATTTTGACGAAAATTGAATGGTACACGAATGGTTTCGTGATTGAGCGTTATGATGCCCAAGCTCTGGCCAACATTAAGAGCTCGTTGTATGGCCAATCGAACATTTGCGTATCTACCGTTTTGTTCTTGAATCAATTGTAGATGGACATTCTTGCAGAGATTCTCAAAAGTATCACCTACAATAAGTTGACAAATAATACATTTTTTTTTTCGACTGACTTTTTGCTTACACAATTCGGGTGTACGACTAAGAGTTTCCAATATGTACGGCAATAACGTTGAATTTGGATCTTCCATTGTAAATTTGGGTAAAATAAGTTAAATGTTGCAAAAAAAAAATAAAAGAAATTGGTGGGGCACAAAAATTTAAATTAGTTAGATACAAAATTATATAAGTTGAAAATTTTCGTATCGACGACTTATGTATTTTTTTTATAAAAGTTTTTCTTTCATTATTCGAAAATGAAAAGTTTATGATCGACGACTTTTTCAAGTTTTTATATTGTTTGTATCGATGGACTTGTCAAGTAGAAGTTATAAGTATGTTTGCTTAAGAATAAAAAACTGCGGCTCAACTTAAATAAAATCTTTAAAAATTGGTGTCTTAAAAGCTGCGAAGTATGCATTCTGCTGCATTTGTCTGAGGAACGATTTTTTTCAAAATTTTTCTGTTGATGGTTTTGTTTTTGCTTGACAATCCGCTGAATGTTGTTTACCAACTTCAGAATTCTTTTTTTTTTCGTGGAGGAGGCTGCAATGCACTAACCTAAAGCTAATGTCACAATCTTCAGAGTGCGTCAATTCACTAAAACCCCTACCCTCTTTTCAGGCCTTCATCTACCCTGTGACCGCGTTAGCATTGCTTCGGGGTAGAGGCCATGATTTGTCCTCAAATCATATACCTGTCCAGGTCCCACTTCTTTTTCTGAGAACGTCCTCAGTAAGACCTGCAACAGCATTCCAGTTTTCTTCGCTCTGCAGCTTCTTTTCGATCACGTTATCAACGGAGCACTGACCAACTGATTCCTGTAAGGATGTGCGCTAGTTGTCCCATCGATTGCAGTTGAAGAAGGTGTGCTCTGCGTTATCTTCATCAGCATCTCCATATATTCACAATAACATCAGTAGGCTTTATTTTATAAGTCACCTGTTATTTTACCTACATACATGTGTACCAGACGACATCATAATTGTATCGTAGGAGCCGCAAAGAGTTCCAGATGGAGCTCGAATGAGGAAGTAGATATTTGTCATAGCAATGTCATAAGAAATTAATATAGCAGCAATTCCATCATATCTCTAAAATTTTTAAACTGTGGGGGATATAAGTTAAAACTAGTTTAACAATTTCAAGCATCATCTTACAGGATGGCCAAGATATCTTCTGTTGGAAGGATAATAAATTTTAAGCGGCTAACTAGGATTAACATTTGATCGGTACAAGATGGATAAGCTCAAGATGCAGGTCAAGGACATGATTCCAATTTCGCCAGTGTATATTCATATGCTCTTAACGTGGTAGTCAAATACATTTAATTATAAAAACCAAGTTGAACGACCAAACAACACAACATAATTACTTGCACAAAATTCGTTGATAATTCATTGCACTCGAGTTGTTTAACGAACAAAGTCAAAAACTGTATAAATTTTTTAAGGGCTGATAATTTTGTTATACATAAGAGAAGAAAAAAAAAACAAGTTCAAATGCAAAATATTGCTAATTCTAAAAGACACAAGTAAAAATTTCAACAATCAGAGACGATAACCTTTATGATAATCAAAATCAAGGTCGTACAAAATGTTTACCAATTAAAAATATAAATGTAAATCATTCGGTTATATCATTCAAATGAAAATATAAAGAGAGCAACCTGCTATCAACGCATGTACTCGTATAGTATTAAACTGATAATTTCAAAATAACTGGTCAAAACATGACAAATTCAAAGCACGATAATACGGTCAAATCTCACTGCACCAAAGTCTTATGGGTATGAAGTCAAGCCTACGTCAGGCGGGGGAGGGGGAATTGGTGGTAACGGGAGGCTGTATGATGAGTCGAGTAAAGTGTTGTTCCTTTACCTTTGCCAGTGGACGGCTTTGAGTCAGCAACAACTCACCTGTATGATAAAAATTATAAGATCCATCTTTGAATAATCTCAAGAGACGAGATTATTCAAAATCATATAAATAAAGGATTGATACGTTATTATATCGGATGATTTTACTTCAAAACATAGTTACAATAGTTCATAGTATTAATTTTAAATATAGTATTCTAGATATTCTATTCACAATGATTCACAATGGTTCATTTTAATTCAAAGTTTTTAAAATATATAATAAAAATAAAGTTGGTAGCTGCGACTTCAACATTGATTTTATTTTTAAGAGCGTTTTCCACACGTTTGAATCTCAGTTGCCAGTGATAAACGCTCTTTTAGTTTTACAATGTTTTAATTATTGAGAGGGGAGGGGCCCCGTACATGAACCAGGTCCGGTTTTTCTCTTGATGGCTTTGTATGAAGTCAATGTGTTTTCTCTTCCCCTATAATTTTGCACTTAATATATTTTCAACTTAAGACATATTTTTGGGAGAAATCAGCAAAAATTGAAAAAAAAGTCATTTTCGTCATTTCGGTAATTTACATATGTACATATATATATAAGAATACATTGTGTTTTTATGTGTATGGTTGTTTGTATTACGCCTTAACGAGAAAAGTTACCGATAATTTGATTAAATCGTAACGTGCAGAAAATTTTCTAACCAGAAATTGAAGGTTCCTCCTGTATAACTTTTGGCATAAAATGTTTTTAAGATTTTCTGAAAAAATCAAATATCATTGATTTATGTTTCCTACCCTACAATTTTGTACTCAATATTTATTTATATTATGGGTTCTTGAATGTATGGGAAATATTTTGGGGCATATGTATGTTACCTTGTATGGGACAATAGTTTGATCCGATTTTTGGAGTGTGTATATTTTCGACCGTTCAAGGGAAAAGGTAAACTCCTGTACATCAATTTTCCCAGAAATCAAAATTAAGTTATTTATGATTTTATTAATTTATTAATTCGCTGTAAGCGCGTAGCTCACATACAGACGAATAACGCCACGCAGCGTATTTTCAAAATTTAATTGTTTGCATTTTTAATTTTGTTTTTTTTTTAAGTTTCAGAAAGACTATCTTAAGTTCAACTCATCCACGCCGTTAACCGGAACTGTACAATAACTTTGCTAAAAAGGAAAAATTATAATTTAGTTGAGGTAATTTGAGTAAAAAACTAGATGTGTTGAAGAACAGTCCAAAGCATCGAAGTATAGGTGGGTGGTAATTAAGTAAGTCAACAGATAGTACTGAATAGTATAGAAAAATTCGACGAAAGGTATCGAAAAGGTCAAAGAATATAAAATATTAACAAAGAAATCGAAAAGTATTGAAAATTTCAATTGAAGTCGAAATACGCCAATTGATCTCGAAAAGTGTTGAAAAATGTCGAAGAAGTCGGAATATATCACAAATGTCGAAATACAGTGAATAATTTAATCGAATAAGTCGATTAAATACAAATTATCAAAGTGTTATATCACACATTGGCAATTACCAAATAAATTTAAGAGAGAAATAATTTTGATTGAAAACTAAAAATAAAATCATACCATATTCGCAACGTGATAACATTCTAAATATAAATATATGAACAATGTTATATTAGGAAAAAAAAGCTGAAAATCAGCTGATCTTTGTTTTGATTTTATGTTGATTTAATTAGTCGTGCAATTTTTTTAATGCTTTCCTAAAACGATCACTTTTTAGCTGTGTGAACAGCACGTTTTATCAGCATCTGGCAAAATCAAACAGCGCATTAAAATGAAAAAGCTGCCTAGGTTTCGAACGGAAATTGATATCAGATAATAAAATAATGTGTGATTAACATTACGAAACATTGAATATGAGTTAATCAAATCAACATTGATGGCATGGGGATGCTATCCTATGTAAAACTGCTAGAAATATTATCTCAATATAAGTGTATTACCTATAAAAATGAAAATGCACTGCTTTCAATTAAGGTTATCCGTACAAAAATGTAATATAATTTTCTTCATTTCATATTTTTAAAAAAACTTTAAGTAAGTCTAATTTAAAAAAAAGAAACATGCCTTTAACATTCCAGTCAAAGTCTAAATAATAATACAAATTAATAAAGTTAAATGTTTGATAACCTTCAGTTTGTATTACAAAAGTAAAAAATGTCCTAATACAGATTATATTAATTGGTTCATGCAATATGTAAAAAGTTTAGTATTTGCATTATTAGCGGAAAAACCTTCGAAAAAATTGTTGACGGTGATTTAAAGGTGAACTAAAAATGCGTCAATAATTTTAATAATTAAATTGCTGACGTCTTTAGCAGCTTCTGTTTACAGAAATTGGTTTATTCAACTTGGACAAGAAAATAAAGGTTAATGATAAAAATTATTGAGTGAAAAAGGGCACAAAACCAACCAAAAATGTACGTACATACATATGTATATGCATATTAGGATGCTTTTTGAAAATTTTATTTTTCTGAAATTAAAATGATAGTTTTTGTAATATCTACCATATATATTGGGACCAAAAAAAGTCATCCCGACGGGATCTGAAAAGTTAGGGAGGCGCTTGGAAAAGATTTTTCAATCGTTATTTTTTCGATCGGAGAGAACTTAATGGAGCGGATATTTTTCAAATTCGGGAATTATATAGATTTATATATTTTTTTTATCCTATTGCCCATAGTTATTGAGATATTTCGTTTCAAGAAAAAGGTTCGAAAAAGTAAAAAAAAACCAAAGTGTGCACTTGCTTAAAGAATAACCGATATATATATATAAATAGAATCCGACTTCAGGGATAATTTTCGAATTTGATTAGTGGTCACCCAAGGCCAATGAAACTTTTTCATATAAAAATATATGGGAGCATCAACATGTTTGTTTAAAGTGTAGAAAACATAGGATAATTATCAGATACACATGTATGTATGTTATTTAAATAATTGCTATTTCTCAATAACTGTCAAAAAGGTTATATATATGAAGAGAAGTACTCGCTCTCAAGCCAGCAGACTGACTTGTCTGGAGTTAAGGCAATGTCCATTTCGCAAACAGAATTTCGTTTAATTCAGTTACCTTTTTGTAACTATTAAGTTTACAGACTTTCAAAGTTAAAATTTTGTCACAAACCATCATTAACTGATTTATGTGGTTATATGGTTAATCTTAACTGAAACAAAAAATGCTAATATGTATTCATTTTAAAAGAAACTAAAATCAAAATTTTATTAAAGCAATTGTTTGATTGGCAACTTTAACTCTATGATTACAATGAACTTACAGCAAGTTAGCAACAATCAATATTCATGTAAGTTTACAAATTGATAATGAAAGCAGAATTGAACATTTATTGAAATTCAATGCAATTGTAATCTATATATATGAATGTTCGTACATCACATGACGTTAGAGTAAAATTCTTAGAATAGAATACATTTGCAATGGATTAAAAATCAGCTATTCGATATGCCCACATTATTGCCAAAACATATTGAAGCGCTTATATGAGGCGAAACACATCTCAACCAACGTATACCATGTTGTTAATATTCATTTGTTATCATGTTTGTTAAATAAAAAGTATTGAATGGACATGTAAATTTACATGAATATGGAACATTGATAAATTTAATTTTTAAAAAATGTTCTCAATGCTTATAGGTCAGATCACTTGTTCGTGCATATACCTCCATATCTAAAAAAATATTGATTTTGATCGTTTAATTCCGGATTTTTTTTTTTAGAGTTCAATTTCCTTTAAAATAGTTATAATTTTTTTTTTCCGATTAAATCAACCGTATGCTGATTTGTCACCAAAAATTTTCTTCGATAGCCTGTAATTTTGAAAATAATTTAGATACTCCAATACATATTCATATGAAAAAATGTATGTATGTACTTATCTTTATTTACACGTCTATACTAAAAATATATCTAACGATTTCAGAGAAAAAAAAATATAAAAACAAAAAAGCTTCAATGTATATCTTTATGTAGGTATTTTTCCACACAAACTGATAATATCTGTGTTTATTTTTTGATTTGAAATTATTTTTATTCATAAGTTGTAATAATTCGGATTTCAGAATATACACAGAACTCTGCCAAATAAATAATTGAAAAAAATTTTTTTTTCAACTAATATAAGTTCTAAATTAAACTAAATCATTTAAAAATTTCAACAGATTAATTACTTTTTTGGGCATTTCATGGATTACCATATTAATTAAAGTTACTCTCAGCACCTTTGCACAGATCCAATATTTCCGTAGCTTTTACAGCTCATTTCACTTTACATTAGGATTATCAGCAAGCACTCAATAAAAATTTTAAGTAAGCTTCCATTTGTATTGCTGGTAATAAAAGTTTGTCCTAAAATTTAAGAGAAATACATCTGTAGTAATTTATTCATAAAATACATGTGAACTAAACAATCAAATCCACTTGGTATGAAAATGAACAAAATAATAAAAAGTTTCGAAATTAACTAACCCAATTAAAAATGATAAATAAAAAAAATTAGATTACATACATATACATATATGGGCATTTCCATGGGTCCCGTTCGACCGTCGAACACATTTAAAGAAAAAAAGTCAATATAAACGGATTTTTATTTTCACAATAGGCTTAACTTATAGCTCCTAATTAGCTCTATAATTGGTGCAAAGGTTGATTTTAGGCAATTTTTCATTTTCAAGATAATTGCGAAAAACCAAGGCGTTCGCACGGGACAAAAACATCACTTTTCGTGGAAATGCCCATATGTATATGTTGATTACCCATTTAGAAAGATATTATATTACATATAATATACAGATTTATGTTCAATAAAAATCACAATGCATACATTTTTTTTGTTAGACTTCGACTTAAACCTACAGCTTAGTGGTTAGTAGCGCTTCTCATATTCTGGTAGTCTGGGTTCAACTCTCAAGTCTAAGGTTTTCGGCAAAATAGCCACAAAAAAATTGAGATGTTTTTTTTGTATATTTCTTACAATTTACTTTTTTTTTACTTTTTTGTCTACATCCGTGTAAGGAATATGCATATACACATGGGGAGAAACACGTCAAATGTCCTAGCGCGGCACGCGAGCGCTAAATTCTGTTGTTTTCAACTCGTGCTAGTGGTACATAAATGTACCTAAAACAATTTCCCGACACATTATTTCGATGTATTTTTTCCTCAGTTTTCCAATAGTTTTGGCAGATTTATCCGAAATTTTGCATTTTCCTGGTGAAAAATCACAAAACGGGTTATATCTCAAAAAAGGTATTTTTAATATCTTTTTTAATGCTTTTAATCGAAAGCTGAGGTTTTTTTTACATTAAAAACGTTATTTTCCAAAGAGTGCTTTAGCAGTTTGCTACGAATTTACTTTTTGACGCACAAATTTTAATTTTTGACCTACAAATTTAATAGGATCCTTTTTTCGAAATATAGTACATTAAATTTGAGATGTTCTTAATTCATAAATAGGTAATTTTCTTAGTCCAGTAGCCGGCGACAAAAGACTTAGGCCATCAAACTTCGGGTTGCGTTTATTATGTTATATACAACTTTTTAGGGTGGTCAGAGCATACTGGTCAGCCGGATTTATTATCCTGTTGAACTTGACAAAAATAGGATATAATTTTCCTTGGGTCTTGCGCTTTTAGAACTGAATAGATCCTTTTCTGGGTTTTCAGAAACTATGGTATTTGTCGGCTGTATGATTGCTTGTACAATTAAACAGAAATAAATGTAAGACAAAACTTTTTTAGCAGAAAGTGGTTTGCTCTTTTTACGTAAAACTAATAATTTCATTTCATAGCATTCATTTTTGACCTTGATTATTACGATAATGGTTGGTTGAATGTACCAAATGCTCGACTTTTTTATTTAAAAAGTTATCATCCGACAATATTCAATATTCCCAAATTTTTGCCTAATGATAGACCGAACCATTTCTTGTATTTGTGTGAAATTTGGTTTCATTACTTTAAATAATACTCTCAGTAAAGCATTTTTATGTTTTTGTTTCTACGGAGGGTGACATGCCTAATTGTGGAAATTGGTCAAGTTATTGCATAGAGCTTTTCATACTATTTGTGTGATATTTGGTTCCATTACTTTAAATAATTATCTTAGCATATCGTTTTGAAGTTTTTGCTTGTATGGGAGGTGTCACGCCCTTTTGGGAAATTTGCTTATTTTTTATCTAGAGCTTGTTCAAGTTATTTTGGTTTGACTTCATTAAATAACTCTCTCAATATAGCGTTTTAAATGTGATATTTGTATGGGCGGTAGGAGTGTTGGTGAACTAATTTCGACCCAAGAGCCTTGATTGACGATGTGGTCTGTGTACCAAGCATCATTCAATTTTCTTGCTTAGTTTTCCCGTACTTAATCGTGATTTCCTCACATAGACAGACTGACGGACATGGATAAATCGACTCAGCTGGTGTCGCTGATCAAAAATATATACACTTTTATGTACCAGCCACGTGCCCTAACATACGTTACAAAATTAATGACAAAGTGAATATAGGTCCCTCATTTCCGAAAATTTTAAATTTGTTTTGATATTATCACTGGTCCTACAACCATAAAATATTGAATTTTTTTTATCGGAGAACATCCTTGCCAGATACAAAAATATAAAATAATATACAACATACGAATCTTACCCACTACTTTAGGTTCACAACCACTTTTCCACGCAGATGACCATTTTGCACTCTAATAAACGCATCCGGCAATTTACGGAACTCAAAGCAGCTATCAATGGCAGGTAGTAACTTAAATTAAAACAATGTTTATTCAGAAAATGAATGAAATATCTTCTTATAAACTAAATACCTTATTTCTTTCGACTAACTTCTTTAGGAAATCAATACCCTGAGGCGCTGGTGCAAAAAATCCCCATTTCACACAACCACCTTGTTTAGTAAATGATTTTACATTAGTTTCTATTAAATCAGAGGCATTTTTTAATAAGCCCAAGCCAAGACCAGAATTATCAATATTACGCAGCAGCGGTGAAGAGAATGTAATGTACTGACGAAAACCGATGTTTATTAAATCTGCGTACTCTGCACCCTGACCAGCACAGTCCAGTATTATGTCGAATGGCGCATATCCACGCAATGAGTCTAACTCTACGGGATTTTTGTAATCTGCCACTAAATCAGCGCCTAGTGCCTGCACCATAGGTAAAGCATCTTCACTACAAGTGGTCAACACTTGTACTCCTTGAGATTTAAGCATTTGTATTGCAAGCGAGCCAACAGCTCCTGAGCCGCCAAGTACAAGAACACGTTTCCCTCTTCCGCCTCCGGATCCAGTAGCAGCACCACATATGCCACCAAGATGTCCAGTAATATAAAGTCCAGACCAAGCAGTTAGACCAGCGTACAGCACAGCTGCAGCTTCTTCATCGGAAAGCGCTGCAGGTGCACGTGAGAGCTGAAACGAAAACAAGCTTAAGCGCAGTCTAAAATAAGTCAAATCATATAAGATTACACGCAAACTTACACAATAGTCTGGCACAACAACATACTCAGCATGAGCTCCGCTGGCGTGTACAGGCACAACACCCCAAACACGATCACCGAGTGCTACTTTGGAACTGGCGTTCATTCCACGTTGCACCAAATAGCCGCAAAACTCGCGACCCAATGTCAGTGGGAACTCAATATCAGTGGGTTGGCAACGCATTGTATTCAGAACTTTGGCGCCGTATCCATCTACAAATGATAAAAGAGTAATAGCATTTTCTTTTGGTCACAATATAGCTACAATACAGCATACTTAGCATCGCAACGTCAATGGGATTTACTGTGGTTGCTTGAACTTTTACCAAGCATTCATTGGCACAACGTATTTGTGGCAATTTCAATTTATCAGAATATTGTAGTTCCTCTATATTCCCATAAGCGTGTATTTGCCAACCTCCCATTTTTAATTTAGATTTTGCACCAGCATCGGTTCTGGCTCTAATTGTTGTAACATCACCGACAGTTGAAGTTGCATGCTCCTCAGCGCCAGTAGCTTGATTTGTAAGCGATCGTAAGCTTGCTACATGTTTGGTATTGATTCGAAATAAAAATTTAACAGATTTCTGCATTATTATTATTTATTTTTTTAATTATGGACACAATTTTTATTTTTATTGGTGTGGGTACACGATTTCATTATAAAAGTCGAATTATCTTGTGAAAGGGGCTCCATCGCTGTCAGAAGCAACGAAACCAAAACAAAACTAACTAATTTTGACAGATAAGGTACCATCGCAGCAATACTGAATGATTGTTCTTCCTCTTTATTTTTAGGGCTACCTCAAATAATATCAAACTCAAATAAATAAACACCGTGCTCTTCTTAAGATGCTACACGGCAAGGAGTTCCAGCAAACAAAGAAAAAAAAATATGCTTACGCAAATGAGTTGGAAGACATATTCATGGGAGTTCTGCCAAATTTGATTAACAAAAAAAAACGAAAACCGTTTTTTTTTGCCACTGATTAAGCTATCTTATAGCCGTGTCAAAAAAAAAACACGGCTAGTGGCAAAAGAACGGCTTTCGCTGCTTAATATCTTCGTTAATCAAATTTGGCAGCACTCCCGTGAAACAAATGTCAAACAAGGAATGACAATTGAATTAAATCCAAACAAACATAAAATTGAACAAAAGCGTTTTATCAAAGCCTTTTTCTTTCTGCCATTTCAGTTTTATATTTTGCATGTTGACGTTTAGAAATGGAATTTTTTCGATTAAAAATAGAAACTTTGTGAGACTGTGCTGCCAAATCTCATATTAAGCAGCGTATTTGCACGATTAATATCTAAGCGGCGATTGTATCGCCGACTAATTTATCATTCAAAATTTTTTTTTAAACTGGTAGTCGTGCCAAAGAAAACACGGCTATTGTATTTATTGAGGCTTTTATAAAATGCTTTTCTTCAATTTTAAGTTTGTTTGAATTTAATTCAATTGTCATTTCTTGTTTGACATTTGTTTCACGTGAGTGCTACCTAATTTGATTAACGAAAAAATTAAGCGGCGAAAGCCGTTTTTTGCCACTGATTAATCTATCTTATAGCAGCGTTAAAAAAACACGGCTATTATCAATCTTTGATTTTGAAACCAAGTTTTGTTGGTCATTAAGGAATTGCACCGTCGAAGCGAGTGTGAAATAGGTTTTGTGTTTAATGAACACATCTCGAGCTTAGTGTATATTTTTATTCGTAATTCAGAAATTGTTTTCTTTTTAGCTAACGTAGTTTGAAATATCGTAAAAGCTGATACACAAACCTAAACGAGCACATACATTTGATTTTCGATAATTAATTATCGAATATACATCATGTACGTTTACTGTCGTGGTCTGTCAAAAGTCGAAAAAATTTCGTGTTCAACTCAAATCAAAGTTAACTGCGTGTTAGTAAAAGGTGTTAGCTCTAATTTTTATGAAATTTGTGTAAAAATACAGTAATTTCATTGCGGAAAGTGTTAAAATTTCCGAAGAATTTATAAAACTTTTAATATATTAATTTTGAATTCAATTTTGTCGTAGAAGTGTAAAAAGAACTCGTGAAAATCTGTTTCTTTATATGGTGAGTGAAAAATTTTCTTGGTATAAAACAAAATGGCGTCCGAATGTGAAATTTTTTGGAATCTATTTTTTTTGTATTTTTTCTTTCAGTTGCAATTTCTACATTAGTAACAAGTGTTAAAAGGTAAGTTTCATTCAATACCAATCTCTTGAACATAAAAACAAGGGACATAGACAAAAATTGCCAATTATTCCGAGATTATGTCGGAGACCTTGGCAGCGGCACCGTTGATACCGCAATTGCAAGAAATGCAGCAACAAAATGGAAATGGATCTGCAAACAGTGCATCTTCGTCACAGTGGGGTAATTGTCAGGGCGCCTGGAATGCAGCAATGTACAATAATCCAGCCTATCAGCAACAGTATTCGCAATACTATCAATACTACATGCGTTATGGTATGCAACAACAACAGCAACAATCGTTGACTGGTGTGACGTCATCGGTTTGCAATTCAAATGCGCCCCCTGGTTTCAGCAACGCAGTGATACCGCAAGCGGATAAAAAATTGCCTCCACTGCCGGCAGGACCACCTCCACCACCACCAACAATTTTAGGTCCACAGCAGCAGCAACAAACTAAAAATTTTGGTCCTATACGTTTTAATCTCAATCAGAATCGTAAAAGTTTAACAAATGCACCAAATCCTCTACAGCAACCATTGGGTCCGATCGGTGGAAACCCATTTGCTGTTGCATCGCCACTTAATCTCAATAACATCAACGCAAACACTTCCATTAACAACAAGAAGAAACGCAAACGTAACAAAAATAAACAAAACCAACAATTTGCACAACAACAGGCAGCTTTTGATGCTCATTTTGAGTCCTCAACTGCCAGTGCTGCGCAGAACAGCAACAACCACCATAATCACAATGGTTTTCTTGATACCTCAATACCACCACCATTAGGTGGAAGTATTTCTATTGCACCAGATCTTAGCAAACCACCACCACCGATACCAACAAATTTGGCGACAACAAATCAGCAGCAGCAACAACAACAGCTAGTAATTGAGCCACAGCAACAACAACAAAATGGTTTTAAAAAACCAAATCCTTTCCATAATCCTAATGATGCTTGGCCTGAATCGCTCAATAACTATGTTGCTCGTTGTTATGCCAAATGTAATACAGATTTGGACAAAGATCAGATCGACATTTGTCTTAAGGGTAAAATAATTGCTGCTGCTAATCGTAACGAACTGTGGACACGTGATTGGGATAATGAACCCATACCAAGCGTCCATAGCGAACGTAATAACATAAAAATGCAATTGCATCAGCAACAACAACAGCAGCAACAACAACAGCAGCAACAACAACAGCAGCAACAACAACAGCAGCAGCAACAACAGCTGTCGCCACATAAGCAGCATCAGAATCAACGGAACTCGATGGGTCTTAATGCACAGCAACTTAAGGGAAAAGGTGGAATTTCGCGTTCACTAAATGCTCGTTTAGGCCAACGTGGTTCATTTGGCGGTACACAGAAATTTCACCACAATTCTAGGTCACGGTAAGTTTTTATTCATTAACGTTCTAGTATCTGAGCTTTATTTGCATTATATCGTGTTTTTGTAGAACGTAAAATACCAATTTAAGCAACCAATCCAGAAACCCGAACTTATGAAAAGTAAAATAAGTTAAAGTGGAGCTAAGACAACGTGCCGTCGCTTTATCGTGTCATGGCTTTCTACGCTAAACGGTTCTCAAGATACAAATCGTGCTTCTTCAAGTCAATTTTTTTAAAGAAATCCATTTGTTTCATAATCACAACGCGAGATAACGTAGAACGTCACCACTGAAACCATGCATTCGTATGGAGTAAACCGTAAAGTGTAGAATACCATGACCCGCTAAAATTACGACGCATTGTATGTAAATCAACTTAAAAAGTATTACGCCCTATCGGTATCAAGGTCTAGGGCGGTATTCCAGAAATGAGTCTTACACAATTTGGTTTTTAGTTTGACTCTAGCTGACATTTTGAAATATGTACTTTTAAAACTGAACGAAATTGGAAACAAAATTTCTTATTCCAATTCAATTGAAAAACAATGCAGGTGTGAAGGCATTATCTTGTAAATTTGTTTGAGATTTTCGAACTCATTTTTTGTGATTTTCCTTCACACTAAGAGGGCCATTATGTTGAACTATTAAAGATTGGTTCACCGCAAATCTGTTGAATTGTAACATCAAAGTTGAAAGTATCCCAGGAAAGCAAATACGTTCGAGTGACATGCAACAAATGTGCACAGCCTAAAACAACGAGCTTTGAATAGAAATAAATATGTATACGATTTTATTTATTGTTAGAGAGGTAAGAGGCACAGTTTTTACTAAACAACGAATAGAAAATTAGATGTATGTCAACAATCTATAAATAATATTCAGTTTACATTTATTTGATGCAAAATGAATGCACGGAATAGTTATAAAAAAAACAATGATGTGGACTGCATATACTTTTGTTTTAAGTTTTGAAAATAAATATTGCATGATAAAAATTAAGAGAAAACTTCAGTGATTTTTTGAATTTGAGCAGAGAATTCCATTGAGAAAATTTGTTTTTATGTGGCCATAAATATTCTAAAAACCATTAAGGACTAAAGAATTAATTTATTACATAAAAGAAATAAAAAAATATTTTTTTTTATAAAAAAAATACATTTATATATGTATATTAAACGCAAAGTTAAAAATGATATGCATAAATGACCTGGAGTGGTATTCTGTAAGGTGATAGTTGACTCGCTTTTTTGATTGTCGTTTTTGAAAGCGACACCTAAATAGCTATCAAATATAAGCAAGCGAGACAAAAGTGCGATAGTTGATAATCAACTATCAACTTACAGAATATCACTCATGGTTTTTTTAATTATAAGAAAAACCTTACGTAATAGAAGAAACCGTCTCGTGATTCAGAATCAAAGAAATAAAATCATTTAAGAACAAATTGTTTTCTTCGTGCTTAAGAAAGTGGCTTGGTGACACCATTCTTCAGTTATTGTTTGCACATTGACTCAAACTTCAAGCTCTAAATAATTTTTTAATTTTAAACCTGGATTTATGTTTCTATTTTTTTATTTGAAATTGAAAATTTTCCTTACATTAGTGATGGCTCCCTGCTGAGTACTGCGTACGTAATTAGACATCTTGGATTATATTTGATTCAAAACTTAGATTTGTTCAACACCTGTATTGTAAAATACCAAAAGCGACCTCTCTTAAATTTTCACATCTATATAAGTCTCGACAAAGAAATATTAATAAATTAGATTGCTCAGTTTTGAACGAGTATTCTTATTTTGCGAACATAAGAACCTACGAAACTAACGACAAAGGGAATTCGTTAAAGCTGTATTTTAGAAAATTAATTTTTATTGCTGCCAGTCAACCATCAAGTCCTGATGTATGGATTTATTTTCCTTTAAAGAAAGGTCCATTTGGTTTTCGCATTCAGTTCTAGTGATAATACTTTTCTTAATGATCCAGGCATCAACTTGTTTTAAGTAAAACGAGAATATTTCAAAATATACATACAAAGTTCATACTTTCTTTATAATTATACCGTCCAAAGAAAAAGCCAATTCTAAAACCCATAAAAACACGATTCAAAAGGTTGACCACGTAAAATGACAAAAAAAAGATGATGATTTTTATAATATGTTTTTATTTATTTTATATCTTAAAATGTATTATTGCTAGTAACTTAAGATTTATAAACAAATCAAATCTTAAACACCTTAAGATGCAACTTTTTTCAAAATGAGTTTAAACGAAAAGTGACTTGCGACTTGTCTATCTTACAGTCGAAATCCTATATGTAATAACTGAGTTTTGCTACTAGAGCTATTAACCTTCTTAGCTATCTACTTAGCAAAAAGCTTAAAATCATGTTAAAAGCTTAATTTTATAAATGGAAGCAGGAAAAATATTCCAAGTTAGATTTTGATCTTTCTTAATATTTTTCTTTAGCTCTATCGCACTTTCTCAGCATACCCACTTGGGCAATTATAATGCTAAAATTTATGACTGTACACTTGCAAATTTTTCTTTTAATTTTGTGTCCCTTTAGTTCGTAAGTTTAAATTTGAAAATCCAGGAATCGTAAATATAAATTTTCTATTTGTTTCTTTTCAGTTCACCGCAATCATCAAAACATAACAAGCGTAGTTCACGTTCTCGTAGTTCTTCCGACAGTCCAAGACGTAAACAACGTCGCAGCACCAGTTCGGAATCTGATCGTCGGTCTTCTGAAAATTTTCTTTCTTTCAATTCTAGCAAAAAACAAACCAAATTAAATAAGAAAGGCAAAAATAACAAAAATTCCTCCTCTTCGTCGAATAATCTTTCTACTGCTTCATCGTCGAAAGCAGCATTTTATGCAACTTCAATAGGCGGAGCAGTCGATGATGATTCAACTCGTTTACAGCAACGTGCAGCACGTTTTAACCAAGGTGGTTCTAAAAAACCTGTGGTGACTGTAACTTCTCCATTTTCAACTGCGGCGGGACCGTCACAGAAAAAACTTAAGAAATTAAACAATTCTCGTTTGTTCATCGATGATGGTTTGGGCGTAGCGGGTGATGCAGGCTTAGAATTGTTAGATTTACATATTGTAGGCACATGTAGGGATTTAGAAAAGTCTTTCTTGCGTTTAACAAAAGCACCATCACCATCAGAAGTGCGTCCCATAGAGGTATTGACACATTCATTGCAGAATGTAAAGCAAAAGTGGCGTGATAATCAGGACTATTTTTATGCTTGTGATCAGTTGAAGTCAATAAGACAGGATTTGACGGTACGTAAAGCGATACTATTAAATTTTAATTGAATTAAAACGTATTTTTTATGTCTTAAATTTTAAATGTAGGTCCAAGGTATTCGCGATAATTTCACTGTTGAAGTTTATGAAACACATGCGCGTATTGCTATGGAAAAGGGCGATCATGAAGAATTCAATCAGTGTCAAACGCAATTGAAAATGCTTTATACAGAGGTGGGCAGCAGCTCCAACACTTTGGAATTTACCGCGTATCGTATTTTGTATTACATATTTACAAAAAATACCTTAGGTAAGTAGTAATTATCGTCGGTTGACAGGTTAAACTCACTAAGTACATTCATTTTCATAAGGTAATACGATATGTACCTACCATGATTGCATTTATTTTCATTGCATTAATACTCATTTTTGATAAAATTTTATTTCAGACACAACAACTGTCTTGCGTTCACTGACACAAACACAACGTGAAAACTCCACTGTTGCTTATGCACTGGAATTCCGTTCAGCATGGGCTTTGGGTAACTATTGTAAACTGTTTCAGTTGTATAAATCGGCACCGCTTATGGCAGGTCACTTGATTGATTGGTTTATCGAGAGAGAGCGTAAAAATGCTCTTAAAACAATGATAAAATCGTACGTATATAGATTTAAGTTTATTTTCATACATTTGTAATGCATGGATTTGATTTTATATTCCGCTTTAAAAATTTCAAACGTTTTGAAGTAGTTTAATAAAATGGCAGACGCGTTCGCTTTAGTTTTTCTGTAAGCTGCCACTTAGAGAACTTTCCAAATGTCTATATAATCTGGGTTAACTATTTTATGCATGAGCAATGTGGCAGATAATTAACGTCTAATTTGAGGCGTTACCGAGCTCTTCTCTGTCAATATTCACATACAGCACATTTTTGTAGTACTTTATCTTCGAGACGATATAGTATGGTTTCATGGTTGGCAGCAGTTTGTCTCCATGATGTTATGTTCCACACTTTGTGGATGACAAAAATACTAACATTTAGAGACTGACTTTTACATTTCTGCCCAACTTTCAAGCAAATTTATTTTAGTCAACCATGAAACAGCTCTCTTCACGATACTATGATAAATAATACAATTTTCATACTTCAAAGTTGTGCAGAGTTTTTCTGTAAGCTGCCACTTAGAGAACTTTCCAAATGTCTATATAATCTGGGTTAACTATTTTATGCATGAGCAATGTGGCAGATAATTAACGTCTAATTTGAGGCGTTACCGAGCTCTTCTCTGTCAATATTCACATACAGCACATTTTTGTAGTACTTTATCTTCGAGACGATATAGTATGGTTTCATGGTTGGCAGCAGTTTGTCTCCATGATGTTATGTTCCACACTTTGTGGATGACAAAAATACTAACATTTAGAGACTGACTTTTACATTTCTGCCCAACTTTCAAGCAAATTTATTTTAGTCAACCATGAAACAGCTCTCTTCACGATACTATGATAAATAATACAATTTTCATACTTCAAAGTTGTGCAGAGTAAAGAATTACCCATAAATATAAAGTTTTAATTTTTAGTAAATACGTATACATAGTTTATTCTTTTTATTTAACAAATCTTATATATTGGTATTTGCATAATAATTTTAAGAGTTAATCCAGATATATGTACATAAGTATAGCTGCAATGAAGTTGTATATATGTATGCATTTGAAAACCATAACAAAAGAAAATATGTTTAAGTTAATTCATTTTAACCATTTGAAAGTTTAACCATCACAATCCAACGCTGATAGTCAATACCGTAACTAAATGAGGAGTAGCGGGCTTTGAAACGAAACATGTTCATTTAAAAACTTTTTTTTGTATATTGTTTCTCACTGATTATTACAAATTATGTCACTTTTAAATCCCGAAAAAATACTTGATTTCCTGCAGAAAGGTCTATGTCCAGTAAGCTTTTCAAAACGCAACACTTCCAATGCTATAAAATTGAAATCAATTCAATATTCTAGCAAAATGACACATTTACATACAATGCTGTGTCGCACGCAATGTTTCAGCTCTTGGCTGTCGTTAAAAAATAAATTGTTTTGAAAATTTTCTTAAGATTCCAAAATCTATTTTCGAACTCCTTAAATTCTCGAGTGCTTTAATCTATGCACCACGAATTGACTACAATTTTCAGTCATTAAAATTTTTTTTTTTGCATCAAACCAGAACATTTCGTTTATATAAACACGAATATAAAACCAACGTTGTTGAAATAGAAAAATTAAGTATCCAAGTACTTATTTAGTTTTGTCTTTCTGCAATAAGTGAAATGGTCCATTCCATCGCCAACTTCTCAAATATATTTGCATAATACGTAGTGTAGTTTTATTGCCTAAGGGTTTCACCTTAAACTTCATTCTCCATGAAATCATTAGATTTTTTAAAATTTTATACGAACAATTAACGCATAATCCAATTTATATACTTTAGCGAATTACTTGTTTATCATTTGTCAATGATAAATGCTAAAAATCACTGACTTCATGTTGATTGACTAACCTTCGGATGTGCTACAGTTATTGTCATATTTTTTCCAAGACAAATTATTAAACAATGGATGTGTTTTATTTGCCAAGTCGCTATCTATGTGCGAAAAAGTTGCGACCAAGTTGCTAAGTTTCCAACTCGTTGTTTATACGAGTACTCGTTTGTTGATATTTCTACTTTTTTTTTATTTCAAATTGCTTCTTTTTGCCGCTTGACATTTTAAACAATTGATTTTCCGCGAAATAGCTCTTCCATCCATTTCAAAATGTACAATAGACTAAATACAAATCTGCTGGGTAGACCTGACGTTTAAGCAACTTGCTATATAAACATATGAACTATAATTTAATTCATTAAGTTTGGGAATTTGTTTTGCCTTTCCCATACAATTATCGTAACTAGGGCGATTGAAATGCAGTTAATATCTAATTTTTTATATCACATTTTTTCTTTTCCTTTAAGAACTTGTACTTTTTTTTCTTTTTATCATAGTATTGTTTTTGAACTGTTGCTATTTCTTAACAACATCTATTTTATAAATCCTTACAATTTTATTTTACCATTTTATTACAATTTTGTTTTTCAAACATTTACTAAATTTATCAACTCTATGTCATCACTTAATTTAGTTATCGTCCCACTATTGGCGTTGAGTACATCACAAATCTGTTGGTTTTTGAGAATATTGAGAAATCCAGGGAATGGCTGGCTACATTTAATCTTCCTTTTGTTGGAACAAACAGTGAACAAATTGATTGCAAAAATGCAGCAACAATTGTTATCTAAATTAGCAATCAACAAATAATCCTCTAGAGAGGAAGCGATTCAACTAAATAATCGTACAATTGCCGAGCTAATGGCGTTTGTTGCTAAAAAAGTAAATAATGCAAAACCTTAAATAAAAAGAAAAGTTCCTGATTAATAAAAATGCATTCCAAACAAAACAGCATATAATACGACGTCTATTGATGCAACAAAATGAATAAAAAAACGCTCTACTTTCATAAACCAATCATAAAGCAAATTATACAACGCAAACACCACGTTAGTCGCTGTGCTGAAAAGTCTCCAATTATAAAGAAGAGAAAATTCTAAAGTGCTAATTTAGAATTTTGATTGTTATCCAAAATATCAGGCTTTTTTTTTTTAAATAATTTCATGAACTACTAAATATCGTTTTAAAGTGTCTGTCCTACGTTTGCCCCCAAATAACATAAAGTGTAAATATTTTGCAAATTTTAAGCGATTTTTAAGACTTAATCATAGAACTTTATTTTTTTTTAAATTTTAATAATGCATAAACAAATATTGCCAACACATCAAGAAAAAAGCCTAATTTGCAAAAGCCTTAGTAATTTTTCAAAAATGATGCATGGGGTTCATAAACTTGTTTTTAAATTTGATTTTATATTAGTTAAAACTAAAATTTGGCGTCGCGTTTAATTTGTTCGGATTTATTAATAATGATTTTGCATATGATAACAGCGCGTTAGTTGTTTACATTAATAGAAACGACTTAGAGATGAACGAAAATGTTGATATTCGTACTGAATTGCCATCTTTATATGGAAAGTAATGCGCCTGCAAAGAAAAATATGCTGAATTTGATATTCTACTTAGTTTTTCGCTGTAAAGGATAACATAAATCGTTGGAATAAGAGCTTTGATGCTCAAGGGCGATTATTGACGCTGTCACTAAGCTTCATATGGACTGCTGCCGTTGTAATAGCTGTCAAGTTAAAATAAACCCAAGTTTGTGTGTCTACATTGGTTTCCTTGAAAGCGTAGGGCTTTTAGAGTGAAATCGGTGCTGAACTGAAAAAAACTTAAATAACGAAATGTGAACTTTAATAGCGACAATTCAAAAGAAAATATTCATTTAAATCTTGAACACTTATTCAAATATAAAAAACAAAAAAAAAACACTGTGCTTCCAAAAAAAAAAAAAAAAAGAAAACACTTCTGATGATACCCTCAAATTCAAATATATAAATGACTTTTCCCCTTCTTTCAACTCTGATATACAATCCAAAACCTCCATTAAAGAAAAAAAAAAACAAAAAAAAAAAAAAATAAAAAAAAAATACATAAAAAATTTATTTTTCATCTGCTGCAGTGTGATAAACTCTGAATTATTTTGCCATAATATACAAATTTGTCAGTAGTTGTTACCTTTTTTTTGTTAAATTTTTAATTTGTTAAAAAAATTATTTAAAATGTTAAAAATTTTTCATTACTAATGTTTTTATCTTTTCTATATATAAATATCGGTAAACGTTGCTATGAGAAAAATGCTGCACAAATCACTGCTGAACATCGTTATCATCAAGTACAACACAGTAAAGAAAAATTGTGCGTTCGAAAGTTCCCAACAGCTACAAAGAACCTGTGCCTAAGTGTCATGGTCATGGGGAAGCAAAACTAATCTGATGTCCTTGTGATACAACATTCTGATATAAGACAAAAGTCGTTTTCAACAATACGCTGTCATTGGCATCTAAATCAATACAATCACAATTACCACCACTTGCAGAAATTAACAACAGAAAGTAAAAAAAAATTATAATACCTCACTCCTGCATCCTTTAATTATTAATTAACTTATACACTAATGTATACACTAACCGTTTTGCCATTCATTAATTTAATTTATTGTATTGTTAAATTATTATATAAGTAGTTATTATGTAAACTTAAGATTAATGATGAACTGATCATTTCTTAGTGTTGACCATATTGTGCGCTTGAAAGTTAATAAAATGACGAACAAGCGCTGATGTTTTTGCAGCGAAAAGCAGAATGATAAAAAATACTGTAAATAATTAAAAAAATATTTACAAATAAAGAAATGCTGCTAAAACAAATTTTTTGTTCTTAATTTTTCTTGATGGAAAAAAGATATAGGCCCCTATTGCGGTTGTCGATTTACAATAGATAAACGCTCTTTTTCGATAAGCGATTTTGTTGGGTATTGTGTTTATCGACTAGTAGAATGTTTGTCGACAAAATAATCGCTGGCTGTTCTATAATTTTGTTTTGATAGATAAATATTCTCTGTTTTTTGACGCAATTCTTTCTATTGAGTTTCGTAATACCCAAATGGCATCATTTCTATTAGATCGATGGCTATCGATTTTATCGCAAATCGACAACCGCAATAGGGGCCATAGATAATAAATGTACAGCTATTTGCGAGACTTCGCAATCAGTCAGTTCAAAGTTTTTGATTGAAGTTATGAGTGGGGACTAATGTTTCCGCGGAATAAACAATTTCAAGTGCAGATCAAGTTCCAGATCTTATTTTTTACCCTCATTCTATTAAAAAATGCTTGTGGAGCGAAACAAATAACATTTTTGCACACATGGGTGAAATCGAGTGAATTTTACACGACAAATGGCCAAAAATTGGTCAGATGAACAGCTACGATTTGGTGCTCAGCGGGATACTTTTCCCAAATACCATCCTCTACAACCTTGCATACTTGGTTTTCGTCGCTTTCGTGACTAAACTTTTTTCGCCTTCCTGACAGCCGTGGGTTCAGTTGGGATTTTTCTTCTAATTTTCAAGTTAAACTTAAAATATATAGCGGTAGCATGGGCAATGCTAATCGTGAGGCAACACTAATTGTGCTTCACGGGGGTATATTATTCGTGTTCGATTTGGAAGTCATTAACACTGGCAGACTTGTCATTTCAGACAAACGTGACACAAAACTTGTGCTGTCTGCGTCGCCATTGTCTCTTTTTACATGATTTGGTAGAAAAACCATAACTCAGCACAGAAACGAGCTACATCAAAACGTTGTATCGCGATATGGTATCTAAAAGAATTAGCTTTCCATAGATTTCATATTTCAAATGTGAATTTTATACGCGAAAGAGCTTAGTAGATTAGTATTACCTCATGTTACCCCTACCATGTACAGATAAAAATTTTTGTTTCCTGAAATTCAGCTAATGTTTTATGCCATAAAATTTTTTTTTTGTGTAGAGTTGGCGTTTACGCCAATATAAAAATATATCAAAAATCATTAACGATTCAAATTCCTTTGTCTTCTCACGAAGCATAGAGCTTCCACAAAACTTTCAACAAATACGAGTGCAATTGCCTTCAATTCTCCAACATATCCCCGGTTTATGATTTAAGACGTCCGTGTTTTCTGCTACCCTGAGGGTTCCACTCCATTGCTTGCTGCCATACCTGAGTTTGTGATTTCCGCAACGTGTACACGGCCCACGAAATCGCGGCTCGTAATATAGGATTGGAATCAGGAGCGTCACTTCACCAAAACCTTGGGGGGGGGGCAAGATTTATAATTCCACCACTATTAGATGGTTTTATTGAATTATTGTATAGAATCAAATCCTTGGGGGGGCCAATGCCCTCCCCAGCCCTACCGAGTTGACGCCACTGATTGGAATCCCTGAATTTTGATAAAACGAGCAAAAAAAAAAACATGAAAAAATTTTGAAAATCACGGATAATAGAGGTAAATCATGTCCGGATAATCGCGTTTCAACTGTATTCGGAAAATGTTACACGTCACCGATTCTTCACTAACATTTATGTACAATTACTGTGGCTAGCGAAGCTGATGTTGAACATATTATCCCCCCTCTCCAACCGAAGACCGCCCACTCACTCTAACTTTTAAGGTACAATTACTGTGGCTAGAGAAGTCAGTGTTGGATATGCTATAGAATGCATGCTGTTTTCAAGGTCAAAAAAATATGAAGGAGGTGCGAGTGTGCACTATATTATATCTCTTGGTCATTATTGAGCCTTTTTAAATTGGGCCATTATTAATAACGAATTATGGCTCAATGTAAGTATCAATTTTTGGGTGATTGCAAGTTTTACTAACTTTGTATTCAATAACTTAACACAAATAAGAACAGAAGGTACAGTAAAACCTCGGTACGGAAGTACATTCTCTTCACATCACCCCGGATGATACGGAAGAAATAAAAAAATTCGAAAATTTTAATCATTTTTGATGTAATATTTGAATTAGAAGAATGCAATTTAATCACAAAAGCAAATAAAGGTGAAAATGTAACGAACGAAGATCAATCTGTGGGGTACAATGATACTACAGACCACCGTTTTATCCTACTCATTCGTTTTTTATCTCGCTATCGTTTTATCAATGAGAGGTCACTTTCATTACTTTTCGGCTGGCCCTCAATATATTTAATAGCTAACGCAGGCGCATTTAGTCCTTCATGGTTGAGTTGCGGAATTTCTTCCGTTTCGCTGTCTTCTATATCGTCCGCAATTCCTTTTCACGAGATGGCCGATGTCGTCGTCAGTAAGTTCCTCTTCACAATCGTCACCATGAATCCAATTTTCATTATTGTTTCTGGGGACGTCTTCGCAACCAGACATTTATTCTGTGATGCAATGCAGATCTACTATTTCATCGCTTTGATATGAAGAAGACAAGCTTGTGCTGACCAGTAAATGACGCTTTTCATGTTTATTGCAAGCAAACACTCTTCGAGGGTACTTCCGGCGTTGCTTACTTCTTGAACAGTTCTTACATAGCGAAGTTTACTAAATCTGCCGGCTTTTGTTTTTCCCCTTTAGAAAAACGTAAACAAATCTTCCAACAGCTGAAATAAATATGGGACATGTGCTCTAACACTCCCACGTGCACAGTTCAAAATCAAAACAAACTTCCAATACCCACAAAAGCTCATGAAAGCTTAAAGAAATTTAAGCTTTTTTGCTGAATGGAATGTTTCTATGAAAACGCAAAGCACTTGCAAGCGCAACACTTTCAACAACATGGCAGTCAATAGCTGATAAAAGCAGAAATGAAAAAAACCGTTAGAGCATCCTTGCTCGCTCACCTGTGCCACAGATTGGTATTTAAGGATGCTGCGTTTGCTGCATCAGTTTAGTTTAAGCGCGGCATTTGAACTCGTCGGTTAATCAAACGGGAATTTAGAAATCAGTTGGTGTTGTGTCCTCTAACTTTCATAGTGTGTGTGATCAACACTAGAGGTCTTTTCAGAGCATGTGTGTGTTTTAATTATTTGGCTGAAACAATAGCATTTGATTGTGTTTATGTGCCACCTACGATATATTTAATAATCATTTTTCATGCTTGTGTACAATTAATTAATTAATTTATTAAATTTGTGTAGTGCACTGAAGAGCAGGAAAATATTTTAATATTGCAGGCACTTAAATTATGCATCAATATTTAAGCCAATTCAAGTGCTAACCAGCATACTTATTAAGGAAATAACTAATTGGTGAAATTATTGTTAACAACTGAAATGCAACATTTTTTTTAAGTAACCGGAAAATAATGTAAGTGGAAATTGCAAGTTGATTACACAACCAATTCAAAATATTTTTATATAATGGCTAAAAGTCTTAAAAAATGTTTGAACTTGTAAAATAATTTCTTAATTATTTTTTACAAAAAAAAAAACTAAATGGGCCCTTGCTTCAAATATCTCATACCAACGCTACCTACTAATGTGTGATGTTTAAAAATTGTGGAATTTTAAAAACCGTTTTCGGAAGTTTCTCAAAAATCAGATATGGCTTTAAAATAATGCTCACAAAATTTCAGCTTCCTAGCTCAAATCCGTAATCGAACAAAAAACTGTCTTACTGAAAAGTGGAAAAAAACTGCCATAGGTGCGAAGATATAGCTATAAGAGGTGCCACACCTTGTTGCTAAATAACGCCCACATTTTTCGTGTGGCTGAAAATGCAAACAATGTAGTTCCGAATAGAAGTTTTATTTTTGCGTGCCCATAGGGCTATATTCTAGTAATGGCCCTGAAGATATTCACTCAAAATATCAGCTTCCTAGATCGAACGGCACTAAATAGAGTTTGTTGCGTATGTGTAGTTACAGAATAGGTCTGTTCGAGCCCGATTTTTTGGTGAAAAATGAGAATCTGTTAAATCGCAATAATTCAAAGAGTAAAAACATAAATTTCTCTGATCGGCAAGTAAAAGCTGAAATTCTTCTGACTAGTCAAGTCACCACAATTTTGGCTCCAACGCAAAAAATGGTTCAAAAATTAAAACTGTCAAAAAAGTGGCGCTTATTATAGTAAACAAACTACGTAATCAATGGCAGGGTTCAGGAGGTAAAGCCTTCATCGTAGTTGCATAACCATTTGGTTAAAACTTTCTGAATGCAAGCCAAGTGAAACCTTGTTGAGAATATTATTTACTGAATAGGATGTAATTAAGTGGCCGGTTTTGACCCGAAATTGAAATTAATTTAAATTTTTTGATTTTATTAATTATTTTGTAATATTATTGACTAAAAAGGGTCAGCAAGTTTTTCCAATAAAAAATTTAAAAAAAATGTTCGTCAATTTTTTTCCAAAAACCAATTACCATTTTGAGGAAAATTTTTTTTAATTTGGAAGGTCAGGAATTACTTTTTTTTACCGTTTATCTCGAAAACCAGACCTGATTCAGCAAAACCACTATTATTTTCGGATTCAGCGTGAAATTTTACTATAGGAACGGTGGTTTTATTTGCCGCAATATTTATTTGCAAAAATTTATAGACTAGTCTAGAAAACCAATCTCAACACTCAGGACAGCGCGCGTTTATCGGTTCAAAAACTTTAATTAACTACTTACCCCAATATCTGTGTCATATCATTTTGAAGCTTGGAGATCGAGCTTTAATCTGAAGTTCACTAAAAAATATTAAGAAATGGGTTTTCCAAAAAAATCAAAAATATATTTCAATTTGCAAAATTTTAGCTTTTTCAGTTTTTTTAAAATTAAAAAAAGTATATAAATAATTTTTTCCCCATGAAAAACTTTGTAGTTTTGAGCGCAGAATAAATCACAATTTTTTTTTTAAATAAAAAAAAAAAATTAAAACATAGGTTTTTTAAAAAAAATGCAAAAATATTTTTCAATTCGCAAAATTTTTGCGATTTTTTTTGCAATACAGTGGACGTCCAATATAACGTATAACGAATTTCAATTTTAATGAACAGTTTTTTAAATCGAAATTTTTTCATTGATGTCTCTAAATTACGAAAGTTTTCACTATTCTAAATTACGAACGCTATTTAATTCATGTCGCTTCAACGCAAGAGCCTTACGTTAAGTTATAAAGTTAATATAAATGAAAAAGGTAAGAAAAGAATGCCAGTCTAAGTGACCTCAAGTAAATATGGCGTAAATAAAAGTCAGTTTCTTGAGTAAAAATACACTTCGATATAACGAATTTTACGATATTACGACTGATCATGTGCATTAATTAGTTCGTTATATTGGACGTCTACTGTAATAGTATTTTTTTCAAAAAGTACACATAAAAACCTTTATCCATTGTTAATTGATAAAGTTGGACGTTAGATATGAATTTTTGAAACAAAATACCTTTTCTGTAAAAGTACAAAAATCGTGAACTTCATACCCCTTTATTTCAACAACAAATAACACTAGGGCGAAATCCAGTACGCAGTCTTATTACTGGCATTGATACTAAAATAATGCGAAATTTCAGCCAAATCAGTGCCTTAATTTTTTTCAGGTGGCGTTTTCGTGTATTTTACCCCTTATACAAAAAATAAAAAAACAAATTGTTATTCTCTAGAAAATAATTATTTTCTTCTATCAAATAATTGTTCCATTAATTTTGTGCGAAATTTCATTTCCGTTCTTTCACAATTTTTCATACGAAATTCAAAATCAGTGAAATTTTCATGTTGATTTTTCTTTTTTTTCTTGTTAACCAAATTATGTTGTAACTAACAGAAGCAAAAAATGAAGCTGGTCAATGAAGGTTTTAACGTAATAATTGTAAAGAGTTTAAACAAATTTTTTTTGGGAAAAACTTTGCCTGGTTTCAATTTTCTACATTTTTCTGCATAAAAATTGTCACAATAATTTCTATACTTGAAAGGAAAAACAGTTAGAGAAAATTAATTCAAAAATACTTACATCAGATTCCATTTCGTATTTGTTAACTTTGTCCTTTTTTTATTTATGATGAGTTTTCTGAAGCACCGGCTTTTGTGGAAAAAATACAGGTTTTTACAGAAAACAATGTCTGTCAATGTCAATCCTGTAAATCGCTTCAGTACTGTCTTCTTAACAAACCAACATGGCAACATAGAAGGAAAACAACAACAACAACGCAGTATTGTTTGACTCAGTATTTTGACAATAATTACAAATGTAGACTTATCAGAAACCACAATTTTACAAGAATTAAATCTTTCTCAGTCCTCTATTTCATTTAAAGCTCTGTGTGTGGGAAAAATATAGAAAGCCAAAATTAAGTAAAATGTTTGGTGTAAAAACCAATTGTTATGTTTCTGATATCAGATAACATAGCACGAAAATCATTTTGGAAAAAAGTGACTTCATAATCGGTCTATTTTTTAATGGTGTGATTAATAAAAATTTTTTATTTGAATTTACGAATATGTAATAAATAGGTAAATAACACTTGTCGCCGCAAGTGCTTAGAATTGCTGGATAATATGTCTTGATAAAAAAATATTCAAGTTGAATAAAAATACACTAGTGGATTCTGAGATTTGGGAAAAAACTCGAAAAATATACTTATTTTATTTAGGCAGCAGTTTGGGTGGTTTTTGGCTATATTGGGGAGCGGCGTCAAGTCGAAAATAATTTTAAACTCGTTAACACCAAAAAAAAATCTTCATAGTCTAGAGGGCGGTTTTTGGCCGTTTATGGGGTGGGGTCAACTCCAAAAGAATTTTCAACACCGCCATCGTGCTTAGCATCCTCGAAAACGGGGGGCGACGTGGGTTTTCTCGTTTACACCAAAAAAAATGTTTCACCTTCCAGAGGGCGGTTTTTGACGATTATTCGAAAATAATTTTAAACACCGCTATCGTGCTCAGCATCCTCGAAAATAGGGGGTTACAAATATTTTACCAATGGAAGACGCTAAATATGTGATTCCCCCATTTGGGGTATTCTGACCATTTTCGGGGTGGGACCAACTCTGAAAGAATTTTAAAGAGTGCCACCGTGTTCAGCACTCTCGAAAACGGGGTTAGTAGGTGGTTGCTGCTTAAAATATTTGCATTTTTTTCCAACTAACAAGTCCACTACACTACCTATTTTCCGAAATATGTGTAACGGCAGAGTGTAATCTAATGTACACTGGCATTGGAATTTCGAGAGTCATGCCAGAGATGTCAGAATGTCCGAATGACATTTCTGGTCTGTCATTCGAAATTTGCGTACGTGCGTTCGGTTCAAAGAGAAATGGCGGAACAACGCGTCATTTCGAATTTTCGGCAGCCATTTTTGCTGATGATGGAAAAGAACGCGTGAGTTGGTTTTTGGCAGTCAAACGTATCGGTCGTGCGATTTTGTGGATGGGTGAAGAAATTAATGTACGGTATTGTGAATTGGCCGCATGTAATAATTAACGTCGTCATTGTAGTATTTTTTTAAAAAAATATGAAAAATTAAATAACCCAAGTGATACGCTGAAATATACATAATATCAACTATAAGATTTTATTAAAAACGTGCTAAATTCTAAAGTTTTCAAATTTCGAGCTATTAGTTAATCATTGGCTCATGAACAATAAATTATAATTGTTCTTTATATTATTTTATTTGGTTAACATACAAAGAAGTTCGTCAGCGTAATTCCGTTTAAGGAAAACACGGGCAAAACAACCTGGTTGCTGCTCAAACAAAAATTTGCCGTAGGCGCATTCGCGGAAGTGCTAGCGCTCCACACTTCACCCATAAGAAAAGTTTTGTCATTGAAAGAAAAAAAAAGAAAATGGCCGCATAAGTGAACTTCGTGTATCTTACGAGCTGTCAGAAATAAAGCATTAAACATACCAACTACAAACACATTACCAATATAATTAATTTCAACAGAAATTGAACTTAACTGACGAAAACAAACAAATTGTGTAAAATAAAAGTTATTAGTAGGTACCTTTATTTCTTGAAAAAAATCAAAATTTTTGTAAATTTAAAAAAAAAAAATCGGGGATTCAAAGTGTTTGCTGCAGCAATTGCTGCAACTGCTCAGCAGCAGCAACAAACAGGCAACGCGTCAACACTGAAAAGCAGACCAAGAAGACAAAAGAAAGAAATTCAAACGCCAATACTCAATTGTGTTAAAATTTACAATCTGCCTACTAACAACTCTAAGCAACGAGTCGACGAATTCCAGCTCCAAGTCATGACCACCATAATGACAATAAATCGACACAAATTTCGACAAAAACATCTACCGCTTACGAGTGCGCATAAAAATTGAATACCTTTACAACTATAACAACAACAGTTGCAATCCAACGAGACTACAACATTTACAACCAAAACGAGACAGCTACAACAACAACATTGATAAAGATTTAAGCCTAAAACCGTGAGAAATATGGACTCATATTTTTTTATTATATTATTAACTCATTATATATATACTACCTATATTATTATTAATTAAGATTATCATTATTATTATAAATATAAATTTTTTTTCGTACATTGCATATTCAATGTGTTATTTAAAATTGAAAGTAATAGTTACACATTAAAAGAATATCGATAATGTAAGCAACAGAAAAAAATCCTAAAAATGAAGAAAGTCAAATAGCTTAAAGTACTTCCCATGTTAAATAACAAAAAAAAGACACAAAAAAAAAAAAAACAAACAAACAAAAAATGAAATAATTTTTTTAAATTTTTATTATCTACTTTCATACGATATTTAAAATTTTCATCATTTTGAATTTTGATGCATCATTTCTCTTTAAAAGTAAATAAGTTGTTTTAAGCTTACTAAGCATCTTACTTAGTAAATAAATTAACAAAGCAATAAGGTTCACAATTTATTAATGAATTTACATTAGAAATGGATATTTATAAAATTTAATTTATAAGGTCATCATTTAAACTGCATAACTAAAATGCAAAAATAAATCAACAAAAAAATTATTAACTAAAATAAATTTTTTTTCTTAAACTGGCATAATATTTAAAAAAAAAATGTCAGCATAAAACTCTGCACCGCTTGGCCCTATGTAGAACCATCAAACGTTTTAGGGTGGACCGTGTATTTTGTCCCAATGGTCCACAAGGTAGGGTGGGTAGAGTAGGGACCCGAGCCGAACACCAGTGCTCGATGGTTTAGCAAAGAGGAACATTAGGGAGGCCCATATTTTTTAAAGATTTTTCGTAGATATTAGATTGTGATAATTTTTGATGCTTCAGAGTGCAGCTACCCCAGTTCAAGCACGAGAAAATTTATTTTTGTACGGTGCAGGCACACCATGGGCAGCAGCGAACCCACACCAACCCACCGAACTGCTAGTGATGGCATACCAGCTCGTGCTGCAGCTGACCATGTTGTCCGCGTTCCAAGCACCAGTCGCTTGCGCGATTACAAATTTTGGAGCCCAACGTGGGGCCGTTTGAAGTTTGAACCAATCGCATGCGCGATTACAAATTTTGGCGCCCAACGTGGGGCCGTTTGAAGTTTGAACCAGTCGCTTGCGCGATTACAAATTTTGGCGCCCAACGTGGGGCCGTTTGAAGTTTGAACCAGTCGCTTGCGCGATTACAAATTTTGGCGCCCAACGTGGGGCCGTTTGAAGTTTGAACCAATCGCTTGCGCGATTACAAATTTTGGCGCCCAACGTGGGGCGTTTGAGGTTGGAGGCTAAAAGAAAACTCTCCGTCAGTGGACATTTATGTCACTTAATAATCTTTTTAGTATTTTGCCTTCGATTTCACTCGGTTCCATCCGATTTACCCGTGCTGTGCTCTGGATTTTTGAAAATTTTTATTTAACTTAACCTGTTACAGGAAAATTTTTGTTTTTGTCTTCATTTGAATTTTAAATTCAAGAATCTAATACTCAAAGCCTGAAGCTGGATTTATCAGTCCGGGAGGATTCCGTTCTGATCCGCTCAGACGCTTTTGACCCTATTTATTCCTATTTGTGAAAATTACCCTGTAATAGAAGACTAAATTTTTTGCATAATTTTTTTTGAATAAATTAAATTTCAGTAACTTCTTACATTTTTAATATTGTTGATTCACTCTTTTAGCTTGAATGCGAATTGCGGCTGCAAGTCAAGGTAAACAGCTGGATTTTGCGATTAAGTTGCAATTCACTGCGCTTTTCGACCGCTTTACTGAGATTTGTATAGGTTGTACTTCAATTTCATGTTTGAAATGAGATTTAAATTTTATAGATTCAGATTCTTCCTCCCTAAATTTTTCTTCGTGGCTGACCAAACAAATTAATAATAATAATTTGAAAAAGTTCTACATAGGACCAAGCTGTCATTAATGATTAAAATTTCGTAAAGAAGATTTGTAATTTTTATTGGAAATTATTATTACGAAAACGAAGAAATTTTGCTTCAGAAAATAGAAAGCAAAAATATAAAATAAATTTTTTTTTTTTTTTTTTTTTTTGAAAAATTTGAGAAATTGTTGCTAGTAAAAATTTTTTTTTTGAAATGCTAAAAATTTATAACGAAAATATAAATTTTTGATAAAGATTTTTTTTGATAAAATATTGATAAAATTTTTTGGCATAATGTAGCTATACTAAAAAATTTAAAAATGTAAAACGATAAGAATTTGACATTTGAAATTTTTTTTTTTTTTGCACAAATGTAGATTTTTGCTAAAAATTGAAAGAAATAATTAATTAGAATTTGATATTTGGTAATTTAGTGGTAATTCCACGGGGTATTCATAAATTTAACTTTCGGCCATTTTTTTTATTACAAAATTTTAACTTTCGGTTTTTCGATACCTTTCATCTCGGTCGCGGATTCGGTTTTTGAATTTTTCACGCGAAGGATATTAGAAAGTAGTGCCTTCAGTTTTTGTAACCAGCCACAGCAGATTTCGAAAAACTGTTTTGTAACGGCAGAGTGTAATCTAATGTACACTGGCATTGGAATTTCGAGAGTCATGCCAGAGATGTCAGAATGTCCGAATGACATTTCTGGTCTGTCATTCGAAATTTGCGTACGTGCGTTCGGTTCAAAGAGAAATGGCGGAACAACGCGTCATTTCGAATTTTCGGCAGCCATTTTTGCTGATGATGGAAAAGAACGCGTGAGTTGGTTTTTGGCAGTCAAACGTATCGGTCGTGCGATTTTGTGGATGGGTGAAGAAATTAATGTACGGTATTGTGAATTGGCCGCATGTAATAATTAACGTCGTCATTGTAGTATTTTTTTAAAAAAATATGAAAAATTAAATAACCCAAGTGATACGCTGAAATATACATAATATCAACTATAAGATTTTATTAAAAACGTGCTAAATTCTAAAGTTTTCAAATTTCGAGCTATTAGTTAATCATTGGCTCATGAACAATAAATTATAATTGTTCTTTATATTATTTTATTTGGTTAACATACAAAGAAGTTCGTCAGCGTAATTCCGTTTAAGGAAAACACGGGCAAAACAACCTGGTTGCTGCTCAAACAAAAATTTGCCGTAGGCGCATTCGCGGAAGTGCTAGCGCTCCACACTTCACCCATAAGAAAAGTTTTGTCATTGAAAGAAAAAAAAAGAAAATGGCCGCATAAGTGAACTTCGTGTATCTTACGAGCTGTCAGAAATAAAGCATTAAACATACCAACTACAAACACATTACCAATATAATTAATTTCAACAGAAATTGAACTTAACTGACGAAAACAAACAAATTGTGTAAAATAAAAGTTATTAGTAGGTACCTTTATTTCTTGAAAAAAATCAAAATTTTTGTAAATTTAAAAAAAAAAAATCGGGGATTCAAAGTGTTTGCTGCAGCAATTGCTGCAACTGCTCAGCAGCAGCAACAAACAGGCAACGCGTCAACACTGAAAAGCAGACCAAGAAGACAAAAGAAAGAAATTCAAACGCCAATACTCAATTGTGTTAAAATTTACAATCTGCCTACTAACAACTCTAAGCAACGAGTCGACGAATTCCAGCTCCAAGTCATGACCACCATAATGACAATAAATCGACACAAATTTCGACAAAAACATCTACCGCTTACGAGTGCGCATAAAAATTGAATACCTTTACAACTATAACAACAACAGTTGCAATCCAACGAGACTACAACATTTACAACCAAAACGAGACAGCTACAACAACAACATTGATAAAGATTTAAGCCTAAAACCGTGAGAAATATGGACTCATATTTTTTTATTATATTATTAACTCATTATATATATACTACCTATATTATTATTAATTAAGATTATCATTATTATTATAAATATAAATTTTTTTTCGTACATTGCATATTCAATGTGTTATTTAAAATTGAAAGTAATAGTTACACATTAAAAGAATATCGATAATGTAAGCAACAGAAAAAAATCCTAAAAATGAAGAAAGTCAAATAGCTTAAAGTACTTCCCATGTTAAATAACAAAAAAAAGACACAAAAAAAAAAAAAACAAACAAACAAAAAATGAAATAATTTTTTTAAATTTTTATTATCTACTTTCATACGATATTTAAAATTTTCATCATTTTGAATTTTGATGCATCATTTCTCTTTAAAAGTAAATAAGTTGTTTTAAGCTTACTAAGCATCTTACTTAGTAAATAAATTAACAAAGCAATAAGGTTCACAATTTATTAATGAATTTACATTAGAAATGGATATTTATAAAATTTAATTTATAAGGTCATCATTTAAACTGCATAACTAAAATGCAAAAATAAATCAACAAAAAAATTATTAACTAAAATAAATTTTTTTTCTTAAACTGGCATAATATTTAAAAAAAAAATGTCAGCATAAAACTCTGCACCGCTTGGCCCTATGTAGAACCATCAAACGTTTTAGGGTGGACCGTGTATTTTGTCCCAATGGTCCACAAGGTAGGGTGGGTAGAGTAGGGACCCGAGCCGAACACCAGTGCTCGATGGTTTAGCAAAGAGGAACATTAGGGAGGCCCATATTTTTTAAAGATTTTTCGTAGATATTAGATTGTGATAATTTTTGATGCTTCAGAGTGCAGCTACCCCAGTTCAAGCACGAGAAAATTTATTTTTGTACGGTGCAGGCACACCATGGGCAGCAGCGAACCCACACCAACCCACCGAACTGCTAGTGATGGCATACCAGCTCGTGCTGCAGCTGACCATGTTGTCCGCGTTCCAAGCACCAGTCGCTTGCGCGATTACATATGGCATCTCTAAATGTCACAAAAATGGCTGCAGATATATTGTATTTATTTTTTAAATATAATTTTTTTTTTAATGTACCAGACTTACAAAATAATAGAGAAAATCCTCAATTTTTTTTTGGCAGTATAAACCTTCATTAAAGTAAACAAAAGAAAGAAAAAAAGGCGACACTCCTTTGCAAGTGGTTTGGTTCCATTAAATTGTTTTATGGGTATCTACTTGTGAGCGGTTCTTATTAACATCAAAGAAGAAACATAATTTTTCAATTAAAAACAACAAAAATCAATAAGCTGATAGCACAATTAACGCAGTTTTGATTTTGAAACAAATTTTAATTGATTGTCGTGCGCTATTGACGGAGCATTAAACTGTTGACGTCGTTGTGTCAAAGACACAATTTGATGTCAAGCGGAAAACTTTAATTACCATAATGTAACCCTTTAAAGTTAAGCTCCATTAAAAATGTTGAAAAGTTAATTACCCATCTATCCATGCTATCCGTTTTAATTTTGCAGTAAATACATAAGTAGCTTACATTGTCTGTTTTTAGTATATTTTCTTAATTCAAATTTCATAGTTGACTTAACAACTAATTCTTCTGAATTCTCATGAAAGAAACACTTTTGATGTGTGAACATCTTTATGTACTGCCGGGTATGCAGGAAGCAGTTCCAGTATGATGGAAAGTTGTAGTGGAATAATTAAGCAGAAAAGTAACCCTAAAGATTTTTTCAACATTATCTATACCTAAATAATGATATATCATTAAGTGAATGAAACGGTGAAAAATGAGGACCTATTTTTTTTTTTTGCTCATCACAATTTTCTTTGGTACTTAGGGGGGCGTCATTCCAAGTGTTCGCACCAGACGCCAAAAATGCTCGCTACGCCACTGCGTCCCGTATTTCCCGGGAAAGTCTTGTATTTTAGAATGCTATCCCGGTTTTTTTTTAAGAAATAAGGGACCGTACACAAAAAAAAAAAAAAGATTCGATGATATCAAACAATTTCGGATCCGATTTCAACGAATGTTTTGTATGATTTTCAGTCATAGAAACAGTTTCTCTAATATAACAAAAGATTATTTGTTAAAACTTAAAATAAATTAGATGATTTCAAAAAAACATTTGTTTATTTTCCTAAAGTTTTTGTTGAAACTTAGAACAAATTCGCAAAAAACATTTTTCTTTTGATTTTTTAATTACTTTTCTCTATTTCTTTTTTTTTCTCTATTACCTCTCTATTTTCTTATTTGTTAGTACTTATTGTCAGTCATTCTTATTTTAATTGTAATACGTTTTTAAAACTTCAAAGGAGAAATTAAATTTTTTTTACCTGTCACCCGATCAGAGAATTGAACCAGTGTTCGCGCCATGCCACTGTTCAAAGGTGCTCATCTTACCCAACTCAGCCACCGACATCATTTTTCAGATATACTAAAATCATGTTGTTAAACTGCGCATGTAACAACCATGGTCTAATCAGGGAAGCTCCTGGTTGAAACCCCGGCGACGACATAATTTTTTTTTATTTTAATTTTTTTATTTTTTAACTTAAAAAACAAAAATAAGTAGAGAACTATAAATACATTGAAAATATTTTGAAAACTGCCTTTTATATTAAAAAAATAACGGACTCGTTTTTTATTATTAACATAAAAGGCAGTTTTCTAGATATTTTCAATTTATACAAATACAGTTCTCTACTTCTTTTTGTTTTTTAAATACCTTTAAATTAAAAAAATAAAAAAATAAAAAAAAAATTATGTCGTCGCTGGGGTTTGAACCAGGAGCTTCCCTGATTAGACAATGGAAGTTTTTTATTTGCAATATCAGTGAAACATTGCGCTAAAATATTTTGTTGTAAAATCAGATAATTTGAATTTGCAAATCCAAAGAACGAAGGGTTTTGATTTTGAAAATTTTTTCTTCGATTCAAAGAAATGAATTGTTGAATTCCACAAATTTTAATCATAGAATTGCAATTCTTTGATTTTACCAATCTTGTTTTTTCTGTGTACAGATGTCCTGTATTTAATTTTTAGTCCCGTATTTGCCTGGCAATTTTCCCGTAGTTGGATATTAATGTTTTTCTGTCAGATTGTAATGAGCTTTTTCCAATATGGGACAGGTAAACTATTTTTATACTTGGTTCCTAAAAAACGAAAAGGTCATCAAGCATTTACAGCAAAGGAAATTTGGTTGTGAACCAAACTATCAAGCAGCTACAAAAAGTGTTGGTCAATTTCAAAAAGTTTAGCAAAGTAACCCCAAAAATTGATGCAAGCGAAAAAGTTATCAAACATATCAAAAAGGTTGGAGTTGAAATTTTTCGGATGATATCAAAAAGTGTCGAAGAAGTCGAATAATGTCGAAAATTTACGAACTTTAATAGAAGACAGTTAATATCGAAAAATGTTGATGGATATAGAAAAAGTCGATAAATGTCGGTTAATATGAAAAAGTATGTCGTTTGAGTGACCTCCTGTGCTAGCCCGGCAGGATGTTAATCTTTTACCAAAGCTTTGATTAACTATTTCGCACAATGACGGTTCAATTAGTGATATTTGCTCGATGTTGTTGTCTTTGAGGTGTTGAACAGTTTGAGGATTATCCGCATAAGCTTTACCCTTCAAGAAACCCCATAAGAAGAAATCCAATAGTATTAAATCGCATGATCTTGGTGGCCAATTCACGTCTGATCTTTGAGAAATTATTCTCTTTCAAAAGATCGATTGATTCCGTTGCAGTGTGGCTAGTTGTAACGTCCTGTTGAAACCACATCTTCTGCACATCAATATCTTTCAATTTACTGTATTTTGTAAGCCTTTACATGAAGGTCTTTGTGTAAAATATTAAACGAAGTTGTTGGTTTGAGGTTTAATTGATGTAAACGACGACGAATTGATGTTCTTGGCTCTTCAGCAAAACTTTTGCTAACAGCTGCAATATTTCATTACGGTGATAAATTCTGCTTCTCTGATCTTGAACTAAACCAGTTTCTTCAAATTTATCAATGATAAGTTTATTAGCACGGTTTGTCGGAACATTTTATTACCGCATTTTAGGCGAAATTTTCTTCGAACTTGTGAATAACTTTCACTCTATTTAAGCATGTTCTCCACTCATATAACGATCCATTTTAACTAACCGGAATGTATTTAATTTTTTCCTAAATAAAAATCGGTGTAAGCTAGTACCTGTAGATAAAATGGTGGCAAATTTAGAAAGGAATCTCTAATTTAAACATCCTTTAGTTTACTGAAAAACCTTGAATTTGGTATTTAGTTTAATAAGAATGATTTATAAGGAATCTTTTAATTGGCAATATCTCAAAAACTACGCATAAAATTCTTTTGTAACTGAGATTTTTAGCATCAGCGCACCATTTTACATGGGAAATGCTATTTTTGACCAGGTATATTTAAGGATATTTTAAATAGTTATGAGCCATTGAAAAATTGCTAAATTTTAAAACCGCCAAATAACCACACAAAAAACCTTATCTTTTCTCAAAGAGCTTTCACAGTTTCCAATTTTATATTTGACGAATGACACTTCATAAATACAATTTTAGTTTATTTATAAAACCTCTATCAAAACTTCTAAATACTGCGATAAGAGCAAAATGAAAACCGTAATATAAAAACACTTTCAATTTGAAAACAATTTGTTTACAATTTTATTTAAAAAAAAAGACATGAGTTTTTTTTCTTTTCCCAAAAGAAAATTATATGGTAAATCCCGCTGCAACATTTAAGACCACATTTAACAAAAAGCCTGGAAATATCAAAGGAATATGCATGGAAATCATGTCGCTGATTCAGTTTCTATCTGTGACGAATAAAATTCTAAATAATATCGTAAAAATACAAATTCTATAAAATCGTATGAGTTTTTTTCTAGGATTTTACTTTTGCTGCTGTGAGAAAAACAATCCCTAAAGGATACGCAAATAGAAGTAGATAAAAAAAAAAAAAATGAAAACTGAGCATTTTGTTTTTGCCCACAAAACAGCAACTGAAAAAGGATAAACAGAAAAAAAAAACAAAATTTTCAACTGAACCAAAATGTAGCAAAGTCAGAGACCGAGCAGCAGCACACACGAGGAGTAGTAAAATAAACCCTTTTTTATATGCAAATCCTGCTCGGTCGTCGTGTTGGTCATAAAGGAAGAAAGTGTTGTTTTTTGTTGTTTGCTACTGCTGTTTACCTTTCCTGTTACGTAAAGCAATGAAGAGGATAAACTAAACAAAAATATACGATTCATACGTATCCTTCTACTTGATGCATCCTTTTATGTACTGAACTCGTGTTGTATTGGTTTTTGGGCGTACTATTTTAAATTACAGTGCTGGTACTTTGGTTATCCAACTCCTACCACTTAAATGTCCTTCAACAGTTGCTCAGTTTAGGGAAATCGAAGGAATTGACTTGAAACTGTGATGTGTTGTTTCTTTGCTGTATCTTCTTCGGTTGGGTGAATACGCAAGTATTTTGGCAATAGAATTTTGCTAAACAGCTACTGGCATGTCAATGGTTAATATTATCAAAATACTTCGATTGTCTGTCATGTTACGCAGAATGTAGTATGAGCAAGAGCAGTAGTTTTGATCGTTTTGTCTTTGGGGGATTGCTCTAAGTCAAAAATCAAGAAAATTTCTCTGGATTTAAGCGCCTAAATGTATGATGCGTTTTTAGGTCTGTGCCTATTTTTTTTTTATCTTTTTATAAATGAGGGTTTTGTTTTCTTTTTTGAAATCGTTTAAAATGGGATTAGTAGAGTTACAATTTTTCACTCGATTCACATTAAATTACAATTTCTCAAATATAAAAACAGGGTTTATTGTTAAAATTGGTATTTTATTCATTGTTTGTATGGAGATTTATGTGAAATGAATACAGTTATCGTACAATTGTAGGCAGCAGTTTTATATTTAGAAAAGTCCTGTAGGGGTTGCTTATGGTTTTGTAAGGTAAGTAGTTGCAGTATTCAAATTGAGGTAGTTATTTTCAATTAAAGTCGTCTTGGATTTTAATTAAATATTTTAGCAATACAAAATCTTATGGTATATATTTTAATACTAAAATTAAGTCGCTCAGTTGGTAAACTTTGAAACAACCTTGTGCTTAAACGACAAAAACTGCTTCTGCAGCCTCTTAACAAGATATCCTTCAATATTTTTTATACAAAATACTCAGAGTTTAATCATTTTGTCATTCTGTTTGTAAAGCATAGAAAGTATCGTTACAAACAGTCCCGGACTTAGAAATTTGCCGCCCTTAGGCCGTTCACAAATTGCTGCACCTCTTCACTGGTGAATATGGAAAAAAACATTTTTAATATCAAAAGTGAGTACCTTGTTTTTTTTTTTTGTTGCTTGCCAACATTTTGTTAGGTATATTCCCACTTTTTTCCCCCTGTGTAACTCTTACCATCGGCAATGCATTACCACTTAAAAAAAATTAAAAAAAAATTTTTAAAGTTCCCAATATTTGCCGCCCCTAAATTCTTGCCGCCCTAGGCACTGGCCTAGTGTACCTCTAAGGTAAATCCGGGCCTGGTGACAAATATAGGAAAGCCTATACATACATATTATTCTTGATCAGTGTCATATACAGGGTTACCAAGTTGAAAACATTAACGTCCTTCCCAAAATAAAATACATTTTAAATAGGCCCACTGCTTTGACATGTACAGCCTGACCGCGTCAACTAGTCATTTATGAAGAGTAGGCGAACGAAGTGGCACATGTCCAAATGCTAAAAATTTACAGAAATCGCAAAAAACTGTTTAAGTCTCAGAACTGATCACATTAGCCTACTATGATTATGTCAGTTCGCGCTACTATTTTAACTCATTCAGACCCAAAAAAAAATATTTTGAAATGTTTAATGCTATAACAGAAAAAAAATAGACATGTGCCTTTTTGCTGGGAACAACCGGACATGTGCCTTTTTGTTTAACCCTTTAATGGGCATGTGATTTTTGCTAGTTCCTTTTTTAATGGAAGTGTGCATTTTTTGCTAAACCATTAAATGGACATGTGTCTTTTTGTTAAAAGAGTTTCAAATAAAATACGTACCCTTTTTGAAGAGCCATACTCACGAATGGTTAAAAAATATAAATACTCGCTGGACATGTGCCTTTTTGCAGGAAAACCTTCACTTTACTATCAAATAGTATGACATCTATTGCTTTTTTGATTTGCCTGAGATTAAAATTACCTGAAGCTTAGTATAATGGACGGGATTCCACCAAAAAAACATGTGCCGTTCTGTTCACCCACTCCTCATGTGTTCTTGACTAAGCCATGTTTGTCTGTCTGTTTTCCTTTTCTAGAATTAAGAGAGATAATTTCATAAAATTTGGTACACATGTACATAGGTTAAAGAGAGGTTGTAATTGGTGTCCTTGAAAAATATGCCACAGACTGTTGCCAAACCACGTCCACATTTTTCATGGACAAAATACACCCAAAGGCGAGTTTTTAATTTTTTTTTTTAAATTTGCGTTCTGATAATCCTATATTATAGAATCGGTTCTCAAAAAAAAAGTTCTCCCAAAACTTCAACTTCCTAGATAAAACCTGTGAACGGCGCAAACAGTTTGTTTCCTATTACAATTCACGAAAAAACGAAAAAGCAGAAAAACGAAGGACAGATTTTTTTTTTCGTTTCAGTAAAAAGTCGTTGCTTCAAATATCACTTAAATTGCAAACAAACTCCTAATCTGAGAATCATGATGGTTACCATATAATTTTGGCAAGACAGTCATTCAAATCCACTCTCAATTTTTAGTGACAAATCAGTCTAACCTCTATCACTGATTCATGATGATGCGAACGCTTTTGGTCATCGATTGATGCAATTAAATGTTTTTTTCAATAAATGCGTGAACAACACCCATTTAGGGTGGGGGGGGGTTATGTCCAAAAATTTGGTTTCTTTAAAAAGTACTGATTTTTACAACTCTATTAAAAATGACCAGCTGAATTATATTGGCTATAATTTATAATGGTTTGTTTTTAAAAATTCCTGCAACGTTTTAAGCACGAAAAGGATCCTTTCTGACTGTACCGGCGACATTAAAGTTGTACCATATTTTATTCATTTTAAGACAATTTTTTTTCAGTAAATTTCTTAATAAAAAGGGAACCTGTGCTATTGTATTATCAGAACGTATTGCTCACTTGGTATCCAAAATTTATATTCAACTTTACCACATCGATGGTGCACAGAGAGCGAAGAGAGTTCGAACAAAATCATCTTCAGCGATGAGGCTCAGAAAGTCCAGGAGTGATTGTTGAGAAACAAATACATTCACAGCGTGTTACTTTTTGAAGCGGATTTTGGGATGGAGACATAATCGGACCATTCTACTTCGAAAATGTGGCTGGTTAGTCAATAGCAAGTAATGATGGTCGATATCGCGACATGATAATCTAGCTTTTTGTGCCTAAATTGCAAGATATGAATGTGGACTTCATTAGGTTTCAGCAAGACGATACTGCATGCCATAAGCCTAGAGAGACAATTCAATTACTGCACAAGCCAATTCCTGGTCATGTAATTTGTCATTTTAGTAATCAGAATTGGCTGCCCAGATGGTGTGATTTAACACCGCTAGATTTTTTTCTTTGTTTTATTTTGAAGTCTAAAGCTTATGCCAACAAGCTCACGACCCATGACTCATTTCTTGAAGGAGGAAATTGAGCGCTGTATCAACGAAATTCAGCCACATTTGAGCAAAATGGTCATGGAAAATTTTTGACCTGCTATTTCATATACATATATATACTTCTATAATGTATAGTTTATGAATCAATAAAAAATTTATTACAAAATTACTTCTTGCCTAAGTTTTGAGACACACTTTATTAAACCAGATAAGTCTGGTGTTATTTGTTTTTTTCTTTCGAAAACAACTTGTCTTAAAACATCTTGCATGAACCAATCAAAACAAACTTAAGTTCTCACATCATAAGTAGATCCTTATTTAAACATCATGTCATATCGCATAATCTTATCTCAATTCATTTCAAAAAGAGTAGCATATAATAATACTCAAGGTCATATAAAAACTTAACTTGACATATGTCAAGATTATGATCCAGCACATTTGACGAATGCTATTTTTGCCGAATTATGTTTTCTTTTAAATTTAAAAAAAAAAAAATTGGTTGTCGAAGGTATTTTGTTCTTACTCTGAGGGCATACTTTTCATATTAATTTCAAATTAGTTATGAAAAAAAAGGTTCAAACTTTCTTCTTTTTTTTTCTACGGCAATTAACTTTTCTCCTTTGGCAACTTTTACATATGTTGTTAGCCTAAAATTCGCCAAAATGTTGGTTGATTGTTTTTCTCACATCATTTCAGCAGTGATTTTCTGTTGTTTCAGAGTTTCTTTTGTTTTCGTTTTTTTTTTAGCTGACTGTTGGAAAACTTTCCAACAGCTGTTTTATGAACTCAAGTTGAAAATTTTTTGACATACTATTTATTTAGCAAGTGGTTGAGAAGAGCAAAGAAAAAAAAAAATAGCCTACTTTTCAGAGTTATCATTAGAATATTCAAAATATACCATGGGAATATGTAAAACTTTATAACATATGCTAATAATATGCGTATGTTTAGCTGTAACGTTTTAACAATTTTTCTGAATTTTGCAAAAAATTAAACTTTTATTTTTATTATCCTTAATATCTACTTATTTTTGATATGGTAACTTAAGCTTCATCTTTGCTGTTATCTTCAAAACTCTTACAATAGACATTTAAACAAGCAATTTGAAGTTTCTTTTTATGGCGTATACTTAGACTGTCAGTTTTCCATTTCGCGCATATCACTTTAATGCCCGTATTAGCAGTAACTATACGAAAAACCATACACATTTTTATTTTCGAAATGATTATGTTCTTAATTCTTTTCATGGGTGAGTATTTTGAAAAGGGATTAAGATATGTTCTCTCTGGTTTTATTTTTGTAAAGATTATGGAGTAAGAAGAAGCGACTTGAAAGAGTTGTTGGTGCCTTTAGTGAAAAGAACACATGCATTTTTTTTTAAGGAAATATTTTTATATTTTTCAAATTTACAATAACATTGCAACTAGCCCACTTTATATATAGTATTTGTTCGTATATTTCTTAGCATTTCTATGAAATTTGGTTACTCTCAGTATGGCGTTAAAAAATTTTGTTTGTATAGGAGGTGTCACACCCATTTTTATGCTTTTGCTTTTATGGGTGGTGTCACGCTCAAATCTATAGCAAGAAAAACAATTTAAGTGTGGGGCCGGATCGTTGTTTCGTCAGAAAAATTTTGTTTTCTAATGTAAGTTAAAATATTTCAAGATTGGTTTGGGTGGTGCTATGGGCCTTCCTCCTCGCTAAAACGCGATTATTTAGGAATCATATTAAGAGTTCAGTCACAATATGAAAGTTTAGCAGTAATTTGCAGTTACAAAGAACTCCAGCGATATCGGCATCAATGCTAATGACAAGGACGCAAATTGAGGACTAGAACTAGGGTTAGAGTGATGCGAAGTATTTAAAATTGATAAGAAATTTTCCCTCTGAAGCATTGAGTTTCAGTACCAACAGAAGGGTCCTTCAAATCTATATATAAATAGCCAGTGGTAAAACAATTCCATCTCTTTTTTACTGCCATAACACAACATAATTGCTTGAATTTTGTTTATTGGAAAAGCCGTGAAGAGGGGTATTGCAGAACTATTTTTCCACTAATAGGCGGTGCCACGCCTCTAACAGGAAAATACGTATCCATGGCTAGTGGAGCGATTTAAATGAAATTCGGTATGAGGATATACACAGTCTTAAGGAAAGATATCAAAAGCTCTGTAATCTTTTAGTGGGTGTGGCAACGCCCGAAATGGGGAAAACAAGCTACGACGGGTGAGCAGCTACACTTATTTTAGGGAAATTTGTTGTGGAGATAGGTTAATTCCTGAGTAATTTTTTTTAGTGGGCTACGCCTCCAACAGAAAAATATGTTTCACTGCTAAACTAATGAACCGAGATTAATGAAATTTGATACAGGGATAGATTGAACGTATAGAAAATGTATTTCTTTTAAAGTGGACGGTGCTACGCCCTTAACAGGAAAATATGGTTTCACAGCTAAACTAATAGACCGATCTTGATGACGATTAAAGCCTAAGAAAGGAATGGATATACCATATGTAGGTGTAGGGATGGAGCAACACGATACCATGATTTCTATTTTGGTAGCGATGATAAAAAGGTACTGAACTGTTTTGTATTGTCACAATAAAGACTGAATTTCAACTAGTGGGCGAACTCTAGTTATATTAGTATAGTTAGTGATTGAATCTACTCCTCCGACTCTGATTTTATTTGGAAATTTACCTGTGCTGATTTTGGTCTGGCTGGGCTAAGACTCTGCTCACTCTGACGAGAATTACCGTTCACCTGATGATCAAAATTCTCCAAAAAAAAAATCCAAGAAAAGTTCAGAGGAATCGAGAAAACCAGCAACTTAAAGATTAGAAATTAGGGAAAAGAAGAAGAAGAACAAATTTTGATTAGAAATTTATTAATAAAACTAAAGCATATATGATATGTACTTTTCTAAATGTAGTACACACAATTCTTTGACATATTTTCTTTATGAAATTCTTGAAATGCATATGATTATTCATTGCTACGGTATAAATTCTGAATAATTTAATAAATTCAATATGTGCTTATGCTATATTTTGTGTTTTTTAAGGTATATTTGGTACTTTTTTGGAGAATATCTACGCGCTTAAATTCAGTTTTTTCGATCTTAATTTTCTAAGCCCTGTTTATCACCATATATTTTTGTTTTATTATGAAAACATCAAATTATAATCATACACTGATTGCAAATATTAACATTAGGAAATAGCAATAACCACAAAAATGCCAGCATTTAAACTGCACAACAATTCAATGACACTAAAAGTAGCATCAGCAATAACAGCAACATCTAAAACAACAACAATATTTGTACACGTACGCAAGTTATTGTTAAGCAAATATTATCCTGCTGTGGTATATCCTGCGTACCATAATTGTGATTTTGTTTTCCTCAATTTCGTTTATGTATTTGAAGTAACAGCCAAATATTTATTTGTTTATTTTACAATATATTTACAGCATTTATTTGCCATTATTGATTGTACCAATTAGTATTTATTTATTTATTTTATTGTTTATTCCATTGTTGTCTTTGTTGTTGTTTCATCTACATATGTATTTGATGCAGCAATTAAGTCAATATTTGTATAGAGTTTTTTGTGTTGGTAATAAAATGAATTGGATATGGCTTCAGTGTTTTCATGCAATAATAATGAAGTTAAATGGTTTTTCATTTGGATAATTTATCTGAGGCAAATTTTTGCTATAAAATGTTGCAGAGGGATAACGATATATGATATAGCTTAAAAGTATATTCTGTTTTTAGAGCACATTTGGTATTTTTTCATTAAATTTATGGTATGTACTTTATAGTTCTATAATAACATTTTTGTTTGCAGTTAATGCGTATATTAAGCTATTTTTCTAGCCTGAATTATGGGAGATGATAGGAATCTCACCAGAAGTTCTGGCGAATGTAGATGTAGGGTCATTAGAAATTTTGAAAGAACTTCGGTTGAAAGTGCAAAAAACATCGTTTGAAGCATAGTCTTAGATTTTTCACTCTTTTAAAAAAATTATCTAGTTTATTTCAGCTTATAACAACTAAGAGCAATTCTAAATGTTTCTTTCAAATTTTAAATTATAATATAAAAAGGGAGCCCACGATGCTAAATGGGAATTTACTCGAGCGTCGCGTGAACCTATTGAATTTTGAAGATAAGATGGTAGAAAGAAAAAATGGTGATATGTATCATGTTTACCATTTCACCGGTGAGGGGAGTGACTTCAGGCTTTCAAAAATGTAAAAACATTCGAGCGCGTCATGTCTCTGATGACGGAGGTATATTCATCTGCTGGGTTGGATGGTGGAGGCGGCCGTACGGATGGGTTAAAAATGGAGGGAAAAAATCTACTCGAGCGCGTCAGATATTCATAGGAGATGTTATATGATCCCAAACGAATCGGCAGATTATATTTTTTCCTGTTATCTTTGAATGATTTCCTTCAAAATAAAAAAAATTCGACCGCGATCAACAAATTTAAGGTGACTCCCTAACGTTACGCTTAAATCATCAGATTATTGAAATGTACACTTTTCAGTATTGAATTAACCCACCATACCTTAATCTGACGCGCTCGAGTACTTCCTGCTATTGATTTTTTTACAATTCTGATCGGTTGCCCTACACGCGCGGCCCTATAGAGAGGGCTTAGATTTGGTAGAGGTACTCAACAAGGTGCAAGGTATACCTCATATCTTAATCTGCCGCGCTTAAGTAAATCCCAAAATCCCCTGTTGGGCTCCCCAATTAAGAGGACGTCCATTAATTACGTGAGTAAAAAAAGGGGGTGGGGTCCGGCAAAATCTCACCAAGGGAAAAGAGCGGGTCAAGGAAAACCTCACGTCAACTTTTTAATGCAGAGAATTTACATTATTATATCAGATGAGTCAGAATTTACCAACTGGGCCACTTTTAAAAAAAAAATTTTATTTTTTAATTAAATTTTGTTACTTAGATAGTGGTATGTGCTAGGAATTAAAATGTGAAATGATTTTTTTTAAATTTTTTTGTTGTTGTTATAGGCAATTGAAATTCGGGCACAAAATTTTTTCAAAAGCTTATAACTTTTGAACGGATACGACGATTTTTATAGTTCTAACGGTATTCGATGAGTGAGAGTAAAATATTTGTCACCTCCCGTTTTCGAGGATGGTGAACATGATGGCGGTGATTAAAATTTTGGTTGGAACTGGTCCCTCCCTCCAAAGTGGCCAAAAACCACCCCAAAGGACCCAATTTACCATTTTTTGCCATTAAGGGGCATGGGGCCGGTTCCAAAATAAATCTAAACACCGCCATCGTGTTCAGCATACTCGAAAATGGGGGGTGACAAATATTTTACCGATGAAAGACGCGGAATATGCGATTCCCCGATTTTGGGGTGGTTTTTGGCCATTTTAGGGGTGGGGTCAACTCCAAAAGAATTTAAAACACCACCATTGTGTTCAGTATCCTCGAAAACGGGGGTGGAGGTGGTTTGGTTGCTGCTTTAAATATTTGTATTTTTCAAGTTTTTTTCCGACTCACAGAATTCACTATAAGCCCATTGTGCAGAGTTACAAATATATAAATAAATTTCCAAATTTCAATTGCCTATAACAACAACAACAAAAAAAAAAAAAGAAAAATCTACCACTATCTAAATAACAAAATTTCATTAAAAAATAAATTTTTTTTTTTAAATGTGGCCCAGTTGGTAAATTCTGACCCTATTGTAGGAACTTAATTTTAAGCCGAGGCAGATAAGTTTTATTGTCTAGCTTTGCTTGCTAGAGTACTTTTGCATTAAAGTTGGGGGCAAGTGAATGACCTTCAACTGTAGCTCACTACTTATAACTCGCTCACTACTTTAACGGCCTCGCTAGCTACAGTAAACGTTGACTATAAACAATCTCCCATACCTGCTACATCTCCTTCCATGCGTTAAAAACGAGTTACCCTACTCTGTGTGTAGGGTATAAAGAAAAATTAAAGTTTATAAGACACAAATTGTTTTTTTTTTGTACCAGTCTAATATAAGTAAATGTGTGTATAAAACCAAAGAAAAGTTCATACAACTATTTAAAAACCGCAATCGCATAGGCATACCAAAGTAACCTTGATATTTACTCCAGAAAAGACGAATGCGCCCATTAAAAGTGAGCAATGACTTTTATTTACCTTGCTGCTGCTGGTGGTACTTAAACAAAGAAAAAAAAAATTTTATTTTTGCAAACTTCGCAAACCAACCAACTACGATTGAGCTAGCCGCTGTCAGTGCAAAAGTGCGTAGATTTATTTGAGTTTCTACTTTTGAATCCATTCATGATTAAGTAATTAATTTGTAGGAATTGCGCCTAAAAAAACCAGCGGAAGCCATGCGGCGATGCTGCTGCTACTTAAAATAATTAAAAGCATACATTAAGGTGTCTGTGCTGCTCATTTTCAAGACAACGAAGAATCGACAGCGTATCCACCGACCGACGACAGCGTTAACAACACAACGGAATTGGTTTTGATTTAATTTTGACACAATTTGTTGAGTAAAAGTTTTTTTAACTCAACACATTAAAAAGCGTAGCAGCATGGTATGGCAACACTGCTAGCAATATTGCCGCTGAAATTTAGTGGTTAAATGCTAATTTTCATTGTGGTTTGTCTTAAAATGCGGCTAAAATGTAAAACTTTTTTGTGTTCTTTCGCGGCTGAAAAAGTTTAGAGAAAATTTTGTAATTGAGTGGGAATTAATTATAACAACGAAGATGTTGCGCACACAGTAGAGCTTAACTGTGCTTAACTTAAGATGAAGTGGTTAACTTGTGGTTCTACATTTTTGAAGGAAAATAAATATTTTATTTGATCTGAAGAAAAAAAAAATTTTTAATTAGGTACTTACTTTACGACTTTTGACTTTTTAGCGCAAATGATTTTTCTCAGTACTTGATTTATATGTACATATGTAAGTAAGTTAGACTGCTCCTTTTTTTTTTATTCTGCAGTGTATAAATTTGTAACATGAAATTTTAACATTTCATCAATTTCACGTCGACAAGACATGGCTTCTATTTTGTATATTGGTTTGTCTGGCACAAAAAACAATACTTTGAGCAAAGTTTAGAATCAGTTTTTTAAAAGTGATTTTACAGACTTCAAAAAAAAGAAGAAAAATCAAAATATCTATCAACTGGAAAAAGACGGTTAAATTTTTAAAATCAGTCTACGATGGCATACAACTATCCAACGATATATTGAACATAAGTATGTCGACCAATAAAGTAAAGGTGCTTTTTGATTGGGTCCAATTGGAGATAATAAATTACAGTTTGTAGTAACATTTTCGGTCTTCACAGCATCCATGATCGCTACATAGAGATCAAGGACTTTCAAAGTGGCAGTTGAAAAACTGAAGAGGTCAAAGGTTAATTCGAAAGTTATTAACTTCTATGTTTCGATCAGGTAACTCACCAAGACCAAAAATATTGCAGAAGACCAAGAAGAAAAAATATATATTTTCAGCTATAAATAATGACTCTCCCACTTTGCGTTGTCTCACAAAAACTACACGACAGGGAGAAAAAATTATTTCGCTTAACTTTCAATTAAATAGACCTTATTGACGATATCATCACATGCCATCCAATATCTTTTTAAGCTTTCATTCATACTATATCTTAAGAATTATTAACTTTACTCAATACCAAGCTATAATTCCAATTTAAGCGGCTAGCATACAATACCCAACAACAATACTTTCAAATGATATACAGCACCATTTGATCCAAAGCCGTTCGATATCAATCCTACATTCGATCCGATTCAATAGTTTCTGATACGATCTTATCATTTCGAATATCACCAGATACCAGGAGCGTCACTTCACCAAAACCTTGGGGGCACAAGAATTATAATTCCACCACTATTAGATGGTGTTATTGAATTGTAATGAATAATACCTAGTATCAGATCCTTGGGGGGGCCAATGCCCTCCCCAGCCCTACCGAATTGATGCCACTGCCAGATACAATTCAGTATTGTTTGATATTGCTATAGCGCATTGTTTGATAATATATTTTTTTAAATCTATAAAAGTCTAATACCATATGAAAACCCTGTAAAACTGTTAAACACGAGAGAATAAGAAAATTGCGCCCTGTGAGAGAGGAAAAATGTAAGAAGTGCGGGAACGCACAAAACCATTTTTCTTACCCAAAAACTAAACGTCAAAATTTTTTTCATTTATTTGGAACAAAAATTAGATTTTCTAAGTGCAGACTATAAATAAACATCTTAAATTGAATGTAGTTGAAGAATAAATTGAGTTCTATAAACGCAAAGAATAAAATGAATGATAAAAATAGTCAAAATAAACTTAATGTTTACAATTCAGCTTGCACAATACAGAACAGCTGATACTTTGACACTTTTAATGAGTTTACACGAAAAAATTCTTCGGGTAAAAACCTGTAACAGAGAACATAAATTACTCTCTCATTTTCGTTCTCATTTACAGGTTTTTCGAGTACAGGAACTCTTTTTGGGTAAAATCCTGTAAAAACCTGCAAAATGTAGTAATGCATTATTGTACGGGAACGCAGCTATTATACCTTCCGATTCCGTCTTTCAAATTTGCAAAACATTGAGCTGCCGGATCGCATGTCACCAAATATGTTTGGCAGACCATTAATTTAAATTTTTGAAAATATTTTTGTGGGTGTAAATATACTTTACATTTTAAAAATATTGGTCTGCCACATCAAATATTGCCAAAAATGTTTGGCAGACGTTAAAATTTTTTTTTGGAAACATGGGTATGGGTGTAAATATACTTTACATATTAAAAATATTGGTCTGCCAGATCAAATAATACCAAAAATGATTGGCAGACCATAAACTAAAATTTTTGGAAACATGTTTACGGGTGTAAATATACTTAACATTTTAAAAATATTGGTCTGCCACATCAAATATTGCCAAAAATGTTTGGCAGACGTTAAAATTTTTTTTTGGAAACATGGGTATGGGTGTAAATATACTTTACATATTAAAAATATTGGTCTGCCAGATCAAATAATACCAAAAATGATTGGCAGACCATAAACTAAAATTTTTGGAAACATACATATGGGTGTAAATACTTTGCATTTTAAATATATTAGTCTGTCACATCAAATATTATCAAAAATGTTTGGCAGACCATCAATTTAAATATTGAAGATTATGTACATATTAATAATATTAGGCTGTCAGAACGGATGTTATGGCAGACTTAAATATACTAAAAATTTCCACAATATTTTTTTTTCAGAAATTATAAACGATTTTTTTTTGTATAAACTAATTTTCGAGCTATAAAATAAATACAAAACAACGTGAAGTGTTCGGAGGAATTATATATTGGGCAAAAACAAAAGTAGACTGTTCTTTACTTTCCAAGTTTTATAAAATCAAGAGTTCAGTATACTTTTGTTTACAAAAATTTTTTTGTTCTTTAAAACTTCTTTTTTTCACAGTGTAGTATGCTACCGAACACTTAACGCTTGTTACTTTACTTCTGTTTCTACACGAAAACTAGTAGACTTACAGAAAAAATGGCCTAATTTTTTGTTCACTATTTGATGAGCTCCTAAGCAAATAATAAAATACACTTAAAAAAGTTCGTTGTGCAAAATTGTCTTAAATACTTTTTTTTTAATTTTATATTTTTTTAAAGCTCATTAAATAATAAACAAAAATCTCACATACATATTCTTCTGTAGGTCTACTAGTTTTTCAGTAAAAAATTATTTCAAAAAACATTAAGTCCTCGGTCATACGCAAAACTGGGCATAAATAAAAATGTTTTAGGTCAACATTTATTTATTTAACAAAAAAAAAAAAATGATTGATTAGAAGAATATAAAAATGAATTTTAAAAATTTATAAACAAACTGTGAATTTCAATAATATGGTACTGTCTGGCCTAGTGTGATCCAAATCAAAATCCGATACATATAATTAAAATATCAAATGATCTAATTTCATATCAAACATTAAAACGATATTTATAGCATAATCATTTTCTTTTTTATAGCGTTTTATAAATATTTTTCTTTTTATTTTTTTACAGTGTATTAAAACAATGCTGCAGCATAATGGAAACAGACAGTTAATTTAAGTTTCTACCCTCGAAAAAGTCCACTGTCCTTGCATCTTTTTTTTCAAACTGCGCAAAAGTTTTCATTTTCAAAACTTTCCTCTTTAACGTGACGTAAAATATTCATGTCAAGATGTCGCAACATTTTACATCGATCTTTGAAAACTTGCGCCTGGTAGCAACAAAAAAGACACAGCCAACAGCAACTGCTACGATACAGCAACAGCAGCAGCACTCACACGCACCACCAGCAACAAATGCCAATGAAAGCAACAGCAACAGCAGCAGCATCGGCGGACGCAAATTAAATTTGTCGTCGTCCAACGAAACGACAACAGCTACAATAAATGAAAATTTCGTTGGAAACAATACGATGACGTCACAAATTGAAAATGACACCAAAAAATTCAAAGTTAACACAAAAGATGGCACACCAACACCGAAACACATACCAATGCAGAACCATCACACAGATCATGTGGTAGATGGCATTGGGGGTAGTAGCTCGACGTCGAATTCCCCTGCCACCCCAGTTAAACATCAAAAACGTCAAAGTATCTCAGCACGCGGTAGCAGCCAAATGACCAGCGGCAGTGTTGGCGTTGGCGTCAAAGAGAATTCCGCAAAATCCTCACCCAGTCGGGAGCGTAATGTTGCAGCGCAACGCAGTGGCACAAATGTAATTGTTGAAATTGATACCGGAAGCGGAAAGACGGCAACCGGAAGATCACGCGAACTGTCGCCCACACCAAAGAATCAACCGCGTAAATTGTCGCAAGACTTTCGGTCGCGTGCCGGCAGTTTCATTCATCTGGATGAGGAGGGACGCAGTCTGATGATGCGAAAGCCAGTGCGATTGAAGAATATCGAAGGCAGACCGGAAGTCTACGATACGCTACATTGCAAGGGACGAGAGGTAAGTTGTATGAGTCGTGTTGAGTTGAAGTGTTTTTTCTTTTTATTGTATGTATTGCCAGTTTCAGTCAGAGTAGCGTCAATGAAGTCTTTTGTAATTTCCGAGTGGTAGCTTCTTGGGTGTGGGAATTTTGTGGGTGAAAACTTGTGAAGATAGATAGTGAATTGGAAGTGAGAGACAAAAGTAAATGATTCGCGGAAAAACCTTAGCGTCAGACCAATTGTGTGAATAGTTTATGATTTCAATTTGAGTAAAGGAATTTACCGGTCGTTTTGCTCTAATGGGTATGAAATTTTGCAAGAATTTTCTTAAATTTTTAAATTATTTTTTCAATGAAAGCAATTTAGCTTAAGTTGCTTACGTTGCTTACTTATTATTGACTTTATGAAAATAATTTAACTTACAATATGTAGTACTTTGAGGTGTGTACTTTAATATGAACTTGGTATATTAAAGCATAAAAACTTAGTTTTAGTTGACTTAAAAACCGAGCTTTAGTTCCGAAATAGCTCATATCTAGCGACTTGCACTATCATTCAAGATGGTTATATTGGTT